>CATOUR010000033.1:6507500-7107500 GCA_951848785.1 Callosobruchus maculatus
CCCGTTTGACGAAGTTAGAGAATTTTGAATTCTGTCCAGGTTTAAGATTCAGAAAAATGATTTTTTGATGGCGAATGAGACGCTATAGGGTCAAACTAGTTACACTATTGGATTCAGCGGTTAATTTTCAATGAGGAAGAATAGAAAACGACCAAAACGGAGAGCACTCCAAAATCGGGCAAAATCGAAAGGCATATGGCTACCGAAAAATATCCGAAAAAAATTCTTGGTTCCCGAACTGCGCGAAAATCCCTAGTCCAGGAATTTCGAGGTCACAGATCACGAATCTAGCCTCCTTTCCGCGTTGTCGGCCCGTTTGAGGAAGTTAGAGAATTTTGAATACTGTCCGGACTTATAGTTCAGAAAAATGATTTTTTGATGGAGAATGAGACGCTATAGGGTCAAACTAGTTACACTATTGGATTCAGCGGTTAATTTTCAATGAGGAAGAATAGAAAACGACCAAAACGGAGAGCACTCCAAAATCGAAAGGCATATGGCTACCGAAAAATATCCGAAAAAAATTCTTGGTTCCCGAACTGCGCGAAAATCCCTAATCCAGGAATTTCGAGGTCACAGATCACGAATCTAGCCTCCTTTCCGCGTTGTCGGCCCGTTTGACGAAGTTAGAGAATTTTGAATACTATCCGGACTTATGATTCAGAAAAATGATTTTTTGATGGAGAATGAGACGCTATAGGGTCAGACTAGTTACATCATTGGATTCAGCGGTTAATTTTCAATGAGGAAGAATAGAAAACGACCAAAACGGAGAGCACTGCAAAATCGGGCAAAATCGAAAGGCATATGACTACCGAAAAATATCCGAAAAAAATTCTTGGTTCCCGAACTGCGCGAAAATCCCTAATCCAGGAATTTTGAGGTTACAGATCACGAATCTAGCCTCCTTTCCGCGTTGTCGGCCCGTTTGACGAAGTTAGAGAATTTTGAATTCTGTCCGGGTTTAAGATTCAGAAAAATGATTTTTTGATGGAGAATGAGACGCTATAGGGTCAAACTAGTTACACTATTGGATTCAGCGGTTAATTTTCAATGAGGAAGAATAGAAAACGACCAAAACGGAGAGCACTCCAAAATCGGGCAAAATCGAAAAGCATATGGCTACCGAAAAGTATCCGAAAAAAATTCTTGGTTCCCGAACTGCGCGAAAATCTTTAATCCAGGAATTTCGAGGTTACAAATCACGAATCTACCCTCCTTTCCGCGTTGTCGGCCCGTTTGAGGAAGTTAGAGAATTTTGAATACTGTCCGGACTTATGATTCAGAAACATGATTTTTTGATGGAGAATGAGACGCTATAGGGCCAAACTAGTTACACTATTGGATTCAGCGGTTAATTTTCAATGAGGAAGAATAGAAAACGACCAAAACGGAGAGCACTCCAAAATCGGGCAAAATCGAAAGGCATATGGCTACCGAAAAATATCCGAAAAAAATTCTTGGTTCCCGAACTGCGCGAAAATCCCTAATCCAGGAATTTCGAGGTCACAGATCACGAATATAGCCTCCTTTCCGCGTTGTCGGCCCGTTTGAGGAAGTTAGAGAATTTTGAATACTGTCCGGACTTATGGTTCAGAAAAATGGTTTTTTGATGGAGAATGAGACGCTATAGGCTCAAACTAGTTACACCATTGGATTCAGCGGTTAATTTTCAATGAGAAAGAATAGAAAACGACCAAAACCGAGAGCGCTCCAAAATCCAAAAAATTCTTGGTTCCCGAACTGCGCGAAAATCCCTAATCCAAAAATTTCGAGGTTACAGATCACGAATCTAGCCTCCTTTCCGCGTTGTCGGCCCATTTGAGGAAGTTAGAGAATTTTGAATGCTGTCCGGATTTTAGATTCAGAAAAATGATTTTTTGATGGAGAATGAGACGCTATAGGGTCAAACTAGTTACACCATTGGATTCAGCGGTTAATTTCCAATGAGGAAGAATAGAAAACGACCAAAACCGAGAGCACTCCAAAATCGGGCAAAATCGAAAGGCTGACTACCGAAAAATATCCGAAAAAAATTCTTGGTTCCCGAACTGCGCGAAAATCCCTAATCCAGGAATTTCGAGGTCACAGATCACGAATCTAGCCTCCTTTCCGCGTTGCCGGCCCGTTTGAGGAAGTTAGAGAATTTTGAATTCTGTCCAAATCTTAATTCAGAAAAATGATTTTTTTCATGGAGAATGAGACGCTATAGGGTCAAACTAGTTACACTATTGGATTCAGCGGTTAATTTTCAATGAGGAAGAATAGAAAACGACCAAAACGGAGAGCACTCCAAAATCGGGCAAAATCGAAAGGCATATGACTACCGAAAAATATCCGAAAAAAATTCTTGGTTCCGAACTGCGCAAAAACCCCTAATCCAGGAATTTCGAGGTTCCAGATCACGAATCTAGCCTCCTTTCCGCGTTGTCGGTCCGTTTGAGGAAGTTAGAGAATTTTGAATACTGTCCGGACTTATGGATCAGAAAAATGATTTTTTGATGGAGAATGAGACGCTATAGGGTCAAACTAGTTACACCATTGGATTCAGCGGTTAATTTTCAATGAGGAAGAATAGAAAACGACCAAAACGGAGAGCACTCCAAAATCGGGCAAAATCGTAAGGCATATGGCTACCGAAAAATATCCGAAAAAAATTCTTGGTTCCGAACTGCGCGAAAATCCCTAATCCAGGAATTTCGAGGTTACAGATCACGAATCTAGCCTCCTTTCCGCGTTGTCGGCCCGTTTGAGGAAGTTAGAGAATTTTGAATACTGTCCGGACTTATGGATCAGAAAAATGATTTTTTGATGGAGAATGAGACGCTATAGGGTCAAACTAGTTACACCATTGGATTCAGCGGTTAATTTTCAATGAGGAAGAATAGAAAACGACCAAAACGGAGAGCACTGCAAAATCGGGCAAAATCGAAAGGCATATGACTACCGAAAAATATCCGAAAAAAATTCTTGTTTCCCGAACTGCGCGAAAATCCCTAATCCAGGAATTACGAGGTTACAGATCACGAATCTAGCCTCCTTTCCGCGTTGTCGGCCCGTTTGACGAAGTTAGAGAATTTTGAATTCTGTCCGGGTTTAAGATTCAGAAAAATGATTTTTTGATGGCGAATGAGACGCTATAGGGTCAAACTAGTTACACTATTGGATTCAGCGGTTAATTTTCAATGAGGAAGAATAGAAAACGACCAAAACGGAGAGAACTCCAAAATCGGGCAAAATCGAAAGGCATATGGCTACCGAAAAATATCCGAAAAAAATTCTTGGTTCCCGAACTGCGCGAAAATCCCTAGTCCAGGAATTTCGAGGTCACAGATCACGAATCTAGCCTCCTTTCCGCGTTGTCGGCCCGTTTGGGGAAGTTAGAGAATTTTGAATACTGTCCGGACTTATGATTCAGAAAAATGATTTTTTGATGGAGAATCAGATGCTATAGGGTCAAACTAGTTACACCATTGGATTCAGCGGTTAATTTTCAATGAGGAAGAATAGAAAACGACCAAAACCGAGAGCGCTCCAAAATCGGGCAAAATCGACTACCGAAAAATATCCGAAAAAATTCTTGGTTCCCGAACTGCGCGAAAATCCCTAATCCAGGAATTTCGAGGTTACAGATCACGAATCTAGCCTCCTTTCCGCGTTGTCGGCCCGTTTGACGAAGTTAGAGAATTTTGAATTCTGTCCAGGTTTAAGATTCAGAAAAATGATTTTTTGATGGCGAATGAGACGCTATAGGGTCAAACTAGTTACACTATTGGATTCAGCGGTTAATTTTCAATGAGGAAGAATAGAAAACGACCAAAACGGAGAGCACTCCAAAATCGGGCAAAATCGAAAGGCATATGGCTACCGAAAAATATCCGAAAAAAATTCTTGGTTCCCGAACTGCGCGAAAATCCCTAGTCCAGGAATTTCGAGGTCACAGATCACGAATCTAGCCTCCTTTCCGCGTTGTCGGCCCGTTTGAGGAAGTTAGAGAATTTTGAATACTGTCCGGACTTATAGTTCAGAAAAATGATTTTTTGATGGAGAATGAGACGCTATAGGGTCAAACTAGTTACACTATTGGATTCAGCGGTTAATTTTCAATGAGGAAGAATAGAAAACGACCAAAACGGAGAGCACTCCAAAATCGAAAGGCATATGGCTACCGAAAAATATCCGAAAAAAATTCTTGGTTCCCGAACTGCGCGAAAATCCCTAATCCAGGAATTTCGAGGTCACAGATCACGAATCTAGCCTCCTTTCCGCGTTGTCGGCCCGTTTGACGAAGTTAGAGAATTTTGAATACTATCCGGACTTATGATTCAGAAAAATGATTTTTTGATGGAGAATGAGACGCTATAGGGTCAGACTAGTTACATCATTGGATTCAGCGGTTAATTTTCAATGAGGAAGAATAGAAAACGACCAAAACGGAGAGCATTGCAAAATCGGGCAAAATCGAAAGGCATATGACTACCGAAAAATATCCGAAAAAAATTCTTGGTTCCCGAACTGCGCGAAAATCCCTAATCCAGGAATTTTGAGGTTACAGATCACGAATCTAGCCTCCTTTCCGCGTTGGCGGCCCGTTTGACGAAGTTAGAGAATTTTGAATTCTGTCCGGGTTTAAGATTCAGAAAAATGATTTTTTGATGGAGAATGAGACGCTATAGGGTCAAACTAGTTACACTATTCGATTCAGCGGTTAATTTTCAATGAGGAAGAATAGAAAACGACCAAAACGGAGAGCACTCCAAAATCGGGCAAAATCGAAAGGCATATGACTACCGAAAAATATCCGAAAAAAATTCTTGGTTCCCGAACTGCGCGAAAATCCCTAGTCCAGGAATTTTGAGGTTACAAATCACGAATCTACCCTCCTTTCCGCGTTGTCGGCCCGTTTGAGGAAGTTAGAGAATTTTGAATACTGTCCGGACTTATGATTCAGAAACATGATTTTTTGATGGAGAATGAGACGCTATAGGGCCAAACTAGTTACACTATTGGATTCAGCGGTTAATTTTCAATGAGGAAGAATAGAAAACGACCAAAACGGAGAGCACTCCAAAATCGGGCAAAATCGAAAGGCATATGGCTACCGAAAAATATCCGAAAAAAATTCTTGGTTCCCGAACTGCGCGAAAATCCCTAATCCAGGAATTTCGAGGTCACAGATCACGAATATAGCCTCCTTTCCGCGTTGTCGGCCCGTTTGAGGAAGTTAGAGAATTTTGAATACTGTCCGGACTTATGGTTCAGAAAAATGGTTTTTTGATGGAGAATGAGACGCTATAGGCTCAAACTAGTTACACCATTGGATTCAGCGGTTAATTTTCAATGAGGAAGAATAGAAAACGACCAAAACCGAGAGCGCTCCAAAATCCAAAAAATTCTTGGTTCCCGAACTGCGCGAAAATCCCTAATCCAAAAATTTCGAGGTTACAGATCACGAATCTAGCCTCCTTTCCGCGTTGTCGGCCCGTTTGAGGAAGTTAGAGAATTTTGAATGCTGTCCGGATTTTAGATTCAGAAAAATGATTTTTTGATGGAGAATGAGACGCTATAGGGTCAAACTAGTTACACCATTGGATTCAGCGGTTAATTTCCAATGAGGAAGAATAGAAAACGACCAAAACCGAGAGCACTCCAAAATCGGGCAAAATCGAAAGGCTGACTACCGAAAAATATCCGAAAAAAATTCTTGGTTCCCGAACTGCGCGAAAATCCCTAATCCAGGAATTTCGAGGTCACAGATCACGAATCTAGCCTCCTTTCCGCGTTGCCGGCCCGTTTGAGGAAGTTAGAGAATTTTGAATTCTGTCCAAATCTTAATTCAGAAAAATGATTTTTTTCATGGAGAATGAGACGCTATAGGGTCAAGCTAGTTACACTATTGGATTCAGCGGTTAATTTTCAATGAGGAAGAATAGAAAACGACCAAAACGGAGAGCACTCCAAAATCGGGCAAAATCGAAAGGCATATGACTACCGAAAAATATCCGAAAAGAATTCTTGGTTCCGAACTGCACAAAAACCCCTAATCCAGGAATTTCGAGGTTCTAGATCACGAATCTAGCCTCCTTTCCGCGTTGTCGGTCCGTTTGAGGAAGTTAGAGAATTTTGAATACTGTCCGGACTTATGGATCAGAAAAATGATTTTTTGATGGAGAATGAGACGCTATAGGGTCAAACTAGTTACACCATTGGATTCAGCGGTTAATTTTCAATGAGGAAGAATAGAAAACGACCAAAACGGAGAGCACTCCAAAATCGGGCAAAATCGTAAGGCATATGGCTACCGAAAAATATCCGAAAAAAATTCTTGGTTCCGAACTGCGCGAAAATCCCTAATCCAGGAATTTCGAGGTTACAGATCACGAATCTAGCCTCCTTTCCGCGTTGTCGGCCCGTTTGAGGAAGTTAGAGAATTTTGAATACTGTCCGGACTTATGGATCAGAAAAATGATTTTTTGATGGAGAATGAGACGCTATAGGGTCAAACTAGTTACACCATTGGATTCAGCGGTTAATTTTCAATGAGGAAGAATAGAAAACGACCAAAACGGAGAGCACTCCAAAATCGGGCAAAATCGTAAGGCATACGGCTACCGAAAAATATCCGAAAAAAATTCTTGGTTCCCGAACATCGCGAAAATCCCCAATCCAGGAATTTCGAGGTAACAGATCACGAATCTAGCCTCCTTTCCGCGTTGTCGGCCCGTTTGAGGAAGTTAGAGAATTTCGAATACTGTCCGGACTTATGATTCAGAAAAATGATTTTTTGATGGAGAATGAGACGCTATAGGGTCAAACTAGTTACACTATTGGATTCAGCGGTTAATTTTCAATGAAGAAGAATAGAAAACGACCAAAACGGAGAGCACTCCAAAATCGGGCAAAATCGAAAGGCATATGACTACCGAGAAATATCCGAAAAAAATTCTTGGTTCCCGAACTGCGCGAAAATCCCTAATCCAGGAATTTCGAGGTCACAGATCACGAATCTAGCCTCCTTTCCGCGTTGTCGGCCCGTTTGAGGAGGTTAGAGAATTTTGAATACTGTCCAAATCTTAATTCAGAAAAATGATTTTTTTCATGGAGAATGAGACGCTATAGGGTCAAACTAGTTACACTATTGGATTCAGCGGTTAATTTTCAATGAGAAAGAATGGAAAACGACCAAAACGGAGAACACTCCAAAATCGAGCAAAATCGAAAGGCATATGACTACCGAAAAATATCCGAAAAAAATTCTTGGTTCCCGAACTGCGCGAAAATCCCTAATCCAGGAATTTCGAGGTTACAGATCACGAATCTAGCCTCCTTTCCGCGTTGTCGGCCCGTTTGAGGAAGTTAGAGAATTTTGAATACTGTCCGGACTTATGGATCAGAAAAATGATTTTTTGATGGAGAATGAGACGCTATAGGGTCAAACTAGTTACACCATTGGATTCAGCGGTTAATTTTCAATGAGGAAGAATAGAAAACGACCAAAACGGAGAGCACTCCAAAATCGGGCAAAATCGTAAGGCATATGGCTACCGAAAAATATCCGAAAAAAATTCTTGGTTCCCGAACAGCGCGAAAATCCCCAATCCAGGAATTTCCAGGTAACAGATCACGAATCTAGCCTCCTTTCCGCGTTGTCGGCCCGTTTGAGGAAGTTAGAGAATTTCGAATACTGTCCGGACTTATGATTCAGAAAAATGATTTTTTGATGGAGAATGAGACGCTATAGGGTCAAACTAGTTACACTATTGGATTCAGCGGTTAATTTTCAATGAAGAAGAATAGAAAACGACCAAAACGGAGAGCACTCCAAAATCGGGCAAAATCGAAAGGCATATGACTACCGAGAAATATCCGAAAAAAATTCTTGGTTCCCGAACTGCGCGAAAATCCCTAATCCAGGAATTTCGAGGTTACAGATCACGAATCTAGCCTCCTTTCCGCGTTGTCGGCCCATTTGACGAAGTTAGAGAATTTTGAATACTGTCCGGACTTATGATTCAGAAAAATGATTTTTTGATGGAGAATGAGACGCTATAGGGTCAAACTAGTTACACTATTGGATTTAGCGGTTAATTTTCAATGAGGAAGAATAGAAAACGACCAAAACGGAGAGCACTCCAAAATCGGGCAAAATCGAAAGGCATATGACTACCGAAAAATATCCGAAAAAAATTCTTGGTTCCCGAACTGCGCGAAAACCCCTAATCCAGGAATTTCGAGGTTACAGATCACGAATCTAGCCTCCTTTCCGCGTTGTTGGTCCGTTTGAGGAAGTTAGAGAATTTTGAATACTGTCCGGACTTATGATTCAGAAAAACGATTTTTGGATGGAGAATGAGACGCTATAGGGTCAAACTAGTTGCACTATTGGATTTAGCGGTTAATTTTCAATGAGGAAGAATAGAAAACGACCAAAACGGAGAGCACTCCAAAATCGGGCAAAATCGAAAGGCATATGACTACCGAAAAATATCCGAAAAAAATTCTTGGTTCCCGAACTGCGCGAAAATCCCTAATCCAGGAATTTCGAGGTTACAGATCACGAATCTGGCCTCCTTTCTGCGTTGTCGGCCCGTTTGGGGAAGTTAGAGAATTTTGAATACTGTCCGAACTTATGATTCAGAAAAATGATTTTTTGATGGAGAATGATACGCTATAGGGCCAAACTAGTTACACTATTGGATTCAGCGGTTAATTTTCAATGAGGAAGAATAGAAAACGACCAAAACGGAGAGCACTCCAAAATCGGGCAAAATCGAAAGGCATATGACTACCGAAAAATATCCGAAAAAAATTCTTGGTTCCCGAACTGCGCGAAAATCCCTAATCCAGGAATTTCGAGGTTACAGATCACGAATCTAGCCTCCTTTCCGCGTTGTCGGCCCGTTTGAGGAAGTTAGAGAATTTTGAATACTGTCCTGACTTATGACTCAGAAAAATGATTTTTTGATGGAGAATGAGACGCTATAGGGTCAAACTAGTTACACTATTGGATTCAGCGGTTAATTTTCAATGAGGAAGAATAGAAAACGACCAAAACGGAGAGCATTCCAAAATCGGGCAAAATCGAAAGGCATATGACTACCGAAAAATGTCCGAAAAAAATTCTTGGTCCCCGAACTGCGCGAAAATCCCTAATCCAGGAACTCCGAGGTTACAGATCACGAATCTAGCCTCCTTTCCGCGTTGTCTGCTCGTTTGAGGAAGTTAGAGAATTTTGAATACTGTCCGGACTTATGATTCAGAAAAATAATTTTTTGATGGAGAATGAGACGCTATAGGGTCAAACTAGTTACACCATTGGATTCAGCGGTTAATTTTCAATGACGAAGAATAGAAAACGACCAAAACGGAGAGCACTCCAAAATCGGGCAAATCGAAAGGCATATGACTACCGAAAAATATCCGAAAAAAATTCTTGGTTCCGAACTGCGCGAAAACCCCTAATCCAGGAATTTCGAGGTTCCAGATCACGAATCTAGCCTCCTTTCCGCGTTGTCGGTCCGTTTGAGGAAGTTAGAGAATTTTGAATACTGTCCGGACTTATGATTCAGAAAAACGATTTTTTGATGGAGAATGAGACGCTATAGGGTCAAACTAGTTACACCATTGGATTCAGCGGTTAATTTTCAATGAGGAAGAATAGAAAACGACCAAAACGGAGAGCATTCCAAAATCGGGCAAAATCGAAAGGCATATGACTACCGAAAAATGTCCGAAAAAAATTCTTGGTTCCCGAACTGCGCGAAAATCCCTAATCCAGGAACTCCGAGGTTACAGATCACGAATCTAGCCTCCTTTCCGCGTTGTCTGCTCGTTTGAGGAAGTTAGAGAATTTTGAATACTGTCCGGACTTATGATTCAGAAAAATAATTTTTTGATGGAGAATGAGACGCTATAGGGTCAAACTAGTTACACCATTGGATTCAGCGGTTAATTTTCAATGAGGAAGAATAGAAAACGACCAAAACGGAGAGCATTCCAAAATCGGGCAAAATCGAAAGGCATATGACTACCGAAAAATGTCCGAAAAAAATTCTTGGTTCCCGAACTGCGCGAAAATCCCTAATCCAGGAACTCCGAGGTTACAGATCACGAATCTAGCCTCCTTTCCGCGTTGTCTGCTCGTTTGAGGAAGTTAGAGAATTTTGAATACTGTCCGGACTTATGATTCAGAAAAATAATTTTTTGATGGAGAATGAGACGCTATAGGGTCAAACTAGTTACACCATTGGATTCAGCGGTTAATTTTCAATGAGGAAGAATAGAAAACGACCAAAACGGAGAGCACTCCAAAATCGGGCAAATCGAAAGGCATATGACTACCGAAAAATATCCGAAAAAAATTCTTGGTTCCGAACTGCGCGAAAACCCCTAATCCAGGAACTCCGAGGTTACAGATCACGAATCTAGCCTCCTTTCCGCGTTGTCTGCTCGTTTGAGGAAGTTAAAGAATTTTGAATACTGTCCGGACTTATGATTCAGAAAAATAATTTTTTGATGGAGAATGAGACGCTATAGGGTCAAACTAGTTACACTATTGGATTCAGCGGTTAATTTTCAATGAGGAAGAATAGAAAACGACCAAAACGGAGAGCATTCCAAAATCGGGCAAAATCGAAAGGCATATGACTACCGAAAAATGTCCGAAAAAAATTCTTGGTTCCCGAACTGCGCGAAAATCCCTAATCCAGGAACTCCGAGGTTAGAGATCACGAATCTAGCCTCCTTTCCGCGTTGTCTGCTCGTTTGAGGAAGTTAGAGAATTTTGAATACTGTCCGGACTTATGATTCAGAAAAATAATTTTTTGATGGAGAATGAGACGCTATAGGGTCAAACTAGTTACACCATTGGATTCAGCGGTTAATTTTCAATGAGGAAGGATAGAAAACGACCAAAACGGAGAGCACTCCAAAATCGGGCAAATCGAAAGGCATATGACTACCGAAAAATATCCGAAAAAAATTCTTGGTTCCGAACTGCGCGAAAACCCCTAATCCAGGAATTTCGAGGTTCCAGATCACGAATCTAGCCTCCTTTCCGCGTTGTCGGTCCGTTTGAGGAAGTTAGAGAATTTTGAATACTGTCCGGACTTATGATTCAGAAAAACGATTTTTTGATGGAGAATGAGACGCTATAGGGTCAAACTAGTTACACTATTGGATTCAGCGGTTAATTTTCAATGAGGAAGAATAGAAAACGACCAAAACAGAGAGAGCTCCAAAATCGGGCAAAATCGAAAGGCATATGACTACCGAAAAATATCCGAAAAAAATTCTTGGTTCCGAACTGCGCGAAAATCCCTAATCCAGGAATTTCGAGGTTACAGATCACGAATCTAGCCTCCTTTCCGCGTTGTCTGCTCGTTTGAGGAAGTTAGAGAATTTTGAATACTGTCCGGACTTATGGTTCAGAAAAATGATTTTTTGATGGAGAATGAGACGCTATAGGGTCAAACTAGTTACACTATTGGATTCAGCGGTTAATTTTCAATGAGGAAGAATAGAAAACGACCAAAACGGAGAGCACTCCAAAATCGGGCAAAATCGAAAGGCATATGGCTACCGAAAAATATCCGAAAAAAATTCTTGGTTCCCGAACTGCGCGAAAATCCCTAGTCCAGGAATTTCGAGGTCACAGATCACGAATCTAGCCTCCTTTCCGCGTTGTCGGCCCGTTTGAGGAAGTTAGAGAATTTTGAATACTGTCCGGACTTATGATTCAGAAAAATGATTTTTTGATGGAGAATGAGACGCTATAGGGTCAAACTAGTTACACCATTGGATTCAGCGGTTAATTTTCAATGAGGAAGAATAGAAAACGACCAAAACCGAGAGCGCTCCAAAATCGGGCAAAATCGACTACCGAAAAATATCCGAAAAAATTCTTGGTTCCCGAACTGCGCAAAAATCCCTAATCCAGGAATTTCGAGGTTACAGATCACGAATCTAGCCTCCTTTCCGCGTTGTCGGCCCGTTTGAGGAAGTTAGAGAATTTTGAATACTGTCCAAATCTTAATTCAGAAAAATGATTTTTTTCATGGAGAATGAGACGCTATAGGGTCAAACTAGTTACACTTTTGGATTCAGCGGTTAATTTTCAATGAGAAAGAATGGAAAACGACCAAAACGGAGAACACTCCAAAATCGGGCAAAATCGAAAGTCATATGACTACCGAAAAATATCCGAAAAAAATTCTTGGTTCCCGAACTGCGCGAAAATCCCTAATCCAGGAATTTCGAGGTCACAGATCACGAATATAGCCTCCTTTCCGCCTTGTCGGCTCGTTTGAGAAAGTTAGAGAATTTTGAATACTGTCCGGATTTATGATTCAGAAAAACGATTTTTTGATGGAGAATGAGACGCTATAGGGTCAAACTAGTTACACCATTGGATTCAGCGGTTAATTTTCAATGAGGAAGAATAGAAAACGACCAAAACGGAGAGTACTCCAAAAATCGGGCAAAATCGTAAGGCATATGGCTACCGAAAAATATCCGAAAAAAATTCTTGGTTCCCGAACTGCGCGAAAATCCCTAATCCAGGAATTTCGAGGTTACAGATCACGAATCTAGCCTCCTTTCCGCGTTGTCGGCCCGTTTGACGAAGTTAGAGAATTTTGAATACTATACGGACTTACGATTCAGAAAAATGATTTTTTGATGGAGAATGAGACGCTATAGGGTCAGACTAGTTACATCATTGGATTCAGCGGTTAATTTTCAATGAGGAAGAATAGAAAACGACCAAAACGGAGAGCACTCCAAAATCGGGCAAAATCGAAAGGCATATGACTACCGAAAAATATCCGAAAAAAGTTCTTGGTTCCCGAACTGCGCGAAAATCCCTAATCCAGGAATTTCGAGGTTACAGATCACGAATCTAGCCTCCTTTCCGCGTTGTCGGCCCGTTTGACGAAGTTAGAGAATTTTGAATACTGTCCGGACTTATGATTCAGAAAAATGATTTTTTGATGGAGAATGAGACGCTATAGGGTCAAACTAGTTACACTATTGGATTTAGCGGTTAATTTTCAATGAGGAAGGATAGATAACGACCAAAACGGAGAGCACTCCAAAATCGGGCAAAATCGAAAGGCATATGACTACCGAAAAATATCCGAAAAAAATTCTTGGTTCCCGAACTGCGCGAAAACCCCTAATCCAGGAATTTCGAGGTTACAGATCACGAATCTAGCCTCCTTTCCGCGTTGTCGGTCCGTTTGAGGAAGTTAGAGAATTTTGAATACTGTCCGGACTTATGATTCAGAAAAACGATTTTTGGATGGAGAATGAGACGCTATAGGGTCAAACTAGTTACACTATTGGATTTAGCGGTTAATTTTCAATGAGGAAGAATAGAAAACGACCAAAACGGAGAGCACTCCAAAATCGGGCAAAATCGAAAGGCATATGACTACCGAAAAATATCCGAAAAAAATTCTTGGTTCCCGAACTGCGCGAAAATCCCTAATCCAGGAATTTCGAGGTTACAGATCACGAATCTGGCCTCCTTTCCGCGTTGTCGGCCCGTTTGAGGAAGTTAGAGAATTTTGAATACTGTCCGAACTTATGATTCAGAAAAATGATTTTTTGATGGAGAATGATACGCTATAGGGCCAAACTAGTTACACTATTGGATTCAGCGGTTAATTTTCAATGAGGAAGAATAGAAAACGACCAAAACGGAGAGCACTCCAAAATCGGGCAAAATCGAAAGGCATATGACTACCGAAAAATATCCGAAAAAAATTCTTGGTTCCCGAACTGCGCGAAAATCCCTAATCCAGGAATTTCGAGGTTACAGATCACGAATCTAGCCTCCTTTCCGCGTTGTCGGCCCGTTTGAGGAAGTTAGAGAATTTTGAATACTGTCCGGACTTATGACTCAGAAAAATGATTTTTTGATGGAGAATGAGACGCTATAGGGTCAAACTAGTTACACTATTGGATTCAGCGGTTAATTTTCAATGAGGAAGAATAGAAAACGACCAAAACGGAGAGCACTCCAAAATCGGGCAAAATCGAAAGGCATATGACCACCGAAAAATGTCCGAAAAAAATTCTTGGTTCCCGAACTGCGCGAAAATCCCTAATCCAGGAATTTCGAGGTTATAGATCACGAATCTAGCCTCCTTTCCGCGTTGTCTGCTCGTTTGAGGAAGTTAGAGAATTTTGAATACTGTCCGGACTTATGATTCAGAAAAATGATTTTTTGATGGAGAATGAGACGCTATAGGGTCAAACTAGTTACACCATTGGATTCAGCGGTTAATTTTCAATGAGGAAGAATAGAAAACGACCAAAACGGAGAGCACTCCAAAATCGGGCAAAATCGAACGGCTACCGAAAAATATCCGAAAAAAATTCTTGGTTCCCGAACTGCGCGAAAATCCCTAATCCAGGAATTTCGAGGTTATAGATCACGAATCTAGCCTCCTTTCCGCGTTGTCTGCTCGTTTGAGGAAGTTAGAGAATTTTGAATACTGTCCGGACTTATGATTCAGAAAAATGATTTTTTGATGGAGAATGAGACGCTATAGGGTCAAACTAGTTACACCATTGGATTCAGCGGTTAATTTTCAATGAGGAAGAATAGAAAACGACCAAAACCGAGAGCACTCCAAAATCGGGCAAAATCGAAAGGCATATGACTACCGAAAAGTATCCGAAAAAAAATTCTTGGCTCCCGAACTGCGCGAAAATCCCTAATCCAGGAATTTCGAGGTCACAGATCACGAATCTAGCCTCCTTTCCGCGTTGTCGGCCCGTTTGAGGAAGTTAGAGTATTTTGAATTCTGTCCGGATTTAAGATTCAGAAAAATGATTTTTTGATGGAGAATGAGACGCTGCAGGATCAGACTAGTTACACTATTGGATTCAGCGGTCAATTTTCAATGAGGAAGAATAGAAAACGTCCAAAGCCGAGAGCGCTCCAAAATCGTGCAAAATCGAAAGGCCATGACCACCGAAAAATATCCGAAACAAATTCTTGGTCCCCGAACTGCGCGAAAATCCCTAATCCAGGAATTTCGAGGTCACAGATCACGAATCTAGCCTCCTTTCCGCGTTGTCGGCCCGTTTGAGGAAGTTAGAGAATTTTGAATTCTGTCCAGATTTAAGATTCAGAAAAATGATTTTTTGATGGAGAATGAGACGCTATAGGCTCAAACTAGTTACACCATTGGATTCAGCGGTTAATTTTCAATGAGGAAGAATAGAAAACGACGGAAACCAAGAGCGCTCCAAAGTCGGGCAAAATCGACTACCGAAAAATATCCGAAAAAAATTCTTGGTTCCCGAACTGCGCGAAAATCCCTAATCCAAAAATTTCGAGGTTACAGATCACGAATCTAGCCTCCTTTCCGCGTTGCCGGCCCGTTTGAGGAAGTTAGAGAATTTTGAATTCTGTCCGGACTTATGACTCAGAAAAATGATTTTTTGATGGAGAATGAGACGCTATAGGGTCAAACTAGTTACACTATTGGATTCAGCGGTTAATTTTCAATGAGGAAGAATAGAAAACGACCAAAATGGAGAGCACTCCAAAATCGGGCAAAATCGAAAGGCATAGACTACCGAAAAATATCCGAAAAAAATTCTTGGTTCCCGAACTGCGCGAAAATCCCTAATCCAGGAATTTCGAGATCACAGATCACGAATCTAGCCTCCTTTCCGCGTTGTCGGCCCGTTTGAGGAAGTTAGAGGATTTTGAATTCTGTCCGGACTTAAGATTCAGAAAAATAATTTTTTGATGGAGAATGAGACGCTATAGGGTCAAACTAGTTACACCATTGGATTCAGCGGTTAATTTTCAATGAGGAAGAATAGAAAACGACCAAAACCGAGAGCACTCCAAAATCGGGCAAAATCGAAAGGCATATGACTACCGAAAAGTATCCGAAAAAAAATTCTTGGCTCCCGAACTGAGCGAAAATCCCTAATCCAGGAATTTCGAGGTCACAGATCACGAATCTAGCCTCCTTTCCGCGTTGTCGGCCCGTTTGAGGAAGTTAGAGTATTTTGAATTCTGTCCGGATTTAAGATTCAGAAAAATGATTTTTTGATGGAGAATGAGACGCTGCAGGGTCAGACTAGTTACACTATTGGATTCAGCGGTCAATTTTCAATGAGGAAGAATAGAAAACGTCCAAAGCCGAGAGCGCTCCAAAATCGTGCAAAATCGAAAGGCCATGACCACCGAAAAATATCCGAAACAAATTCTTGGTCCCCGAACTGCGCGAAAATCCCTAATCCAGGAATTTCGAGGTCACAGATCACGAATCTAGCCTCCTTTCCGCGTTGTCGGCCCGTTTGAGGAAGTTAGAGAATTTTGAATTCTGTCCGGATTGAAGATTCAGAAAAACGATTTTTTGATGGAGAATGAGACGCTATAGGCTCAAACTAGTTACACCATTGGATTCAGCGGTTAATTTTCAATGAGGAAGAATAGAAAACGACGGAAACCAAGAGCGCTCCAAAGTCGGGCAAAATCGACTACCGAAAAATATCCGAAAAAAATCCTTGGTTCCCGAACTGCGCGAAAATCCCTAATCCAGGAATTTCGAGCTCACAGATCACGAATCTAGCCTCCTTTCCGCGTTGCCGGCCCGTTTGAGGAAGTTAGAGAATTTTGAATTCTGTCCGGACTTAAGATTCAGAAAAATGATTTTTTTCATGGAGAACGAGACGCTATAGGGTCAAACTAGTTACACTATTGGATCCAGCGGTTAATTTTCAATGAGGAAGAATAGAAAACGACCAAAATGGAGAGCACTCCAAAATCGGGCAAAATCGAAAGGCATATGACTACCGAAAAATATCCGAAAAAAATTCTTGGCTCCCGAACTGCGCGAAAATCCCTAATCCAGGAATTTCGAGGTTACAGATCACGAATCTAGCCTCCTTTCCGCGTTGTCGGCCCGTTTGAGGAAGTTAGAGAATTTTGAATACTGTCCGGACTTATGATTCAGAAAAATGATTTTTTGATGGAGAATGAGACGCTATAGGGTCAAACTAGTTACACCATTGGATTCAGCGGTTAATTTTCAATGAGGAAGAATAGAAAACGACCAAAACCGAGAGCACTCCAAAATCGGGCAAAATCGAAAGGCATATGACTACCGAAAAGTATCCGAAAAAAAATTCTTGGCTCCCGAACTGCGCGAAAATCCCTAATCCAGGAATTTCGGGCTCACATATCACGAATCTAGCCTCCTTTCCTCGTTGCCGGCCCGTTTGAGGAAGTTAGAGAATTTTGAATTCTGTCCGGACTTATGACTCAGAAAAATGATTTTTTGATGGAGAATGAGACGCTATAGGGTCAAACTAGTTACACTATTGGATTCAGCGGTTAATTTTCAATGAGGAAGAATAGAGAACGACCAAAACCGAGATTGCTCCAAAATCGAGCAAAATCGAAAGGCATATGACTACCGAAAAATATCCGAAAACAATTCTTGGTTCCCGAACTGCGCGAAAATCCCTAATCCAGGAATTTCGAGGTTACAGATCACGAATCTAGCCTCCTTTCCGCGTTGTCGGCCCGTTTGACGAAGTTAGAGAATTTTGAATACTGTCCGGACTTATGATTCAGAAAAATGATTTTTTGATGGAGAATGAGACGCTATAGGGTCAAACTAGTTACACTATTGGATTTAGCGGTTAATTTTCAATGAGGAAGGATAGATAACGACCAAAACGGAGAGCACTCCAAAATCGGGCAAAATCGAAAGGCATATGACTACCGAAAAATATCCGAAAAAAATTCTTGGTTCCCGAACTGCGCGAAAACCCCTAATCCAGGAATTTCGAGGTTACAGATCACGAATCTAGCCTCCTTTCCGCGTTGTCGGTCCGTTTGAGGAAGTTAGAGAATTTTGAATACTGTCCGGACTTATGATTCAGAAAAACGATTT
This sequence comes from Callosobruchus maculatus, assembly GCA_951848785.1. Lineage (NCBI taxonomy): Eukaryota > Metazoa > Arthropoda > Insecta > Coleoptera > Chrysomelidae > Callosobruchus > Callosobruchus maculatus. The sequence continues at coordinate 6,525,434 of CATOUR010000033.1, forward strand.
TTGGATGGAGAATGAGACGCTATAGGGTCAAACTAGTTACACTATTGGATTTAGCGGTTAATTTTCAATGAGGAAGAATAGAAAACGACCAAAACGGAGAGCACTCCAAAATCGGGCAAAATCGAAAGGCATATGACTACCGAAAAATATCCGAAAAAAATTCTTGGTTCCCGAACTGCGCGAAAATCCCTAATCCAGGAATTTCGAGGTTACAGATCACGAATCTGGCCTCCTTTCCGCGTTGTCGGCCCGTTTGAGGAAGTTAGAGAATTTTGAATACTGTCCGAACTTATGATTCAGAAAAATGATTTTTTGATGGAGAATGATACGCTATAGGGCCAAACTAGTTACACTATTGGATTCAGCGGTTAATTTTCAATGAGGAAGAATAGAAAACGACCAAAACGGAGAGCACTCCAAAATCGGGCAAAATCGAAAGGCATATGACTACCGAAAAATATCTGAAAAAAATTCTTGGTTCCCGAACTGCGCGAAAATCCCTAATCCAGGAATTTCGAGGTTACAGATCACGAATCTAGCCTCCTTTCCGCGTTGTCGGCCCGTTTGAGGAAGTTAGAGAATTTTGAATACTGTCCGGACTTATGACTCAGAAAAATGATTTTTTGATGGAGAATGAGACGCTATAGGGTCAAACTAGTTACACCATTGGATTCAGCGGTTAATTTTCAATGAGGAAGAATAGAAAACGACCAAAACGGAGAGTACTCCAAAAATCGGGCAAAATCGTAAGGCATATGGCTACCGAAAAATATCCGAAAAAAATTCTTGGTTCCCGAACTGCGCGAAAATCCCTAATCCAGGAATTTCGAGGTTACAGATCACGAATCTAGCCTCCTTTCCGCGTTGTCGGCCCGTTTGACGAAGTTAGAGAATTTTGAATACTATACGGACTTATGATTCAGAAAAATGATTTTTTGATGGAGAATGAGACGCTATAGGGTCAGACTAGTTACATCATTGGATTCAGCGGTTAATTTTCAATGAGGAAGAATAGAAAACGACCAAAACGGAGAGCACTCCAAAATCGGGCAAAATCGAAAGGCATATGACTACCGAAAAATATCCGAAAAAAGTTCTTGGTTCCCGAACTGCGCGAAAATCCCTAATCCAGGAATTTCGAGGTTACAGATCACGAATCTAGCCTCCTTTCCGCGTTGTCGGCCCGTTTGACGAAGTTAGAGAATTTTGAATACTGTCCGGACTTATGATTCAGAAAAATGATTTTTTGATGGAGAATGAGACGCTATAGGGTCAAACTAGTTACACTATTGGATTTAGCGGTTAATTTTCAATGAGGAAGGATAGATAACGACCAAAACGGAGAGCACTCCAAAATCGGGCAAAATCGAAAGGCATATGACTACCGAAAAATATCCGAAAAAAATTCTTGGTTCCCGAACTGCGCGAAAACCCCTAATCCAGGAATTTCGAGGTTACAGATCACGAATCTAGCCTCCTTTCCGCGTTGTCGGTCCGTTTGAGGAAGTTAGAGAATTTTGAATACTGTCCGGACTTATGATTCAGAAAAACGATTTTTGGATGGAGAATGAGACGCTATAGGGTCAAACTAGTTACACTATTGGATTTAGCGGTTAATTTTCAATGAGGAAGAATAGAAAACGACCAAAACGGAGAGCACTCCAAAATCGGGCAAAATCGAAAGGCATATGACTACCGAAAAATATCCGAAAAAAATTCTTGGTTCCCGAACTGCGCGAAAATCCCTAATCCAGGAATTTCGAGGTTACAGATCACGAATCTGGCCTCCTTTCCGCGTTGTCGGCCCGTTTGAGGAAGTTAGAGAATTTTGAATACTGTCCGAACTTATGATTCAGAAAAATGATTTTTTGATGGAGAATGATACGCTATAGGGCCAAACTAGTTACACTATTGGATTCAGCGGTTAATTTTCAATGAGGAAGAATAGAAAACGACCAAAACGGAGAGCACTCCAAAATCGGGCAAAATCGAAAGGCATATGACTACCGAAAAATATCCGAAAAAAATTCTTGGTTCCCGAACTGCGCGAAAATCCCTAATCCAGGAATTTCGAGGTTACAGATCACGAATCTAGCCTCCTTTCCGCGTTGTCGGCCCGTTTGAGGAAGTTAGAGAATTTTGAATACTGTCCGGACTTATGACTCAGAAAAATGATTTTTTGATGGAGAATGAGACGCTATAGGGTCAAACTAGTTACACTATTGGATTCAGCGGTTAATTTTCAATGAGGAAGAATAGAAAACGACCAAAACGGAGAGCACTCCAAAATCGGGCAAAATCGAAAGGCATATGACCACCGAAAAATGTCCGAAAAAAATTCTTGGTTCCCGAACTGCGCGAAAATCCCTAATCCAGGAATTTCGATGTTATAGATCACGAATCTAGCCTCCTTTCCGCGTTGTCTGCTCGTTTGAGGAAGTTAGAGAATTTTGAATACTGTCCGGACTTATGATTCAGAAAAATGATTTTTTGATGGAGAATGAGACGCTATAGGGTCAAACTAGTTACACCATTGGATTCAGCGGTTAATTTTCAATGAGGAAGAATAGAAAACGACCAAAACGGAGAGCACTCCAAAATCGGGCAAAATCGAACGGCTACCGAAAAATATCCGAAAAAAATTCTTGGTTCCCGAACTGCGCGAAAATCCCTAATCCAGGAATTTCGAGGTTATAGATCACGAATCTAGCCTCCTTTCCGCGTTGTCTGCTCGTTTGAGGAAGTTAGAGAATTTTGAATACTGTCCGGACTTATGATTCAGAAAAATGATTTTTTGATGGAGAATGAGACGCTATAGGGTCAAACTAGTTACACCATTGGATTCAGCGGTTAATTTTCAATGAGGAAGAATAGAAAACGACCAAAACCGAGAGCACTCCAAAATCGGGCAAAATCGAAAGGCATATGACTACCGAAAAGTATCCGAAAAAAAATTCTTGGCTCCCGAACTGCGCGAAAATCCCTAATCCAGGAATTTCGAGGTCACAGATCGCGAATCTAGCCTCCTTTCCGCGTTGTCGGCCCGTTTGAGGAAGTTAGAGTATTTTGAATTCTGTCCGGATTTAAGATTCAGAAAAATGATTTTTTGATGGAGAATGAGACGCTGCAGGATCAGACTAGTTACACTATTGGATTCAGCGGTCAATTTTCAATGAGGAAGAATAGAAAACGTCCAAAGCCGAGAGCGCTCCAAAATCGTGCAAAATCGAAAGGCCATGACCACCGAAAAATATCCGAAACAAATTCTTGGTCCCCGAACTGCGCGAAAATCCCTAATCCAGGAATTTCGAGGTCACAGATCACGAATCTAGCCTCCTTTCCGCGTTGCCGGCCCGTTTGAGGAAGTTAGAGAATTTTGAATTCTGTCCGGACTTATGACTCAGAAAAATGATTTTTTGATGGAGAATGAGACGCTATAGGGTCAAACTAGTTACACTATTGGATTCAGCGGTTAATTTTCAATGAGGAAGAATAGAAAACGACCAAAATGGAGAGCACTCCAAAATCGGGCAAAATCGAAAGGCATAGACTACCGAAAAATATCCGAAAAAAACTCTTGGTTCCCGAACTGCGCGAAAATCCCTAATCCAGGAATTTCGAGATCACAGATCACGAATCTAGCCTCCTTTCCGCGTTGTCGGCCCGTTTGAGGAAGTTAGAGGATTTTGAATTCTGTCCGGACTTAAGATTCAGAAAAATAATTTTTTGATGGAGAATGAGACGCTATAGGGTCAAACTAGTTACACCATTGGATTCAGCGGTTAATTTTCAATGAGGAAGAATAGAAAACGACCAAAACCGAGAGCACTCCAAAATCGGGCAAAATCGAAAGGCATATGACTACCGAAAAGTATCCGAAAAAAAATTCTTGGCTCCCGAACTGAGCGAAAATCCCTAATCCAGGAATTTCGAGGTCACAGATCACGAATCTAGCCTCCTTTCCGCGTTGTCGGCCCGTTTGAGGAAGTTAGAGTATTTTGAATTCTGTCCGGATTTAAGATTCAGAAAAATGATTTTTTGATGGAGAATGAGACGCTGCAGGGTCAGACTAGTTACACTATTGGATTCAGCGGTCAATTTCCAATGAGGAAGAATAGAAAACGTCCAAAGCCGAGAGCGCTCCAAAATCGTGCAAAATCGAAAGGCCATGACCACCGAAAAATATCCGAAACAAATTCTTGGTCCCCGAACTGCGCGAAAATCCCTAATCCAGGAATTTCGAGGTCACAGATCACGAATCTAGCCTCCTTTCCGCGTTGTCGGCCCGTTTGAGGAAGTTAGAGAATTTTGAATTCTGTCCGGATTGAAGATTCAGAAAAACGATTTTTTGATGGAGAATGAGACGCTATAGGCTCAAACTAGTTACACCATTGGATTCAGCGGTTAATTTTCAATGAGGAAGAATAGAAAACGACGGAAACCAAGAGCGCTCCAAAGTCGGGCAAAATCGACTACCGAAAAATATCCGAAAAAAATTCTTGGTTCCCGAACTGCGCGAAAATCCCTAATCCAGGAATTTCGAGCTCACAGATCACGAATCTAGCCTCCTTTCCGCGTTGTCGGCCCGTTTGAGGAAGTTAGAGAATTTTGAATACTGTCCGGACTTATGATTCAGAAAAATGATTTTTTGATGGAGAATGAGACGCTATAGGGTCAAACTAGTTACACCATTGGATTCAGCGGTTAATTTTCAATGAGGAAGAATAGAAAACGACCAAAACCGAGAGCACTCCAAAATCGGGCAAAATCGAAAGGCATATGACTACCGAAAAGTATCCGAAAAAAAATTCTTGGCTCCCGAACTGCGCGAAAATCCCTAATCCAGGAATTTCGAGGTCACATATCACGAATCTAGCCTCCTTTCCGCGTTGCCGGCCCGTTTGAGGAAGTTAGAGAATTTTGAATTCTGTCCGGACTTATGACTCAGAAAAATGATTTTTTGATGGAGAATGAGACGCTATAGGGTCAAACTAGTTACACTATTGGATTCAGCGGTTAATTTTCAATGAGGAAGAATAGAAAACGACCAAAACCGAGATTGCTCCAAAATCGAGCAAAATCGAAAGGCATATGACTACCGAAAAATATCCGAAAACAATTCTTGGTTCCCGAACTGGGCGAAAACCCCTAATCCAGGAATTTCGAGGTTACAGATCACGAATCTAGCCTCCTTTCCGCGTTGTCGGCCCGTTTGACGAAGTTAGAGAATTTTGAATACTGTCCGGACTTATGATTCAGAAAAATGATTTTTTGATGGAGAATGAGACGCTATAGGGTCAAACTAGTTACACTATTGGATTTAGCTGTTAATTTTCAATGAGGAAGGATAGATAACGACCAAAACGGAGAGCACTCCAAAATCGGGCAAAATCGAAAGGCATATGACTACCGAAAAATATCCGAAAAAAATTCTTGGTTCCCGAACTGCGCGAAAACCCCTAATCCAGGAATTTCGAGGTTACAGATCACGAATCTAGCCTCCTTTCCGCGTTGTCGGTCCGTTTGAGGAAGTTAGAGAATTTTGAATACTGTCCGGACTTATGATTCAGAAAAACGATTTTTGGATGGAGAATGAGACGCTATAGGGTCAAACTAGTTACACTATTGGATTTAGCGGTTAATTTTCAATGAGGAAGAATAGAAAACGACCAAAACGGAGAGCACTCCAAAATCGGGCAAAATCGAAAGGCATATGACTACCGAAAAATATCCGAAAAAAATTCTTGGTTCCCGAACTGCGCGAAAATCCCTAATCCAGGAATTTCGATGTTACAGATCACGAATCTGGCCTCCTTTCCGCGTTGTCGGCCCGTTTGAGGAAGTTAGAGAATTTTGAATACTGTCCGAACTTATGATTCAGAAAAATGATTTTTTGATGGAGAATGATACGCTATAGGGCCAAACTAGTTACACTATTGGATTCAGCGGTTAATTTTCAATGAGGAAGAATAGAAAACGACCAAAACGGAGAGCACTCCAAAATCGGGCAAAATCGAAAGGCATATGACTACCGAAAAATATCTGAAAAAAATTCTTGGTTCCCGAACTGCGCGAAAATCCCTAATCCAGGAATTTCGAGGTTACAGATCACGAATCTAGCCTCCTTTCCGCGTTGTCGGCCCGTTTGAGGAAGTTAGAGAATTTTGAATACTGTCCGGACTTATGACTCAGAAAAATGATTTTTTGATGGAGAATGAGACGCTATAGGGTCAAACTAGTTACACTATTGGATTCAGCGGTTAATTTTCAATGAGGAAGAATAGAAAACGACCAAAACGGAGAGCACTCCAAAATCGGGCAAAATCGAAAGGCATATGACCACCGAAAAATGTCCGAAAAAAATTCTTGGTTCCCGAACTGCGCGAAAATCCCTAATCCAGGAATTTCGAGGTTATAGATCACGAATCTAGCCTCCTTTCCGCGTTGTCTGCTCGTTTGAGGAAGTTAGAGAATTTTGAATACTGTCCGGACTTATGATTCAGAAAAATGATTTTTTGATGGAGAATGAGACGCTATAGGGTCAAACTAGTTACACCATTGGATTCAGCGGTTAATTTTCAATGAGGAAGAATAGAAAACGACCAAAACGGAGAGCACTCCAAAATCGGGCAAAATCGAAAGGCATATGACTACCGAAAAATATCTGAAAAAAATTCTTGGTTCCCGAACTGCGCGAAAATCCCTAATCCAGGAATTTCGAGGTCACAGATCACGAATCTAGCCTCCTTTCCGCGTTGTCGGCCCGTTTGAGGAAGTTAGAGAATTTTGAATTCTGTCCAGATTTAAGATTCAGAAAAATGATTTTTTGATGGAGAATGAGACGCTATAGGCTCAAACTAGTTACACCATTGGATTCAGCGGTTAATTTTCAATGAGGAAGAATAGAAAACGACGGAAACCAAGAGCGCTCCAAAGTCGGGCAAAATCGACTACCGAAAAATATCCGAAAAAAATTCTTGGTTCCCGAACTGCGCGAAAATCCCTAATCCAAAAATTTCGAGGTTACAGATCACGAATCTAGCCTCCTTTCCGCGTTGTCGGCCCGTTTGAGGAAGTTAGAGAATTTTGAATGCTGTCCGGATTTTAGATTCAGAAAAATGATTTTTTGATGGAGAATGAGACGCTACAGGGTCAGACTAGTTACACTATTGGATTCAGGGGTTAATTTTCAATGAGGAAGAATAGAAAACGACCAAAACCGAGAGCGCTCCAAAATCGGGCAAAATCGAAAGGCATATGACTACCGAAAAATATCCGAAAAAAATTCTTGGTTCCCGAACTGCGCGAAAATCCCTAATCCAAAAATTTCGAGGTTACAGATCACGAATCTAGCCTCCTTTCCGCGTTGCCGGCCCGTTTGAGGAAGTTAGAGAATTTTGAATTCTGTCCGGACTTATGACTCAGAAAAATGATTTTTTGATGGAGAATGAGACGCTATAGGGTCAAACTAGTTACACTATTGGATTCAGCGGTTAATTTTCAATGAGAAAGAATAGAAAACGACCAAAATGGAGAGCACTCCAAAATCGGGCAAAATCGAAAGGCATAGACTACCGAAAAATATCCGAAAAAAATTCTTGGTTCCCGAACTGCGCGAAAATCCCTAATCCAGGAATTTCGAGATCACAGATCACGAATCTAGCCTCCTTTCCGCGTTGTCGGCCCGTTTGAGGAAGTTAGAGGATTTTGAATTCTGTCCGGACTTAAGATTCAGAAAAATAATTTTTTGATGGAGAATGAGACGCTATAGGGTCAAACTAGTTACACCATTGGATTCAGCGGTTAATTTTCAATGAGGAAGAATAGAAAACGACCAAAACCGAGAGCACTCCAAAATCGGGCAAAATCGAAAGGCATATGACTACCGAAAAGTATCCGAAAAAAAATTCTTGGCTCCCGAACTGAGCGAAAATCCCTAATCCAGGAATTTCGAGGTCACAGATCACGAATCTAGCCTCCTTTCCGCGTTGTCGGCCCGTTTGAGGAAGTTAGAGTATTTTGAATTCTGTCCGGATTTAAGATTCAGAAAAATGATTTTTTGATGGAGAATGAGACGCTGCAGGGTCAGACTAGTTACACTATTGGATTCAGCGGTCAATTTTCAATGAGGAAGAATAGAAAACGTCCAAAGCCGAGAGCGCTCCAAAATCGTGCAAAATCGAAAGGCCATGACCACCGAAAAATATCCGAAACAAATTCTTGGTCCCCGAACTGCGCGAAAATCCCTAATCCAGGAATTTCGAGGTCACAGATCACGAATCTAGCCTCCTTTCCGCGTTGTCGGCCCGTTTGAGGAAGTTAGAGAATTTTGAATTCTGTCCGGATTGAAGATTCAGAAAAACGATTTTTTGATGGAGAATGAGACGCTATAGGCTCAAACTAGTTACACCATTGGATTCAGCGGTTAATTTTCAATGAGGAAGAATAGAAAACGACGGAAACCAAGAGCGCTCCAAAGTCGGGCAAAATCGACCACCGAAAAATATCCGAAAAAAATTCTTGGTTCCCGAACTGCGCGAAAATCCCTAATCCAGGAATTTCGAGCTCACAGATCACGAATCTAGCCTCCTTTCCGCGTTGCCGGCCCGTTTGAGGAAGTTAGAGAATTTTGAATTCTGTCCGGACTTAAGATTCAGAAAAATGATTTTTTTCATGGAGAACGAGACGCTATAGGGTCAAACTAGTTACACTATTGGATCCAGCGGTTAATTTTCAATGAGGAAGAATAGAAAACGACCAAAATGGAGAGCACTCCAAAATCGGGCAAAATCGAAAGGCATATGACTACCGAAAAATATCCGAAAAAAATTCTTGGCTCCCGAACTGCGCGAAAATCCCTAATCCAGGAATTTCGAGGTTACAGATCACGAATCTAGCCTCCTTTCCGCGTTGTCGGCCCGTTTGAGGAAGTTAGAGAATTTTGAATACTGTCCGGACTTATGATTCAGAAAAATGATTTTTTGATGGAGAATGAGACGCTATAGGGTCAAACTAGTTACACCATTGGATTCAGCGGTTAATTTTCAATGAGGAAGAATAGAAAACGACCAAAACCGAGAGCACTCCAAAATCGGGCAAAATCGAAAGGCATATGACTACCGAAAAGTATCCGAAAAAAAATTCTTGGCTCCCGAACTGCGCGAAAATCCCTAATCCAGGAATTTCGAGGTCACAGATCACGAATCTAGCCTCCTTTCCGCGTTGTCGGCCCGTTTGAGGAAGTTAGAGAATTTTGAATTCTGTCCGGATTTAAGATTCAGAAAAATGATTTTTTGATGGAGAATGAGACGCTATAGGCTCAAACTAGTTACACCATTGGATTCAGCGGTTAATTTTCAATGAGGAAGAATAGAAAACGACGGAAACCAAGAGCGCTCCAAAGTCGGGCAAAATCGACTACCGAAAAATATCCGAAAAAAATTCTTGGTTCCCGAACTGCGCGAAAATCCCTAATCCAAAAATTTCGAGGTTACAGATCACGAATCTAGCCTCCTTTCCGCGTTGTCGGCCCGTTTGAGGAAGTTAGAGAATTTTGAATGCTGTCCGGATTTTAGATTCAGAAAAATGATTTTTTGATGGAGAATGAGACGCTACAGGGTCAGACTAGTTACACTATTGGATTCAGGGGTTAATTTTCAATGAGGAAGAATAGAAAACGACCAAAACCGAGAGCGCTCCAAAATCGGGCAAAATCGAAAGGCATATGACTACCGAAAAATATCCGAAAAAAATTCTTGGCTCCCGAGCTGCGCGAAAATCCCTAATCCAGGAATTTCGAGATCACAGATCACGAATCTAGCCTCCTTTCCGCGTTGCCGGCCCGTTTGAGGAAGTTAGAGAATTTTGAATTCTGTCCGGACTTGTGACTCAGAAAAATGATTTTTTGATGGAGAATGAGACGCTATAGGGTCAAACTAGTTACACTATTGGATTCAGCGGTTAATTTTCAATGAGGAAGAATAGAAAACGACCAAAACCGAGATTGCTCCAAAATCGAGCAAAATCGAAAGGCATATGACTACCGAAAAATATCCGAAAACAATTCTTGGTTCCCGAACTGCGCGAAAATCCCTAATCCAGGAATTTCGAGATCACATATCACGAATCTAGCCTCCTTTCCGCGTTGCCGGCCCGTTTGAGGAAGTTAGAGAATTTTGAATTCTGTCCGGACTTAAGATTCAGAAAAATGATTTTTTTCATGGAGAACGAGACGCTATAGGGTCAAACTAGTTACACTATTGGCTTCAGCGGTTAATTTTCAATGAGGAAGAATAGAAAACGACCAAAACGGAGAGCACTCCAAAATCGGGCAAAATCGAAAGGCTGACTACCGAAAAATATCCGAAAAAAATTCTTGGTTCCCGAACTGCGCGAAAATCCCTAATCGAGGAATTTCGAGTTCACAGATCACGAATCTAGCCTCCTTTCCGCGTTGTCGGCCCGTTCGAGGAAGTTAGAGGATTTTGAATTTTGTTCGGACTTAAGATTCAGAAAAATGATTTTTTGATGGAGAATGAGCCGCTATAGGGCCAAACTAGTGATACTATTGGATTCAGCGGTTAATTTTCAATGAGGAAGAATAGAAAACGACCAAAACGGAGAGCACTCCAAAATCGGGCAAAATCGAAAGGCATATGACTACCGAAAAATATCCGAATAAAATTCTTGGTTCCCGAACTGCGCGAAAATCCCTAATCCAGGAATTTCGAGGTCACAGATCACGAATCTAGCCTCCTCTCCGCGTTGCCGGCCCGTTTGAGGAAGTTAGAGAATTTTGAATTCTGTCCAAATCTTAATTCAGAAAAATGATTTTTTTCATGGAGAATGAGACGCTATAGGGTCAAACTAGTTACACTGTTGGATTGAGTGGTTAATTTTCAATGAGGAAGAATAGAAAACGACCAAAACCGAGAGCACTCCAAAATCGGGCAAAATCGAATGGCATATGACTACCGAAAAATATCCGAAAAAAATTCTTGGTTCCCGAACTGCGAAAATCCCTAATCCAGGAATTTCTAGGTTACAGATCACGAATCTAGCCTCCTTTCCGCGTTGTCGGCCCGTTTGAGGAAGTTAGAGAATTTTGAATACTGTCCGGACTTATGATTCAGAAAAATGATTTTTTTGATGGAGAATGAGACGCTATAGGGCCAAACTAGTTCCACTATTGGATTCAGCGGTTAATTTTCAATGAAGAAGAATAGAAAACGACCAAAACGGAGAGCACTCCAAAATCGGGCAAAATCGGCTACCGAAAAATATCCGAAAAAAATTCTTGGTTCCCGAACTGCGCGAAAAGCCCTAATCCAGGAATTTCGAGGTTACAGATCACGAATCTAGCCTCCTTTCCGCGTTGTCGGCCCGTTTGAGGAAGTTAGAGAATTTTGAATACTGTCCGGACTTATGATTCAGAAAAATGATTTTTTGATGGAGAATGAGACGCTATAGGGTCAAACTAGTTACACTATTGGATTCAGCGGTTAATTTTCAATGAGGAAGAATAGAAAACGACCAAAACGGAGAGCACTCCAAAATCGGGCAAAATCGAAAGGCTACCGAAAAATATCCGAAACAAATTCTTGGTTCCCGAACTGCGCGAAAATCCCTAATCCAGGAATTTCGAGGTTACAGATCACGAATCTAGCCTCCTTTCCGCGTTGTCGGCCCGTTTGACGAAGTTAGAGAATTTTGAATACTATCCGGACTTATGATTCAGAAAAATGATTTTTTGATGGAGAATGAGACGCTATAGGGTCAAACTAGTTACACCATTGGATTCAGCGGTTAATTTTCAATGAGGAAGAATAGAAAACGACCAAAACCGAGAGCGCTCCAAAATCGGGCAAAATCGACTACCGAAAAATATCCGAAAAAATTCTTGGTTCCCGAACTGCGCGAAAATCCCTAATCCAGGAATTTCGAGGTTACAGATCACGAATCTAGCCTCCTTTCCGCGTTGTCGGCCCGTTTGACGAAGTTAGAGAATTTTGAATTCTGTCCGGGTTTAAGATTCAGAAAAATGATTTTTTGATGGCGAATGAGACGCTATAGGGTCAAACTAGTTACACTATTGGATTCAGCGGTTAATTTTCAATGAGGAAGAATAGAAAACGACCAAAACGGAGAGCACTCCAAAATCGGGCAAAATCGAAAGGCATATGGCTACCGAAAAATATCCGAAAGAAATTCTTGGTTCCCGAACTGCGCGAAAATCCCTAGTCCAGGAATTTCGAGGTCACAGATCACGAATCTAGCCTCCTTTCCGCGTTGTCGGCCCGTTTGACGAAGTTAGAGAATTTTGAATTCTGTCCGGGTTTAAGATTTAGAAAAATGATTTTTTGATGGCGAATGAGACGCTATAGGGTCAAACTAGTTACACTATTGGATTCAGCGGTTAATTTTCAATGAGGAAGAATAGAAAACGACCAAAACGGAGAGCACTCCAAAATCGGGCAAAATCGAAAGGCATATGGCTACCGAAAAATATCCGAAAAAAATTCTTGGTTCCCGAACTGCGCGAAAATCCCTAGTCCAGGAATTTCGAGGTCACAGATCACGAATCTAGCCTCCTTTCCGCGTTGTCGGCCCGTTTGAGGAAGTTAGAGAATTTTGAATACTGTCCGGACTTATGATTCAGAAAAATGATTTTTTGATGGAGAATCAGACGCTATAGGGTCAAACTAGTTACACCATTGGATTCAGCGGTTAATTTTCGATGAGGAAGAATAGAAAACGACCAAAACCGAGAGCGCTCCAAAATCGGGCAAAATCGACTACCGAAAAATATCCGAAAAAATTCTTGGTTCCCGAACTGCGCGAAAATCCCTAATCCAGGAATTTCGAGGTCACAGATCACGAATCTAGCCTCCTTTCCGCGTTGTCGGCCCGTTTGAGGAAGCTAAAGAATTTTGAATACTGTCCGGACTTATGATTCAGAAAAATGATTTTTTGATGGAGAATGAGACGCTATAGGGTCAAACTAGTTACACTATTGGATTCAGCGGTTAATTTTCAATGAAGAAGAATAGAAAACGACCAAAACGGAGAGCACTCCAAAATCGGGCAAAATCGAAAGGCATATGGCTACCGAAAAATATCCGAAAAAAATTCTTGGTTCCCGAAATGCGGGAAAATCCCTAATCCAGGAATTTCGAGGTTACAGATCACGAATCTAGCCTCCTTTCCGCGTTGTCGGCCCGTTTGACGAAGTTAGAGAATTTTGAATACTATCCGGACTTATGATTCAGAAAAATGATTTTTTGATGGAGAATGAGACGCTATAGGGTCAGACTAGTTACATCATTGGATTCAGCGGTTAATTTTCAATGAGGAAGAATAGAAAACGACCAAAACGGAGAGCACTGCAAAATCGGGCAAAATCGAAAGGCATATGACTACCGAAAAATATCCGAAAAAAATTCTTGGTTCCCGAACTGCGCGAAAATCCCTAATCCAGGAATTTTGAGGTTACAGATCACGAATCTAGCCTCCTTTCCGCGTTGTCGGCCCGTTTGACGAAGTTAGAGAATTTTGAATTCTGTCCGGGTTTAAGATTCAGAAAAATGATTTTTTGATGGAGAATGAGACGCTATAGGGTCAAACTAGTTACACTATTGGATTCAGCGGTTAATTTTCAATGAGGAAGAATAGAAAACGACCAAAACGGAGAGCACTCCAAAATCGGGCAAAATCGAAAGGCATATGGCTACCGAAAAATATCCGAAAAAAATTCTTGGTTCCCGAACTGCGCGAAAATCCCTAATCCAGGAATTTCGAGGTCACAGATCACGAATATAGCCTCCTTTCCGCGTTGTCGGCCCGTTTGAGGAAGTTAGAGAATTTTGAATACTGTCCGGACTTATGGTTCAGAAAAATGATTTTTTGATGGAGAATGAGACGCTATAGGCTCAAACTAGTTACACCATTGGATTCAGCGGTTAATTTTCAATGAGGAAGAATAGAAAACGACCAAAACCGAGAGCGCTCCAAAATCCAAAAAATTCTTGGTTCCCGAACTGCGCGAAAATCCCTAATCCAAAAATTTCGAGGTTACAGATCAGGAATCTAGCCTCCTTTCCGCGTTGTCGGCCCGCTTGAGGAAGTTAGAGAATTTTGAATGCTGTCCGGATTTTAGATTCAGAAAAATGATTTTTTGATGGAGAATGAGACGCTATAGGGTCAAACTAGTTACACCATTGGATTCAGCGGTTAATTTTCAATGAGGAAGAATAGAAAACGACCAAAACCGAGAGCACTCCAAAATCGGGCAAAATCGAAAGGCTGACTACCGAAAAATAGCCGAAAAAAATTCTTGGTTCCCGAACTGCGCGAAAATCCCTAATCCAGGAATTTCGAGGTCACAGATCACGAATCTAGCCTCCTTTCCGCGTTGCCGGCCCGTTTGAGGAAGTTAGAGAATTTTGAATTCTGTCCAAATCTTAATTCAGAAAAATGATTTTTTTCATGGAGAATGAGACGCTATAGGGTCAAACTAGTTACACTATTGGATTCAGCGGTTAATTTTCAATGAGGAAGAATAGAAAACGACCAAAACGGAGAGCACTCCAAAATCGGGCAAAATCGAAAGGCATATGACTACCGAAAAATATCCGAAAAAAATTCTTGGTTCCGAACTGCGCGAAAACCCCTAATCCAGGAATTTCGAGGTTCCAGATCACGAATCTAGCCTCCTTTCCGCGTTGTCGGTCCGTTTGAGGAAGTTAGAGAATTTTGAATACTGTCCGGACTTATGATTCAGAAAAACGATTTTTTGATGGAGAATGAGACGCTAGAGGGTCAAACTAGTTACACTATTGGATTCAGCGGTTAATTTTCAATGAGGAAGGATAGAAAACGACCAAAACGGAGAGAACTCCAAAATCGGGCAAAATCGAAAGGAATATGACTACCGAAAAGTATCCGAAAAAAATTCTTGGTTCCCGAACTGCGCGAAAATCCCTAATCCAGGAATTTCGAGGTTACAGATCACGAATCTAGCCTCCTTTCCGCGTTGTCGGCCCGTTTGAGGAAGTTAGAGAATTTTGAATACTGTCCGGACTTGTGATTCAGAAAAATGATTTTTTGATGGAGAATGAGACGCTATAGGGTCAAACTAGTTACACCATTGGATTCAGCGGTTAATTTTCAATGAGGAAGGATAGAAAACGACCAAAACCGAGAGCGCTCCAAAATCGGGCAAAATCGACTACCGAAAAATATCCGAAAAAATTCTTGGTTCCCGAACTGCGCGAAAATCCCTAATCCAGGAATTTCGAGGTCACAGATCACGAATCTAGCCTCCTTTCCGCGTTGTCGGCCCGTTTGAGGAGGTTAGAGAATTTTGAATACTGTCCAAATCTTAATTCAGAAAAATGATTTTTTTCATGGAGAGTGAGACGCTATAGGGTCAAACTAGTTACACTATTGGATTCAGCGGTTAATTTTCAATGAAGAAGAATAGAAAACGACCAAAACGGAGAGCACTCCAAAATCGGGCAAAATCGAAAGGCATATGACTACCGAGAAATATCCGAAAAAATTCTTGGTTCCCGAACTGCGCGAAAATCCCTAATCCAGGAATTTCGAGGTTACAGATCACGAATCTAGCCTCCTTTCCGCGTTGTCGGCCCATTTGACGAAGTTAGAGAATTTTGAATACTGTCCGGACTTATGATTCAGAAAAATGATTTTTTGATGGAGAATGAGACGCTATAGGGTCAAACTAGTTACACTATTGGATTTAGCGGTTAATTTTCAATGAGGAAGAATAGAAAACGACCAAAACGGAGAGCACTCCAAAATCGGGCAAAATCGAAAGGCATATGACTACCGAAAAATATCCGAAAAAAATTCTTGGTTCCCGAACTGCGCGAAAACCCCTAATCCAGGAATTTCGAGGTTACAGATCACGAATCTAGCCTCCTTTCCGCGTTGTCGGTCCGTTTGAGGAAGTTAGAGAATTTTGAATACTGTCCGGACTTATGATTCAGAAAAACGATTTTTGGATGGAGAATGAGACGCTATAGGGTCAAACTAGTTGCACTATTGGATTTAGCGGTTAATTTTCAATGAGGAAGAATAGAAAACGACCAAAACGGAGAGCACTCCAAAATCGGGCAAAATCGAAAGGCATATGACTACCGAAAAATATCCGAAAAAAATTCTTGGTTCCCGAACTGCGCGAAAATCCCTAATCCAGGAATTTCGAGGTTACAGATCACGAATCTGGCCTCCTTTCTGCGTTGTCGGCCCGTTTGGGGAAGTTAGAGAATTTTGAATACTGTCCGAACTTATGATTCAGAAAAATGATTTTTTGATGGAGAATGATACGCTATAGGGCCAAACTAGTTACACTATTGGATTCAGCGGTTAATTTTCAATGAGGAAGAATAGAAAACGACCAAAACGGAGAGTACTCCAAAATCGGGCAAAATCGAAAGGCATATGACTACCGAAAAATATCCGAAAAAAATCCTTGGTTCCCGAACTGCGCGAAAATCCCTAATCCAGGAATTTCGAGGTTACAGATCACGAATCTGGCCTCCTTTCTGCGTTGTCGGCCCGTTTGGGGAAGTTAGAGAATTTTGAATACTGTCCGAACTTATGATTCAGAAAAATGATTTTTTGATGGAGAACGATACGCTATAGGGCCAAACTAGTTACACTATTGGATTCAGCGGTTAATTTTCAATGAGGAAGAATAGAAAACGACCAAAACGGAGAGTACTCCAAAATCGGGCAAAATCGGAAGGCATATGACTACCGAAAAATATCCGAAAAAAATTCTTGGTTCCCGAACTGCGCGAAAATCCCTAATCCAGGAATTTCGAGGTTACAGATCACGAATCTAGCCTCCTTTCCGCGTTGTCGGCCCGTTTGAGGAAGTTAGAGAATTTTGAATACTGTCCGGACTTATGATTCAGAAAAACGATTTTTGGATGGAGAATGAGACGCTATAGGGTCAAACTAGTTGCACCATTGGATTTAGCGGTTAATTTTCAATGAGGAAGAACAGAAAACGACCAAAACGGAGAGCACTCCAAAATCGGGCAAAATCGAAAGGCATATGACTACCGAAAAATATCCGAAAAAAATTCTTGGTTCCCGAACTGCGCGAAAATCCCTAATCCAGGAATTTCGAGGTTACAGATCACGAATCTGGCCTCCTTTCTGCGTTGTCGGCCCGTTTGGGGAAGTTAGAGAATTTTGAATACTGTCCGAACTTATGATTCAGAAAAATGATTTTTTGATGGAGAATGATACGCTATAGGGTCAAACTAGTTACACTATTGGATTCGGCGGCTAATTTTCAATGAGGAAGAATAGAAAACGACCAAAATGGCGAGCACTCCAAAATCGGGCAAAATCGAAAGGCATAGACTACCGAAAAATATCCGAAAAAAATTCTTGGTTCCCGAACTGCGCGAAAATCCCTAATCCAGGAATTTCGAGATCACAGATCACGAATCTAGCCTCCTTTCCGCGTTGTCGGCCCGTTTGAGGAAGTTAGAGGATTTTGAATTCTGTCCGGACTTAAGATTCAGAAAAATAATTTTTTGATGGAGAATGAGACGCTATAGGGTCAAACTAGTTACACCATTGGATTCAGCGGTTAATTTTCAATGAGGAAGAATAGAAAACGACCAAAACCGAGAGCACTCCAAAATCGGGCAAAATCGAAAGGCATATGACTACCGAAAAGTATCCGAAAAAAAATTCTTGGCTCCCGAACTGAGCGAAAATCCCTAATCCAGGAATTTCGAGGTCACAGATCACGAATCTAGCCTCCTTTCCGCGTTGTCGGCCCGTTTGAGGAAGTTAGAGTATTTTGAATTCTGTCCGGATTTAAGATTCAGAAAAATGATTTTTTGATGGAGAATGAGACGCTGCAGGGTCAGACTAGTTACACTATTGGATTCAGCGGTCAATTTTCAATGAGGAAGAATAGAAAACGTCCAAAGCCGAGAGCGCTCCAAAATCGTGCAAAATCGAAAGGCCATGACCACCGAAAAATATCCGAAACAAATTCTTGGTCCCCGAACTGCGCGAAAATCCCTAATCCAGGAATTTCGAGGTCACAGATCACGAATCTAGCCTCCTTTCCGCGTTGTCGGCCCGTTTGAGGAAGTTAGAGAATTTTGAATTCTGTCCGGATTGAAGATTCAGAAAAACGATTTTTTGATGGAGAATGAGACGCTATAGGCTCAAACTAGTTACACCATTGGATTCAGCGGTTAATTTTCAATGAGGAAGAATAGAAAACGACGGAAACCAAGAGCGCTCCAAAGTCGGGCAAAATCGACTACCGAAAAATATCCGAAAAAAATTCTTGGTTCCCGAACTGCGCGAAAATCCCTAATCCAGGAATTTCGAGATCACAGATCACGAATCTAGCCTCCTTTCCGCGTTGCCGGCCCGTTTGAGGAAGTTAGAGAATTTTGAATTCTGTCCGGACTTAAGATTCAGAAAAATGATTTTTTTCATGGAGAACGAGACGCTATAGGGTCAAACTAGTTACACTATTGGATCCAGCGGTTAATTTTCAATGAGGAAGAATAGAAAACGACCAAAATGGAGAGCACTCCAAAATCGGGCAAAATCGAAAGGCATATGACTACCGAAAAATATCCGAAAAAAATTCTTGGTTCCCGAACTGCGCGAAAATCCCTAATCCAGGAATTTCGAGCTCACAGATCACGAATCTAGCCTCCTTTCCGCGTTGTCGGCCCGTTTGAGGAAGTTAGAGAATTTTGAATACTGTCCGGACTTATGACTCAGAAAAATGATTTTTTGATGGAGAATGAGACGCTATAGGGTCAAACTAGTTACACTATTGGATTCAGCGGTTAATTTTCAATGAGGAAGAATAGAAAACGACCAAAACCGAGATTGCTCCAAAATCGAGCAAAATCGAAAGGCATATGACCACCGAAAAATGTCCGAAAAAAATTCTTGGTTCCCGAACTGCGCGAAAATCCCTAATCCAGGAATTTCGAGGTTACAGATCACGAATCTAGCCTCCTTTCCGCGTTGTCTGCTCGTTTGAGGAAGTTAGAGAATTTTGAATACTGTCCGGACTTATGATTCAGAAAAATGATTTTTTGATGGAGAATGAGACGCTATAGGGTCAAACTAGTTACACCATTGGATTCAGCGGTTAATTTTCAATGAGGAAGAATAGAAAACGACCAAAACGGAGAGCACTCCAAAATCGGGCAAAATCGAACGGCTACCGAAAAATATCCGAAAAAAATTCTTGGTTCCCGAACTGCGCGAAAATCCCTAATCCAGGAATTTCGAGGTTACAGATCACGAATCTAGCCTCCTTTCCGCGTTGTCGGCCCGTTTGAGGAAGTTAGAGAATTTTGAATACTGTCCGGACTTATGATTCAGAAAAATGATTTTTTGATGGAGAATGAGACGCTATAGGGTCAAACTAGTTACACCATTGGATTCAGCGGTTAATTTTCAATGAGGAAGAATAGAAAACGACCAAAACCGAGAGCACTCCAAAATCGGGCAAAATCGAAAGGCATATGACTACCGAAAAGTATCCGAAAAAAAATTCTTGGCTCCCGAACTGCGCGAAAATCCCTAATCCAGGAATTTCGAGATCACAGATCACGAATCTAGCCTCCTTTCCGCGTTGCCGGCCCGTTTGAGGAAGTTAGAGAATTTTGAATTCTGTCCGGACTTAAGATTCAGAAAAATGATTTTTTTCATGGAGAACGAGACGCTATAGGGTCAAACTAGTTACACTATTGGATCCAGCGGTTAATTTTCAATGAGGAAGAATAGAAAACGACCAAAATGGAGAGCACTCCAAAATCGGGCAAAATCGAAAGGCATATGACTACCGAAAAGTATCCGAAAAAAAATTCTTGGCTCCCGAACTGCGCGAAAATCCCTAATCCAGGAATTTCGAGATCACAGATCACGAATCTAGCCTCCTTTCCGCGTTGCCGGCCCGTTTGAGGAAGTTAGAGAATTTTGAATTCTGTCCGGACTTATGACTCAGAAAAATGATTTTTTGATGGAGAATGAGACGCTATAGGGTCAAACTAGTTACACTATTGGATTCAGCGGTTAATTTTCAATGAGGAAGAATAGAAAACGACCAAAACCGAGATTGCTCCAAAATCGAGCAAAATCGAAAGGCATATGACTACCGAAAAATATCCGAAAACAATTCTTGGTTCCCGAACTGCGCGAAAATCCCTAATCCAGGAATTTCGAGCTCACAGATCACGAATCTAGCCTCCTTTCCGCGTTGTCGGCCCGTTTGAGGAAGTTAGAGAATTTTGAATACTGTCCGGACTTATGACTCAGAAAAATGATTTTTTGATGGAGAATGAGACGCTATAGGGTCAAACTAGTTACACTATTGGATTCAGCGGTTAATTTTCAATGAGGAAGAATAGAAAACGACCAAAACGGAGAGCACTCCAAAATCGGGCAAAGTCGAAAGGCATATGACCACCGAAAAATGTCCGAAAAAAATTCTTGGTTCCCGAACTGCGCGAAAATCCCTAATCCAGGAATTTCGAGGTTACAGATCACGAATCTAGCCTCCTTTCCGCGTTGTCTGCTCGTTTGAGGAAGTTAGAGAATTTTGAATACTGTCCGGACTTATGATTCAGAAAAATGATTTTTTGATGGAGAATGAGACGCTATAGGGTCAAACTAGTTACACCATTGGATTCAGCGGTTAATTTTCAATGAGGAAGAATAGAAAACGACCAAAACGGAGAGCACTCCAAAATCGGGCAAAATCGAACGGCTACCGAAAAATATCCGAAAAAAATTCTTGGTTCCCGAACTGCGCGAAAATCCCTACTCCAGGAATTTCGAGGTTACAGATCACGAATCTAGCCTCCTTTCCGCGTTGTCGGCCCGTTTGAGGAAGTTAGAGAATTTTGAATACTGTCCGGACTTATGATTCAGAAAAATGATTTTTTGATGGAGAATGAGACGCTATAGGGTCAAACTAGTTACACCATTGGATTCAGCGGTTAATTTTCAATGAGGAAGAATAGAAAACGACCAAAACCGAGAGCACTCCAAAATCGGGCAAAATCGAAAGTACTACCGAAAAGTATCCGAAAAAAAATTCTTGGCTCCCGAACTGCGCGAAAATCCCTAATCCAGGAATTTCGAGGTCACAGATCACGAATCTAGCCTCCTTTCCGCGTTGCCGGCCCGTTTGAGGAAGTTAGAGAATTTTGAATTCTGTCCGGACTTATGACTCAGAAAAATGATTTTTTGATGGAGAATGAGACGCTATAGGGTCAAACTAGTTACACTATTGGATTCAGCGGTTAATTTTCAATGAGGAAGAATAGAAAACGACCAAAACCGAGATTGCTCCAAAATCGAGCAAAATCGAAAGGCATATGACTACCGAAAAATATCCGAAAACAATTCTTGGTTCCCGAACTGCGCGAAAATCCCTAATCCAGGAATTTCGAGATCACAGATCACGAATCTAGCCTCCTTTCAGCGTTGCCGGCCCGTTTGAGGAAGTTAGAGAATTTTGAATTCTGTCCGGACTTATGACTCAGAAAAATGATTTTTTGATGGAGAATGATACGCTATAGGGTCAAACTAGTTACACTATTGGATTCGGCGGCTAATTTTCAATGAGGAAGAATAGAAAACGACCAAAATGGCGAGCACTCCAAAATCGGGCAAAATCGAAAGGCATAGACTACCGAAAAATATCCGAAAAAAATTCTTGGTTCCCGAACTGCGCGAAAATCCCTAATCCAGGAATTTCGAGATCACAGATCACGAATCTAGCCTCCTTTCCGCGTTGTCGGCCCGTTTGAGGAAGTTAGAGGATTTTGAATTCTGTCCGGACTTAAGATTCAGAAAAATAATTTTTTGATGGAGAATGAGACGCTATAGGGTCAAACTAGTTACACCATTGGATTCAGCGGTTAATTTTCAATGAGGAAGAATAGAAAACGACCAAAACCGAGAGCACTCCAAAATCGGGCAAAATCGAAAGGCATATGACTACCGAAAAGTATCCGAAAAAAAATTCTTGGCTCCCGAACTGAGCGAAAATCCCTAATCCAGGAATTTCGAGGTCACAGATCACGAATCTAGCCTCCTTTCCGCGTTGTCGGCCCGTTTGAGGAAGTTAGAGTATTTTGAATTCTGTCCGGATTTAAGATTCAGAAAAATGATTTTTTGATGGAGAATGAGACGCTGCAGGGTCAGACTAGTTACACTATTGGATTCAGCGGTCAATTTTCAATGAGGAAGAATAGAAAACGTCCAAAGCCGAGAGCGCTCCAAAATCGTGCAAAATCGAAAGGCCATGACCACCGAAAAATATCCGAAACAAATTCTTGGTCCCCGAACTGCGCGAAAATCCCTAATCCAGGAATTTCGAGGTCACAGATCACGAATCTAGCCTCCTTTCCGCGTTGTCGGCCCGTTTGAGGAAGTTAGAGAATTTTGAATTCTGTCCGGATTGAAGATTCAGAAAAACGATTTTTTGATGGAGAATGAGACGCTATAGGCTCAAACTAGTTACACCATTGGATTCAGCGGTTAATTTTCAATGAGGAAGAATAGAAAACGACGGAAACCAAGAGCGCTCCAAAGTCGGGCAAAATCGACTACCGAAAAATATCCGAAAAAAATTCTTGGTTCCCGAACTGCGCGAAAATCCCTAATCCAGGAATTTCGAGATCACAGATCACGAATCTAGCCTCCTTTCCGCGTTGCCGGCCCGTTTGAGGAAGTTAGAGAATTTTGAATTCTGTCCGGACTTAAGATTCAGAAAAATGATTTTTTTCATGGAGAACGAGACGCTATAGGGTCAAACTAGTTACACTATTGGATCCAGCGGTTAATTTTCAATGAGGAAGAATAGAAAACGACCAAAATGGAGAGCACTCCAAAATCGGGCAAAATCGAAAGGCATATGACTACCGAAAAATATCCGAAAAAAATTCTTGGTTCCCGAACTGCGCGAAAATCCCTAATCCAGGAATTTCGAGCTCACAGATCACGAATCTAGCCTCCTTTCCGCGTTGTCGGCCCGTTTGAGGAAGTTAGAGAATTTTGAATACTGTCCGGACTTATGACTCAGAAAAATGATTTTTTGATGGAGAATGAGACGCTATAGGGTCAAACTAGTTACACTATTGGATTCAGCGGTTAATTTTCAATGAGGAAGAATAGAAAACGACCAAAACCGAGATTGCTCCAAAATCGAGCAAAATCGAAAGGCATATGACTACCGAAAAATATCCGAAAACAATTCTTGGTTCCCGAACTGCGCGAAAATCCCTAATCCAGGAATTTCGAGCTCACAGTTCACGAATCTAGCCTCCTTTCCGCGTTGTCGGCCCGTTTGAGGAAGTTAGAGAATTTTGAATACTGTCCGGACTTATGACTCAGAAAAATGATTTTTTGATGGAGAATGAGACGCTATAGGGTCAAACTAGTTACACTATTGGATTCAGCGGTTAATTTTCAATGAGGAAGAATAGAAAACGACCAAAACGGAGAGCACTCCAAAATCGGGCAAAGTCGAAAGGCATATGACCACCGAAAAATGTCCGAAAAAAATTCTTGGTTCCCGAACTGCGCGAAAATCCCTAATCCAGGAATTTCGAGGTTACAGATCACGAATCTAGCCTCCTTTCCGCGTTGTCTGCTCGTTTGAGGAAGTTAGAGAATTTTGAATACTGTCCGGACTTATGATTCAGAAAAATGATTTTTTGATGGAGAATGAGACGCTATAGGGTCAAACTAGTTACACCATTGGATTCAGCGGTTAATTTTCAATGAGGAAGAATAGAAAACGACCAAAACGGAGAGCACTCCAAAATCGGGCAAAATCGAACGGCTACCGAAAAATATCCGAAAAAAATTCTTGGTTCCCGAACTGCGCGAAAATCCCTAATCCAGGAATTTCGAGGTTACAGATCACGAATCTAGCCTCCTTTCCGCGTTGTCGGCCCGTTTGAGGAAGTTAGAGAATTTTGAATACTGTCCGGACTTATGATTCAGAAAAATGATTTTTTGATGGAGAATGAGACGCTATAGGGTCAAACTAGTTACACCATTGGATTCAGCGGTTAATTTTCAATGAGGAAGAATAGAAAACGACCAAAACCGAGAGCACTCCAAAATCGGGCAAAATCGAAAGGCATATGACTACCGAAAAGTATCCGAAAAAAAATTCTTGGCTCCCGAACTGCGCGAAAATCCCTAATCCAGGAATTTCGAGATCACAGATCACGAATCTAGCCTCCTTTCCGCGTTGCCGGCCCGTTTGAGGAAGTTAGAGAATTTTGAATTCTGTCCGGACTTATGACTCAGAAAAATGATTTTTTGATGGAGAATGAGACGCTATAGGGTCAAACTAGTTACACTATTGGATTCAGCGGTTAATTTTCAATGAGGAAGAATAGAAAACGACCAAAACCGAGATTGCTCCAAAATCGAGCAAAATCGAAAGGCATATGACTACCGAAAAATATCCGAAAACAATTCTTGGTTCCCGAACTGCGCGAAAATCCCTAATCCAGGAATTTCGAGCTCACAGATCACGAATCTAGCCTCCTTTCCGCGTTGTCGGCCCGTTTGAGGAAGTTAGAGAATTTTGAATACTGTCCGGACTTATGACTCAGAAAAATGATTTTTTGATGGAGAATGAGACGCTATAGGGTCAAACTAGTTACACTATTGGATTCAGCGGTTAATTTTCAATGAGGAAGAATAGAAAACGACCAAAACGGAGAGCACTCCAAAATCGGGCAAAGTCGAAAGGCATATGACCACCGAAAAATGTCCGAAAAAAATTCTTGGTTCCCGAACTGCGCGAAAATCCCTAATCCAGGAATTTCGAGGTTACAGATCACGAATCTAGCCTCCTTTCCGCGTTGTCTGCTCGTTTGAGGAAGTTAGAGAATTTTGAATACTGTCCGGACTTATGATTCAGAAAAATGATTTTTTGATGGAGAATGAGACGCTATAGGGTCAAACTAGTTACACCATTGGATTCAGCGGTTAATTTTCAATGAGGAAGAATAGAAAACGACCAAAACGGAGAGCACTCCAAAATCGGGCAAAATCGAACGGCTACCGAAAAATATCCGAAAAAAATTCTTGGTTCCCGAACTGCGCGAAAATCCCTACTCCAGGAATTTCGAGGTTACAGATCACGAATCTAGCCTCCTTTCCGCGTTGTCGGCCCGTTTGAGGAAGTTAGAGAATTTTGAATACTGTCCGGACTTATGATTCAGAAAAATGATTTTTTGATGGAGAATGAGACGCTATAGGGTCAAACTAGTTACACCATTGGATTCAGCGGTTAATTTTCAATGAGGAAGAATAGAAAACGACCAAAACCGAGAGCACTCCAAAATCGGGCAAAATCGAAAGGCATATGACTACCGAAAAATATCCGAAAAAAATTCTTGGTTCCGAACTGCGCGAAAACCCCTAATCCAGGAATTTCGAGGTTCCAGATCACGAATCTAGCCTCCTTTCCGCGTTGTCGGTCCGTTTGAGGAAGTTAGAGAATTTTGAATACTGTCCGGACTTATGATTCAGAAAAACGATTTTTTGATGGAGAATGAGACGCTATAGGGTCAAACTAGTTACACTATTGGATTCAGCGGTTAATTTTCAATGAGGAAGAATAGAAAACGACCAAAACCGAGATTGCTCCAAAATCGAGCAAAATCGAAAGGCATATGACTACCGAAAAATATCCGAAAACAATTCTTGGTTCCCGAACTGCGCGAAAATCCCTAATCCAGGAATTTCGAGGTTACAGATCACGAATCTAGCCTCCTTTCCGCGTTGTCTGCTCGTTTGAGGAAGTTAGAGAATTTTGAATACTGTCCGGACTTATGATTCAGAAAAATGATTTTTTGATGGAGAATGAGACGCTATAGGGTCAAACTAGTTACACCATTGGATTCAGCGGTTAATTTTCAATGAGGAAGAATAGAAAACGACCAAAACGGAGAGCACTCCAAAATCGGGCAAAATCGAACGGCTACCGAAAAATATCCGAAAAAAATTCTTGGTTCCCGAACTGCGCGAAAATCCCTAATCCAGGAATTTCGAGGTTACAGATCACGAATCTAGCCTCCTTTCCGCGTTGTCGGCCCGTTTGAGGAAGTTAGAGAATTTTGAATACTGTCCGGACTTATGATTCAGAAAAATGATTTTTTGATGGAGAATGAGACGCTATAGGGTCAAACTAGTTACACCATTGGATTCAGCGGTTAATTTTCAATGAGGAAGAATAGAAAACGACCAAAACCGAGAGCACTCCAAAATCGGGCAAAATCGAAAGGCATATGACTACCGAAAAGTATCCGAAAAAAAATTCTTGGCTCCCGAACTGCGCGAAAATCCCTAATCCAGGAATTTCGAGATCACAGATCACGAATCTAGCCTCCTTTCCGCGTTGCCGGCCCGTTTGAGGAAGTTAGAGAATTTTGAATTCTGTCCGGACTTAAGATTCAGAAAAATGATTTTTTTCATGGAGAACGAGACGCTATAGGGTCAAACTAGTTACACTATTGGATCCAGCGGTTAATTTTCAATGAGGAAGAATAGAAAACGACCAAAATGGAGAGCACTCCAAAATCGGGCAAAATCGAAAGGCATATGACTACCGAAAAGTATCCGAACAAAAATTCTTGGCTCCCGAACTGCGCGAAAATCCCTAATCCAGGAATTTCGAGATCACAGATCACGAATCTAGCCTCCTTTCCGCGTTGCCGGCCCGTTTGAGGAAGTTAGAGAATTTTGAATTCTGTCCGGACTTATGACTCAGAAAAATGATTTTTTGATGGAGAATGAGACGCTATAGGGTCAAACTAGTTACACTATTGGATTCAGCGGTTAATTTTCAATGAGGAAGAATAGAAAACGACCAAAACCGAGATTGCTCCAAAATCGAGCAAAATCGAAAGGCATATGACTACCGAAAAATATCCGAAAACAATTCTTGGTTCCCGAACTGCGCGAAAATCCCTAATCCAGGAATTTCGAGCTCACAGATCACGAATCTAGCCTCCTTTCCGCGTTGTCGGCCCGTTTGAGGAAGTTAGAGAATTTTGAATACTGTCCGGACTTATGACTCAGAAAAATGATTTTTTGATGGAGAATGAGACGCTATAGGGTCAAACTAGTTACACTATTGGATTCAGCGGTTAATTTTCAATGAGGAAGAATAGAAAACGACCAAAACGGAGAGCACTCCAAAATCGGGCAAAGTCGAAAGGCATATGACCACCGAAAAATGTCCGAAAAAAATTCTTGGTTCCCGAACTGCGCGAAAATCCCTAATCCAGGAATTTCGAGGTTACAGATCACGAATCTAGCCTCCTTTCCGCGTTGTCTGCTCGTTTGAGGAAGTTAGAGAATTTTGAATACTGTCCGGACTTATGATTCAGAAAAATGATTTTTTGATGGAGAATGAGACGCTATAGGGTCAAACTAGTTACACCATTGGATTCAGCGGTTAATTTTCAATGAGGAAGAATAGAAAACGACCAAAACGGAGAGCACTCCAAAATCGGGCAAAATCGAACGGCTACCGAAAAATATCCGAAAAAAATTCTTGGTTCCCGAACTGCGCGAAAATCCCTACTCCAGGAATTTCGAGGTTACAGATCACGAATCTAGCCTCCTTTCCGCGTTGTCGGCCCGTTTGAGGAAGTTAGAGAATTTTGAATACTGTCCGGACTTATGATTCAGAAAAATGATTTTTTGATGGAGAATGAGACGCTATAGGGTCAAACTAGTTACACCATTGGATTCAGCGGTTAATTTTCAATGAGGAAGAATAGAAAACGACCAAAACCGAGAGCACTCCAAAATCGGGCAAAATCGAAAGTACTACCGAAAAGTATCCGAAAAAAAATTCTTGGCTCCCGAACTGCGCGAAAATCCCTAATCCAGGAATTTCGAGGTCACAGATCACGAATCTAGCCTCCTTTCCGCGTTGCCGGCCCGTTTGAGGAAGTTAGAGAATTTTGAATTCTGTCCGGACTTATGACTCAGAAAAATGATTTTTTGATGGAGAATGAGACGCTATAGGGTCAAACTAGTTACACTATTGGATTCAGCGGTTAATTTTCAATGAGGAAGAATAGAAAACGACCAAAACCGAGATTGCTCCAAAATCGAGCAAAATCGAAAGGCATATGACTACCGAAAAATATCCGAAAACAATTCTTGGTTCCCGAACTGCGCGAAAATCCCTAATCCAGGAATTTCGGGCTCACATATCACGAATCTAGCCTCCTTTCCGCGTTGCCGGCCCGTTTGAGGAAGTTAGAGAATTTTGAATTCTGTCCGGACTTAAGATTCAGAAAAATGATTTTTTTCATGGAGAATGAGACGCTATAGGGTCAAACTAGTTACACTATTGGCTTCAGCGGTTAATTTTCAATGAGGAAGAATAGAAAACGACCAAAACGGAGAGCACTCCAAAATCGGGCAAAATCGAAAGGCTGACTACCGAAAAATATCCGAAAAAAATTCTTGGTTCCCGAACTGCGCGAAAATCCCTAATCGAGGAATTTCGAGTTCACAGATCACGAATCTAGCCTCCTTTCCGCGTTGTCGGCCCGTTCGAGGAAGTTAGAGAATTTTGAATTTTGTTCGGACTTAAGATTCAGAAAAATGATTTTTTGATGGAGAATGAGACGCTATAGGGCCAAACTAGTTATACTATTGGATTCAGCGGTTAATTTTCAATGAGGAAGAATAGAAAACGACCAAAACGGAGAGCACTCCAAAATCGGGCAAAATCGAAAGGCATATGACTACCGAAAAATATCCGAATAAAATTCTTGGTTCCCGAACTGCGCGAAAATCCCTAATCCAGGAATTTCGAGGTCACAGATCACGAATCTAGCCTCCTCTCCGCGTTGCCGGCCCGTTTGAGGAAGTTAGAGAATTTTGAATACTGTCCGGACTTATGATTCGGAAAAATGATTTTTTGATGGAGAATGAGACGCTATAGGGTCAAACTAGTTACACCATTGGATTCAGCGGTTAATTTTCAATGAGGAAGAATAGAAAACGACCAAAACCGAGAGCACTCCAAAATCGGGCAAAATCGAAAGGCATATGACTACCGAAAAGTATCCGAAAAAAAATTCTTGGCTCCCGAACTGCGCGAAAATCCCTAATCCAGGAATTTCGAGGTCACAGATCACGAATCTAGCCTCCTTTCCGCGTTGTCGGCCCGTTTGGGGAAGTTAGAGTATTTTGAATTCTGTCCGGATTTAAGATTCAGAAAAATGATTTTTTGATGGAGAATGAGACACTGCAGGGTCAGACTAGTTACACTATTGGATTCAGCGGTCAATTTTCAATGAGGAAGAATAGAAAACGTCCAAAGCCGAGAGCGCTCCAAAATCGTGCAAAATCGAAAGGCCATGACCACCGAAAAATATCCGAAACAAATTCTTGGTCCCCGAACTGCGCGAAAATCCCTAATCCAGGAATTTCGAGGTCACAGATCACGAATCTAGCCTCCTTTCCGCGTTGTCGGCCCGTTTGAGGAAGTTAGAGAATTTTGAATGCTGTCCGGATTTTAGATTCAGAAAAATGATTTTTTGATGGAGAATGAGACGCTACAGGGTCAGACTAGTTACACTATTGGATTCAGAAGTTAATTTTCAATGAGGAAGAATAGAAAACGACCAAAACCGAGAGCGCTCCAAAATCGGGCAAAATCGAAAGGCATATGACTACCGAAAAATATCCGAAAAAAATTCTTGGCTCCCGAACTGCGCGAAAATCCCTAATCCAGGAATTTCGAGATCACAGATCACGAATCTAGCCTCCTTTCCGCGTTGCCGGCCCGTTTGAGGAAGTTAGAGAATTTTGAATTCTGTCCGGACTTATGACTCAGAAAAATGATTTTTTGATGGAGAATGAGACGCTATAGGGTCAAACTAGTTACACTATTGGATTCAGCGGTTAATTTTCAATGAGGAAGAATAGAAAACGACCAAAACCGAGATTGCTCCAAAATCGAGCAAAATCGAAAGGCATATGACTACCGAAAAATATCCGAAAACAACTCTTGGTTCCCGAACTGCGCGAAAATCCCTAATCCAGGAATTTCGGGCTCACATATCACGAATCTAGCCTCCTTTCCGCGTTGCCGGCCCGTTTGAGGAAGTTAGAGAATTTTGAATTCTGTCCGGACTTAAGATTCAGAAAAATGATTTTTTTCATGGAGAACGAGACGCTATAGGGTCAAACTAGTTACACTATTGGCTTCAGCGGTTAATTTTCAATGAGGAAGAATAGAAAACGACCAAAACGGAGAGCACTCCAAAATCGGGCAAAATCGAAAGGCATATATGACTACCGAAAAATATCCGAATAAAATTCTTGGTTCCCGAACTGCGCGAAAATCCCTAATCCAGGAATTTCGAGGTCACAGATCACGAATCTAGCCTCCTCTCCGCGTTGCCGGCCCGTTTGAGGAAGTTAGAGAATTTTGAATACTGTCCGGACTTATGATTCAGAAAAATGATTTTTTGATGGAGAATGAGACGCTATAGGGTCAAACTAGTTACACTATTGGATTCAGCGGTTAATTTTCAATGAGGAGGAATAGAAAACGACCAAAACGGAGAGCACTCCAAAATCGGGCAAAATCGAAAGGCTACCGAAAAATATCCGAAAAAAATTCTTGGTTCCCGAACTGCGCGAAAATCCCTAATCCAGGAATTTCGAGGTTACAGATCACGAATCTAGCCTCCTTTCCGCGTTGTCGGCCCGTTTGACGAAGTTAGAGAATTTTGAATACTATCCGGACTTATGATTCAGAAAAATGATTTTTTGATGGAGAATGAGACGCTATAGGGTCAAACTAGTTACACCATTGGATTCAGCGGTTAATTTTCAATGAGGAAGAATAGAAAACGACCAAAACCGAGAGCGCTCCAAAATCGGGCAAAATCGACTACCGAAAAATATCCGAAAAAATTCTTGGTTCCCGAACTGCGCGAAAATCCCTAATCCAGGAATTTCGAGGTTACAGATCACGAATCTAGCCTCCTTTCCGCGTTGTCGGCCCGTTTGACGAAGTTAGAGAATTTTGAATTCTGTCCGGGTTTAAGATTCAGAAAAATGATTTTTTGATGGCGAATGAGACGCTATAGGGTCAAACTAGTTACACTATTGGATTCAGCGGTTAATTTTCAATGAGGAAGAATAGAAAACGACCAAAACGGAGAGCACTCCAAAATCGGGCAAAATCGAAAGGCATATGGCTACCGAAAAATATCCGAAAAAAATTCTTGGTTCCCGAACTGCGCGAAAATCCCTAGTCCAGGAATTTCGAGGTCACAGATCACGAATCTAGCCTCCTTTCCGCGTTGTCGGCCCGTTTGAGGAAGTTAGAGAATTTTGAATACTGTCCGGACTTATAGCTCAGAAAAATGATTTTTTGATGGAGAATGAGACGCTATAGGGTCAAACTAGTTACACTATTGGATTCAGCGGTTAATTTTCAATGAGGAAGAATAGAAAACGACCAAAACGGAGAGCACTCCAAAATCGGGCAAAATCGAAAGGCATATGGCTACCGAAAAATATCCGAAAAAAATTCTTGGTTCCCGAACTGCGCGAAAATCCCTAGTCCAGGAATTTCGAGGTCACAGATCACGAATCTAGCCTCCTTTCCGCGTTGTCGGCCCGTTTGAGGAAGTTAGAGAATTTTGAATACTGTCCGGACTTATGATTCAGAAAAATGATTTTTTGATGGAGAATGATACGCTATAGGGTCAAACTAGTTACACTATTGGATTCAGCGGTTAATTTTCAATGAGGAAGAATAGAAAACGACCAAAACCGAGAGCGCTCCAAAATCGGGCAAAATCGACTACCGAAAAATATCCGAAAAAATTCTTGGTTCCCGAACTGCGCGAAAATCCCTAATCCAGGAATTTCGAGGTCACAGATCACGAATCTAGCCTCCTTTCCGCGTTGTCGGCCCGTTTGAGGAGGTTAGAGAATTTTGAATACTGTCCAAATCTTAATTCAGAAAAATGATTTTTTTCATGGAGAATGAGACGCTATAGGGTCAAACTAGTTACACTATTGGATTTAGCGGTTAATTTTCAATGAGGAAGAATAGAAAACGACCAAAACGGAGAGCACTCCAAAATCGGGCAAAATCGAAAGGCATATGACTACCGAAAAATATCCGAAAAAAATTCTTGGTTCCCGAACTGCGCGAAAATCCCTAATCCAGGAATTTCGAGGTTACAGATCACGAATCTGGCCTCCTTTCTGCGTTGTCGGCCCCTTTGGGGAAGTTAGAGAATTTTGAATACTGTCCGAACTTATGATTCAGAAAAATGATTTTTTGATGGAGAATGATACGCTATAGGGCCAAACTAGTTACACTATTGGATTCAGCGGTTAATTTTCAATGAGGAAGAATAGAAAACGACCAAAACGGAGAGTACTCCAAAATCGGGCAAAATCGAAAGGCATATGACTACCGAAAAATATCCGAAAAAAATTCTTGGTTCCCGAACTGCGCGAAAATCCCTAATCCAGGAATTTCGAGGTTACAGATCACGAATCTAGCCTCCTTTCCGCGTTGTCGGCCCGTTTGAGGAAGTTAGAGAATTTTGAATACTGTCCGGACTTATGACTCAGAAAAATGATTTTTTGATGGAGAATGAGACGCTATAGGGTCAAACTAGTTACACTATTGGATTCAGCGGTTAATTTTCAATGAGGAAGAATAGAAAACGACCAAAACGGAGAGCACTCCAAAATCGGGCAAAATCGAAAGGCATATGACTACCGAAAAATGTCCGAAAAAAATTCTTGGTTCCCGAACTGCGCGAAAATCCCTAATCCAGGAATTCCGAGGTTACAGATCACGAATCTAGCCTCCTTTCCGCGTTGTCTGCTCGTTTGAGGAAGTTAGAGAATTTTGAATACTGTCCGGACTTATGATTCAGAAAAATAATTTTTTGATGGAGAATGAGACGCTATAGGGTCAAACTAGTTACACCATTGGATTCAGCGGTTAATTTTCAATGAGGAAGAATAGAAAACGACCAAAACGGAGAGCACTCCAAAATCGGGCAAAATCGAAAGGCATATGACTACCGAAAAATATCCGAAAAAAATTCTTGGTTCCGAACTGCGCGAAAACCCCTAATCCAGGAATTTCGAGGTTCCAGATCACGAATCTAGCCTCCTTTCCGCGTTGTCGGTCCGTTTGAGGAAGTTAGAGAATTTTGAATACTGTCCGGACTTATGATTCAGAAAAACGATTTTTTGATGGAGAATGAGACGCTATAGGGTCAAACTAGTTACACTATTGGATTCAGCGGTTAATTTTCAATGAGGAAGAATAGAAAACGACCAAAACGGAGAGAACTCCAAAATCGGGCAAAATCGAAAGGAATATGACTACCGAAAAGTATCCGAAAAAAATTCTTGGTTCCCGAACTGCGCGAAAATCCCTAATCCAGGAATTTCGAGGTTACAGATCACGAATCTAGCCTCCTTTCCGCGTTGTCTGCTCGTTTGAGGAAGTTAGAGAATTTTGAATACTGTCCCGACTTATGGTTCAGAAAAATGATTTTTTGATGGAGAATGAGACGCTATAGGGTCAAACTAGTTACACTATTGGATTCAGCGGTTAATTTTCAATGAGGAAGAATAGAAAACGACCAAAACGGAGAGCACTCCAAAATCGGGCAAAATCGAAAGGCATATGGCTACCGAAAAATATCCGAAAAAAATTCTTGGTTCCCGAACTGCGCGAAAATCCCTAGTCCAGGAATTTCGAGGTCACAGATCACGAATCTAGCCTCCTTTCCGCGTTGTCGGCCCGTTTGAGGAAGTTAGAGAATTTTGAATACTGTCCGGACTTATGCTCAGAAAAATGATTTTTTGATGGAGAATGAGACGCTATAGGGTCAAACTAGTTACACCATTGGATTCAGCGGTTAATTTTCAATGAGGAAGAATAGAAAACGACCAAAACCGAGAGCGCTCCAAAATCGGGCAAAATCGACTACCGAAAAATATCCGAAAAAAATTCTTGGTTCCCGAACTGCGCGAAAATCCCTAATCCAGGAATTTCGAGGTCACAGATCACGAATATAGCCTCCTTTCCGCCTTGTCGGCTCGTTTGAGAAAGTTAGAGAATTTTGAATACTGTCCGGATTTATGATTCAGAAAAATGATTTTTTGATGGAGAATGAGACGCTATAGGGTCAAACTAGTTACACCATTGGATTCAGCGGTTAATTTTCAATGAGGAAGAATAGAAAACGACCAAAACGGAGAGCAGCTATATATTAACGACCTGGACAATCTACTAGTACCAGCAGCCTTAACTATGTATGCGGACGATACGTCGATCATTGTCTCGGATAAAGCGGACCTGTCTTTGAATATAAAATGTAATACAGTAACCAATATGGTAAATCAATGGTTTTGTGAAAACGGTTTATTTCTGAATGCCGAAAAGACGGCCGTACTGCGCTTCCATAATCGGCAGAAACAGTGTGATAATATTTGCATTACTATTAACAACCATACCGTAACCACTGATGATTCAAACTTCACAACATTTTTAGGACTACGTATTGACTGTCGTTTTACATGGAAATATCACTGCGAGTTCTTGACATCAAAACTAAATTCCTCAGCTTTCATGTTTATTAACCTTAGGAATATCTTAGAAGTAGACCAATTATTGATGTTGTACTATGCTCAGGTAGAAAGCAGACTGAGGTACGGCATCTGCATATGGGGTATGAGTGCTTCCATACATGATGTCTTCATTGCACAAAAAAGAGTAGTACGATGTATAGCCGGTCTCTCCAGGAGGGACTCCTGTAGGGATACATTTCGTAACCTTAATATTCTAACTGTCACCAGTTTATTTATAATTGAAACGTGCACATTTGTATATAAAAACAAACAAAATTACAGCCGTGTCTGTGATATACATCAAAAAAGTACCAGACAACAATCTGATATATATGTGCCCTTCAGAAAGTACCTACTCGGTTTTAATGCACCCAGTTGTCTAGGCCTTAAACTTTTTAACAAGTTACCAGATGACATAAAAAATCAGCGAGGTTTGCATAGTTTTAGAGGGAAAATTAAGAACTTCTTAGTAAACAAATGTATATACAATCTAAATGAATTTTTGTAACATTTCATAGTCCAAGTTTATGCTCGCAGTATTCCTTAATTATTGTATATATATGTATGTGTGTGTATATATAGGAGTCTATATAGGTGTATATATGTATGTTTCCGTAATTATTATTGTACTACTCTTAATTTTTCAATCTCTGTATTTATTATTCTCAATTATTGTATTTCCAGTTTTTTTTTCTCTTGCTGTTTTCTTATGACGATTCCAACACGATCTTGTATTGTCTTCTGGAAAATAAATATTGTATTGTATTGTATTGTATTGTATTGAATCTAGCCTCCTTTCCGCGTTGTCGGCCCGTTTGGGGAAGTTAGAGAATTTTGAATACTGTCCGGACTTATGATTCACAAAAATGATTTTTTGATGGAGAATGGGACGCTATAGGGTCAAACTAGTTACACTATTGGATTCAGCGGTTAATTTTTAATGAGGAAGAATAAAAAACGACCAAAACGGAGAGCACTCCAAAATCGGGCAGAATCGAAAGGCATATAAAAAATATCCGAAAAAAATTCTTGGTTCCCGAACTGCGCGAAAATCCCTAATCCAGGAATTTCGAGGTTACAGATCACGAATCTAGCCTCCTTTCCGCGTTGTCGGCCCTTTTGAGGAAGTTAGAGAATTTTGAATACTGTCCGGACTTATGGTTCAGAAAAATGATTTTTTGATGGAGAATGAGACGCTATAGGGTCAAACCAGTTACACTATTGGATTCAGCGGTTAATTTTCAATGAGGAAGAATAGAAAACGACCAAAACGGAGAGCACTCCAAAATCGGGCAAAATCGAAAGGCATATATATGACTACCGAAAAATATCCGAAAAAAATTCTTAGTTCCCGAACTGCGCGAAAATCCCTAATCCAGGAATTTCGAGGTTACAGATCACGAATCTAGCCTCCTTTCCGCGTTGTCGGCCCGTTTGAGGAAGTTAGAGAATTTTGAATACTGTCCCGACTTATGGTTCAGAAAAATGATTTTTTGATGGAGAATGAGACGCTATAGGGTCAAACTAGTTACACTATTGGATTCAGCGGTTAATTTTCAATGAGGAAGAATAGAAAACGACCAAAACGGAGAGCACTCCAAAATCGGGCAAAATCGAAAGGCATATGGCTACCGAAAAATATCCGAAAAAAATTCTTGGTTCCCGAACTGCGCGAAAATCCCTAGTCCAGGAATTTCGAGGTCACAGATCACGAATCTAGCCTCCTTTCCGCGTTGTCGGCCCGTTTGAGGAAGTTAGAGAATTTTGAATACTGTCCGGACTTATGGTTCAGAAAAATGATTTTTTGATGGAGAATGAGACGCTATAGGGTCAAACCAGTTACACTATTGGATTCAGCGGTTAATTTTCAATGAGGAAGAATAGAAAACGACCAAAACGGAGAGCACTCCAAAATCGGGCAAAATCGAAAGGCATATATATGACTACCGAAAAATATCCGAAAAAAATTCTTAGTTCCCGAACTGCGCGAAAATCCCTAATCCAGGAATTTCGAGGTTACAGATCACGAATCTAGCCTCCTTTCCGCGTTGTCTGCTCGTTTGAGGAAGTTAGAGAATTTTGAATACTGTCCCGACTTATGGTTCAGAAAAATGATTTTTTGATGGAGAATGAGACGCTATAGGGTCAAACTAGTTACACTATTGGATTCAGCGGTTAATTTTCAATGAGGAAGAATAGAAAACGACCAAAACGGAGAGCACTCCAAAATCGGGCAAAATCGAAAGGCATATGGCTACCGAAAAATATCCGAAAAAAATTCTTGGTTCCCGAACTGCGCGAAAATCCCTAGTCCAGGAATTTCGAGGTCACAGATCACGAATCTAGCCTCCTTTCCGCGTTGTCGGCCCGTTTGAGGAAGTTAGAGAATTTTGAATACTGTCCGGACTTATGCTCAGAAAAATGATTTTTTGATGGAGAATGAGACGCTATAGGGTCAAACTAGTTACACCATTGGATTCAGCGGTTAATTTTCAATGAGGAAGAATAGAAAACGACCAAAACCGAGAGCGCTCCAAAATCGGGCAAAATCGACTACCGAAAAATATCCGAAAAAAATTCTTGGTTCCCGAACTGCGCGAAAATCCCTAATCCAGGAATTTCGAGGTCACAGATCACGAATATAGCCTCCTTTCCGCCTTGTCGGCTCGTTTGAGAAAGTTAGAGAATTTTGAATACTGTCCGGATTTATGATTCAGAAAAATGATTTTTTGATGGAGAATGAGACGCTATAGGGTCAAACTAGTTACACCATTGGATTCAGCGGTTAATTTTCAATGAGGAAGAATAGAAAACGACCAAAACGGAGAGCAGCTATATATTAACGACCTGGACAATCTACTAGTACCAGCAGCCTTAACTATGTATGCGGACGATACGTCGATCATTGTCTCGGATAAAGCGGACCTGTCTTTGAATATAAAATGTAATACAGTAACCAATATGGTAAATCAATGGTTTTGTGAAAACGGTTTATTTCTGAATGCCGAAAAGACGGCCGTACTGCGCTTCCATAATCGGCAGAAACAGTGTGATAATATTTGCATTACTATTAACAACCATACCGTAACCACTGATGATTCAAACTTCACAACATTTTTAGGACTACGTATTGACTGTCGTTTTACATGGAAATATCACTGCGAGTTCTTGACATCAAAACTAAATTCCTCAGCTTTCATGTTTATTAACCTTAGGAATATCTTAGAAGTAGACCAATTATTGATGTTGTACTATGCTCAGGTAGAAAGCAGACTGAGGTACGGCATCTGCATATGGGGTATGAGTGCTTCCATACATGATGTCTTCATTGCACAAAAAAGAGTAGTACGATGTATAGCCGGTCTCTCCAGGAGGGACTCCTGTAGGGATACATTTCGTAACCTTAATATTCTAACTGTCACCAGTTTATTTATAATTGAAACGTGCACATTTGTATATAAAAACAAACAAAATTACAGCCGTGTCTGTGATATACATCAAAAAAGTACCAGACAACAATCTGATATATATGTGCCCTTCAGAAAGTACCTACTCGGTTTTAATGCACCCAGTTGTCTAGGCCTTAAACTTTTTAACAAGTTACCAGATGACATAAAAAATCAGCGAGGTTTGCATAGTTTTAGAGGGAAAATTAAGAACTTCTTAGTAAACAAATGTATATACAATCTAAATGAATTTTTGTAACATTTCATAGTCCAAGTTTATGCTCGCAGTATTCCTTAATTATTGTATATATATGTATGTGTGTGTATATATAGGAGTCTATATAGGTGTATATATGTATGTTTCCGTAATTATTATTGTACTACTCTTAATTTTTCAATCTCTGTATTTATTATTCTCAATTATTGTATTTCCAGTTTTTTTTTCTCTTGCTGTTTTCTTATGACGATTCCAACACGATCTTGTATTGTCTTCTGGAAAATAAATATTGTATTGTATTGTATTGTATTGTATTGAATCTAGCCTCCTTTCCGCGTTGTCGGCCCGTTTGGGGAAGTTAGAGAATTTTGAATACTGTCCGGACTTATGATTCACAAAAATGATTTTTTGATGGAGAATGGGACGCTATAGGGTCAAACTAGTTACACTATTGGATTCAGCGGTTAATTTTTAATGAGGAAGAATAAAAAACGACCAAAACGGAGAGCACTCCAAAATCGGGCAGAATCGAAAGGCATATAAAAAATATCCGAAAAAAATTCTTGGTTCCCGAACTGCGCGAAAATCCCTAATCCAGGAATTTCGAGGTTACAGATCACGAATCTAGCCTCCTTTCCGCGTTGTCGGCCCTTTTGAGGAAGTTAGAGAATTTTGAATACTGTCCGGACTTATGGTTCAGAAAAATGATTTTTTGATGGAGAATGAGACGCTATAGGGTCAAACCAGTTACACTATTGGATTCAGCGGTTAATTTTCAATGAGGAAGAATAGAAAACGACCAAAACGGAGAGCACTCCAAAATCGGGCAAAATCGAAAGGCATATATATGACTACCGAAAAATATCCGAAAAAAATTCTTAGTTCCCGAACTGCGCGAAAATCCCTAATCCAGGAATTTCGAGGTTACAGATCACGAATCTAGCCTCCTTTCCGCGTTGTCGGCCCGTTTGAGGAAGTTAGAGAATTTTGAATACTGTCCGGACTTATGATTCAGAGAAATGATTTTTTGATGGAGAATGAGACGCTATAGGGTCAAACTAGTTACACTATTGGATTCAGCGGTTAATTTTCAATGAGGAAGAATAGAAAACGACCAAAACGGAGAGCACTCCAAAATCGGGCAAAATCGAAAGGCATATAAAAAATATCCGAAAAAAATTCTTGGTTCCCGAACTGCGCGAAAATCCCTAATCCAGGAATTTCGAGGTTACAGATCACGAATCTAGCCTCCTTTCCGCGTTGTCGGCCCTTTTGAGGAAGTTAGAGAATTTTGAATACTGTCCGGACTTATGGTTCAGAAAAATGATTTTTTGATGGAGAATGAGACGCTATAGGGTCAAACCAGTTACACTATTGGATTCAGCGGTTAATTTTCAATGAGGAAGAATAGAAAACGACCAAAAGGAGAGAGCACTCCAAAATCGGGCAAAATCGAAAGGCATATATATGACTACCGAAAAATATCCGAAAAAAATTCTTAGTTCCCGAACTGCGCGAAAATCCCTAATCCAGGAATTTCGAGGTTACAGATCACGAATCTAGCCTCCTTTCCGCGTTGTCGGCCCGTTTGAGGAAGTTAGAGAATTTTGAATACTGTCCGGACTTATGATTCAGAGAAATGATTTTTTGATGGAGAATGAGACGCTATAGGGTCAAACTAGTTACACTATTGGATTCAGCGGTTAATTTTCAATGAGGAAGAATAGAAAACGACCAAAACGGAGAGCACTCCAAAATCGGGCAAAATCGAAAGGCATATAAAAAATATCCGAAAAAATTCTTGGTTCCCGAACTGCGCGAAAATCCCTAATCCAGGAATTTCGAGGGCGCAGATCACGGATCGGGCCTCCGCCGTGCTGCGCTTTCGTCCTGTTTGGGGGAGTTGAAAGAATTTGGATTATACAGAAGATATATTATCTTGGAAGCTCTGAGTCAGTCAACTTGACATTTTTTTTTAATTTATTGAGGTGCAAAAGCCAGAATGGTGGGACTTCCCCTGTTCGTTAACCACCATCTAGCTTTCTGGTTCACGCTAATAAGTCCTTTCTTGTCATCTGTAAACTCCAATTAGACTTTTTGATCTTTTATGAAGTGAAAAGTAAATGTAATTGATGCAGAAGGGACGAATCAGAATGGTGGAGATTGATTTCTTCTTCTTCTTCTTTATGATTAAAGTGATCATAAATGAAAGTACACCCTGCTTATACAATAGGATGGTACTGAGATCTGATGCTCATGATGTTAATATTCGGCTAAGAGACAATATATTGGTTCCTTTCCACATCAGAACGTAGTTATTTGAAAGAGGTTTTATATATAATATATTTG
The DNA here is from genome assembly GCA_951848785.1 of Callosobruchus maculatus. NCBI lineage: Eukaryota > Metazoa > Arthropoda > Insecta > Coleoptera > Chrysomelidae > Callosobruchus > Callosobruchus maculatus. Next base: position 6,566,174 of record CATOUR010000033.1, read on the forward strand.
AAGTGTACAACTTCATTCCTCCTCATTGTTAAGCATATCTTTGATAATTATAGGTGGTGCTATTCTACTGGAATATATTTATTTTAGTTTTATTTTATTATCTTGTTTTTCTACTTGGTGTCATGAGTGGCATCAAATTTGTTGTCTGCTCATGTTGCAATATCGAGTATGCATCCAAGGGTTGAGTGGAAGAGCACCTTTGTTGAACTGCCCCTTGAGGGTTCTGATCGGTATTTTGGATAATTTATTATAGTTCTATACTGTTCAGAAATGAAGGCACTATTATCATTATTTTTTCGCCTGAGCTGAAAATGTTCCACCTCCGTTTATGTTTAGCGTTTCAGGCTTACTTCTCGCTTGTTAATCCAAAAGGAAAATAAATTTCTGAATCTTTGAATGGAACGAGAATGTAGCTTAGGTGTGCGGTAATTCAGAAGGCATCTATACACGGAAAACTAAATGCAGGCTCTGAAAATCAACGTTCTCTAAGAAACTGTAATTTCTGCGAGAGTAAAATTCAACATGACTTCTCTAAAGGTGCCTTCACGTCATTTGATTGGCAATTTGCATAATGTCGCTATGACTGGTTATTCTTTTATTTTACTTTTTGGATATCTTAATGACGAATAAACCAATCACAGTCTTAGGCCCAGTTTCACAATAATTCGCAACCTCCATTTTTTTCTTCTGGTGCCCATTTGACACCCACCTGGCACCTGTCCGTACCATGTTGATGATGTACCACATTCTGGTTCTGGCCCGATGAGAGGGAGTTCTGCGCGTTCCTTGGAACGTCTGTCGGCTCTCTCATTACCACCCACTCCTAGTGACTGGACACCCAATATAATGCTTGTTGGTCAAAGGAAACAAACAAATCTCTAGATAATAAATAATAATCTTTCGACTTCGGTCACCTTTGGTAGTCACTTAAAAACTGATAAATGGAAGTTAACAGGTCGTTACGTTGAGCTCTGTTTTACAAAGAAAACCAATGGTAAAGCTTATTTACCTTTAAATTGGCACTTCGGATGGGTCACAAAGCACTGCCATAATTGTGTTCTGTGAATACAAATTAACCATTTGACAAAGAAACCTAAGCTTTGTATGGCTTTTTATTTATGTCACCGCAAAATATAATCAAAATCCATTGACGCCTTAGTCACAGTTTCACCACTTCCTGATAAGTGTCAGATAGCTTATCTACATGGTTTGTCTTTGTCACTTGTCATAAGTAGGGAAGCGACACACACGGTTAGGCTATCTGACACTTATCAGGATGTGGTAAAACTCGCCTTAAAACATCAAAATCCATGTTTTTATAACTTCGAAAGCAAGCACTTAACTACTGCGTAACCAGAGCTTTTGAACTAAACAGCCGATTACTAAATGGATTGTCGTCGTTAACTGCTAGTTTCCTTTTAACCACTAGTTAACTAACGATTGTGGAACTGGGCCTAAGTATTAATTATCACAGGATCAAGTATTGCAGTGTCGTCCTGGTCCCCATCATAAGCTGCCTTGTAACGAGTTCCAGAGCTGAAGTGTAGGACCATGAAATGGTGTCCTCACGAAAACCTGTCTGTAGCTTGAGTAGGTCTACTTTACGCCATTCTGGTGAATAAACTACAATAAAATCAACTTACCTCCTTAGAAAACCCATTTAAATTTAATATAACTAAGAGTATGGATTTTCAGTAAATATCTCTCGAGGGGTAACACCTCGGTATTACAGTGAACCGAAAGCGTTGGCTTTTACTCCTTATCGGTCGCTATAAATATAGAGCTCAAGGAATTTGCATGCAATAATCACTTGCTGGTAGATAATATGAACCTATCTATAGTAACCGGTGGCTTAAAGACCCTTTTATATCCGAGACAGCAGATGAGTACAGTCTGGAGATTCTATAAATAAGTAGATATTCCTTTTAACGATAGCATATTCTCGATGACACTAACTTGCTGTATTAAGAAAGGAGTTTGAAGGTGCACGTGTATCTTCTAAGAGCCCTAACAGTAGCGGTTCGTGGCAATCTTTACATTGAGGCAAAATCCACGAGCTCTGTCCATTTTAGTCCCATGCTGGGCACTGAGAGTGTATATAAAGACGACTTTGGGTATTTCAAGAAGTCAGAATACATTCAACCTTATTTTCATAATAAACTAGAATATATGGGTAGTACAGAGTCTGCTAACTTAAGTTTTTTTTTGTGTAGGATGCAGCTCAGTATTGAGTCCCAGAGCTGAAGAGCACAGAGTAGCAGCCAAACCAGCCAATCCTGTATGGTAAATCTTCTGAGTTATGTTGTTTCTCAATTTAAGTTTAGCGGCAGTGGCTAAATGTTGCTTGAAAGACACTATTCTATCTAGTGTAGTTCCTGAAAGCTCACGAGTTTCATTAAGAGATAAATCCAGACCTTAGTCTCTACACTGCCCTACTTAGGGCCGGTTTCTCAATGTCCAGTTAAATATTCATCTGGAAGTTAACAGTTATCTGTCAGATAAATTGTTTAAGCAATTGAAGGTTAAACTTAAGAATTCACGTAAATCTTATCTGGCAGTTGTATCCATAGAAACGCTAACTGGCAGCTACCTATCTGACACTTTTAAATGAACATTGAGAGACCGGCCCTAAGTCATATCAACTCAGTATCAGGTATACAAATCAAGAATAGCGCCAATTTCGATTTGATTTAAAAAACAGTTAATAAAAGCACTGGATAAAAGAATAAGATATGTTCAGTATACTCAGTGGTTTTATTAACGTTATTAGACAGTGTTAGATAATGTTTTCACTCTGACCGTACCAGGACAACCTGTCTGTAGCTTGAGTAGGCCTACTTTATGCCATTCGTGTGAATAATCTACAATAAAATCAACTTATCTCCTTAGAAAACCCATTTAAATTTAATATAACTAAGAGTATGGATTTCCAGTAAATATCTCTCGAGGGGTAACACCTCGGTATTACAGTGAACCGAAAGCATTGGCTTTTACTCCTTATCGGTCGCTATAAATATTGAGCTTAAGGAATTTGCATGCAATAACCACTTGCTGGTAGATAATATGAACCTATCTATAGTAACCGGTGGCTTAAAGACCCTTTTATATCCGAGACAGCAGATGAGTACAGTCTGGAGATGGAGATTCTATGAATAAGTAGATATTCCTTTTAACGATAGCATATTCTCGATGACACTAACTTGCAGTATTAAGAAGGGAATTTGAAGGTGCACGTGTGTCTTCTAAGAGCCCTCAACGGTAGCGGCTTGTGACAATCTTTACACTGAGGCAAAATCCACCAGCTCTGTCCATTTTAGTCTCATGCTGGACACTGAGAATGTATAGAAAGACGACTTTAGGTATTTCAAGAACTCAGAATTCATTTAACATCATTTTTATAATAAACGAGAATGTATGGGTAGTAAAGAGTCTGCTAACTTAAGTTTTTTTTTGTGTAGGATGCAGCTCAGTATTGAGTCCCAGAGCTGAAGAGCACAGAGTAGCAGCCAAACCAGCCAATCCTGTATGGTAAATCTTCTGAGTTATGTTATTTCTCAATTTAAGTTTAGCGGCAGTGGCTAAATGTTGCTTGAAAGACACTATTATATCTAGTGTAGTTCCTGAAAGCTCACGAGTTTCATTACGAGATAAATCCAGACCTTAGTCTTTACACTGCCCTAATTAGGGCCGGTTTCTCAATGTCTAGTTAAATATTTGTCTGGAAGTAAACAGTTATCTGTCAGATAAATTGTTTAAGCAATTGAAGGTTAAACTTAAGAATTCACGTAAATCTTATCTGGCAGTTGTATCCATAGAAACGCTAACTGGCAGCTACCTATCTGACACTTTTAACTGAACATTGAGAGACCGGCCCTAAGTCATATCAACTCAGTATCAGGTATACAAATCAAGAATAGCGCCAATTTCGATTTGATTCATTCAGAAAATAGTTAATAAAAGCACTGAACAAATGAATAAGATATGTTCAGTATACTCAGTAGTTTTATTAACGTTATTAGACAGTGTTAGATAATGTTGTCACTCTGATGTGGCAACCGTATCAGGACAACCTGTCTGTAGTTGAGTAGGCCTACTTTACGCCATTCTTGTGGATAGACTACAATAAAATCAACTTATCTCCTTAGAAAACCCATTTAAATTTAATATAACTAAGAGTATGGATTTCCAGTAAATATCTCTCGAGGGGTAACACCTCGGTATTACAGTGAACCGAAAGCGTTGGCTTTTACTCCTTATCGGTCGCTATAAATATAGAGCTCAAGGAATTTGCATGCAATAACCACTTGCTGGTAGATAATATGAACCTATCTATAGTAACCGGTGGCTTAAAGACCCTTTTATATCCGAGACAGCAGATGAGTACAGTCTGGAGATTCTATAAATAAGTAGATATTCCTTTTAACGATAGCATATTCTCGATGACACTAACTTGCAGTATTAAGAAGGGAATTTGAAGGTGCACGTGTGTCTTCTAAGAGCCCTCAACGGTAGCGGCTTGTGACAATCTTTACACTGAGGCAAAATCCACCAGCTCTGTCCATTTTAGTCTCATGCTGGACACTGAGAATGTATAGAAAGACGACTTTAGGTATTTCAAGAACTCAGAATTCATTTAACATCATTTTTATAATAAACGAGAATGTATGGGTAGTAAAGAGTCTGCTAACTTAAGTTTTTTTTTGTGTAGGATGCAGCTCAGTATTGAGTCCCAGAGCTGAAGAGCACAGAGTAGCAGCCAAACCAGCCAATCCTGTATGGTAAATCTTCTGAGTTATGTTATTTCTCAATTTAAGTTTAGCGGCAGTGGCTAAATGTTGCTTGAAAGACACTATTATATCTAGTGTAGTTCCTGAAAGCTCACGAGTTTCATTACGAGATAAATCCAGACCTTAGTCTTTACACTGCCCTAATTAGGGCCGGTTTCTCAATGTCTAGTTAAATATTTGTCTGGAAGTAAACAGTTATCTGTCAGATAAATTGTTTAAGCAATTGAAGGTTAAACTTAAGAATTCACGTAAATCTTATCTGGCAGTTGTATCCATAGAAACGCTAACTGGCAGCTACCTATCTGACACTTTTAACTGAACATTGAGAGACCGGCCCTAAGTCATATCAACTCAGTATCAGGTATACAAATCAAGAATAGCGCCAATTTCGATTTGATTCATTCAGAAAATAGTTAATAAAAGCACTGAACAAATGAATAAGATATGTTCAGTATACTCAGTAGTTTTATTAACGTTATTAGACAGTGTTAGATAATGTTGTCACTCTGATGTGGCAACCGTATCAGGACAACCTGTCTGTAGTTGAGTAGGCCTACTTTACGCCATTCTTGTGGATAGACTACAATAAAATCAACTTATCTCCTTAGAAAACCCATTTAAATTTAATATAACTAAGAGTATGGATTTCCAGTAAATATCTCTCGAGGGGTAACACCTCGGTATTACAGTGAACCGAAAGCGTTGGCTTTTACTCCTTATCGGTCGCTATAAATATAGAGCTCAAGGAATTTGCATGCAATAACCACTTGCTGGTAGATAATATGAACCTATCTATAGTAACCGGTGGCTTAAAGACCCTTTTATATCCAAGACAGCAGATGAGTACAGTCTGGAGATTCTATAAATAAGTAGATATTCATTTTAACGATAGCATATTCTCGATGATACTAACTTGCAGTATTAAGAAAGGAATTTGAGGGTGCACGTGTATCTTCTAAGAGCCCTCAACAGTAGCGGATCGTGGCAAGTTTTACGGAGAGGCTGAAATCACCAACTCTGTCCATTTTGGTCTACTGTGGGACACTGAAAGTATATATAGGAAGAGCACTTTGGGTATATCAAGAACACGGAATTTATTTATCAATATTGTCATGAAGAACGGAAATGTATGGGTAGTACAGAGTCTGCCAACTTAAGTTTTCTTTTTGTTTCGGATGCAGCTCAGTATTGAGTCCCAGACCTGAAGAGCACAGAGTAGCAGCCAAACCAGCCAATCCTGTATGGTAAATCTTCTGAGTCATGTTGTTTCTCAATTTAAGTTTAGCGGCAGTGGCTAAATGTTGCTTGAAAGACACTATTCTATCTAGTGTAGTTCCTAAAAGCTCACGAGTTTCATTAAGAGATAAATCCAGACCTTAGTCTTTACACTGCCCTAATTAGGGCCGGTTTCTCAATGTCTAGTTAAATATTCATCTGGAAGTTAACAGTTATCTGTCAGATAAATTGTTTAAGCAATTGAAGGTTAAACTTAAGAATCCACGTAAATCTTATCTGACAGTTGTATCCATAGAAACGCTAACTGGCAGCTACCTATCTGACACTTTTAAATGAACATTGAGAGACCGGCCCTAAGTCATATCAACTCAGTATCAGGTATACAAATCAAGAATAGCGCCAATTTCGATTTGATTTAGAAAATAGTTAATAAAAGCACTGGACAAAAGAATAAGATATGTACAGTATACTCAGTGGTTTTATTAACGTTACTAGACAGTGTTAGATAATGTTGTCATTCTGATCTGGTAACCGTATCAGGACAACCTGTCTGTAGCTTGAGTAGGCCTACTTTATGCCATTCGTGTGAATAATCTACAATAAAATCAACTTATCTCCTTAGAAAACCCATTTAAATTTAATATAACTAAGAGTATGGATTTTCAGTAAATATCTCTCGAGGGGTAACACCTCGGTATTACAGTGAACCGAAAGCGTTGGCTTTTACTCCTTATCGGTCGCTATAAATATAGAGCTCAAGGAATTTGCATGCAATAACCACTTGCTGGTAGATAATATGAACCTATCTATAGTAACCGGTGGCTTAAAGACCCTTTTATATCCGAGACAGCAGATGAGTACAGTCTTGAGATTCTATAAATAAGTAGATATTCGTTTTAACGATAGCATATTCTCGATGACACTAAATTGCAGTATTAAGAAAGGAATTTGAAGGTGCACGTGTATCTTCTAAGAGCCCTCAACAGTAGCGGATCGTGGCAAGTTTTACGGAGAGGCTGAAATCACGAACCCTGTCCATTTTGGTCTACTGCGGGACACTGAAAGTATATATAGGAAGAGCACCGTGGGTGTATCAAGAACACGGAATTTATTTATCAATATTGTCATGAAAAACGAGAATGTATGGGTAGTACAGAGTCTGCCAACTTAAGTTTTCTTTTTGTTTAGGATGCAGCTCAGTATTGAGTCCCAGAGCTGAAGAGCACAGAGCAGCAGCCAAACCAGCCAATGCTGTATGGCAAATCTTCTGAGTCATGTTGTTTCTCAATTTAAGTTTAGCGGCAGTGGCTAAATGTTGCTTGAAAGACACTATTCTATCTAGTGTAGTTCCTGAAAGCTCACGAGTTTCATTAAGAGATAAATCCAGACCTTACTCTTTACACTTCCCTAATTAGTCACATCAACTAAGTATCAGGTAGATTACAAATCAAAAATAGCGCCAATTTCGATTTGATTTAGAAAATGGTTAATAAAGGCACTGGACAAAAGAATATGTTCAGTATACTCAGTAGTTTTATCAACGTTATCAGGCAGTGTTAGGTAATTTTGTTACCATGATCTGGCAATCGTATCAGAACATGGAATAGTATCCTCACGAAAACTTATCTGTAGCTTGAGCTACTAGACGCCAACTACAATAAAATCAACCTGCCTCCTTACAAAATCCGTTTAAATTTAATATAACTAACAGTATGGATTCCCAGTAAATATATCTCGAGGGGTAGCACCTCGGTATTACAGTGAACCGAAAGCGTTGGCTTTTACTCCTTATCGGTCGCTATAAATATAGAGCTCAAGGAATTTGCATGCAATAACCACTTGCTGGTAGATAATATGAACCAACCTACAGTTACCGGTGGCTTAAAGACCCTTTTCTATCCTATGAGATCTGGAGATTCTATAAATACAGATAGATATTCCTTTTAACGATAGCATATTCTCGATGACACTAACTTGCAGTATTAAGAAAGGAATTTGAAGGTGCAGGTGTTTCTCCCGAGAGGTTTCAACAGTAGCGCTCCCTGCTAATCTTCATAGGGAGGTCAAAATCATGAATCGCTTATTTTGGACCAAAGGTGTAAAACTGAAAATGCATAGAAAAAGCATTTTTGATATCTCAAGAGCTCGGGGTTTGTTTATCCCTATTTTAATGGAAACGAGAGTGTTCATTTGAAAACCTCCCACCACGGATTTATCGAAAACCAGCCGAGACACGTCAAAATATTTGTCAAGCGGGACAACTTTTCAACCACTTCACCCCTTCGTACCCCCCGCTCCCCAGGGTCACTTCCTTAAAAATTTTAAATGACAAGGGGCATCGAGTAATATCTCGTTTCAAAGATATGTCGAATTCCTTTATTCTAACGTTAGATTTTTTGGAATCGATTGATTCGTTTTCGAGAAAAATAGAAAAACCTTTATGTATCTCAATTTGTTCAAATAGAAATAAAAAACCACACGAAAATATCACTTTTCATTGCAATAAGTGTTCAAATGTTGCACATTGTTGCCCAAACAATGACATAGGCGATGCTTAAATTCCTGACGGACAGTTCTAAAGACTTGTTGTGTGATATCATGGCTGCTTTCGATGATGCGTTGAAGAAGGTCATTCAAACTTTCAGGTTGGGAACTAAACACAATAGATTTTAAATGGCCACATAGAAAAGTCAGTCAGCTTATCAACAAATCCAGACAAAATGTTCATTCATCATTGAGGTAGATATTCTTTACATGAATGGTATTACCATTAATTGCTGTACTCATTTGTTTACAAAACTAAACTCGTCCCCCTCGACAAATCATTTGACGTGTCTCGACGTTTCTTTTTTAATTGGCGGTTTTCGAGAAATTCAAATGAACACCCTGTATAAAAAGCAAAAAAAAATTTAAAAATTTTTAAATTTTGAAATTTAAATTAAATATAATAATAAATTTTTAAATTATTAAAATAAATTTTTTAAAAACTTAAACTTACATCGTCTACCTCTACAGGTTCAAAAAGGAACTTTGTTATTGTGATAAAAGGCTGCCTCCTTAGAACTTCATTCTGGTTAAATAAAACATGATTTAAAATAAGTTTATATTTAAACTTCAATTTTTTATTATAAATTACATCTACACATTTTAAATTGAGAGTGATACATATATCGAGAAACATTCATCAACAGAACAGTGTCTAAGACATTCCAAAATCAACATGTCGTTGGTAAAATGTGAACTGCAAAACATATATATGGAGTATAATGTACTGGAAGGCAAGATAGCTCTTACACACCACTTGACTAAGCTATTCACTTTCAACGCGAATGCATTTAAAAAGATATTACTTCCTGTAGTATACAGGGTGCGCGAATATTCGACCGACAACCCTTGACACGTGATAGATCTCGTATTTCTATGAACATTGAGATAGGTACATGGAGCCATAAATGCCTAATTTTTAAGATACAGGGCGTCAAAGTTTTTCTTTTATTTTCGTTTTTTCTTAATTATTACGTCATAAAATGGCACAACGATCTAAAATTCCGTATCGGGTGATTTTTTGAGGCGACAAATCCAAATCTAACAACAGTTTCTCTGTCATGAATAGAGGGTGCCAGCTACGGCACATAGAACTCTTTTAAATCATTAAAACTTTTTTTGGTTGTGGTCCATCAATGTAAGTATCACAAAAATCGTTTCCTCGATATGTTTTACGTGAAAAATGTGTACCTTGAAGGCGGCTCCTACGGAGAGCATAAACGGTCATTTTCAAGTGATTTCATCCCAATTCCTGACGCTCTAGTTTTCAATATTTTTGCATGAAATTTTGACATGAAGTTTAAAAGGAAATTACACAGGGGGCTATAGAAGCATTTTTTGACAAAAAATTGATTAAACATGAAATATGATCGCTTGAAGTTGCCTATTTTCTTCGTCAACTTTGTATTTTCTTTAAGAAAAGCCCAGAAGCAAAAATTAAAAAGTGCTTCGATATCACTCTGGGCAATTTCCTTCTAAACATCATGTGAAAATTTCATGTAAAAATATTGGAAAGTGAAGCGTCAGGAATTGGGATAAAAAACATCTGCAAATCGCATTCCTCTTCAATTTTACAAATTTCGGGCGACGCGCTAACATGACTGTTTCCATTTCTTTCTAATGTAGCGCGCACCTGTTTATTTATCACGCCCATCGTCGGTTCCTTTTCAGCTCCCCGCATCTTCCGGAGAAACTATTCCGGATTGTAGGAGCAGCGTTAAGTCCCTAGAGGTGACCGTTTTCGAGATAACCTTCATTGAAATTTCCAATGCGACTGAATTATCGCACCAATGAATATAGGGGTCATATTTTTAAATACCGTTAAAGAAGTATTCTTAAACTTCAACAAAACCTATTTTAAAATTAGATATGTTTGGAGCATATTTTTTGATCTATAATATTATTAGTTCGAGAATACCAATAATTCTTTCGATCACATTTTACAACTAATTGGGGTGCCCGGGGAGTTTCAGTAGTTTCAGGTTATCTCGAAAACGGTTACCTCTAGCGACAAACAAAGTGTACCTTTTTTACGTAAAACATATTGCGGAGACGGTTTTTTAATGTTCACATTGATGCACCAAACCGGAAAAAGTTTTGTTAATTTAGAAGACTTCGATGTGCCGTAGGTGGCGTCCTCTATTCATGGTAGCAAAACCGTGGTTGCATTTGGATGTATCGCCTTAAAAAACACCCAATACGTAGTTTTAGATCGTTGTGCCATTTTATTCCGGAATAACTGAGAAAAAATGTATCTTGAAAATTAAGCATTTTTAGGATCCATGTTCCTATCTTAATGTTCATAAAAATGAATCTATCACATGTCACGCGTGGTCGGTCAAATATCCGGACACCCTGTACATAAATCTGGGCAACCACAGTTTTCATGACACCTGATGCAAAAATCACAAAAATTTATGTAATTCAGATAATTTGATTCATGCTATGGAGTCAAGGTTTTTCTATTACGTCATTCAATGCAATTGTTAAATCCAACATGGTGTTGGTTAAATCCAATCCACTGGTGAGCAAAAAAATTAGATCACTTAAGAAATTACAAATAATTTTGGAAAAAAAAGTTACTGAATCATGGGTCTATTAAGCGGTTAATCATTAATTTTCCCCTAATTGCCATCGGGAATATTTGTTATCAGTTGTTGTCAGCGTATTTTTGACGTTGGTTATTTCCACGTCTATTGTTGATTAATATATTTGAAGGCATACATCGTCTCCATCAGCTCCAATAGGTGCCAAAAAACTGAGAGAGTTGCTAGCAGAGGGATGGAACAAAATGTAATCCTGAATTTAATTCTAGGCATGCCTTGTCGGCTACAAACAATCATTAAGGGTCTAGGGTATCGCGCGATATTGAGAATCCAACAAAAGACGTATTCCCATGTTAGCGAGGAGGCGTGTCCGCTGTTCCCTTTCTCCAGTGTGTGTGTGTGTTTAAGATGAGGGGAGATAAGTCCAAAAATCCAAAGGTCCAAAGTTAAGGTCTAAAGGTCACAAAAAAAATATTTCCAAGCTCCTGACCTCACCTTTAAACTTACAGTAATGATCCAAAAAGCTAATTGAAGAAGAAAGCTTGCGCTTTGTCACCCATTTGGCCTTTTTTTGATACCGTGTTTGGGAGTTAAATTACAGACATTTGAAGAATGTATGATTTTGCATTGTAAGCTTTTTTGCATACCAAAAAACTTTTTTGAGAAAATCGCAAATAGTTGTCATTCATTAAGGTCTTAACTATCACCTTCTGAAATACTGTGTATGTAGTTTGAAAAACAAGTGAATTCTGTTCGAAATGGGAATCCGTGTTTTAACATGGCAAATACATATGTATAACTGTGTATACCCAGGCCCCTTAACGCAAGGAGAGGGAATACCTGCTATTGATAGTTTTCTCACTACTGTTAATTTTTAATCTTCATTTAGTTTAATAAGTAGAATTTTCAAATTCAATTCGAAAAAACAGTGTCTGATCGACTTTAACTGACAGATAACAAATATGCCCGCCAGCATTTATCAGAGAAAGAATGATTCACTGCCTACTGGATTGATAATTCGGCAATTAACTTTTTTCCAAAATTATTTATAACTAGCTAACCCGACAGACGCTGTCCTGTCTTAGTCATGAATATAGAAATTGAACTTAAAATCTTCAATAAATAATCATAATCTGAAAAGCATAATGTTGATTGAAATACTTTTTGATAACCAACATGTTTTGTTTTGTTTTCGGGCGCGTAAATAAATAATGATGGTTTTGTCAACAGGCTACATGGCCATGTGGAAAGCATGGATTATCAAGAGTGATCCCACAAACTTCCAATGACTGCCCTTACGATTAAGTTATCGTCATTGCCAGAGCAAGCCGCACTGAACATTGCAACCATTCAAAGCCGAATGGCATGTTGTTTGGAATCATATATAGGGATTCCCCTGTTTTTTGTAACCAATTTTACGTTTCTTCTCTGAACGTTAATTAATGATAGGCTATAATTGCTAGGGCGTGTTTATGGCCCAAATTCAAGTAGAAAAGTTCACTCAAAGATGTGTCCTAAAGTATGGGCTTCAAGACACATGGTGTCAAAGTTTGGAAAATATTGAATGTATGCCAGTGACCTTTAAATTAAATATTACTTTTCAAACGAAATAGATGAAAACCTAACTTTTTTTGTGTTTTGATGTCTCTTTGTATCCTACTTTGCTTTGGAGGAAAAAAATAAAAAAACACTTCATAGCCCGTCGAAAAAGTATAGCTATGACATTTCATACTTCATTAATTGGTTTTTATTAATTTGTTCCAAAACAAAGGGAGATACGAAGAGACATCGAAAGAAAAAAATGTATTCTTATCTGTTTGATCTGAGAAACAGCATTTAATTTTTTTAAGGTCAGTGGAGTACATCTTTCTGCTAATATTTTCGTACACGCCACTGGAAAGTATAATTATCTTCTAGTCAGTGGTGACTTAGATTTTTAGTGAAGTGAAAAATAGTGACAAAAGAACGGCTCAGTAACATTTAAAACATTGATAAAAAAAACCATTTTTATTTCCAGTCTTTGACATGCTGTATTTTGAAATCCAGAATCTTCAAGATACATGTTTATTCAGAATGTGCGGATATTCGACCGACAGCGCTTGACAGGTGATACACCTCACATTTTTATGAACATTGAGATAAGAACATGGAGTCTTACAATTATTAATTTTCAAGATACAGAGCGTCAAAGTTTCACTTTTATTTTGGTTTCTTCTCAATTATTCCGCAATAAAATGGCATGAGCTGGTATGAGCTTTTCTATTTGAATTTGAGTCATAAATATGCCCTTGAAATTACGGTCTTTTATTAGTTAACACCCTATATACGTATTCGTCATTTTTGACAGCAACGTCATACCTGACAACAATAACAAACAAATCACTAACACTATACAGTATGGTTACACCCTTCGTAGTCGTTAAGTTTTCTCACATTTTTCAAAATTTTCTAATATTCTATATAGTTTAGATTTCTTCCCGTAAGAACTTTTTACGAAGTAACTGAAAACATAATAAAAAAAATATAAAAAAAGATGGATGAAATTGGTAAGGCCGTTCTTGAGTAACGGCGTGACCAAGGGAAAAAGGTATTCATTTTCATATAACATAATGGATTTCTTTGGTGGTCAAAATTTTTTGCTCCCCAGTATAGAATAATGCCGTGTAATGTATACATACGTCATTTTTATTCGTCTATTTTTGAAAATAGGCAACCATGAAGACATAGTTCCCCATATCAGTCGCTGAATTGGTTCTTGATTCCAACATCTTTGTTTAATAATTTTTTTACCAACTCGTCAAGTAGTCTATCATACTTTATTCTTCCAGTCCATTCCTAGCCTTAATATATAGAAATCTCATACTCTACTAACCCTTTCTGATGATACACTTATTTTTGAGTTCACAAAACGATGTGTAGGTATAAATGTTCATTCAACTATCAGTTGATTTACTTTTGCCATGAGATTTAACTAAAAGTGACACTATTTTGCTTTTTATGTGTCAGCTGTACCAAAATGTAGTATGTGTGATCTGAATTCAACGCAAGGCGATACCATACACACCATAAAAGCAACTGGAAAAGATGAAGTGCTACTAAAAGTTCTAATAGTTGAAATTTGTTTGTCAATCAATATGAATATGTTTTTCTAATAACGATCATTCAGAGGCCGTCTGAATCCTATGAAGCCTATTCTTCTCAAAAAATTGCATTAAGAACGAGCTTCGAAATAGGAGCTTGTTCAGTCTACCTTTTCCAGTTGTGAATCGGAAAACGTCAGTTGTAGTTCAGAAAGTCTCATATGTGAATTAGAATAATCAGATGAAAATCAGAATGTATCAAATGTAAATCAGAACAGCCAATTGAAAACCAGAAAGGCTCTATTAATTCCAGAATGTATCAGTTGTATATGAGAAACCATCAATTGGAATTCAGAAGGGGTCAAATGTAGTTCAGAAAGAAAACTGCATACATGTACTAAGTTTTAGGTACAGGTGCAAGTATTCTGCGTATTAGTCCATATTCGTCGATGTTAAATCCCATTGAAAATGTGTGGTCAAAAATAGTCTCCTATGTAAAAACCATTTTGCAAGTATCAGAAGTAAGTGGCGCCAGGTGTTGCTGAACAGAGATTGTTATAATTGGAGTCGGCAATCGACGAGGGCAGAAATTTAGCGGTTGGTGGTGACTTTGCCCGGGCAATGCAACGTTCCACAACTTTTCATGGTACAGCCCTTGCTCTTGAACCAATGCAGGGCCCGCGGTGCGGGGGGGCCCTGGGCATCCGGGAGGCCTCGACCTCGACTACCTCGAACAAGCTTTTTACATAATAATAACTATAATACATATACTCAATATTATAGCGATGGAATCATAATTTTCCAAGATCAAATTAAATATATTTTGCCATATTTTGCTTCTTAAGGACCTATTTTAAGGCAAAATTTGACAACACGCCAACGTAGTTGAACGTAGAATTTAAAAGAGCAAGAATAAGTGCAACGTTACACTGACGCGACGCGTATCTGTGCCAACGAATTCGAATAGGCTATAGAAAAATGCTCTAACAGGCATGTGTGTGTTCTCAAGACCCCGTTGTTATTATTTACTGTGTTCACAAACACGATGTTATTTTTCATAGAAATCCACAGTATTTAAATCTTGCGGAATTGTTTAAAATAGTCTTTTAACTTTTGCACTGTTGAAACCCAAAATTTACTCAAAACTATAACAATAAACCCGAAACGATCACCCAAAACAAGGTTGCTGTTTATATTATTCCACTATTCATGCCATTATTTATAAAGTTCTTTACCTGCTGTCTCGAAGAGGGTGTAGGAACAAAGGGTATACGGGTTTATCAGCGGTCAGTATGCTATAAATACCATCATCAAGCTGCCGCTGAATCACTACTTTGGATTGTTTACTTCTTCTAACCTATTCGAATTCGTTGGAGCTGACAAGTTATTTCTGGGAATCCCAGACTGTCGATGCCGATGTCTTGGCGCTCACATTCGGCTCAAGCAGAACGATCATTTTGCAAGATCGACAATGAGTGAATCGCGTCTAAGTTCTTTGGCATTAATTTCTATAGAAAATGAATGGGCAGAAGGCATAGACTTAGACCAAATAGTTGATACATTTGTTGCTTTGCATACAAAAAATTGTTTTTTTCCTTTACATGAAATTCAATTCAAATCATAATAATAAAATTTTTAGAGTTAAGGTGTTCTATTTGTTCACTTTTGTTCCATTCTTGTATGTTATAAATATTTGGTTTGTTTATTTTTGATTATGTTATAGTTTTGTTTTGTGTGTTAGTGATGTTTATTAAATATAGCTATATCTCAAAATCTGTAGTTTTCTAAACCTGAAACTCATAGTGGCCATATAAGATAGATGGAGTTTGCTACATTAATATGATTAATCGATGTATAGTTATATTGTACCTAAGGTCTATGCATTATTATTCTTAAAAAACTCCAAAAAAAAAAAAACAAAAATATAAAGTTCAGGTCACACTAATCTTTTTCTATCTATAAACGATTTATCTATAAAAGACTTATAATATTCCATAATTTAATAGTTTTTGTCGTCTATGTAAGTTTATTTTGTTTGTGAATCGTTTTCCGTTCACTTATTAAATTTTTTATACCACATTTTGCATCAATTTAAAGTTTTTTAATTTTGAGTCCGTGTCTTATTTCCCTTTCATCTTTGTTGAAACAGGAACTGTACAAAACAAAAAAAATGTGTTGGAATACATATTTTTGCTAGTGTTTAATCCACCAAACCTTGCAGATAGCACCATTGTAATTGATGTTTCAGTTCGTTGTCCTTTTTAGGTTTTACGCTCGAGAACCAGAATTTCTTTGATATAACTCAGTACATGTATGTAGTCTTCTTTTACATTTGGCCCCTTCTGAATTAGAATTGATGGTTTCTCATATACAATTGATATCTTCTGAAATTAATATGATCCTTTCTGACTTTCAATTGACTGTTCTGATTTACCTTTGATACGTTCTGATTCTCATTTGAACATCCTGATTTACATTTGATCCTACCTGATTTACAACTAGAAAAGATGTAGTGACGACCGTTTATTTTCTGAGAAAATTGAAATTTTATCAAAACATCGTTGTTGCCAAAGAAACATGAACTCTTCAATTGGTTATCAGGCGTTATATTTAACTGGCACCTATCTAGTTGCCTTGCGCTGAATTTACATATATGTTATACAACTATGTATACTGCGTGACATTGAAATTGCAACACCCAGTAAGTGTACATATATTTTGTTTGAAAAACTACTGTGGTAAGCAGAAAAGAAATGATCAGTTATTGGAATAGATTTTCTAAAAGTAATACGGTGAAGTTCTAATCAAATGTACGTTCAATAGGTGACAGATACGATGACCTTGTTGGCCATGCAGGAAAGCTTACACCACGATTTCGGAGGAAGTCTAATAGCAGTTATGTGATCTATAACGTCGTGTTTGTATTTAGTTTTTGTATCGAGATACAAAAACATGGCAACAATTTCATTAGCAAAGAAGAAATCCAGAAAATCAACCGGATATAGGTAGACATCCTAAAGGACCTGAAGATACCTCGCCATACTGCGAGGGGGCTGAGCTACCGACGGACACCACCAAGCTGGGCCACGTTACTGTTAACAGCTGTAAATACAGCCGGAAATCTTCCAGCCATCAGTATTTCGGAAGCCGCCGAAGTGTAATAGCTTCTGATGATGCCATCCACTCTTGGTGGCGAAACGTCAAGCCGCAGCGCTCAACGACGCCGGCCTAAACCAAGAGCCATAACTTCAAAATGCTACCAGAAAATGCAAGAAAAATAACTGACTGCCAGCGGGATTCGAACCCGCGACTCCCGGATTTCTAGTTTGACGCTCTGTAAAGCGTCGACCACATGCGTCGGATTATCTAGGTAGCTGACGGATCCACTGCCGCCATCTTCTGGTAGTACGAAGCGGCTCGTACCTCTGTCGATACTTGACAACCTGCGGTGCGACATACCACCCGACAGAACGTCAGCGTCGTGGACACCGAGATATCATATGTCGACATAGTCCAATAGAAATAGTCCAATGCGTCTCAAAGTTCGCAAAGAACTTAGGATGGGACACTGTTTGATCCCATTGTATGAGGGTGCACAATAAACCTTAAGGCTGCGCAGCAAATATTGGGCCAACAAAACCCTAACCCCCTCACTACAAAAAAATACTCCAGATGTCACTAGGTCGAGCTAGCAGAGACACCTCTGTGTCGGGAGTGAAATGTATTACAATTTTTCATGCTAGGCCTCCCAAATCAAGACAGGCTTTGCAGAACGTCGGACTAGAAATCCGGAAGTCTCGGGTTCAAACCCCACTGGCAGTCGGTTCCTTTTCCGGCATTTTCTGGTAGCATTTTGTTTTTACAGCTCAATATGCGGTCAATAGCATGAAAAAGGATCATATAAACCATAAATTCATTGGACCACAGCCGCTAAAACCTTATACATAGTACAGACTAATAGACGTCCTGATTTTCCTTGCAATGCAATTATTCCAGTAACTGAAAAGTTCTTACGCCTGCTTATATAATAAGATATATTTAAATTAACTGTTGTTTCAATATCAATCTCATGCATTTACGTACTCAGCAACTCAAGGAGTATAGTCTACGCCTGAAACTTGAGTGGCATAGTAACAAGGATTCCTTAGCGATAGAATATTTACAAACATCATCTTAAGTTTACTTCCACACCCCCACATTCTGTAATAAAGACAAATAACATTGTTTTAATTCACGCGCTACATTTCTCCTTCTTATTTCTTAATTAGTTGAGTGCCTCAAATTACCTCTGTAATCCCAGTTATTCGAGCATAAGAATCTAGACCTTTTTAAACAGAAAACACTAGGCAGAACAGAGAAAAGTGGTTTTCTTTGTAATTTCACGGCGTTTTACTGCCTTTTCTGAATTCTGGAGAAGGGGAGTTTCCCAAGGATCTCAGCTCTGGCTTCTTACTTGATAAAGGACTTATCAAATACCCTAGCGAGGAGGTATTTCCGAACCATCTGTCTATGCCCAGACAATACTTCTGATTTGTGATAGATGTTGCCACTGGACACTGTCAACTGAAGAAAGAGCTCCATAGCACTTCCCTGCAGGTAGTGTAAAATAATACATACATTGCTAGTGTCAATTTAGTTTTATCGCCTCCTACTTAACAGGGTTCAATGAATGAAGCAGAGAGGCTTTCTGGAACCACCAAGAACCACCAGCAAATAGGCCTACAAGCAGGCCCTTCTTCTTACTCTAGTTGACAAGTCCACCTCTGATTACAAAGATGAGAATGGCTTTAAATCCTGCCCATCTTACGTCCTCAGGTCCAAGGAAGCTTAAGCATAGTATAGTCTTGCCACCACCATCACATACAGGTGAAGCCTGAAGGTGTTATGGCCAGATAGCAGGCCTACAGCCAACCTTAGCCGGCTTCTGTCCATCGAGAGGCAGAACCGCCCCACCTCGGCCAGAGATCCTAATATAAGTTATCTAGCTTAATTATCCAGAGATTCTTCTCCATCTGATAAGATGTTGAGTTTGCAATCACATCTCTGTTTTACTTCAAATGGTACCTGTTGCCAGCTCCACAGCCGGCTCAGGACTTTATTCCTCGACCCCCGCCTTGCGTGTGTGACTGCCATTTCATTAACGCAACCTGTAGTAGGAGTAGGCACTCACACAAGTGAGACCCCAATAGCTTGCCAAAATGTCATCCAAGACCTTTCTAAATTGCGGAACAGGACTTGTATACCTACAAGCACTCGATGATTGTAATTCTGCCCGGCTATCAGGCTATCAGAGCAGCCTCCTAGGCCCTTGAATCTCGTAGATACGGGGGGGGGGCACAAGTTAAAATCGCGTATATTTCTGCTTGGAATACCGTGGTGTATTATTCAATAAGGTGGAAGGACTTTGTTTTTGGCCCGTAGACCCCAGCGCCAGTGCCTTCGTCGGGAGGTGAGCCATCTTTGTATCAGACTGGCCCTCTCCTCAAAAGGCCGCCTGCCACTTTACCTCACTCTTCCCTTATCACGGTAAAGGAGAAGGAGAGAAAACAACTAGGTCACTACTCATATGTAGGATAGGGTCATCCCTCTGCAGTCTGCCAAGTTTTTATTTACGGTCTGCCTTCCGCAAAGGCTTAAAGCCTATCGCGCTGTAGAAGCGATGTAAGAGGATAAGTATCGGTGTACGTTACATTTGAAACGCTGCAGGTTGTAGCCGTTGGGAGACAAATTCCTCGGCAGCTCATTTCACAGCATCAAAATTCTCCAAAACAAGGAATGCTGGACGAGACTGGTTCGGGGAATAGGGACCTCGACCGGGTAAGGATGAGATCGCAGAGCCTCTCTAGTGTTCCTGGTTCAGGCGGCCTTTGGATTATTATCTGGGAGAGCTCACTTGGACATCTACCGTGATAGAATCTGTGAAACAGGGACAGGTCAGCCACCCTTCTTCGATTTTCCAAGATGTGGAGGCCCTTTGTGAGGTTAGGCGTATCGATTAGTCTAATTGCTCTCTTCTGGATAGTGTCCAGAAGCCTTAGAGAGTACTTCGGTGCGCATCCTCACACATAAGAGCAATGCTCCAGCGATGGTCGGGTGGAGGGAGATTCAGCAGGGCTTCTAACGTGCTCTACAAGGTTAGGGCCCGTCTGCTGTAATCTTGGCAATTCTTTCTCCCCTCAGCACAAAACACAGAACAAAAGCTCCAAAAACAGCAAACGTGAAGTGACAAAGGACTTTTTAGAATATTCAAACCAATAGAGTTGCCACCCTCCTTCCAGGCTATTGCTTCACTTTAAGTTCATTTCTAGAACCTTCCAAAAACGTACCTTTGGTAATATCATCAATCACTAAAGAAGTACCAGGATTTTCGTTTCTAAAGCTTAATCTTTCTACTTGTTTTAACTTTATCATTGTTAATAGTAACGGAAGTCTTTACATGCATTGGAGTATATTTCTTAACAATGGAAAATACCGTGATTGGAGTGTGTGAAAGTAACACATTTTTGCTAAAGTCTTCCCCCAACACTATTTTCAGTCGTAGAATAAATTTGCTTGTCCGTGCAGGGTAGGGATTTGACTGGAACTAACTTGATAGGACCTCATGATAGAATATCTGGATAGAATGCAGAATATGTAAATTAAGAAAAAAACATGAAAAAATGACTCTAAAAACCAGACCTGATTGAATACAGTATAATCCATAACTAGAAAATAAGTAAAACGGCTGGTTTTTTTCGTATGATTGGGAGCTCTACAAGAAATCTGTTATCCATATATTTTATCGTCAGGCTATATTGATTAAGTCCTCACCACATATTCATGTATACATCAATCCTGAGAAACATCTTACATCAACTAAACATTTTTTTGTAGTTAATATACGAAACTCTCCTCGAGCCTACAAATGAAATACAAATGATTTCAGAAGAAAGCTGAGCTCTAAACTGAAAAACAATTAGGCAAGAAATAAAAGTTTATCTTGTTTCCTGTCTAGGAATAACGCTTAGAGAAGCATAGTGCTAGATATTTTATATTCTGTGCTTCAAAGTAAAAGGAACTAATATTTTTACGCACACAAAGATGCAAGGGACTTGCCTGGTGAACAGAAAACTAACAGCATCAGCTAGTTCCCTGGATTTCCAGAGTTTCGCAGAAAATATTGTCAGGGGAAGTATGTGTAGCACTATTTTACAAATATATTACAAATACCATGTTAAACCTGTCTAAATAACCATGCCGTTTTGTTTATCACATATCAAAAAAGTGACACACAGTCTCATCACCCATTATGTTTAGTGTTGAAACTCACCAAAATTCAATTTGGCAAATATATTTTGTTCAATGCTATTTTTTCATTCAAGATGGTCATGCTAATGTCAAAAAAATAGAGCAATGTATCATCGCTACTTTTTAAATCATTAACAATTACATTGTTCCCAAAATTTTCGTCGACTTTATTTGGCATAGGTATAGGGTGAGGAATTTGGGAAAAATTAGTCATTTGAAGCATCGTTGAGAAGGTTTATGTATAAAAAATGCCTACCTCTCATACTGAAGGTAATGTGAATAGTTATGAACGACAATAGATTAAATGTCCCTATATATACCTACTATTCGCCAAATCTGACCAACCCGAATAAAAAATATTCTTGAACGTATGTATTCATATTTTCAAGTAACATCATTTTCACAATATTCAGTTGATTGCAGTGGAAAGTTATCATTTGTAACTACCCTGAAACTAACAAATACGTCAAATTTGAAGGGGCAGAGGAAGCCCCAACCTCATTTGATTATAGGTCTGTCTACGGGGATAGCAAGTCACTTTTATCCCATCTTGAATAAACTAAGATTGGTTGCAAGTGGCCTCCTCAACCCCTAGCAGTGTATGTACAATATTTTTAGAAAATTATATATATGGAATCGAGAATATTTTATCAAAACAATACTTGTCCAACATATTTTCCTAACATGAACATTGTAAATGCGCCAAGGCAAACAGCCATGCATAAAACATCAAGTTTGTTTTATAATCAGTGTAGCGCACTTTTCCAGGATTTTGTTAGACGTGAAATGGAGAAAACAGTGCTACAGTGGAAGATATAATAAAAAGAGAAATCAGTACTGCATAAAAAACATTTTTCAGCCAAAAAAAAAGGAAAAAAGATTAAGGCGTGTCCATTTTCAAAGAAATAATATTTAAATTAGCAGATGCTTTAATTTGATTTGGCGCATTTCAAAAATTATATCTAGAGGTTAGTGAATTTTTCGATGCAACCCTGGTTAAAAACAAAATACGCTTGAGGCAAAGGGCATCAAACCATATGTGTTAAAAATTCCTAGCACAAAGTTTCTCATTTTGGCTTCACAGAGATAAAATGTAAACCTGTATCCCTGTACAATCCCAATAAATGTTGGAATACCTTGATGTTCTTTGCTTCAAGAACCTTCAAAATTTTTTCATATAAATCAAATATAACTATCCTACAAACTTTTTGTCGTTTTTCAAATTTCTGTTTGTCATTAATCAGTGATTAACTTATATACATTTATCTAACGGTAAAATAGCTACCTTATGGGTAATTCCCTAAACTGGAAGCTGTCCAGACAACAAGCGGTGTACAAATAAGAGATGACGATCAAAAGAAAGATGTTGAAGGAGCTGTTTGACAGCCCAGCCGATCCTGTTTGCATGGCAGCTGGTCTTTCACCTGAAACAAGAAAAGTAGGATAACATTTATTACCTTTTTACCGTATTATACAGGGTGAGGCCTGAGCTGATAATTCTTTTAAACTGTGTATAGAAGTCGTTAAAATGAACATCTTTTTCAAATAACCTTTTTCTGAAAACTGAAAAATAAGTGAAATACAGAATCGAAAAAGTAAATCTGACGTACCTAGTCTGTTTATGTTAATTTTTTTTTACTTCGATTTTTTTCTTATCGATCAGACATTAGACCTGTCAGTTGAAGCACTAGTCACTCTCAGTTTATCACAGTTAATTTTAAATTGCTGAAACCTAAAAGTTGTTTCGTAATAATGTGGCAATTTTAGGATTTAACAATTTGAAATTAAAAATGATAAACAAAAAGTGACTAGTGCACTATCTGACAAGTATAATGCCTAATCGATTTAACAAAAATCCGAGCAAAAATGGAACATAAACAGACTAGGTACGTCTTGATGCACAAGCCCAGATATACCTTTCTTATTCTGTATCTGGCTTATTTTTCAGTTTTCGGAAAAAAGTTATTTGAAAACGTTGTTCATTTAAACCGCATCTATACACAGATAAAAAAGGTATCAACTTACGACCCACCCTGTATATAAGACTATTTTACTATATTCATAAAAGCAATATCGCAAAAATGGTGTGTGCACACACCTATTATTGTACTGTACTTTCACCATTTTTTTAAGTTTGCAGATACAATTCGGTTCTTGTTTTTGGGTGATTAAAAATAAGGGATAATCTGGGTATTTACCTGAAATTACTACTAATTACTAAACAAATATATGTTTTCATAGTTAAATAATATAACATGGCATAAAAGAGGCTCAAGTACACACAGGCGCGCATGCAGTCAAACATAGGCATTGCAATGCAGCACATTCACCATGATTTCGAATAATAGCCAGGCGCTCGCCAAAGTTAATTATATAATAATAATAATATTTTATTTGCAACATCACATGTGAGGTTACAAAAAATAAAAATACACTTGGTGGGTCCAATGCAAGAATTGCCTAAGTCACATTTTCATCAATTATAGTCTAAGAGTGTCATCGATGCCATGTCATAGAATATAATAGGATAGAATAGAATAGAATAGATTTATTTGACTACATTATGCAATACTTTACATTTGTAGCACGTCAGTACAATAACTCGAAAATACATTGTGATTTGATATTACACATAAGAGTAAATGACAAACATAAGAAAGACAAAATACATTTAAACACACAAGTTGTTTTTACACTTCGACTCTGGCTCTCATGGTCTCCATGCACTCAAGGACGGTTTAGAATACATTTTCCTGCAGGAAAGCTTTGATTGTGGCGTTGAACTCACACTAATGTAGATTTTGAACTGTAGCTGGTAACACATTATATAGTTCCAATTAATGAGAGTTTTTGGAAGACTTCTCCAGACGATATCTAGGGATTCTTCTCAATTCCGCAGAACGAGTGTTATAGGAATGATATGTCGAATTGAGATTGAATCTGTCTTTGTTCTTGTGGTGTGATGTTAAGGTCAGTATTTTAAGAGTGAGGAAATGATGCTTACAATGGTCACGATAGCCTGCACCCACATTGTACGAATGGCTTTAGTCTGAATTTTAAAGATATCAACAGCATATGAAGAGTTTCCCCACAAATAAATTGCGTAATTTATATGGCTGTAGAAAGGAGAGTAGTACACTGTCAAAATGGATGGGGTATTAACCAATTTTTTCAGTTTTCGTAGGTCATATATAAGTTAATTTAGTTTTCAAAGACATGATATGCGCATGCCAGTTCAATCGCTGTTTTATGATGGTTGTTTTGTTTCGAAAATTGTATTTCTTGGGCTTTACAGTATAGTAATTTTTGTAAGCTTTCTGGTAGGTATATCTAAAATTGTTGGAAGATGTACCTAAGTGATTATATGAGCATATGAGTTTTTTAAAATAGTTCTCAGTTCAGGGCAACATATGCTTAAGTCCAGCCAAATATCAGACAAAATATATTCAATGGAAGATTAGTACACAGTCTATTATATTAGTCACTATAAATGACCACTTCAACGCAAAAATTGCCTTGGTCCATTAGTATATAATTTATGCGTAGTTTGTGGTTCAACATTCGTTTTTTCATTCACTGATAGAAGCGCGCTCCTCGTGATTTATTATTTCATTCAATTTGTCTAGTCTTTTATAGTTGAAAAATTGTGGAGAAATAGTACAAGAAACACAGGTAAGTGGGTTCTTTTAATATTGGCGATAATACTGTGTTTATCTAGGAAAGTCCTGTTTTATGCTGAGATAACCTGAAAAATCATATGAAGCAAAACTGTCAATTTTAAGAGATTTTTGTCTTATAGATATCACATATCTGACCTACAGATAGTAATACATCTGATATGCGTCCTAGCTCAGAAAATGAAGTTCTTGATGAAGCAATACACTCTGATACCAACATTTATGAATAACTTTTGTATTTGTAATGTATTTTGTATTCTCATATATTATAAAATAAAAATACTTTAACGTATGATACCGGTTATTACCCTTTGAAATCCAAAGAAAAGTCCATTTTTGAAAAATACAAAATTTTGGAAAGTAGACCACTAAACTAGCTTTACTTAAAGTCGCTCACTCTAAAAGTAATAAAATACAAGATTATAACAAATCAAATGATTAGGCGGAAGGTTGATATTTCCAGAAAGAAATACAAACTTTAAAAGCATTTTTCTCAAAAACTAAGAATTATTACTTGTGCACTTTTTACATTGGACCCTACAATTACTTGAAAAAACAACCAAATATTAATGTCACAGATAGGACTGAAGGCGTTCAAAAAAATGAAATGTTCATTGTCTCAGTACCTCCCACACGTCCCTGTAGTAATACCAGTTTATTATTTTCCCATCATGCTTGAAGCTATAGTCTAAGATCCCAAAATCATCGTCTACCGCCCACAAGAAGAGTGCTTTCTAAGTGATTCTTTCACAGGTCTAACGATAGCCTATTACGAATATAACAAATTCAGTTCTACAACCCCCTACCCCCCAGCCCCCAACCACCCTAATTTTACAACCACCCTAACAAACACAGGATTATCAGGAACCTCCAAAATGCATAAAAACGAAGAGTTTGAGGTGTCTTCAATAAACCAAATAGTTTCATATTTTACGGACATTTGGACCTTTATTACAACGTTTATCAAAATATCATGTCGCTAGATTAAGAAACCTCAATAAAAAACAATTTCGCTATTTTTTTCACAAATCCTCAATTTTCTCAAAACTTTTATGCAGATAGGCCCTTGTTTATCCAAGCCACAAAACTATTTCTGAGCAAGTTGCAATATAAAATGCCGAAGAATTAAGAAACTTATATGTAGGATAGTTCCGTATTCAAGCCTCGTATAACACCAATTGGATTATCGATCAGCTTTGTGCTTTCCACTTCCAACCCTATATGGAAATAATGTTTTAGGAAGTGGGAAACGTCGAGGCAATAGGAAATGCGTGAATCAATCATAAAGTAATTACTTGCGTTACTTGAATGAAGGGAAGCATCGGTGAATACCGGTTCCTATCGGGGTATTATGATTATTATGCACTTCCCTCTGTTCCGAAGGGAATTCCCGCAAGTCTAGCAACGCTAGAAGCCGTGAATATAAATCAGGATTTACGCTGTGCACGATAAAACTACGAGGCATCCTCAAAATTTCGTAAGAAGGGCCAGCGAGATACCCTGGCGTAGTTAGGCTACAGAAATGCATGTTAAGGGTCTAGGGTATAGCGCGCGAAATTGAGAATTCAAGGAAAGACGTATTCCCGTGTTAGCGAGGAGGCGTGGCCGCCTGTTCCACTTTCTCCAGTGTGTGTGTCTAAGATGAGGGGAGATAAGTCCAAAAATCCAAAGGTAAGGTCAAAAGGTCCAAAGGTAAGGTCCAAAGGTCACCATAAAAATGAATTTCTCATTTTCAAGCTCCTGACGTTACCTTTAAACTTACAGTAATCACTCAAAGAGCAAATTGAAGACGAAAGCTTGCGCTTGTGCAAGTATTTAGCCTTTTTTTTGATATCGTGTTTGGTTGTTAAATTACGGGCATTTATAGAAAGTGTGATTCTGCATTGCGAGTTTTTTGCTCATTAAAAAACTTTTTTGAGAAAATCGAAAATAGTTGTCATTCATTAAGGTCTTATCTATCGCCTTCTGAAATATTATGTACGTACTTTGAAAATAGAGTGAGCTATGCGAGAAATTGTGAGTCCGTGTTTTACATGGCAAATACGTATGTATAAATGTGTGTATCCAGGCCCCTTAAGAACGTTCGTTTACGAGAGTTGTCGGTAGATGAAATTCATTTTTTTCAGTTTTGATGTTTCAGTTTTAGTCTCATAGATATCTACCCTCAAAAATTTAAAACCTCTTATCGGCCATTTCAGAAACTCATTAACGATTAAAAATAAGAATATTAACATGGGATCTTATGACAAATTAGCGTTTTTTTAGTTAAAGGTAGAATAAACGCATTTTGAAAGGAGATACAGAAATGAGCCATGTTAAAAAATAGTCTTTGGAATGTGTAGTCTATATTATTGTAAAAAATAGTGTTACCGCCGTTATGAATTAGTCGTTAATTATTTTAGTCATAGTAAACCTTTTTCAGAAATTAAGAAACGATATTGAAAATTGGCAACAGCACGCTGTGTTACAGACCCACATACTTTCTCTTTACAAAAAACCATAGTGGCAGTGAAGTTCGCAGTGTTCGTCGATTAGGTTAGGTTGCTTTGTTGATTATTGTTTGTGTGTTAACTTTGGATTTATCTGAGAACCACTGTTTTCTAAAACGTTAATGCTGAGAAACGCGCTGTTGACAAGTTGATTAACTAATTTCAGTGGCGTAAAAGAACTATTTTAGGTTAACTTATATTTGATATTTTAAAATAGAGAACTTACAAATATCTAGTTTATATAAAAAGAATTCATGAACAACAGCAAAATTATTATCATACTTTGCAAGTTTTATAAAGTCCCGAATTAATTTCATAGAAAGTTTGTGCTCATTTGACACTAGCGTGAAGAATGAACGTCTTTAAGGCCTCATAATTATTTAATTATCTAGCTGGTTTGTTCCCAAATCAAAAACTAACATCTTGGTGTAGGTAATCAATCAATAGTGTCATTTATTCCAAAATACTTTTTCGTACTTTGAGAAAGTCTAGAGTGAAAGTTTTCAACAGATGTGGTACTATTTATGGACCACTGAAGTCTAATGGCTAGGGTAGCTATAGTGTTTACCCGTTTCATGAAATATCTAACAGAACCCTCAAAAAAGGCCCAATACATGTAATCTGCAAATGGATCGCCTGCATCATGTATTGGACAAAGTTTCGGCCAATATGTGTATTCGGAAGTTCTACGGATTGCGGTTAGTGTATACGAGGGTAACGCGACAATTTCTTAGAAAAGTGTATACTACAAGCAAAAGCAAGTCAAATCCGAACACTGATAAAGGGATGAAATGCGGCAAGACTGAATACAATAATAAATGAAGCAATTTGCCTTCAAATCTAACAAGTAAATATTGGATGGACCCTCCAGGTTGACGAATGCATTCCTCTAGTTTATGCGGCATGGCCGTAATCTAGTTTAAAAAAAACTCTAGAGGTCATAATTTGCCCCCAGAGCGTATTCCAGTTCATCCAGCGTGGTCGGAGGATTGGGTAAATTGCGAATGTAGCGACCCATCCAATGCCATACTTTTTTTGTGATAAATGGAAAGATCATATATAAATTTTGTAAAACAACTGTTTTTGTTTTCTTTTTTTTCGCAATAATTCAAAAGTTATCAAAAGAAAAATTGGAAAAAATGTATTTTTGAATCCAGCACCGAAGACAGCTTCCCAACCCGTGTGACGTCACATTGCATTACTTTCACCAACCATGTCCTACTCTGATAGCTAATCGTGAAAATAGTTACTTGCAACATAGACGATGAATGAAGTTTGCAGCTCGAGACGAAGTCTACGATCGTAGAAAATATCTTTTTTAATGTTTGGTTTTTAATGACTGTGTGATAGCGCAATGCTTTAGACGGGTATTGGTTCGACGCCAAAGCCTTGCGACTCTTTTTTTTATTTTTATTGTACCAAAAAGTTTATTGATATGATTTTTGCACATGTTACACTCATTTTTTTTCTACGATCCACATAAATATGTTTTTGAATCAAATGTTATTAGAGATTTTATAGGTACAACAAAAATAACTAATATTTTTCCTTTCTTAGATCAAGTTCAATTTTGATGTCGCAATCAGAGCCACTAGCGATTGAGAGTGACGGAGAAATTTCAGTTCCGCTGATTTTTTGAATTTTCCACCGCGTCCGGTACTTAGTTTTTGCACTGCCTAGTGCAAGTGCACGGAGTGCAGGGTGAATATGGTCAGAGAAAAACAGTCAGCATGCACTCACGAAGCCTGAAAGGCATTTTGACATTTCCGTACACTAGATTCGTGTCCACAAGTTCATTATGGTTATAAAACAATGCACCATTTTTATTGTTTTTAAACTCCGACGTCGCACGTCAACAATTTGAGAGATCTCAAACGCGCGCTGCTACGTACATCTGTGCTCCGTAGCCTGCGTTTTTTTTGTATCTGTTTTGATCTAATCGAACAGGAAGGGAATTAGAAATGAGGATTTCATTAACGGTTAATATCCCCTAAATGTTTGGTTTAAATGATACTGGGAAAAACAGTTCTTTTGGAAAATACTATATGCCCTATGAAGAAAAGTCCCAAATTATGAAACACGTTGTATTTTGTCTACCTTGCCAAACCCTTCACACCAGGTTACTACCTTCTGTATTGTATTGTGTAAAGCTTTCACGGCAATGATCCGACGAAATGTTGGTTCTTGGACAGTTCGGCCGACATCTACATGCTCCGCCGCATTGGAATCAGCATGCTTTGCCGCTTGACGTTTCGCCAACACAAGTCATTGGAATCCTCAGAAGCTGTTACCTGTTCCAAGAAACTGAGGCCGCGTCACCGGGTTGAGCACTTATATACTCTGGACTGGGAGTGGGGGCGGCTGAACTATACACCGCCGTACCCTCTGGATCTCCTGCGCATCTTAGAATAATTGAGTCTCTTAGGGCGGGTATCCATATTCTGTTGAGCTTGTGTGCTTCTTCTTTGTTGTTAAACTTGTTTTTATGTTTATAAATGTCAGTGGACCTGTACAATCTGACGTAATAAAAGGAGGTCGTAGCCAGAACCTGTGTCTGTGTCTGTGAAGTTATTCTAAACAAAGCTTAGGAAAATTAATATGTTTGATGTTTCACTGCACAAGAGATGGGAGCTTTACTGGTCGTAATGGTTGAAACAGCAGGATTATAGGAACCAAAAGATAACTAACCATGAAAAGGTCTACAAGAAGTAGTAGCATATGAACTTAAATCCTAGTTATTCTGTACCGGGTGGTATTCACGCACAAGGCAGTGCCTTCTGTGAATGACCTTTATTTATTCATGTAGCTTTTCAAATGAATAAATAAATAACAAATAATAATAATAATAGCCATCTTTATTCATTGACTACATGCATTTGTTACATCTTGGTATACGGAAAAGGCGAAGTTCAGCTTTCGTTCAGTAGAACGGCTGGTCTTCCACTTAACCCTGCTTAGATAAAGAAATAAAAAGAAAATGGAAAATAGAAATAGACTTAAAACTAATATACAATAATTGTTAACAGAGAAAAGTTATGTTAGTGAGGCTGAGATTAGAGACAAAATAATTTAAATAGTAAGATGCAGAGAAAATGAGAAATCTAAAAAGGTAAAAAGAGACAATAAAAGCGTTTGAGAACTAAAATTACATATCAACAATAACCATGTGCGAAAATAAAAGAGAGAGTCATAACAGGAGATTTCAGAATCATTTTCATAGTTGGTTACTTAATAGCGGGATTTCAAGAGCATGGCGTATTGTTGTGCAAAATTTTTTAATGATTTTGATTTCAGACTTTGCGGGACTGCATTGTATGTTTTGGAAACGTTATATGAGAAAGATCTTTCAAACAGAGCTGTGTGATGAGCTGGTGGTGTAATTTTAGTCTTTGATCTTATATTTACATTATGTACATAGTGCCGGAAAGTTATTTTATCATATAAGTTCAAGGGAACTTTCATAGTGACAACCTTGTGATATAGACATGCACTGTGTAACACTCTTCTGTCTTTCATATTCAGCCAGTTTGTTTGCACTAACTTATGCGAGGTACTTTTACCACGCCTGATTCCATGGATCAATCGTAAACATGCATTTTGGACCTTTTGTATTCTTTTCGTATCATGATGGTCTATACAGGCATTGTATAAGACATCGCAAAAGTTGAAGTGAGACAAAACAAGGGTATCAGTTAATAAAATTTTTGTATTTCTATTCAATAAATCTTTATAACCGTAAATACTTTTGAGATTGCTGAAAGCTTTTCTAATGGTGTTTGTTACGTGTTTTTTAAAGCGCAGGTCTTCATCGAGTATTACTCCTAAATTTTTTACCTCAGTTTGTTTGTTTATTGATACACCATCGATTTGAATATTTAGATTATTTGCAAGAGCACTCCTAATCTTTTTGGGCCCAAAAACGATATAGTTTGACTTTTCAGGGTTGAGACGCAACGAGTGACGTTGAGAAAGATCAGAAAGAATTTGGAGATCAGTGGATATCTTAGAGCAGCCTTCATCTAGCTTATCTGGTCGAAACGAGTAGAAAATCTGCGTATCATCCGCGTATAACTGTAGTCTTGAGTGCTTGACAGCCTTTGGGAACTGTGACGTATATAAGATGTACAATAGAGGGCCCAAAATTGATCCCTGAGGCACACCAGCAACTACATCTAAAGCTTCCGACACATTATCATTCAGCACAACTCTCTGCTTACGATTCACCAAATAATTTGATATTAATGCTCACGCATGGTTACTTAGTCCAATGGAATGTAGGATTGATATAAGCACTGAATGATTGATAGTGTCGAAGGCTTTTGAATAGTCAAGTAGTACTAGTAGTAAATAACAAATATTTCTGTTGTTCCGATGTATACACTTCCACAAGTTGGTTTGTATATCGTCTTGATATTTGCCTTCTGCAGTAACTCACATGGACGAAAGTAAAAAAGAATGGCCCTCAGTCTCCGGCAAAACGAGGGTGCTAAGAATCCCCGGAGTCAAAAATATTTGGAAGGGCCTTTGTAATATTGGAACATGGAATGTACAGAGTATGTACGAGGCTGGGAAACTAGCCAACATCACCCAGGAAATGAACAGACTGAATATATCCATCCTTGGAATAAGCGAGACCTGGTGGCCGGGATCGGGTGAATGTAACATTGATAATAAAAGGCTGTACTACTCGGGCAACGATGAGAGGGACCATAGAAGAGGTGTGGGAATTATAGTCACCAAAGATATAGCTAAAAGTGCCACTAATTTTGTCCCCCGTTCAGACAGAACAATGCTACTGAAGATCCAGGCGAAACCGCTAAACATCAGCACAATTCAAGTCTACGCCCCAACTCTTGACAAAAATGATGATGAGGTAGACGTGTTCTATGGTGAGATTAAGGAACTACTGGGCTTAACCAAACCACATGAAATCATAATAATACAGGGTGATTTCAACGCAAAAATCGGTTCTATAAAGACAGACGAAATCACTGGCTCATATGGGCTGGGCGACAGAAATAGTAGAGGAGATCGCTTGGTGCAGTTTTGTCAGGAAGAGAGTTTTAAAATAACAAACACGTGGTTCTCATTATCACCCAGAAGGCTATACACGTGGAAATCGCCACAAGATCGGGAGAATAATATTGTTAGAAACCAAATCGATTTTATCCTGATAAACAAAAGGTTTGGCACATCAATTAAGAGAGTATGTACATATTCCGGCGCCGATGCACCATCGGACCGCGTTCTTCTGCTGGCTTCTGTTAAAGGAAAGCTCTCACTTATCAAAAGAGAAAAACCGAAACTACAGGTAGCCGTTGAAAACTTGAATGAAGAGATAAGGTCAACTCTAAGTCAAGAACTTAACGCCCAACTAAAGAAATTACAAGAAACAAGCAAAGATTCTGAAGTCAATGAAATCTGGAACAGCTTCAAGATAAACGTGAACTCTGTAGCCCAAGACAAATTAGGTTACCGAAAATCAATACCTAAGAAAAGATGGATGACAGGAAGAATTCTACAACTGATGGACGAAAGGCGTAAATATAAAAATACAAACCCTGATCAGTATCGGATTTTGAATTCTAGAATTAGATTTGAAATCAGAAAAGCAAAAGCAAAATTTCTGGAACAAGAATGCCAAGAAATGGAAAGATTACAACAGACACATGATTCTCATGGAGAGCAAAAAAAGCAGAAGGAGGCAGCCGGAGTATACAAAACAAGACCGCCCACAGGACTGGTCAATGATAGCAATGAAGTGGTCCTAGAAAAGGAGGAAAAAGAGCAGGTGTGGGAACATTACATACGTGAACTTTTTCGAGACAATGAAAGGAATGATCTAGAACACCAAGAAGAAAGTGAACCACTGAGCGGGCCACCAATACCGAAAGAAGAAATTCGAAGGGCAATACCAGTCTCCAAAACCAATAAGGCAGTTGGCCCAGACGAAATACCTTCAGAAATAATTAAATTAATTGATGGAGACAACTTATCCTTATTGGAAGTTATATTTAACAAAATATACAACGAGGGCAACTATCCTCAGGACTGGTTGAGGTCTACTTTTGTTCCACTGCCCAAAAAGAGAAATGCAAAAAAGTGCAATGAACATCGATTAATAAGTCTTATGAGTCATGCACTAAAAATATTCCTCAAAGTATTGCACCATAGAATATACAAAAAGTGTGAAGCAAATCTGAAAGACACACAATTTGGATTTAGGAGTGGGGTGGGGACGAGAGAGGCCCTCTTCAGTGTTCAGGTGTTGGTTCAGAACTGCTGCGACGTGAGAAAAGATGTATTTCTATGCTTTATCGATTACGAAAAGGCATTCGATCGGGTCCAACATAAGAAATTAATTGACATTTTGGAAACGACAGATGTGGATGGCAAGGACATTCGATGCATTCAGAATTTATATTGGCACCAAACGGCGCATATAACAGCGGGAGATATAAAGACACAAGACATACAGATATGCAGGGGAGTCAGGCAGAGCTGCATCCTGTCTCCGCTACTGTTCAACATGTATTCAGAAGCAATTTTTAATGAAACATTCGAGGATAAGGATATTGGAATTAAGGTAAATGGGGTATACATAAACAATATTGGATACGCGGATGACTCTATACTGTTGGCGGACAACATAGAGGATCTACAACAGATGATTCAACAACTAAATGACGCCAGTAAGAATTATGGGTTGAAAATGAACATCACTAAAACAAAGTATATGATAGTAAGCAGAAACAAAACACCACATGCGAACGTGCAACTTGTCGTTGACGGGGAAACTCTGGAACGTGTCACAAGGTATAAATACTTAGGAAGCTGGCTTCATGATGATTGGAGCGTCGACAGAGAGATTAAGTCTAGAATAGAAGTGGCCCGTAGCTACTTCTTCAAATTTAAACGTGTGCTTCCAAACAAAGATATAAGCCTAAGACTAAGAATGAGATACGCCAAATGCTACAGTATGATCGGTTCTATTTTATGGCATGGCAACATGGACGCGTAAGGCTACATCAATAAACAGATTAGAGGCGTTTGAAATGTGGACGTACCGTCGCATGTTGCGAGTTCCGTGGACTGATAGGATCACAAATGAGGACATCTTGAGAAGGATGGGAAAGGAGAGAGAAATCCTCCAAAACATAAAAAAGAGAAAAGTGGCTTATTTTGGCCACATAATGAGGAACCCAAAGTACCGACTTCTACAGTTGATCGTTGAAGGAAAATAGAAGGTAGACGTGGTGTCGAAAGAAAACAGATGTCCTGGCTCAGAAACCTGAGGGATTGGTCAGGCCTAAGAACAATTGGGGATCTTGTACACACGGCAACAAACAGGGAAGCGTTTGAAAATGTGATCGCCAACATCCAGTAAGAGTGGATAGGCAGCTGAAGAAGAAGAAGTAACTTCCCAATTCCGTTTGTGACCCGAGGAACGTAAGGTAGGAAAGCTTTGATACTGATGGTGGTTTTGGTTGCTTATCTACTTTACCGGTTCGCATACAACTTGTTATTTGCTTTTCTGAGTAGCCGTTTGCCTTCAAAGCATTTTTCAGATGTTCGAGCTCTACCTTCTGTGGGTCATATGATTAATTAAACGTATTGGTTGTATTGTTAGTAAATGAATTATTATTATTTTAGTTATTCTATTGACTTAATAAATATTAATAAATATATCGAGAACCACCATCATGCATTATAGAATTACTTCGACCACTCAGGTTAACAAATTTATAAAATTAATTCACCGACATGTAGAATCGATCGATATAGAAAACAAAATACAGACAGTTGAAACTGAATATTAAACAAACATGAGCAGATAAACAGATGCTATAATAATTCACCTAGATAAAGACCTCGATTTGGCCAATCCCCATATTATGGAAAATTATGTTTTTGCCTCAAATAAATGCACCAGCATGGAACTAGCAAGCCAAATAAAACAACGTGTGACAACTCGAGACAAATGTGGAAATTTGTATTTATCTAACATTTAAATCCGGAACAATTAATTCAGAATACTTGGTCCGGTATATAGGATTTCCAGGATTTAGTCCATAGACAAAACTTTCTATCGCTTTGTTTGAATTATGCAGCACTATAACCTCTTGCAAACAGCTGCTTTTTATTATAGAGGGCTTAGGAAATCGGGTTGATCGCATAGCCCGAAAACACTCACACACCCGGAAGTGTGAGAGTCTGCCCATCCGACGTTGAACCAGTTTAAGCCTTCTGGTGTCATAGCCAGTGGACGCAAACGCTTCCATCCGGCATGCCACCACGGCCCCACAAGCTAAAACGCTTACCTGATGCTATATGTTCATCTGCACCGGGTATTATCGTGAACGATCTTCTTCACCGTGCAAGATGAGGTAATGATTAAAAACCATTGAGGAGCAGCCTCCAATCTCATTCACCTTTGAAGTCGCTCCTTCTCTCCTTTGCACAGAATATTTTTTTTTACCATCCCATGTATGATGTTCCATGTCTCTCGCTGGACAACATCTGCGGGATCATAGTCTCTGGGGTTAGCTCACTCTCCAGTTTTAGACTTGCCTTCTGTCTGTATGGCCTCCATCAGTCGCACAAAAACAGGGCATGCTCGATCGTATCTTCCACCTCGAAGTTCAGGCACCATTCGTCTGTCACCCGTCCTATCCTTTTCCTATACTCTCCAAAAGGTCCATGCCCAGACAGTGCCTGCGCTCGAAAATAGGACGTCTGTCGATGACTGTCTTTCGTCCACTGTGCGACCTCAGTGGTCTTGTTCCACAGGCTTTGAAACTTACTTGCTCTCAGTCTTTTAGTTTCAGGGCGGCATATCGCTTGACAATGGCGGAACAGCAAGTATAATGGTGGCATTGCCGTTATAACTTGCAAGGCTCTTGTAGGTATCATGTGATAAGCACTGGCCACCTTTAGTAGAGACTTTCTCTGCAAGCTGCCTAGGCCCT
Organism: Callosobruchus maculatus; assembly: GCA_951848785.1. Lineage (NCBI taxonomy): Eukaryota > Metazoa > Arthropoda > Insecta > Coleoptera > Chrysomelidae > Callosobruchus > Callosobruchus maculatus. The sequence continues at coordinate 6,602,789 of CATOUR010000033.1, forward strand.
TCTGATACCTTTTCGTTTTTGTGGCTTTACACCGCATAGGAGCTCCGTATAGGAGTACCGACTGTACAACCTGACACAGTAGTGCCCTTTAATTGCTACTGGGCCCTCCTACATTTGACATCAGTCGTGACAGCATTGCCACCTTCTTCTCAGCCTTTACTTCTTAAGGTGTTCTCCGTAACACCTCAGTAGCGGTTCTGAACTACAATTTACAAGATACTATCATGCAATCAATTATAATTCTATATTCAGATTTGAACAAGCTTGTTACAGTTTCTCCGAATATAAATTGAGGTGATATTTATTTCTTAGAAGGAAAACAAGGAAACAGTCGTTGCATAAGAGCAAATTATAATTTTGGAGAATATGCAGCGAATATACACAGAACTAATTTGCAGCATATTCAACCAGAATGTAGAAATGAAAAAATGCTGTTTCAAGCCGCAATATTCCTGAAGCTCATTTAGAAGGTATCATAATTTCAATCCACTTTATGGACGTTTGGCTAGATTTGTGTTGACAAAGCTAATTTGTAATAAAAAATTACATGGATATAGCGGCGGTTATAGGGGGCGGGGGGTATGCCCTCCCCCCTACAACCATACCTGTACGTTACTACATGATAATAAAAAATCTTATGTCGTATTTTACTTCCCACAACGTTGTAATCTCAGTAACCGCTGCATGGATTGTGATGAAATTTAGGTAGCGATATGTTGCGATATGCTAGCAAAAAAAAATAATTCAGATATTCCTCAAACTTCGTTTTTTGGCATTTTAGAGGTACTTGATCATTTTCTACTTTCTTGGGCGGGGGTGAAATTGGGGTGGTTGGGGGATGGGAGGTTGTAAAACTGAAAAAATTGTTGTACCCATAACAGACTATCCATTGACCTATGAAAGAAAGACTTAGCGGCATGATACACTTTTTTAGGTCCATCCGAACATTGCCTTGCTTATTATGGGAACCAAGGGACTTAGAATTTTCTGATGTATACATACGACTATTGATTCATTGTTCTGTATTGTGTTTTTTGGAAATTACTGAATTGATTAATGAACTTTTGACACAGTATTACTACCGTCACGAGGATGGATAACGCGTATGGTTTTTAGAAATAGTGTCAGTGTCGGTGCAGCAATGATCAAAAAACAAAAAATATAAAAACAGCTCAAACTTCGTTTTTAGGCGTTGGGGGTTCTTGATCATTTTAAACTTTTTGGGTGGGGGTGAATTTGGGGGTGGGGGGTTGTAAAACTGAACAATTTTTGTACACATAATAGGCTCTTCCCTGACCTGTCAAAGAAAGACCTAGGGACATAGTTTACTTTTTTAGGTCCATCCGAACATTACCTGCCTATTACAGAAACCAATGGACTTAGAAGTTCCTGATGTATGCATATGCGAGTATTGCTTTAAATCGTTCTGTATTGTGTAACAGGAAAATTTGTTGAATTGATTTTATTGAAACTTTGACACAGTATTATTACCGTAGCGAGGGTGAAAAATGCGTAGGTCTTTAGAAATCATGTCACTGGCGGCGCAGCAATAATAAAACAAACTAAAACATAAGAACAGCTCAAACTTCCTTTTTATGAATTTTAGGGGGTCTTGAGATGATTTTCTACTTGTTTTTTTGGGCGGGCGTGAATCTGGGGAGGTTGGGGGTGGGGGGTTGTAAAACTAAAATTTTTTTTGGACTGGCTGTCCATTGACCTATGAAAAAAAGACCAAGGGGCATAATTTACTTTTTTGGATCCACCCGAGAATTGCCTTGCCTACTACAGCAACCAAGGGAGTCAGAATTTTCTGATTTATACATACAAGTATTGCTTTCGATCGCTCTGTATTGTGTAACCTGCTAACCTGTAATTGATTGTGATGAAATTTTGAAACATTATTACTACCAAGGCGAGGATGGGTAACGCGTATGGTTTTTAGGAATTGGGTCCATGACGGCGCAGCAATAATCAAACAACTAATAATATAAACTTAGGCTATTTGGAAGTTCCTGATCGTCCAGTTAAGGCTTGCAGAATAAAAGCTGTGTCGTCTCACTTCCTATGGGGAGACACGAAAGAAACTATTTACGAGAGTTTTTCACGGAGAGCGGGCGATGATTTGTTTGCAAGGGGATCTCAGACTATAGCTTTATGCAATGGGGATTAAAAAACGGTGTTACCGTTACGTGTGAAAAGTACTGAGTCAATCAAGTTGCCTCAATTTTTTTCTATTTTACATCTGTCTTTCTTGACCCCCACCGACGAACGTATTTTGCTGATCATGCAATGCACCCACAAAAAATCTGCACCCCCCTCCCCCCGAATAATATTTTGTTGTTTATGAATCTTGCATGCCCCTCGTCAAGTAAACTATGACCGCCAGTGGGCTAAACACGCACTTCTGAGGAATCCTTGGGAGAATGTACAAGTCCCTTGGTTTGTGTAGTAGGCAATGTAATGTTCGGATAGACCTGAAAAATTGTATTATGCCGCTAGACCTTTATTTCACACGACAATGGAGAGCCCATTATGAATACAATAAATACATTTTTCAGTTTCATAACCCCCACCCCCCAGCCACCCCAACTTTAGCCCCATCAAAAAAATTGAAAATGGCCTGAAACGCCTACTAAACGCAAAGATTGATGGATATTTGATTTCTTTGTTTTTGTTAATTTCTCCGACGCACATGCATAGATTTTCAAAACTATAGTAGCATTACCTACTACGACCTCACAGCATCACAATCCATGTAGCGGTTGCAGAGATTACGAGGGTAAGAAAAATTCCCACAGACAGACAGGCAGACCGACGCCAATGAGTGACATGGAAAAACGTATTTTTTCGAAATCGAAAATGTTCGCGATCAGAATACTCCCCTCACCTATCGGTGTGGGTAGTGAAATAGGATATAGGGCTATTGACCTATAAACTTATTACATTATGTTTCTGACGAAATCAATGCATCAAATTGCAGTAATCCAAATCTGCTGTTCTGTAATAGGCAAGATAATGTTCGGATGGACCTGAAAAAATTGTATTATGCCGCTAGGACTTTAGTTCACACGACAATAGAGAGCCCATTATAAATAAATTACATTTTTCAGTTTTATAGCCCCCACCCCCCAACCACCCCAACATTAGCCCCATAAAAAAAATTGAAAATGGCCTGCAACACCTGAAATGCCTAAAAACAAAGATTGATGGATATTTGATTTTTTTGTTTCTGTTAATTTCACCGACGCACATGCATAGATTTTCAAAACTATAGCAGCCTTACCTACTACGACACCACGACATCATAATGCATGCAGCGATTGCTGACATTCCGAGGGTTAGAAAAACTCCAAAGGATAGACAGGCAGATCGACGCAAATGAGTGACATAGAAAAACGTATTATTCCAAAATCGAAAATTTTCGCGATTACAATACTCCCATCACCTATCGGTGTGGGTAGTGAAATAGGATATAGGCCTATTGACCTATAAACTTATTACACTATGTTTCTGACGAAATCAATGCATCAAATTGCAGTAACCCAAATCGGCTGTTCTCGAGAAACAATTGAATGGTACATCATTGTGACATATACATGCATAGACGTTCATGGGACGCAGTCAGAGATGCCTTTGATATATTGGGTATCGTTCACGGTACATCAATCCCAGATTGATTGTTTCCGAACGGCAAATTGCGCAACCCCTTGATTATATCACCATCACACCCCGTTCCCTTAGCAGTTCGATCAGATCCACCTAATAAACCCCTTGACGAGCGAAGCATCCACAACAGCAACTCTTCTTATCACCTTCTGTGTCATATGTCTTACTTCTCACACTGAGAAATCATAATACCACAAATAATAATAAATGCCTAAGGGCCGGTTCCTCAATGTCCAGTTAAAGTGTCAGATAGGTATCTGCCAGATAGCGTCGCTATGGATACAACTGTAAGATAAGATTTACGTGACTTCGTAAGTTTAGCCTTCAATTGTTTAAACAATTTATCTAACAGTTGCTGTTATCTTGCAGATAAATATTTAACTGAACATTGAGAAACCGGTCCTAAGAAGGATAAATAAATCAACACTTAACGGCATTGACCAGGCCCGTAGCCAGGGGGGGCTCACTAGCTTAGTCATCTGATCTCCTGGAGAGGGGGGGGGGTGAAACCGGGAGCAGTCAGGTATCACCAACAACGTCCTACTGAAGGACGTCTTGGATATCAGGAGTAGGTATCACAATTTTTAGAGAGCAAAAAGGGTGGTGGTTAGGTTTTCCGTTTCCCAACCATCTTAGAGGAGCAGTAAATCAGTGACACCATTAGAGCAAAAACATATTTTGTGGCTCCTACCCGCAATGAAAAAACCGAATAGGTGACTGTCCTATCTAGGGGGACCCGTTAAGTATTGGAAATATTCAAAGCCTGTTTTTATCTATATACCCCTCAAGCACCTGGGGGGGGGGGGGGTGGGAGCTTGAGTTCGATATATTTTTTGCTGGCTGTTATCCATTCTTTGATATCAAAAAATGAACTATATCAAATATACAATAACCAAACAATATGAATATAATGTTGCATGTTTGATGGTGTTTATATTTTACATTATCAAGGAACTAAACTAAAAAAATATTCATTAAAAACTGTGTGCAACATATTACCCGTATGTTTATATAAATGGACTAGTATCATGAATTTTTTTTTTGTTGCATATGATAGAGTACGTCACAAAAAGCATCTCTTTTATTTCTCCGATTTTTTTGGGCACAGGAAAGCCGTGAAAATAAGGAAAATATTTGAATTCTCCTAGGGCAGTGACGTCACTGCCCTAAAGGCGAACAACCAATCAAAAGACAGGTATGTGTGCTGTGCTGCCGCCTTCTGATGTAGCGCGAAATGCCTGAGCTGTACGCGCGCTGGCTCATCTATCTTGTCTTCTGTTCCCGTCTGCGAGTCGGAGCTGCTGTTGGCAACAATGCAGTGCTGATGATTCGCGCGGTTGGCGCTGATTGGCCGAATTTGAATTCCTTTCTTTAAACTTTAGAATGGAATTAGTAAAAAACAAAATGACGTAGAAAGTAACGAAATGCAGTAGTACGTTTATTTTTGTATGCACTAAGCGGTTATAACAATTAAATCATTGTTCTTAACCTCGTGATACTAGTCCATACAACTGTTTCAGAATTTTCTTATTCGCATTAACACCAAAACAAGGATGTATCACTAGTTAGTAGTAGTATTAGGAATGATTGTTAATATTGTTTATTTTATTAGCAACACTTAGAACTAGAACCTAGAAACCCTAAAATTTTTGTTTCAATTTGTTTCGATCCATCGAATATTTAACCCAATAATTGACCACCTCCAAACTTTATTGAGACGGTCTCTTCTAAGCTCGTAGCCTATAGTAATTGTAGCATAAAGTTTTCAACAGTTTAGAGATATATAAATCACTAAGGTATTTTGTAAGTTTGGGGGTGGGCGCCCCCGGCTACGTGCCTGGCATGGACTACTAACAATGGCGGTTTATATGTAAGGGCTATGGGGCTACAGCCCCCCATACAAGAAATCAATTTTTGCAAATATAAAATCATAAAATTAAAATTAACGTATTATGTTATTTGCCTACCCATACGATTTTTAATTAAAAATATAAAATTCAGATTTTTTTATTTCAATCATAATCTGGCAGACCGTCCCTGCATGGGCACGGGCGATCAATCCTATAGCCACGAATTCCCGCATTGGAACACGTCGCGTCGTTTGGGTCCACTCGTCAGTTCGCCTGGTCAGATACGGAATTGTAACGTGCAAAAAGGCTATGAAAGTTATCGCCCTGACCACATCAGTTTAGTGGCAGTCTACATCTTGTGAGGGTTGCACTTCGCACCGCGTGCGCGTGTATCTGTTTTTAAATCGGATAATACACAGAAAAATGTACTGTTGCGTTTAAAATTAATTGTTAGTATTTGGATGTTTTTCCATCGCCTTAAATATATTTAGAGTTGTTTCAAATCCATGTCATTGGAAAAATTCAATCCTTATATTCGAAGTAATCACAGGTACGCCAATAAATTCAAAATAATTTCATATTCGTCCTAACGATATGTATAATACATCTAATACCAGTATTGACATATAATGCAATCAAAATATCCTTTTGTTTTCAAAATTCACCCTATGTTTCATTTAAGCAAAGTATGCAATCTATTCAATGTACAAAAATTATTACTGCAGCAGCAGTTCGTGATAATTCATCTGATAAAAATTAATTTTGTTTCAATGGCCCTTGTCGTTCGCTGGACTATAATCAGGATTCGGCGGGACTGATGTCCCGATTCAATGAAGGTAAGAATAAAGAATAGGGATTATCTTAGTGTTACTATCGCCGCGAACCCGCCAACATGGACGAGGTTGTTCCGTTGTGTTGTTTCGGTGTTAACCGTTTTATGTCATCTCGTGGTTTTGCGTATTGCATCAGCAATTGTGTGATTTAAATGTGTCGAGTTCTATATTAAATGGAGGACCTACTGAGAAATTGGGACTTAGAAGAGCTAACACCCACATTTGAATGTAGGTATTTAGATTAGTCAGACAGTTATATTTCAGGTAATAATGCAACAACCGGTGCAGGCTTATGTCTAACTCTTGTATCATGCTTCTTATAACTTCATACAAAATCACACAATTAAACATCCAAACGAATCAATCAGCTGTCCTCGCAATGAAATCTGTTGGTCCAAGGAAAAAAAAGCAGTTTAAAATCAATTACCAAACACAGATTCGATTCAACGACAGGCTGCGATTGAATTATTCATTGGAATCCAATGACATCTTGTAGTTAAATCGACAATACGATATAATTCGTTACCAGTTCACCATTGTATAAAACATCGCTGTATTTGAGGAATGCTGAGTGTAACGTCCCGTTGAATCCAAACGTAAGTCTTTGATAGAACGACAAATTTTTCTGTGTGTAGTGTTCAAAATATCAGGGATATCAAGATATTGACCGATAATGAAATCCTCATTTTTTATTCCGTCCCTGTGCTATTACATCAAAGCACAGCAAAATAGGAAAAGACGCCGTTTTGATGTAGGTAGCAGCGCGCGTTTGACGTCTCTTGAATGCTGACGTGCTACATCGGACTTTCCAGACAACAAGAATGGTGCAACTGGCATAACTAATAATGAGCTGATGGATATGATTTTAGTGTAGATGATGTGATTAAAACGCCTCTCGGACTTCGCGAGTGTATGCTGATCGTTTCTCTGACCGTATTCATTCTGTTCTCTGTCGATTTGTCTATCTCGTGCAAAGAGCTAGAGACACACCATATCATAGTGGACACGCGGGATGACCTAGACAACCTCGAATGGTCCAAACTAGAGAAGAAATACTTGGCGTCTCGCGGCGCGAACTCCGAACCATATACAGGGTGAGTTCTTAGTACAGGCTCGGTCGATAACACCACTACTATAGAAGATACCGAAAAACGTTGTATATAAAAGTTGCAGCCACGGATATGCTACTAGCTTAGAAAATATTTTGATTTATACAGGGTAATCCATAACTACGTGGTGATGCAAACATGCATTTTTTTAAATGAGACACCCTATATATTTTTCCATATTCAAATTCTATCCATAATTTCCGTTCTTACAATATACAGTATTGTTACATTATACAGGGTATTTCAAAAGTTATGACCATTTTTATATCCAAATCGCTGCCAAATGAACGTTCTGTATATCAAAAAGTGATGAATCAAAAATAATTTTTCTTACACGGATGAATAAAAAATATAATCTAGTTTTAAAATTTCCTATAGAAGAAGCCCGCGACACATATTCTTATACAGGGTGATGTAGAATGCAAAATCTAGATTTTCTCTCTTTTTTTAAATGAAACCCCCAATATTTTATTATACCAAAGAATTGCTTTCAATATGCTCTTTCATCTTTGCGTAGCACTTGTTATGGCTAAATTTATTAGTTTCTGAGATATTTCAATTTTTGTACAAATTTTAAATATATAGCTTCTATTTGTTTACTAAAATTTATTTATTTTGAGAAAATACCATCAAATTTTATTTTTGCTTAACAAACAACTAAACTATAAGGCCATAATCGTACTTGATTAAGACAAAGCACTGGATTAACGAGATAATATAGGTCAAGTGTGCTGAGGAAACAATTTTATAGACGTCATGCATAATTATCAAGCAGATCCATCAGGTAGGCTATGAAATATTAAACGACATGGCCGAAATAAAACAAGTCTTCATTCTTTCAAACGCATTAGTTTTAGAGTGCCTCCGTTCTGGATATTGCTGTTCATAGTTGATATATTCTAGAGGCAAGTAGGCAATTCCTCAAAGATTCTTCTAAATACCCTCAATGGAAAACTTAATTTTTAAAGCTCGTTCTTCACACAGTACGGAGTTATTGAGCAGGTTATGAAAACCGTCAATTTTTCAAACCATACCTGATAAATCTGCTTGATAATTATGCATCACACCTACAAAATTGTTTCCTCAGCATACTTGACTCTATTATCTCGATGATTAAGGGTTTTGACTTCATCAAATACTATCATGACCTTATAATTTAGTTGTTCGTTAAACAAAAAACAAATTCGATAGTACCTTCTCAAAATAAATAAATTTCAGTTCACAAATAGAAGCTATATTTTAAATTTACCGAAAATCGAAATATCTCGGAAACTGATGGACGTAGGTATAACAAGTGCTATACAAAGATGAAGGAGCATATTAAAAGCAATTCTTTGGTATGATAAAATATTGGGTGTTACATTTGAAAAAAAAGAGAAAATCTAGATTTTGCATTCTACATTACCCTGTATACGAGTATGCGTCGCGGGCCTTTTTTATAGCCGATTTTAAAAGTAGATGATATTGTTTATCTATCAGTGACAAAAATATGATTTTTGATTTACCACTTTTTGATATACAGTACGTTCATTTGACAGCGATTTGGAGATAATAATGGTCATAACTTTTGAAATACCCCGTATAATGTAACAATACCCTATATTGTGAGAACGGAAATTATGGGTAGAATTTGAACATGGAAAAATATATAGGGTGTCTCATTTAAAGAAATGCATGTTTGTATCACCACGTAGTTTTGGATCATCCTGTATAAATCAAAATATTTTTTTAGCAAGGTGCATATCCGTGGCTACAACTTTTATATACAACTTTTTTGCTATCTTCTACAGTAGTGGAGTTATCGACCGAGCCCGTACTGGAAACTCACCCTGTATATATGTGTAAGACTCATGACACAGGACTGCACTTAAAACTTCGCAGCGAACGGATAGTGAGTATTTTCCTACCATTTTTCTATTCTTCTGCTGCTGATTCACATTTGTCATTTCAAAGGCACCTTTTTGTGAAAGGAAAGTCATTTAAAACACCCTGTATAGTGACTCTGCCGATCGCTGGCTCCCAGTAACGTGGACATCAAAAAATGTAAGTTCTGTTAAAGTTTGAGATATTCGCGGATCAACGTAAATATCCTTTTAACGGAAGTCTTCTCTCTCGTTAGAGCCAGACTGAAGTTGAATATTTAAAAAGTAATAACAGCTTACAGCCGCCACACCGCAAAGAAAAGACTGGGTATTCAAATTAAACCATAGCTATGCGTAGACAGGACAGTTCGGGCAACTTTTTTATATTGCCTGAATAATTTCCAGGGAACGGTTTAATTAACAGATGCAGAAAAGCTTAACAAATCTGTGAAATTGCTTTGTTGTGAAGTAAATATTTCCACAAGGTAATTTGTTCTCAACACTTTGCCTAACTGAGCATAGCAGGCAGCATCAATTAAGATTTTGATGATGCATTTTCTGGGCACGTCGAGAGAACTGTTGTCTTGTATAAGAAGTTAGGCAGCTATAAGGCCTCAAATCACGTATGGTTCGCTAATTTGGTGGAAAAGGGTGAACCAGACGACGGCAACAGCCAAACTCTGGTAGTGAGAGGCCCGAGAGGTTTTTTTAAGGTGAGTCTTCCCCGAAGGCTGAAAGCCTATGGCGCTGTAGAAGCGCTACCAGAGGAAAATGATGGGTGTACGTTAGATATGAAACGCTCCACATTGAAACAAATTCCCCGGCAGTTCATTCCTAAAGAAGAAATACTGGAGGAGACTAGTTCGGAGAGTATGGACCTTGACCTGGGAAGGACAAGCTCACAGCCTTTCTAGTGTTCCTCGTTCGGACAAACTTTGGTGTTATTATCTGGGAGAGCTTACTCGAACATCTTCCGTGACAGAATCTGTAAAAGAGGGATAGGACAGTTTTTCGATGTTCCAGGCTCTGGAGGTCCTTTGTGGAGTTAGGCGTATCGATTAGTCTAATTACTCTCTTCTGGATAGTATCCAGAGGCTTTAGAGAGTGCTTCGGGGTACATCCTCACACATGGGAGCAATACTCCAACGATGCTTGGATCTGAGTCTTGTAGAGCAGCAGTAGTTGCTCTGCTGTATGTAGCTTCCTATTGCGGCACAAAACTCCAAGCTTCTGAGATGCCATTCTAGCAATACTGACGACGTGATCGTGCCAGGTCATGTTATTGTTGATGTTGATCCTCAAAAGCTTGATCTCCTGGATGACCCTCCATTTCCACAGTTGGTAAGTCAACGTGAGACTACTTTGTCAGTGTTGTTGCCTGAATTTTCTGTACGTTAAACTGTACTTTATTTACTAATACCCACTTGACAACTGTTTTGATATCTACGTTGATCTGTGAAGCATGTTGCTGTCACCGACGTACCGTCTTCTGGGATGATAGTGGCTTGCCTGTTTCAATGCATAAGATTAATGTACTGTCGTCTGCGAAGCTGTAGATTGGATTGGATGTTATTTTCAGCAGCTCGTAGATGTACAGCAGAAACAGTCTAAGGGATAGGACAGATCCCTGAGGAACACCGGCGTTTATTGAAAATACATCTGATGAGCAGCCTTCGACTACAACAAACAGAGATCGGTAGTTCAAAAAGCTATTCAGCCACTGGCGCAGGCCAGGTGGTAGTCCATAAGCAGCAAGCTTAAGCAGAAATCCCTCAAGCCACACTCTGTGGAAGGCTTTTGACATGTCAAGTACAACAACACGGGATTCGCCATGAGTCTCAATTGCTCTGTTCTACAAGTGAATGACGTAGGCCAGGAGGTCACCTTAGACCTATGCTTACGGAAGCCATACTGGCGATCGCTTATAATGTTATTGTTGTCCAGGCCAGAACCAGCATATGGTACATCATGGTATGGACAGCTGTCACCAGATGGGTGTCAAATGAGCACCTGAAGCGTTGAGACAGAGTGGTGCGGAATGTTCAGTCTAAGTGAACGCTAAGGGTACTACCTCAGACGCTCTCATATTAAGCAAGACAGAACTATAGAAGGTGGATGGATTTATGACTGGCTATTGGACGTTTAGTGCACACCTGCAAAAAAGATTGAACTGGCAAACCCATTATGTAGAAAGTGCGGTGAGGCAGAGGAAACAACTAAGCATGTTATATTCGACTGCCCTGTCTTGAAAAGTAGGAACTGCTATCTGAATATAGGCCAGAAGGGATGACAGGAGTACATAGTTCAAAGCATCTAAACATTAACAAAGAACTTAGGATAGGGCTCTGATCCCTCTGACTCGAGGTGTACAAAAAGCGTTAAGGCTGAGCGGTAACTATTAGGGCAACTGAACCCTAACCTTTTCACAAGAAAAAAATTCAAGGCCGATAGTCGTATTATTGCTATTGCTCGAAAACAAGGTCTATTCAAATAACAGAGTTGCAATTTCATCTTCCTGGTTTTATCACGGCTTATTCAAAACTAATGTTATCTCTGAAATACGGAACTCTAAATGCGAAACGTTACTCACAAATAATTACTCGTCAAATTATTATCCTTTCCTAGTAATTATAAGTCTGGTCCTTTCAGCACCCATGAGACTTTATGTTTGCGTAATCTCGTATGAATTTTGCATCATAATCGCTGTTTGTCTGATAACAATCGACCTCTGCGTTGTGGTAGAAAGTTAGATCAATTTAGAGATTTTCTGCTATGTTCTGCGCTTTCGTGAATTGGATGTAATTATTACAGAAGACATGATGTGGCAGGAACACATTTCACCAATTGCAGCAGTTGCTGCTAGTGATGTAACTACCCGGTATGGAATACCATTGATCATGAAGTGTTATTAGCTAAGTTATCTTATTATGGTTTTTGTGACAAAGTACTACTGTTTTTTTGGATTTATTTACTGGATAGATAGCAGATGGTACGTGTAAATATTAAAGTATCTAATCCATGTCGTTATATCACATATGGAGTACCACAGGGTTCCGTGCTTGGTTCCATTTTGTTTTTAACTTACACGATGATGTTGATGGAACTAATAATTCAAAGAACAATATTTTCAGATAAAGGACGATAAATATGACTCGTAAAATATTTGAAATTATGCCAAAAGGATTAAACTCACTCGAGGCACTCTTAACAGACGCCGGTAGGAACTTCTTTTCTTCAGATTTTTTCAATTCATCGTATTGTAATAGGTACTTTTTTGGAACGGCCAAAAAATCCTTCCAACACATGGAATGAGATCCATGAGTTTCTGAGACGTGTTCGGGAAGATCAATGTCACCGTATTTCATTTTCAATGCTTCACGAACACACAGTTTCGCATGGCATTGTCAGAAGATCAGTACCTTATCGGGTACATCTTTTCATTGAAACACGCAAAGTTTGTTGTAGTTCATTTTGTACTGCTTATATTTTTTAAATACCTCACTTTTTCTTAATAAAATGAGAAACCACAAAATAACGCTAACCCACTGGTTGTCACTGTCAATACCTACTCATCAGAAGTTAACTTGATTAAATAAAATATAAAATTCTAGATATAATGATAAATTGTCCTTCCTAGCCTTCTGACGATTTGTAATTAGGTTCATTTTGACTCAAAGAATGAGTATGTAAACTGTCAGAAGTGTACCGAGTGACATAATTGTTGCAAAATTACTTAATCATTTTATGTTGCCTGTTTAACCCCCCACCCTTACTTTATACATCCACCGCGCGTTTTGACTACCCAGCCATCCGTATGTTGATACATACTGATCCTGTAAATGACAAGATTTTTACTTTACCGATTGACTTTTTTACGTAGCGGGCTCACCCGTATATAATTTTTTGACACGTACAATTGGCACAACCATTGGCGCCAATAAAACCATGCATGTGTAAGCTCTGCTTTAGATGAAAACGAAAGTACGTTCCCCATTTTAAAATTAAGTTCATTTGAAAATTATGTTTTAAAAATGATAACACTTTTTACGGGATGACCTAATAAGAATGGACGTCGACAATATCTCGGTAACCGTTAATCATATAACTTCGGGCAAAAAATATTATTAAGTAAGTCGGCTAAGAGAAATCGCTGGCAATTATTTTCAAATTCCGCAAGTGGCCGCTAGGGAGCGCAACTGTTATGATCAACCAGAAAAACGGCTTTTTCTCAAAAAATATGCAAGTAAAGGTATTTTATTAATTCTACCATCATATAGACAGGACAATTTCTGATTTTTTTTGTTAATAGTTTTTTGCTCTATCTTGTAAGATGTAGTAGTGGGGGAATGTCAAAAAAGTGTTTATCCAAATGGTCATAACTTTGGTATAAACTGACAGAATTAAGCAAACTAGGTCGTTTTTGAAAGAGCTATTCTTACCTAATAATCTATTGTATAAAAATTATCCAAGTTTATCTCGACTTAGTAGCTACAGGGCGGTATTTGACATCATAACAATTATTATGCATTATTACGAAAATTTTTAATCGTACGCTATATATATTTTAACACAAATATATACAGGATGAAATTTTTAAAAAGTCAGTGCAAGTTTCAACTTCCTATCTATTTTCAAACTGGAGATATCAATAAAACAAGTAATATGACAAGTGTGCTGTGAGATTCAGAAACAATTGCTGCCCTATAGGAATATGGCCTCCGTCACATCGTTTTAGTCATCATTCTATAGATAATACTCAAGTAAAGCTACTAGAAATCATATTCTGACTTTCTAAAATAACCACCAGGTGGCGTAGTAGTCGCCAATAAGTGCTGTATTCAATTTTCATAATAATGGAACTTTTAAAAGAAACAAATAAAAGTAAGTTTGAGTATATAATTGATTATTATTCCTATTATCATTAAAAGTCAATTTGAGCTGATCACAAAGTGTTATATGAACTCAACAAACAAACATAGTAAGAAAAAATCGATGTGGATAGATCTTAAAAATTAAGGCTAATTAACAGCAAAATAAGCAAAGCAACGTGGTATAACAACAAAGTTAACAGATAAAATACATAAACGTAGCTCACACGCGTATACTATACCTATTTTCAATGTTGCTCTAGATGCTCAAACTGACAGGTTTATCCACACGTGAACCGATGCATAAGTGCATCTAAAACGATGGACGCCAGCGAACATCTAAGGCAACACTGACAATAGGTATGGTATGCGCATGTTAATTAGATTTATATATTTTTTGTTTGTTATCATTGTTCTTATACTATCTTATTTTGCTTTATTTTACTGTTAATTGGTCTTACTTTTTAAGATCTCTTCACATTTATGTTTTCTTACTATCTTTGCTTGTGGAGTTCATATAACACTTTGTGATCAGCTCAAATAGATGTTTGATATTCAGAAATATGATAATCAATGTTATACTGTAATTTATTTTTGTTTGTTTCCTTTTAAGTTCCATTATTTTTGAAAATTGGCTACATCACTTATTGGCGACTACTACGCCACCTAGTGGTTATTTTAGAAAGTCAAAATATGATTTCTAGTGGTTTCACTTGAATATTATCTATAGAATGATTACTAAAACGATGTGACGGAGGCTATTTCCCTATAGGGCAGCAATTGTTTCTGAATCTCGCAACACACTTGTCATAATACTTGTTTTATTGATATCTCCGGTTTGAAAATAAATAGGAAGTTGAATCTTGCACTGACTTTTCAATAATTTCATCCTCTGTATAATTGTGTTAAAATAGATATAGCATACCATTTGAAATTTTCGTAATAATGCGTAATAGTTGTTATGATGCCAAATACCGCCCTGTAGCTACTAAGTCTAGATAAACTTGAATAATTTTTATATAACAAATTATTAGGTGAGAGTAGCTCTTTCAAAAAAGACCTAGCTTGTTTAATTCTGTCAACTTATGCCAAAGTTATGGCCATTTAAATAAAAACGTTCTTTACATTCCCCCACCACTATATCTTACAAGATAGAGCAAAACTGTTAACAAAAAAAATCGGGATTAGTCCTGTCTAAATGATGGTAGAATTTATAATATACTTGCATATTTCTTGAGAAAAAGCCGTTTTTCTGATTGATCGTAACAGTTGCGCCCCCTAGCGGCCACTTGCGGGATTTCAAAATAATTTCCAGCGATTTCTCTTAGCCGACTTATCTAATAATATTTTTTGCCCGAAGTTATATGATTAACGGTTACTGAGATATTGCCGGCGTCCATTCTTATTAGGTCACCCTATACATACACACGAACTCTTGCTGAAAAAAAAACACGCAAAAACTCAATTTTTCACCTAGCTTAGAATGTTTTTGTCAGCAATGGATTGAGGCGACTCAACAATGATCTAAATATTATATTTCAATCGACGAAGGTCTAGCGAGCTAGTATCGCAGTGAGGTATAAAAGACTCGAATGCGTGGGATGAACTGATCCAATTCACTTGACCCTTTTTTTCAATCGAAGCAGAACCGGACGTAATGAGAAACAGATGACATCCCCGATTTGCCGTCCAATTTCCTTTTATGTTGCTTTTTTCTTGTATCAATAAGTAACATCAAACTCATATACACCTCCAAATTAATAATCAATATATCAGTCATTAAGTACAAAAATAGTTGTTTGTACTGTCGATGAGATAAAACTGAAAAAAAAACCATTTGTTATGTAAGTTGCTAGGGTAACAGAATTATTGGATACATTTGACGAAAGCCTTATTAAAGATAATTATCCAGAAAATCATTTATTTTCTTATTGATATAAATGTGGCCGACTGATATGAATGACATGGTCATTCATTATGTGGACACCATAAAACGTCAAAAAAAGATATTTACTATGTTACTTCGCGATCATCGGTTGGAGTTTCAGTCTGTGTCACGTTATTCACTTAGACCCAGTTTCACAATCGTTAGTTAACTAGTGGTCAAAAGAAAACTAGTGGTTAGCGAAAATAATCCATTTCATAATCGACGGTATACGTCAAAAGCTCTGGTCAACCAGTAGTTATGTTAACCCAAGGATGCGGTATGGGTTATCTTGACGTATATTGTGGTCAATCGGTGACAGCTTTGGAGGTTATAAAAACATGGATTTTGATACTGACGTCTAAGCCGTCGATGTATTTTGATTATACTCTGTAATGACATGAATTAAAAATATGAAAAGAAAAGTTAGGTCTCTTTGCCAAAGGGTTAGCTTTTATTCACGGAACACCAATACGGCAGTGCTCTGAGATCAATCCGTGGTGCCAACTTAAAAATAAATAAATTCAACCATTGGTTTTCTTTGTGAAACAGAGCTCTCCGATAACTACTGGTTAACTTCCATCTGTCGGTTAAGCGACTACCAGTTGTTACCAATGATTGTGAAACTGGGCCTTATAAAGACCGCTTTAGACCGCAGTATTTATTGAACAAGGTTTGGTTAAATCTCTTGAACAAGAACTAAACTTGAGAAACATATTGTTTAGAGATGGAAGTTTTTGTCGATATCTGATTTTTAACACACTTTTATCAGTTTCACCTGTATGTTTGTTAGTTTGTGAGCTTGTAACTTTCCTTTGGATTAAGAGGTCGGACCGAACATTGAACGCTCGAACTATTCCGCGAAGACGGTTTTGACGGCTCCAAATCCGTCGAACCAGCGGTCGTATCCGCTGACTAAGAGATGGCGCAGACACCTTAGGCCCAGTTTCACAATCAGTGGTCACTCTGACGGTTTACTAACCTCGACCTGTGAGTTAACTCGACACCTCTTGTTTCACAACCATAAAATGACGTAGGGTCAACTGGCCGCGAGTTGAATTTTATTTTTAGCGGTTGGTAGTACTGTGTACGCAATATTTAAAGTTCTTCTTCTTCTTATTTCCTTCGTTAGGTGTTTCGTGCTGGTGTTTTGTGTTTTTCTGACAATACTGTCAAAGAACGAGTTCATTGAGTTGTCAGTTCCATACGATTTCCAACCTCATTTTGGTTTTTTCCTCTGACGTTTTTTCATTTCATTCCCAGTTATTTGGCGTTTGGCATAGATAAAAGATTTTTAGGTTGATGTTTGGACTGCTTGGCGTTGTAGTTGTTTCTGGGCCTTTTTCAAATAATAGCCGTACATGTACCCGTGTGTCAGCATGGAAAAACCAAAAAGAGCGAACAACTTTTCAAAAGGTGAAGAATATTAATTTCGTTAGTAGAAAAATACAGGCATGTAATAAAATGCAAAACAAAAGGTGCAACAACATGGCGTTAAAAAGACAACGCCTGGGAAAAGATAGGAGAAGAATTTAACTGCAAACGTGCAAATAATAGCCGCAGATCTGTAAAGGTGCTGAAAGAAAAATACAAAAAATTAAAAAAAATCAAGGAGTCATGGTCATCATATTCCTCAAAATAATTGACTCTAGGTCGAAATATTCTTGGTCTCACTGCTTCTTCATCACTGCTATACGCATTTACATCATAACCGTCCATTTCAAATAAAAAGAATGATGGAAATCATTAAGGTAAACTATAAAATATGAAACTTCAAACGCCTAGCAAGTAGTAAAACCAAAGTGACATAACCTAATGCGCATGCGTCATCACACACCTGGGGTTAATTCAAGAATTTCTTGGGGTAAAGTTAACTCAAAGTTAACCTCAAGTAAAATCAAAAACTACCATTTGTGAAACATGACATCTAGGGTTAACCTAAGGTCAGCACACATCTTTGAGTTAACCCACACACAATGGTGAAACCGGCCCTTAAAGTTTCTTAATATTACACAGAGGAGTAGCGACGTGAGCTCAAAAGGCATGACATCCAACTGTTTGGGAGTTGGTATTTACGTGAAATTTATTCAGAAAAGTCGACAGTTTTAATTATCGTTTGTGCAGTAATGGTAATGATTATGCTACATTGATAAAAAACAACTTAAAAAAACCAAAAAGCACGCTTTAATGATAAAGTTAACTAAAAAAACATAGTTTAAAAACTAAACCACAAGCTTTTAAAAAACATCTGACTAAAAAGTTGGAAATCATTTTTAAAATAAGCTTGAAACAACAAGGAACGAAAAATACTAGTATGATTGTTAAAAAGGCGTGGGCAATTTGTGCCATGACTGTAAATCGAGCACTCGACGCTTTTTTCACAATCATACCAGTATTTTTTGTTCATTATTGTTTTGAGTTCATCTTAAAAGACATTTTTTACTTTTTAGTCCGATGTTCTTTAAAAGCGTGTTTTTTAGTTTTTTTTAACTATATTTATCTCATCTATGGTATGGAAAGTATTCATTTAGCATATGTTTATAGTACATAAAAATGAAATGAATGACACATTACAGTGATACCAGTTTATTATTTTCCCTTGCAACCAAATCATCGCCAGCCCCCCCTCATCTCTCCCCGAAAACTGTGTTATGCCGCTAGGCCTTTCCGTCACAGCCTATTATCAACACCACAAACTTTTCAGTTTTACAACCCGCCACCCCCCAACCACCCAAATTTCACCCCCACCCAAAAGAAAAAAGCAGAAAATGATCAGGAACCCCTAAAACATCTAAAAACGAAGTTTGAGCTGTTTTCATATTTTTAGTTATTTGGTTACTGCTACGCTGCCACTGACATGATTTCTAACAACTATACGCGTTTTCCATCCCCACCACGGTAATAATGCTGTGTCAAAATTTCATTAGAATCAATTTAGTAGTTTCCACGTTAGAAAATACAAAACGATCTAAAGCAATAAATACTAGTATATATACAGAAAATTTTAAGTCCCTTAGTCTCGGTAATAGACAAGGCAATGTGCGGATGAACCTAAAAAAGGTGATCTATGTCGCCAGGTCTTCCTTAACAGGTCAGTGGACAGCCTATTATGAACACAACAAATTTTTCGGTTTTTCAACTCTAGAGCCACGTCATCTGCATGTGCGAATTTCTGGAGGATAACTGAGAACGTTATAGAAAATAAAAGATGTGTAGGTGGATTTAGTCTACTGGGCTATAAGTCGAGGTTTCGTTTCCAAAGAGTTCCATTTTGCCCTTTGTTTATAATTCTAAATAGGGAACAACGTTATGGTAACGAGGCATAATAGGGATCGTGCTTGTTCCATTGCTGAAATGAAATATAGTTCTTGTGAAATAAAAAAGGATGGTGAAGACACAATAGAAAAAGACGCTGAATTCACTTTGGAGGATTAAAAATAAAAGTTAGTGCAAGGGGTCTTTATTCCATGGCTATAAAAATTACACCGCTGAAGTTTCTTTTGTGTCTTCCTTGTAATTGCTAAAAATTCCTGCTGGTAATCGCTCCAAACTTGGAAGGTTTAATAGGTGATTATCACGGATATACCTCGACAGATAAAAACAGGGAGAGTTCAGGAAGGATGTCCAAAGTTTTCAGGAAATTGCTAATTTCCTAAAAGGGTTTTTATTATTGAGTGTATGGCCATTTCATGAGCTCAGTGAACGTCACAAAAGAATTACGCTAAATCGAAAATAAAGATCAATCTTATTTAAGCACTGTCAAGCGTATTTTTAATTAAAATTTACAAGTGTTGCCTTCTAAAGAATGCATTTGCTATATGTTGTTCTATGGTATACAGGATGTCCGCAAAAGTAGGGTTAAGCGGAAGTCCAGAGATAGAGCACACCCAAACTCGAAGTTGGGTAAAATTCGGAATATTTTAAATCGTTTCCTGCGTGATTTAGAAAAACGTTTCGGAACAAACTCAACCGAAACCATCGCCAAAAACTTTCCAATATAATTGTCATTGTATTTTGAAAAAATTATCCAAATCTTAATGGGTTTAGAATGTCGTTTTTAGAATGCGTGGATGAAAGGAGAAAATATTAAGCTACAGATACACATGCTCAAAATTAGCATGTTACTGTCACTGACAATTTCCATTTAATCGCATGACCATCCGTTCTTTAGCATGCTCGAAATTAGCATGCTTATTTCGAGCAAGGCGCGTATACACCTGCTACGAAGTAGCATTGTTCATTAATAGCATGCTTTTTAAGCGTGTATCTGTACCTTCAATTTTGATCCAAAAAGGGGGCCGATTCTAATAACTTATACCTCCTTTGTCGGGGAAGTTGAAAATTAGGAACTATTGGTAGCTTAACCTCACTTCTCTAAAATAAATACTGTACACCGTCGACTTAGCATTTGAAGTATCATGGCACGGCCACCTTTGCAGTTACTATAGCGTGTATTATTTAATCATATGCTTTTCCAAGAGATCGGTACTGGTATCTACTATGCGTTGTTCATAACCCACGGCTGGAGCGTGTGTTATGAAAAATAATTCCCGCTTTTTGGTTATAGGTAGTATTACCTGTTCAAAAGTAGTTTGGTAATTGCTGTATAGCTTAATGAGAGTAGATAAATAGTATATGATTCAACGATGCGGTAATGATGATAATAACGCGTTGAAGTTGCAGCACGAGCCGGAGGCGAGTGCTGTAAATCAACAAGTGAGTTACTACCATTACCGCGAGCTGAATACTATACTTCATCTACGGCAGAATATACAGGCTGAGTTTCTAGTACCGGCTCAGTCGATAACTTCACTACTGTAGAAGCTAGCGAAAAAAGTTGTACATAACAGTTGTAGCCGCGGATGTGCTCCTTGCTCAGAAAATATTTTGATTTATACAGGGATATGTGGTGATGCAAACATATATTTTTTTAAATGAGACGCCCTACATATTATCCCATTTTTAAATTCTACTAATAATTTCTCTTCTCACAATATAAGGTATTATAACATTATACAGGGTATTTCAAAAGCTATAACCATTTTTATATGCAAATCGCAGTCAAACGAACGTACTATATATCAAAAAGTAATGAATCAAGAATTATTTTTTTGTATGAAAAGATTAAAAATATCCTCTAGTTTTAAAATCGGCTATATAAAAGCACGCGATGCATATTTGTATACAGGGTGATGTAGAATGCAAAATCCAGATTTTCTCTTTTTTTTTAAATGTAACCCGCAATATTTTATTATACCAAAAATTGCTTTTAATATTCTCTTTCATCTTTGTATAGTACTTGTTGTACCCAGGTCCATCAGTTACCGAGATATTTCGATTTTTCGGTAAACTTAAAATACAGCTTCTATTTGTGTACTGAAATTTATTTATTTTGAGAAAGTACTATCGAATTTGTTTTCTATTTGACAAACTACTAAATTATAAGGTCACCATAGTATTCGATGATGTCAAAACCCTAAATCATCGAGATAATAAAGTCAAGTATGCTGAGGAAACAATTTTGTTGGCGTCATGCATAATTATGAAGCAGATTTATCAGACAGTTTTCACAACCTGCTCAATAATTCTGTACTGTGTGAAAACCAGCTTTAAAAAGTAATTTTTCCATTGAGGGTATTTAGGAGAATCTTTGAGAAGTTGCCTACTTGTCTCTAGAATATATCAACTATGAACAGCAATATCCAGAACGGATGCACTCTAAAACTAATGCGTTGGAAAGATTGAGGAATCGTTTTATTTGGGCCGTGTCGTTTAATATTTCATAGCCTACCTGATAGATCTGTTTGAGCTTGATAATTATGCATGACGTCTATAAAATTGTTTCCTCAGCACACTTGACCTAGATTATCTCATAAATCCAGTATTTTGACTTGATCTAGTACTATCATGGCCTTATGTTTTAGTTGTTTGTTAAGCAAAAATAAAATTTGATAGTATTTTCTCAAAATAAATAAATTTTAGTAAACAAATAGAAGGTATATTTAAAATTCATAGAAAAATCGAAATATCTCAGAAACTAATGAATGCAGCCATAGCAAGTACTATACAAATATGAAAGAGCATATTAAAAGCAATTATTTGGTATCATAAAATATTGGGGGTTACATTTTAAAAAAGAGAGAAAATTTAGATTTTGCATCCTACATCACCCTGTATACGAATATGCGTCGCGGGCTTTTTTTATACCCGATTTTAAAACTAGATGATATTTTTTATCTATCCGTGTAGAAAGAATGATTTTTAATTCATCACTTCTTGATATACATGACGTTCATTTGACAGCGATTTGGATAAAAAATGGTCATAACTTTTGAAATACCCTATACAATGTAACAGTACCCTATATTGGGAGAACGGAAATCATAATTAGAATTTGAATATGGTATAATATATAGGGTGTCTCATTGAAAAAAGTGCATGTTTGCATCACCACGTAGTTATGGATCACCCTGTATAAATCAAAATATTTTCTGAGCAAGGATTATATCCGTGTCTCTCTGTCACTTAAATAAATACTGTCACGGTTCGAATTAGCGTTTGACGTTTCATAGCGACATTTGAAGTTGTTACAGTGTCTATTTAATCCTATGCATTTCCAAGAGATCAGTACTAGTATCCAGTAGGCGGTGTTCATAACCCACGGCTGAACAGTGAGTTATGGAATATAACCCACGCTGTTTGTTTATAGGTAATATAACCTGTTCAGAAGTAGTTTGGTAATTGCTGTATAATTTAATGAGATGAGATACAATTTTTAATGCCCTTCGGGAACTTGAAGATTGCTTGGAATGCAGAGTGGGTGCAGGGGTATCATCCGTTATGCAGAACATAGAACAGAGACCTGGCAGTGGCAACTTACCGTTGAGCACGTGGACTCTGACGCTGGCGACATCCGCGTTGGAGGGGCTGCAGGAGTACTTCCCAGAATCCGATATGTCTGCATGCTGGATCAGCAAGAAGCTCGTAGTCACATCCCCTTTCTCGGTTATGACGCTCACGCCGCCGCGGCTTGAGTCGTAGCTTATCACCTGCAACCGAATATGCGTCTTATTACATCGACGTACATGCCACATTTTACAAGGGGTTTATATTCAGCGTAAAACCATAGGTGTCGATCTAGTTCTTCAGTTACTATGTTTAGTAGGCATTCACAGTATCGGCTTATAGGAGCGTTGGAGAGCGTTGGAGTGCGTTGGCCAACGCCGAGTCCCCTCGGCAGGTAGAAGCAGGCCGGCGCTGGCTCCGTACGTAGTCAAACACACCAGTGCATGGTACAGTGAAAACAGACAAGAAAAAGAGTACAAAGATTGGCCAGTTGCATCTAGATACGGTATAGGAAACATGCAATAAGTGTTCAAAATGCTGCCCATTATTGGCAAAACAATGAGGGACACTTGCAAAAACACTGGAAATGATTCCCCTGAGGGGCTAGAGGGTACAATAAGGGGTGAAATAGTTTTTGGTTAAAAAGTTGTCTCTCTGGACAAATATTTTGAGGTATCTTGGCGTTTTTTCGTTTAATCAGCGGTTTGTGATAAATCCGTGGTGGGAAGTTGTCAAATGAACTATTAGTACATACATATGTAGACTCACATCATATACATTAGAACCATTTAGTTGAAATTTGTCAGTCAGATGAATATGTGACTGATACTGTACATGTTCAACGAATTCTTGTGCGCGTCTATTAAGGAAGCTATCCACTCTGGTAGAGACTGTTTGAATCGCTTTGTAAACAAGTTTTTGGTAGCAAAAGGGAGAAGTGTTGTATCATTTTGGCACTAAATTGAGATATGACCGCCGCATGACTGATTTGTTTGGTTTGGGAATTATTGTGGTACCCAGCCTACATCTAGTGTTGTGGTTGTGTATAAATGTGTTATGCTCATTTGAATATATCTCTGATACTAAGTGATAGTACGTAGTAAATACAATTGCCTAACGTTATACATTTGGGTCTCGTAATATCATTGGTCGGTTACATGGTTATTTAGTTAAACATTAATATTAGAATAGCTTTTACTTCCGATACACACTGATAGGTGAGGGGAGTATTGGGGTTGCGAAAATGATCGATTTTGAGATAATATGCTTTGTGGGCATTGGGAAGAACATTGACATTGGACGCGCCACATAAGGAGGCTCCTGCACTTGGCAACGCATGAGGAACGACCTGGGTTCGGTGGGAATTCCCGTGTCGGACAGATTCTTTGGGCTGGCCCGCCAGGTATAAGATAATTATAACATCATTAAATGCTCATTCCTTCCAACATTTTTCTATCGCAGTGCGGTTATAGTGCAGCTTGTGTCTTTTATCCCAAATAGGGGTTTTCGCAAACACTGAAGCTATAAGTAATTCTTAATCGATACTCATCTTCGACCGGCACAGACGAAAACAGGTAGCAAACTAAATTTCTGTTACTATAAAGGCGTTCAAGCGGGCGTCCGACGCTGGTAAGCGGTCGAAAACTCAGTTGAGCAGGTGAGCCTGCATGCGGTACCTGCACGCCTTCGCACGCCCTTGCACGCTCACTAAAAAGCCCCACTGTGTTTGCGCTTACACGTGGCTCCTCAAACCGTTTTTATTTAAAACTAACCTCCTACCTCAGGCGTTCCTCAAGGTTCCAACCTCGGCCCTTTGTTGTTCTTGTTGTATATTAATGATATTTCAAAAGAATTGAGTAGCACGCATTTACTGTTCGCCGATGACTTAAAATTTTTTTCATCTGTACAATTGGTAGACGACTGTAAACTGCTGCAGGCTAACTTGAATGTGGTTCATTCATGGTGCACCAGAAATGCGCTAAGTCTAAATATACCTAAATGTAAAATTCTAACTTTCACTAGAAAACAACATCCTATTTATTACGATGATTATAGTATAAACGGACAGAAAATCCTTAGAGTAGATTCCTTCAAAGACCTAGGCGCAAAGTTTGACACTAGATTAAGTTTTAAGGATCATATTTCAAATATTGTAGCATCGGCGTCCAAAAGCCTTTGATATTTAGTTAGAAATTGATCCAGCTTTACTAATATTGACAGTTTAAAAATTTTATATTTTACCTTCGTTAGAAGTAAACTGGAATATGCGGCGTTAATCTGGTCACCAATTTATGGAAACGCAATTCGTCAAATTGAGTCAGTGCAGCGCAGAGCACTGAAATACTTTTTTTTTAAACGTAATGGATACTATCCTCAACGTGGGACTGATAACAATATATTATTAACATCATTCCATATGGACTCACGGTTATTAAGACGCAACCTTCTTGCTTTGTGCTTTTTATACAAGCTTGTAAACTATAAATTAGAATGTCCTGTATTACGCGGCCAAATAAATTTTAATGTACCTAGACTAGGGAATCGGCATCACCTCACCTTTTATTGTAAATCAGGCCGAACCAACTTGACACAAAATTCGCCTGTTAACAGAATGTGTAGAGTATTTAATACAATTTACGATAAATGTGGTATATTCAGTGACTCCATTAACATAGTGCTAGATTGTTATAAAGCAGAATCCCATCAAGCAAACACGTTCGATGTTTTATAAATTTCCTGTAATTGGGTTATACCTGTAGGGCATAATTGAGTAAATAAAACTAAAACAGCATTACTTGAGGTTTACCCGTCAATTTTGCGAACCAATTTAAATCAGCTGATTGAAAATAATAATAGTGCTGCTCACTTATTGGGTCAAAAATGCTAAAATCCCAAAGGTGTTATCTATGAGAAAGTGTAAATAACCGTTATACCTGTTTTGTGTCTCATTTTATTAAAGGTGTCCTTGTTATGTTATGTTCTATTTCCTATATACAAATATTTATACAAAGCAAATAAACTGGCTATCGTCCGTGGCAGGTATCACCTTGTGTACGGCCATCACCCAAGTCACGTACACGATGGATTTGGTGTTTGATATATCCCTTGATTACTTATCTTCATATTCTGCATCTGCTATGTTGCCTTCACTCTTTTCTGCAACTTTATGAGAACACAAATTTTGACAGGTTATTATTTGATGTCTAAACGGTTAGATGTAATGTAAGGCTAGATGTCACAAATATCAACCTAGAATTTGGTTCTAACAAGCGTTGATACATATATAGGTTTTAACTAAAGTGTTTTACAGTAAATCTTTTCAAGGTAAACGTGTAAATGTAGTAGCTGAGAAACGGAAATCAGTGAGGTCTTATATACATATAAATTATCATTTGAAAACTTCCCACCACATATTTATCGAAAATAAGTCACTAAAAGAAAAAACGTCGAGCCACGTCAAAATATGTCTCAAGCGGTACAACTTTCTACCAAAAACTACTCCACCACCTTGTACCCTCTGCCCATCAGGATCATCCCCATCAAAATTTAAAATGGCAAGGGATACCGGGTAATAGCTTGTTTCGAAGGTATGTCGTAGATCTCCATTTTGACGTGTGATTGTTTAAAATCGGTCGATTCGTTTTCGAGAAATTTAGACAAATATTTTTGTATTCCAATTTGTCCAGATAGGACACAAAGACACACGGAAATATTTTATTGCAATAATGGACTGCCAGAAGATGTATTTATTGGGCCTGCGGGTATTGGCCCATTCAAATCTCGCGTTAACAAACTTCCCCTAACATAACCCTTTCACAGCAGCCGCGGTACTTTGGTATTTAGGCACTGCCTGCGCGGTCTGCTCAGTTATAAAAAAAAATAAGTGCTCAAAATGTTGCCCGTTATTGGCCATACAATGATATAGTTCAAATTCCCGACAGTAAAGTTGCAGAAACAGTGGAACTGATTCCAATTTATGGGGCTCAAAAACATGTGCTCGGAAAAAGTCCGATCCGTTGAACGCCAGTTATCCGAGGAAGACAATTTTGCATAGATATGTCTTGTACGTTGTTACGTAATTTATTCTCACTGGATCTGTTGCAAATAGAAAGTTCTGGATGAAATCGCTCAAGTTGAAGTTTTGGGTCATTTTGGCCTAAATCCTAATACGCAAAACTGTGGCACTATACACATAGTTACTAAAGTCCACAAATGTTATCCATTCAAAATGAAAATAGTGTTAGAGTTAACCGAAGACGATTTCGATGGACGAGTTGAGTTTTTTGAACAAATGACTACAGCGCTTAATGGTAATACCACAGCATAGTAAACAATCAGCACAATATCTCAGGTTGGCGGTAATTACATGCGCATCTCCCCCTTTGGATGATTATTTGTAGGGATGCTAACGATAATTTGATACTCAAAATGTATCGATACTTCTGAACTAGCTGGTATCGCTACTTTTGTAGCGGCATCGGTACCGAAAATAATTATATAATTATTGAGGGGTGTGAGCCAAACGCGCCTTCATTGGCGTGTAGCCGTGGCTAAAAAATATCGAATTGGTACCGGTATCGATATTTTTATATTCGCTTCTCTACCTAGACTTCACACCCGTAAAATCATCCCAAGGTCAAATTCTGTGGAAACCATTTTTATATAGGAAATCCTCAGAGATATTCTGCTGGTTGTTTTTATGCTGTGGTAATACCTTTCATGTATACAACATCTCCCTCACTGTTGGACGCACATATTTTCTAACTGGATTTGTTAATAGGCATAACTACAGGTATTGGAGCAATGAAGATACTCATGCTTTTGTAGAAGGGCATACCCAGTATCTCCAAAAAAATAATGTATGGGCATGCATTTTAAGAAACAAGGTGACTAGGTCATTGTTTATTAATGGAAATTTAAATGGAGACATTTATTTGGGTATGTTGGGAAATACTATCAATCCGTTTGTTACTGAAACCATTGAATATCAAATCGAAGAGGATGGAAACCCTATACTTGATGAGGTTGATATCTATTTCCAGCAAGACTTCTTCTCACTATATTCATCCGGTTCAGCAAGGGCTAGGCGACGCTGTTTCCGGATAAATGGATAGGGCGAAGAGGGCCTATAGAATGACCTGCTAGATCTCCTGATTTGACGTCATTAGACTTTTTCCACGAGGCATTTAAAACCTACTGCCTTTTTTCGGTAGCACTGACCAACACGACCCTATTTTTCGAAAATCGTCGCGAGGCAGGGATTTCACCCTCCTACCCCCCCTCGAGCGGCAACCCCCCCTAGGTCGCAAACTTAAGTGTATGTTCAGGGGATCAATGTCCACCAACCTACCAAATTTCAATTCTTTGCGACCTTTTGCTATCAAAAGCCTTTTTTGCGATGTAACCATTGGACTATGACCTCCATCTATTGCTATAATATTCTATCACGGAAGATGTTCGAGTGAGCTCTCCCAGATAATAACACCAAATGCCGTCCGAACCAGGAACACTAGAGAAGCTCTGCGAGCTCATCCTTACCAGGTCGAGGTCCTTACTCCCCGAACCAGTCTCCTCCAACATTCCTTCTTTTGGAGAACTTCGACGCTGTGGAATCAGCTGCCAGGGGAATTGTTTCCCGACGGCTACAACCTGCAGCGTTTCAAATCTATCGTGAACCGACACTTATCCTCTCGCAGCGCTTCTACAGCGCCCTAGGCTTTCAGCCTTTGCGGGAGGCTGACCATAAAAAAATCAGGTTCGCACTTCCACCATTTTTATTAATTATCAGATTATCACACTCATGTCAACCTACCGAATTCACCAATTTTTTGCAGTATTAATGCTTAAAACTTTTTTCTGGTATAGCCCTTACCTACTATTTTTGTTCAGAAAGCGACATTCTTTGATAAACCTGAACCCTAAATCTTTTCGAATGAATTTTGATGGAAATCTAGGTTAAAGATAATGAGAAACATTTATAGAAGATGACTTGCTCATTGCATACCTTCATCTAGTCTTCCTTCCCTCAAGGGCCGTCCATGTAGGTGACTAGTTACGTGAGCTAATATGCATTCCGCATTTGCCCTAATAATACCAAACTCAATCCCTGGTTCTCCCCAAGGCGTAAACAATTGCAACGTTATCATGGAGGTCTTTGTTTAGATAAACATAAACGTACAGGGGTAAATGCCAAGGTGTATATTTGATCACTGTTAAACAATCATTGGAACGGTATCATAGAGTCCTTGTTGATAAGATGCCAACTTATACAGATGAAAAATGCAGCTCATATTTAATCAGAGTTTTCAGGTTAATTTCTACCTCACTGCATTGTTTAAGAAATTATTCTCGCATAGTGATGTGCAACTGTATAATCAAATAAATAATAAGTTTAAGAGATATTCACAACTTATTTTAAAAAAATAAACGAAAATAAGTGACGTGGATTTTCGTTATGTAGACATTATAAAACGCCCAAAGAGTGTATCATCTCAAAATCGAAAATTTTCGCGATCACAATACTCCCCTCACCCATCGGTGTGGGAAGTGGAAAGATGAAGTTGAATGAGAAGTTACATGTATCATTAATTTCTCATATTTCTTTTATCTTTCGCAATTTAGATACTTTTGAAATGTATGTGTTTTTTGACAGTATTAATAATAAAGACATTTATTGTTATTCTGACTTTCCAAGTTCCTCTCACATAACTGCGGTGTTGACGGGCTGTGCCAAGTCAACATCGTAACTATTATTGATCCGAATTCAGGAAGGATCGTACAATATTACAGGTCTTCAGGATTACAGACTTTTGGAATACTGCCTGTAACTTTGCGTCCAGGCCTAACTATTGTAGGTGTTGTATAAATGTGTTCGGTGTAAGGCCTGAGACCGACATAATGAGGGGGACAATAGTAACTTTTTGTTTCCAAAGTCGTTTTATTTTCATGGCAAGGTCCGTGTATTTAGATATCTTCCCAGCGTAGGTGTTTTGGATATTCACATTCTTAGGAATACCAATATCTATGAAAAATGTAACTTTGTCGGCTTTGACTGAAAAACTATATGTCTGTTAGCTGGGATAGTTTTGTCTGTATCTATTTCAACGTCCCAATAGATAGATAGATAGATAATGTATTTATTCCAGTAGACCTGTACAGGTATTGGAAAAGTCAGTCACATGACAAAAATGATTCTAAAAATAAATCAAGCAACTTTCTACAAAAAACAGTAAATTAAATCAAATAAATACAAGATAATATATAAGGTAGTATATCCTGATTAAAGCTACGAGTACAAAAATTCAGTTATGGAATAGTAAGCGTTTTTGGCTAATTGGTTGAATACCAGTTTTTTGAATTTGACCGTATCCTGGACGCTACGAATGCTAATATCCAGTTTGTTATATACCTTTATACCCAGATAATCAGGACTTTTTTCGTATGTGGTGGATCTATGCTGTGATATGGCTAGGCTATTATTAAAACGAGTATGATATTCGTGAAAATCAGCGTTTATGCTAAATTCTCCTATATTGTTCTTAACATACATAAGTAGCTCCAACATAAACAAGCAAGGTAAAGTTAGCAAACGATTTTGTTTAAAAACTGGTCTGCACGAAGTTTGTGAAGATATATTAAAAATATTTCTTAGACATCTTTTTTGCAGCCTGAATACTGAATATAGCTTGTATTGATTAATTTCGTGTACTAATGTCGATGTCTTATTATTATTGTTGTCTATTCAATGTTATTTTAGTATCTGTTTTAGCAATTCAAAACATTATTAGGAGTAATAGGTAACTAAGGGCCGGTTTCAACAGTTCCTGATAAGTGTCAGATATCCTATCTGTCAGATAGGCCTATATTATTTATATGGCGTTATCTGACAGATATGCTATCAGTAGCAACATATAGATATTGAGAAGCAGTACTTTGAAAAAGTATTGGTTCGCCATCTATCTACAAAAGCCGGTACCTGAGCGTTTAATTTGAGTATAGTTTGCAATTTCATTTATTCGTCTGAGACCTAAACCACATTGACGAGCTTTAAGTATAAATTAGAGTGCGGTAAGGTAAGAGGTAACGTAAGACGTAAGAAAATAAACCTGTGGAATCAGATGAGAGTGTTTATAGTCGTAACGTAAGAGGTAACGCAACACTCTCATCTGATTCCACAGGTTTATTACCTTACGTCTTACGTTACCTCTTACCTTACCGCACTCTATTTAATCCCTTAATAAAAGCGAAACGACGTCGTCTGTGGTTGGTTTCGGATGAATAAATGAAATTGCTACTCTTTCAAAGATATGCTGTCTGACACTTATCAGGAACCGGTGAAATCGGCCCTAATTCTCATACAATAGTACAAGAGATCTCAACAGTTACGTCATTTTTCACCGCCCTTCTGATACATTCAATTCAATTTTTTATTCATCTTGACACATATAAATGCTTGCACCCGTCGATAATAAAAAATGTACAGTTAAATACTAATAGTACAGGATTCCACTTATCGATCCTGCAGGTAGCCAAGAAATTTTTTTCCGTAGACAAGGAATATATGTTTATTATACAAGGTGCTTACGATCTTAGTGCATTGATTTGGAGGAACGATAGATCATGATATTTAGAACTTGAAACTGCAGTACCATTTCACTAGTTAACGCATAGTTAAACAGAAAAAAATTAAAAAAGTATGACTGCAAAATCACAATCCGACAACATTGCCCAATATTCGCCCTAGTTTCTTTCAAGTGTTTTTGGAGATATTCACGTAAACAAATGCTATTATGTCTAGACCTGTTGCCGCATATTCTGTGTTATCAGAAAATGTTGCGATTTTTTTGAAACTTCAAATTTGGGATATTCGTATTAAATTTTGTGGTACAAGCATTACAATGATGTGTAATATTCGTACTTTACATAACGGCATTAAGATCGTAAACACCCATACAATAGCAAACATGAAACTAAAAATATTACCAATAAATATACAAAATCCCACAAAAGGCATACCCGTGTGCATGGGAAGAGAGGAGAACAAATGTGCAGCGCTACGATGTAAACACGAAGCCTATTGAGTAAAAATCTGAGATATTCTATACTTAAGACTTCACAATTAATTTATTCTACATAGACATTTATGAGTTTGTAGTAAGTATGACGTTATAACGTGGGCGTAAATTCATTATAATTATGGCAAATCGATACATAAACGTGTGTTGCTTAAGATTATTTTTGTATCCCTTAGGCCCGATTTTATCAACATGCATATTTAACAAAGAATTTGACAAAGCTTTTCTATTGGATGTTATTTAGCAAAAGCTTCCTATTGGGTATTGCGGGCTAGGTTAATAAATATCGTCCAATAGTATCTTATCAATGTTGAAAACAAAACGTCAAAGTTGGATGACACTTTTCATCATATCGTATAACAAAACTATTGTTGTAACAAGTGTATATTTGTTGCAACATAATCGATTAATGAAGTTTGCAGCTCGAGACGAAGTCAACAATCGAAATAAATATCTTTTTGAATGGTTGAAATTAGATCACAAATCCCAGTAAAAAAGTACCTAATGCCAAATCAAATATGTACCGTTGAGGCGATCCCTTCGGCGAGATGGCGCGTGGCCGAGTGGTATGGTGTTCGACAACGCTGTTTTCGTGAGTGATGTTGGTGGGTGTTGGTTCAAGACCCAGCCAGCCCGTGCACCTAGTTTTTTTAATTTTTTTTAACCAACATATTCATTGATATACGTTTTACTCATATTACACACATTTTTTTGTACCATCCACATAAATGTGTTTTTGAATCAAATTTCATTAGACATCTTATTTGACATACTGCAAAAGCTAAGTACCGGAGGTGGTGGAGAATTCAGTCAGTAGAAGTGAAGTTCATCCTTCAATATCAATCGCCAATTGCTCTGATGGCGGCATCAAAATGAAATTATTCCAAAAAAGTAAAATTATTCGCAATTTTTGTTGTACTAGTAAAACAAGCAACAGGCATATGCATATCAGTGAATATTTTGGAAAAAAAAAATAAAAAAAAAGTTGCACGGGCTGGGTCTCGAACCAACACCCACCAACACCACCCACGAAAACAGGGAAGCTTTGTCAAACATCATACCACTCGGCCACCCGCCATCTCGTCGAACGGATCGCCTCAACGGTACATATTTGATTTGGGATTCGATACTTTTTTACTGGGATTTGTGATCTAATTTCAACCATTCCACAAGATATTTATTTCGATCGTTGACTTCGTCTCGAGCTGCAAACTTCATTGATCGCCTATGTTGCAACAAATATACATCTGATTTGAGTTACAACTGTTACAAGTATTTTTACGAAGTACGTCACACGGATTCGGGAGCCGTCGGCGTGTTTTCGGTTCTGGATTCAAAAACCCATTTCTATTTTGATATAACTTTTGAATTATTGCGAAAAAAAAAGAAAACAAAAACATTTTTGTTGTAAAACTAAAAAATTATTCAAAACCCTAATTTTCTTTCATCATTATCATTTAGCAGAAGAAAAAACCAGCAAAAAAATGTATAGTTTTTGCGGAATCTGATTGGTTGAAATTAGCAATTGCTAAACTTTTTGTTAAACAAGAAAATGCAATTTTTCACCCATTTAGGATGGAAAATCAGATTGGAAAAGATACTAGATGGTTCATAATGGTCGATTGTATATAAAGCATGTCATTTTTAACCTTTTTGAGGTAAACTTCAAGAAAAGTTAATAGTTTTCAGAGTACTTTGACAGATGCATGTTCTTGAACGGGCTGCTCTGATTGGTCAAAGCCTTTGTTAAAATGCGCCTGTTGATAAAATCGGCCCTTACTTCTAACGTAATCGAAATTTATCATTAGAATTTATTAGGCAACTGGTCCATTGAAATCATTAAGATTGTGCATGGATAGGTATCTGTTTCTTAATTAATTTTAAATGAATTTTGAGAAAGTATAAAATGGATTATTATCGGTAAGTTGTATTTCAAAAATTAGCTGTAATTACTTGCAATAAATTTCAGTGTAATTAATTCGCTAATATTACTTATACTATACTATACAGGGTGTTCATTTGAAAACTCCCTCCCCTCCGGATTTCTCGAAAACCGCCAACTAACAGAAAAAAACGCTGAGATACGTCAAAAGATTTGTCAAGGGAAACAACTTTTTAACCCAAACCTACTTCATCCCCTTGTACCCTCTCTCCCACCTGATAACAAATACCTGGAGCAAAAATCGCTCATAAAAATCATGGCAACCTCTGTTTGCGGCCATTTTTTAACTGGCAATAATGGATTTTTGTAGTTAATATGGATGAAACTTTTTGTATCAAAATTATTAAAAGACAGGTGAGTGCAAATAATTAACAGTAATATCCGTTTACACCTGACAACTCTAACGCTACGGCTCACTGAGGGCTGGACACCATTTCCTTTGAATTCTTTACATAATAATTTTCTTTCATATAACGTAAAATTGACTAAAAAAATCTTATAGTTGCAAGCTATATTAGCGGCCAGCACTTTGGATGACCGACCGGAAGGCCCAGACGGGGGATCCCTATCGGACCGTCCAGGATAATGATGGTGTAATCATTCCAAAGGTGCTGGCCGTGCACCGTCCCCCCTCTGGGAGTTATAAAACAATACGACTTAGGGCCGGTTGTAAAAATGCGGGTTTAGCACGAGCTTTGTTAAGCCTAAGCTTAGCTAAGCTCAGGCTTAAAGTCGACACCCGTTGTACAATCGTCGGCTTAGTTAAACCTGGTTGATAATGAAATTCACTACAGTTGGCATCAATGAAGCAATACGTACTGACATAATGATCTGAAAAATTACCTTTTTTGGTTAGGCACTTATGACGTTTTGTGTCAAACTTTGGCAACGACCGCTTTTGTCTCTGTCCTTTCATTCAATCTCTTTATTAAATTAGAAACAAATCTTCCAGAAAATTTGACCTAATAAAGTGACAAGCAATTTGAAGGTTCATCCTTGACAAATCATGTCATTTTTATATCAGGCTAGGTTTAAACCTCAGCTAAGCTCGCGATGAGCATCGGCTTACGTAAGCTCGTGTTAAGCTTGGAGTGGGGGGTTAAGCCAGCATTGTACAACGGACATTTAGCCACTGACGTGGTTTAACGTCGGCTTACCTTAGGCCGAAGCTTAAGCTTGCATTGTACAACCGGCCCTTAAAGGCTTAAGTCCTGACGGCTCTCAGAGAAAGAAAAGCTATATTAGCGAATCAATTACGCTTAAATTAATTATAGGTAATTGCCGCTAATTTTTAAAAGGCAATCTATCGCCAATTCATTCTATACTTTCTCAAGAATATTTGCATCCGATCGAACAGTGGGCCTAATGTACAAAATTTCCGCAAAAAACTGGTTTTTTCCCGGAAAATTGGGAAAAACTGTGAATCACGTGTTAAATATCAGTCAAGTCAACAATTTTTATAAACACATAAATATAAAATGCAGCTTTACAACCCTGACAACATTGCTGTTAGACAAAAATGAAAATTTTTCCTACAATGCAAGACCACTTCCGCATTTAGAGCGGACTGAAATGGATATTGAGCATATTCATGAATTCTAGGATGGCGATGCTAGAGAAGCAGAATCAAAACCAGATTCTTTCTCCGAAGATTCAGGTCTTGACGATGAAGTGCCTCTAAGTCTCCTGGCTTTGGCCAAATAATGTTGTTTTCACTTGTTTTGTCAGTGCTTTTCAAGATTCTCATGTTGATTTCTGTTTATCATATAATGTTTTCAAGTTTGTTATTTTGTTAATCAAGGCAAGAGTTTTTCTTTATTTATATGTTTTGATATAATGGTGGCTGTACCCAAATATGTTTTTACATACTTTGACAGTTATTTTAAATTGTCTATCATGTATTTTTTATTATGTAGGCATTTAAAGTTCATGCTATTTTGTTAACCAGTTTTTTTTAATATTACGAAGTAAATTATAATTATATATAATTATAATACATATATGATCTTTGTTTTTTATTAAAGCGATTTATATCACAAGAATCGAAGGTAAACGTGTCCTGGTCGCAGACAACATTCATGGTTAGAAAATATACGCGATTGGACTGGTATGAACACATCATCCTTAATTTGTACCATTCAAGACCGAAATAAGTATGCCGACATTGTCGCCAACCTTCATTAAATGGAGACGGCACCAGAAGTCTTATTCAGGTGCCGCCTCCATCTTCTTAGAAGAATGTACATTTATCCCTGGCCGACTCTACTCACTAGGCCGGAGCATTGAAATATGGCAACACTGAATAGCGGGCCGAGCTGGGCCGAGCAAAAAAGAAGTTTGGAAGGTGATTTTTAATGTGTTTTTAATTATTTACCTGCACAAACGAAACTATAAAGATAAAAAGATGCCTGCAAAGTGTGTAGTACCAGGTTGCACTAGCAATTGTGCTTCCAATAAAGGACATATTAGGGTGTTCAATTTCCTTCAAGACGAGCATCTCAATCAGAAGTGGGTGAAAGGTATTCCTCGTAAGGGCTGGTTATATTTACAGGAATAAAGACAATAATTTACAAACATTTCCAAGGATAATACCTATTTTAAAGTACAATGTGGTACCTACAATGTTTTCTGGACCTCCGAAATATCACAGAAAAATACAGTTGTAATAGAACACATCTGGGCACACCTACGAAAAGATTTGATAGTGAAGGGGAATCAAGACCAGCAAGAATGGCTTCAAGGTGACCTAATAGTGAATTTTTCTAGCTTCAGTGAAAATCTACAAAGTAAATTGAGTGTTCATTTAAGTGGAAGTGGCAGTAGGAAACAGGTTGCGTTTATTTTTATTTTGTAGTGTTTGACTATGATGAACCAGACATCAGATGTAGGTGGTATTAGTATCAATGAATTACAGGCATTCCTTTAAGTCAATAAGTCATAATTTGTTGGTGATTTGAGTTAGATTTTACCACTGTCATTAAGAATATCTTGTTGGTCTTAAATAGAAAATATTTTGGCACACTATTTTCAAATAGGTTTTCTGTTGATATAATGTTAAAATCTTTTCTATGTCGAGCCGAAGAAAGTTTACAATTTTATGAGAGAGAATAAGTTGCCAATTTTACCACCATCCTAAATATTCCTCAAAACTTTGCAGTTCTTTAAAAATTGCACCTGACAGAAAATATGCCTTACATTAAAACTGCTGCAGAGGGTTTATTATTCTCGGAGAAGTACATTGTTTTACAATTAATGAAATATCAGCCTGTATAAATGTTCTTGTCATTACCAAAATTATAGGTAGAACATGAAGGACAAAATTATTTGATAGGTATATTAAATACATACAGCTTATAGTTGGTAGGCGTAACCCTTCCATCAGAGTATACAGCTCAAATTACAGTCCTTATTCCCAATAGGTATTGCTAAAATTTTGATTTCAGGCCAATAGGTATAAAGGTAAGTTTTTGGACAATTGCACAAAGTAGTTTTAATGAAAATTGCAAAAGAATACATCAATATACATATAGATGAGTTTGTTTTAGACACATTTGTTCATGTAATCAACCCCAAACTGATGAAATTCTGCTTGAATTAATGTTGTTAATGTAGCAAATATTTTTATTAATAATTACACTGAAACAGTGCAAGACAAAATACAGACTGACAAAACTAAAAAGAGGAAATCTAATGGAAATAAGAAATGTCCAACAGAAGGGAAAATTTCTAAATCTAAATACATGTACATTTTTGTACTGATACTACTGGCATTTTTCACCATTCTTATTTTTTCAAAAAGTATTTTTCTTAATTTATCAACCGAGATGAACTGTAATACATATAAAATGTAATAATTATTCTGAAACTATAAAACAATTTGAATTTTCCGCGGAATGCCCGCCTTTCGGCCCACGGTAACCGGCGCACTATTTGACAGCTAAGCGACGTTGCCACATCTAAGGCTCCGGCCTAGTGTAGAGTCGGCCATGATTTATCTCATAATTATATGAACTTGTTTTTAGATTTCTGGCTTGAAGTTTGAGAAACTATAGTTTCATTTTTTTCCAATTTTTCCCAAGTTCGGGATAAAACGAAAAAAGACCCAATTTTTCCAATTTTGCCGGTTTTTTATGAAGCTTTAAAACTCTAAGTGAGATCTTGGACTGTTAGTGATATTCTCGTATTCGTTTATCAACGCTTTTGTTTCAAAAAGGCAAGGCGAAGGAACTAGGTACAGAAACATAAGATAAGCCCTATTTCCGCCACCCGGTATAACTCCGTGCTCTGCATCTAGATATTCCAAGAACAGAACGTAACCAGCACTATCGAGTTGTACTTTGGTCGAAATTTCACAAAATTACTGTGCTTGATTTGATTCTGCTGTCGCGTAAAATTGAATAAATTTAAAATTACGTTCCAGCGCATTCTGCTCGACTCCCTTTTCTTTTCCGGAAACGACTATTTATTTACTGTAATTTATTCCATGGATACCACGAATCAATATAATTTCATTTCGGGACACGACTCGTTTGTCTTTTTACTCTCAATTATTTGTTTAAGTACGTGCCACTACTGAAACGGCAATCTTGAAATGGAGCAGAGATTTTTATGCTGCTATTTTGTTCACTGAGTAACAATAAGGGCCAGTTTCACAATCATTGTCACTTAACCGACAGATGGAGTAGTAGTAGCAGTAGTGATGGGGAGGCGAAGCCTGGCAAGTAGGCCACCTTTGGCCCTTTTTGCAAACCCCACTGAATCAATCACTGAAAACACTAAAATTCTAAACCCTAGAAAGCTCCTTGTGGAACCTACCAGACCTCCTGACAAAAGTCAGTATGTCCCACCATTTCGCTGAATATAGTGGCTCCTCCCCAAACTCGGTCGTGCCGAATATCTGAACCCCAAGGCTGCGATAAACTGCACATCTGCCCAGGAAGTGGAACGCTGTCTCGTCCTCCTCCCAGCATCTGGATCAAATGGGATCCCCTACCACTCTCATGAGTGAAAAATGTCTATTCAGCCGGCAATGGCCAGTAAGAACCCCCACCAGAAAGTTGAGCGTCTCTCTGACTTTATTCAAAAGCTATAGCGTTCGGCCCTTATCAGGGCCTGCTATAAATCTTTTGGCTTGCCTGCAGTCGTCTCTCTCTAACTAGGCTGTCGCCAGTTCCTTGTAGGCCCAGTTGTCCAGGGTCACATTGACCTGGCGTCTGCTAATTCCCAGCATAGGTTCTGGGCCGATGCAGGGGCTGCTGGCCTCTATCCTAGCTAATCGGTCCGCGCTCTCGTTACCCGGTATACCAATATGTCCGGGGGCCCACAGCAGGGTCACCTTCTTATGGGTTCTGAAGGACGGCACAGCATTCTTGAGCTAGAGCTGATCTGACCCTCGGAGCTGCCACCGCTTTCAGAGCTGCTTGGCTGTCAGAGCATATATATATGCTCTGTTGGCCGACAGATGGAAGTTAACCAGCAGTTGTTGTGGAACTTCGTTTCGCAAAGAAAACCTATGCCCACCGCGCAGTACCCAGTAAAGCCTTGACAGGAAGTCCAGGAATAGATACAATGAAACCGTCCGACGTACAAAAAACCAATACGATGCCAAAATGAAAAAGAAGGTTATGTCACGTGCCAATGGCAACTGCTCCTTCTGGCCAAACAAGTGGAGGGTAACTTCTCGAGGAACAGCTCCCCTCCAATCACATATGTGAATAGAACAGTTGCAACTACTTCCAAGAACAAAGCCGAAACATTTGCAGCAAATCCCACTATAAATGTCCCATACAGTGTCCAGATATCATCCATACCAAGGGTGCCCCAAACTATGAGCGAAATAACGCTCAGAACAAAAATAGTCCGGAAGGTGCTGCAGTCACTTGGCATTACTAACCCGAATGGGCCCGACATGATCCCTTCTATTGTTGTAAAGCATTGCGCACCGGAGCTTGCTTCCATACTTACTCGCCCCTTTTGGATGTCTTACGATTCCGGCATCTTCCCAAAACACTGGAAAACGGCTTGCATCCAGCCGGTGCGAAAAAATTAACTACAGACCTATAGCTCTGTTGTCTGTTATCAGTAAAGTTAAGGAAAAATGCGTCAACCAAGAGCTCATGAAATACCTTGAGCTCATCAAAGATCAACTGGGGATCTCCTGGCTTAGGTTATATATGGGCGGAGCAATCTCATCCATTCATTTGGCGAGGCTCACGTCATTGCTCTCGATATTTCAAAGGCATGCGAATCTCTCAAACAAGCTTCCGTACTATGGCCTCCCTGCTAAGCTTTGCGGTTGGCTCGCAGACTTCCTCTCAGTTCGGAAAATCTCTTTCGTGATTTTTCCTCTTCCTTCCATAACATCAATGATGGGGTTCCGCAGGG
The DNA here is from genome assembly GCA_951848785.1 of Callosobruchus maculatus. Classification (NCBI taxonomy): domain Eukaryota; kingdom Metazoa; phylum Arthropoda; class Insecta; order Coleoptera; family Chrysomelidae; genus Callosobruchus; species Callosobruchus maculatus. Next base: position 6,643,147 of record CATOUR010000033.1, read on the forward strand.
ATCGGTATTGGCCCCGACATTGTTTCTGCTCCACATCAATGATCTATTCTCTAGCACTACAAACCCAATCCACAGTTTTGCGGATGATAGTACTTTGCATGCAGGAATCATGAGCAATTGAACGATCTCTGTGGTCGAGTTGGAACGCAGAAGACTGGCAGCGTCTGCTTCGTTTTCAAAGGATCTGAAGGCCATTTCTTATTATGAACAATCAGAAGAAGTCGCTCATTCAAGCTCGTAGGAGTCAACAATACACAAAATCTAATCTGGACGAACACGTTGCGTCAATTGGAACGGCTGCTGGTAGGAAGCTTGGGTACCTATTCAGAGCCAGAAAATACTTCTCACCATCTAGTCTACTCACAATGTATAAAGCTCAGATAAGCTCAGATAAGACCTAGACTGGAGTGTTGCTCTCATGCCTGCTGCCTCTACTACTCTGTCGATACTAGATGCCGTCCAGAGAAGGGCGGGCAATTCGACTAATTGGTGACGCAGCCTTAACGTGCCACCTCCAGCCACTTTCTTACCGACGTGTGGTTGATGACCTCTCACTCTCCTACCTACATATATCCAAACGGAATCTGCTCCTCTGAGCTAAAAATAATAACGAAAGGAGAATACTGCTTCAGGCTTTAGGCAGATAGGGCTGCAAATATGCAGTGACTAAATATAGAATTATAATCCTAAAAAGGAATAGTAACATACAATTCAGTTCTGCTTTGAGTTCAATTGCACCTTGTAGGTATTGACATCGTCACCGCAACTGAAAATGCGGTATCTATCTAATGGTTAAAAATAGAAGTGCGTAGGATAGACCATGCACATAACAATCCCATCCACCAGGTCCGTAACCAGGAATTTTTTCGGAGGTTGAATAATAGAGGTAAAGAAACAAACTCTTTTGCCCTGTATTTGAGAAAAAAGCGACGACCTTGATGGGCTGCCTATCGCAGAGTTTTTTGAAACAATTCAAATTAACAAGTTGTCAGGACTTTTAAAACTTTAAAGGTCCGGTCAAACAGAGGGCGTTCTAGAAAGCAGCGTTACGGCGATCTGTTGTTTGTACCAGTAAGCACATATACGTTTTTTAAACGTAATTTAAATATACGAACGGTTTATAATACGTTTTACGTCAGAATATTAACGGTGTAATTTTTGTGAAAATATATACCATTTGATTAAAACGTCATTATAACGTTTAATTAACTGCACAATTCTACGGTGGCTCACTTCCACATTAGAATAACGTTGTGTACTTCACAAATGAAGTGTGCAAAAAATGATGTATTCAGACATTAAAATAATGTTCTGATTCATAATCATTCTGCAGTTCATAGAGTTTCAATGTTGAAGTAACGTTTGGCTGTATCACTTCATTAACCATATGAGCATCTGTTTTTCAGAAGTTTTTCATTTTTAGAGTAGGAGCGAAGTCTAGTCAAGCACGTCTAAACATACATTATTTTGCTAACCCTCTATAAACTATACAAACCATTATGTTAAGGGTCTAGGGTATAGCGCGCGAAATTGAGAATCCTAGAAAATACATATTCCCGTGTTAGCAAGGAGGCGTGGCCGCTTGTTCCCTTTCTCCAGTGTGTGCGTCTAAGATGAGGGGAGGTTAGTCCAAAAATCCAAAGATAAGGTCAAAAGGTCCAAAGGTAAGGTCCAAAGGTCACTATAAAAATAAATTTCGTATTTCCAAGCTCCTAACGTTATGTTTAAACATACAATAATGATTTTAAAAGCAAACTAAAGAAGAAAGCTTACGCTTTGTTACCTATTTGGGCTTTTTTTGATATTTTGTTTGGTTGTTAAATTACAGGTATTTGAAGAATGTGTAATTTTGCATTGCGAGTTTTTTTGCACTCTAAAAAAATTTTTTTGAGAAAATCGCAAGTAGTTGTCATTCATTGAGGTCTTAACTATCACCCTCTGAAATACTGTGTATGTAGTTTGAAAAAAAAGTGAGTTCTGTTGGAAATGGGGATCCGTGTTTTAACATGGCAAATACATATGTATGACTGTGTATACCCAGGCCCCTTAACAGATGTAGATAACGTGCATTACTCGTCAGACACAACGTTACAGTAACGTACTTCCTCAACGGAACAATTTGATTTGTCCGAAAGAGCCAGTGTCACTTCTAGGATGTGCGTGTATGTCGTGCTATCGGTACTGGCGGCGGCCATTTTCACCTGTTGTCTGTTGCTGTAGAGTCAACAAGTGTTCTCCGCTTTCTGGGTTTCCAGCTGTTTATATAGGTCTCGCGTTTGGTAAGTACATCTACATGACTAACTAATTTGCTGAGATAAAATGCGAATGTACCTAATGTTAAAATTCTGCTGTGGAGCTCAGATGCAAATGATCCTGTTACAACACGTTGTTTGGCGGCGTGCGTTTTTTTAAGCAAAACTGATTTTTCTTCTCAATTCATTGAGTACCTATAACTGTTTCAAAATAGTAGCAGTGTCAGCCGAAAATATTATTAAGACATCAAACTACCAACGTCCATGGATAAAGTGAGCCCAAAGTTACAGTGTTTTATCAAAAACAGCCATTGTCACTGTTGCTGATATCAAGAACAGCCAAAATCATTAGACATTGGTGGTTTATACCAGTAAACTCTAGTCAGAGTCAGTTTCGGTTTTGCTGCTATTATTAGTAGAACGTTGTTCTGATATTTAGACCGCAGTTGCAGCGATGGATGCGAGTGAAGTAAAACAGTTGAAAGGAATTCTTGCCCATTAATGTGTAAAAACAACCAATGTCACAGAGCTTATAAATGTGTTTGTGCCTCCTGGAAATTCTTGTGTTTTGAAATTGGTTATTTATGAGAAAAACCCTTCAATTGTACTTGAGTTTTTTTAAATTTATTTCATACTGTTAGCCCGTGTTCACATCGGACGCGCCTCGCTTGGAGCATCGCGCTTTGCTTAGCGCTACGCTATGCGCCCGATGTGAACGGCTGCATCTAAACGTATGGGTTGGTTCCCCTCGCTTTACGCTAGGCGGTAAGCAAAGCGCGATGCTCCATGCGAGGCGCGTCCGATGTGAACGGGGGCTTAATGTAATAAAAGCGTACTGGTTTATTTTACGTTTCATTTCCACGTATTTAAAATGATTCGGTTTAACGTAAAATTGAAACTATGATTTCGAAATGTTTATTAACGCTGGATATCTGGAGCCGGTAACCAAAAATTAATAGGTAGGGTTGTTCTTGAATTAATGAGAATTTTCTACTTTTAGGTAATTGTGAATTATGCCACGTTTTAAGATTCTTTCGAAACGTCAAGTAAAAAGAGGTAAAAACGAGGTACTCTGATGAAACAAAAACTGTAGGTTGCGTTTTTAATATTCTTTTTATTTGCACCCTTATAGTTGAGAACAAATTTTATTTTAAGTTTGTTATATTCACTTTATAAGCGGCTTTCTAGTGCGAGCTCAATAAATACGTAAAAAACCAAATTTTTTTGAGTTTCATTTATAACATCCTTTGAAATAACAATTCAAATATAACCTAAAAATAAAGACTATATTAAACTTTTTCGATAAGGGTTAAAAATTGACCATTTTTAAACGTATAATAAACCCTTTTTTAAAACCGGAATGAGACGTATATTCATACGTAACTTGCAATGTTAGAAACCGCGACATTTTTAACTTGATTGTACGGGAAAAGCGTCAAAATGGAAAGGTGTCACAGGTTAAACAACGTTTAACTAACGTATGAGTGTTTACTGGCATACGTCTGTTTGACGGGTTGATACTGGAATATGACAATACAATAGAACGCTGTAACGCGGCATTAGAGAACGCCATGACGCCGCGTTATAGAACGCCCTCTGTTTGACCGGGCCTTAAGTGGGGGTGCGTGAATTTGGTCTGTCAATAGGAGGCGTTTCTTCAGTATACCCCAATATGAACAAGTTTGGAGACAAGAAGGCTAGGTATACAGAGGCAGGGGCTCCGAATGCTCCAGAGGCTCTGACTCTTGTTGCGGTAGATGCACAATATCTAGGAGTACCCTTAGATGCCGGACTACACTGGAATATACACTTAGAAAGAAGACTAAAGAAAACCACAGACTCTTTCAGCAAAACATTTTTGTGGATTAGATTTTTTGAAGTTAAGTTTGGGGGGGGCGGTGCAGATTAGATTCCATCGTTTAAATTTGCTCTCGTAGGGAGGGAGGGGGGTGCATATTATTGGATTACGATTTTAGGCGGCATGAGCTGCATTTGTTTTACAAAAAATCTGACATTCTCAGCTCACATAACTTCACTCACTTCAATACGTGTTCTTTCTATCCACTCAATTCAAATGACATTAACGAAAACTGTTGATTTTAGGTTACAGTCCGATCAACTGTGCTCTAGTCATGTAGCGAATGTCACATTTTGGACATTTGCAGATGTGAATGCGAATATCTGCTGTCAACATTGGCGAATGCGAATATTAAGTTTTATATTTATTAAAATAAATTTAATTTTATTTTTGTTTGTTTACATCGCATTTAGTATATATTTTTGTTTGTTAAATTTTTATGAAAATAAACAAATGATATCAAGTAATAAACAGAAGACTGATGCGATTATGAGATTAAGTTACTTTTTACATTAAAAAACTCAAGAAAATGAATGGATTTTGTTATTGTGTTATTAACCAACTATTATATTTAAAAAAAATTTTCTCAAAACATTCGCAGTGATTTCGCGAATACGAATATGTAAAAATATGCGAATATATCCGCAAATCCAAATAATCGTTACATAACTACTGTGCTCAGCTGTTCTTTTTGAAAGTCTAATAGAACTGGTATTTACTGATTTGACAATCTCACTTTAGTTTGAAATATCTCACTTCACTTGCAAAATGAATGCGCCTATTATATAACATTTCGGATCCCCTGGATCCCCCCTAAATAGGTGCCTGTGCGCACATCATCGTTTGTTGGGAAATCAAACAAATATATTTTTTTCATGGTCGGCCTCCCGCAAAGGCTGAAAGCCTATGGCGCTGTAGAAGCGCTGCGAGAGGATAAGTATCGGTTCACGTTATGTTTGAAACGCTGCAGGTTGTAGCCGTCGGGAACAAATTCCCCGGCAGCTGATTCCACAGCGTGGAAGTTCTCCAAAAGAAGGAATGGAATGAAAAAATATGTGAATACGCTACGCCAAGTAAAGTGCTGTCATAAGAATCAACAACAAATAGTGAATAAATTGCACGCCATTGTAGGGCCAGCAGTATCAGATCCAGTGGCGGCTGGTGAGGTAGTGCCACAATGCCATGGCACTACCTTAATTTTCGACAAAAACATATTTATCTATCTATCTCTTAAACTTTTCTTATTCTATGTTAGTTTCCAACGACTCTTTCTGTTTTATATGAAATGGCAATAGCGCCTCAGCGTATAAATGCTTGCACCAGGCAACACGTGGCATCGTGGCAACTCACACGATGAGAGCTGACGACGCGACGCGACGGCGATATGGCTCAGCCTACCGTGCCGTTTCTTATAAGGCACAAACAGAGTGAGTGAAATCTTATCAGAAACGCTTATGTGTGACAGAGATAACGCTATGCTGGACGTTTGGATAGATTTTAAATACGAAAATCCGAAGTAGATCGTGCCAGGCACAGTACCCATATTCCCGTTCATGGTTGACTATTTTTGTTTTATTTCAGCAGCTTCTATTTGTTTATGTTTGATGCTGATGTTGGCTTTTCTCGTTAAAGGTTTGAAATTTAGATCTTATTAGTTTGAGTGAGTTGTGCGCTGTTTTTGGATCGGTATGTCTTTTGCTTTTGATTAAAGTATATCATTGGAGTGGATATGAATAAAATTGGCGCATTAATAAACTCATTTAGTAATCTTCCGCTGGAAGAAAAACTGCAAATTAAGGAATTAGGACGTCCAACACCTGATTTAAAAATTGAAAAACTTATTGGTAGTTGACAGAAATCGCTTAGTCGTAAATTTAATAAAACTATTTATGATAAAAACAATTGGATAAGTGACTGTGAAGAAGTTAACAAACTTTTCTGTTTTGTGTGTGTTCTATTTGGAGGCGATGACACTTGGGCGAAAAAAGGCACGGATGATCTTATTCATATATGGGAGAAAATGAAGAACCATGAAAAATCTAAAGTGCATATTAATAATGTTTTTAGTTTTTCGATGCTTGGTAAGTCGAAAATAAAGGCTCAGTTAAATTCGGCTTATCGGCTAGTTATAATTATCCTTTTTTCAATTTTATATCGGTTTGAAATTTTGGCTGTCATTCTGGCACTACCTCTCTAAGTTGGCACGAGCCGCCACTGATTAGATCTGTTGTGCAAGCTTTGTAAGCAAAGCTCACCCCCACTAATAACAGAGCGGATGCGTCCATGGTTTCAGGTGGTTATTTAACCATAAATAACATCGAGTACGTGCCGCATGTGGCATTTAGCTTGGAAAACATCGCGTTTGATAGTGTACATTGCTTTAAGTGCTGAACTAAATCTCCTAATCAGAGTGTCAGAATAAGATTTGCGTCGACAATTTACAGCCGCCGTGTTCACTATTATTTCCTCATAAATGAGCGCAATTTATGCAGCTACTAACTGCATTCAAATGCACGCCTATAATTAGGGGTTGATACGCCCCCCACGCATCAATTCCGATACCCTGCAAGGAGCTGGTTCCGCGGTGCGGATTTTGCCATTTCCTTTACGTAATTACACACCTGGGGCACTTGCTACACCTCGAGGCTAACTCGAGACTGCTTTTTAACTACCACGCCATACGTGAGGAGAGCATTGTGATTACGAACATTTTTGTTTGGACGTTATGTGATATCCACCCCTAAATGTTCAATTTTTTGCTGAGAAATCGCTGATCTGTAAGTAGGGACTTTGTCGTGATGCAGCATCCAACCGAAGTCTTCATAATGGTACGCGCACATAAATCGGCATTGGACGGACGGTACGGATGGAGCGGCCGGTACGGTACGTATTTTTCATATCTGATCGGAATCAGAAGAATTGGAAATCAGTAGCAAATATGCAATATAATATAACCTTTCAATAAAAAATAGTGGATTACCCAATTCATAGTCTCGACACAGCATGGTAAACAACCAGCAGAATATCTCTGCGGATTTCCTATATAAAAATGGTTCCCACAGAATTTGACCTTCGGATGATTTTACGGGTGCGAAGTCTGGGTAGAGATGCGAAAATACCGGTACCAATTCGATATTTTTTAGCCAATGGAGGCACGTAATTATTTTCGATACCGATACCGCTACAAAAGTAGCGACACCAGCTTGGAATCGCTCAAAAAGTATCTAAGACAAAAATACTCGATATTAGTGCAGAAGTATTGATATATTTGAAGTATCGAAGTATCGTTAGCATCCCTACAAATAATCATCCAAAAGGGGGAAGCGCGTGTAATTGCCGCCAACCTGAGATATTGTGCTGATTGTTTACTATGCTGTGGTATCGACACCAAAACAAGACAGTCTGGGCAAAACCGAAAAGAAGAATAGACAAGCAGTAATCAGTGGCAAAAAAAAGATAGTAACATAATTTTTCAAAAAGTCGCTACAAATCGGTTTATTTTGTTAAATCGCCGCTACGTCTCAACGTAATCAAAATGTCGTTATTTTCGCGACAAGTTGCTATGAATGACAACACTGTCTGCAGGCAGTACAGGTAGAAACTTGGCAAATGCCGACGGTGCCTCGGCAATCGCCGATCAGCATCGCAAATTACTTCGGTATCGGTACGCACGGCACGCATCGGCCGGCTTTATTTTCTAGTTGCTAGATTTTCGCCGGATTTTGAAAATTCGATGCCTATCGTCCGCACGTATGTGCGATGGTCCATTAAATTTAATAGAAAGTATTTTTCTCCGATCCGTACCGTCAGTCCGATGCCGATTTATGTGCGCCTACCATAGAACGGCCGTTTTATATCATTTTTTTACTTATTTAATCATATCTCAGCTACACCTGAATTAATTGGTTAGTTTTATATAATTTTTTTAATTATTTTTTTTTTGTTTTGCGAATAACATCATTGCTCGTGTTCACTTTTACTCTAGGCTTCTCTATGTGTTTTTTATAGGACAGAGTAACAGATAAGCATGATTTGGGCAGTGCTGTAGACTGGTCGAATTCCATTCTATCTCTGCTAAGCTTTTTCCGATTTCCCCGATATCGTGGCATAGACACGTAATGGTTACGCCATCGGCTATTTGTAGAAGGGCCGACAGGTTGATGATTAGTGTACAGATTGAATAGAAGGGGTACCAGCACGATATCCTGGGGGGAACCATACTTCTGAAACTAACGCTCTGGGTTACTCGACGCTAAGCTACACTCCAGTCTGTTTTCCTTGATTTCCAAGTGATTCCAACATATCTCATTTCAATGAGTTGCCTTTCAGTCATTTGGCTGAATAAATAAACACTAATACGGCTTTTTTCAAATTATTTGTAAGAAACCCAAATAAGTGCATTTAAAAAAAATTTCAGTTTGGTGAATTTTTTTTTAGCCTTATAAATTATCAGGTATTACCTTTATTTGCTTTAGTTGATATGCCCAGTCATTCTTCTATAAAATGAGTCCAAAATGTCGTGAATCGGTCGACAAATAATCAAGCTATGGCGCTACAACTGCGCGAACCCATGGAGTCGTGATACAGAAATTGAAAATGTAATAAAAAAATTATAACCCCTTTTTTCACATTTTTTCTCGATAACTTCAACTGTATTTCCATACCTCAAAGTTTGTCGACATGTTGGCGGAACACATGTATGTTGTGTGAGATTTAGCACCTGGCCAGAGCAGGATTTATCGGATCTGAATCCAGCTTGTTGGGGAATTCGCTGGTTTTCTATGTGTGGGCCTATCGCAAGAATATTGCTTATTCTGATTTACCATCTACCAGTGCACCAGTTTTACATAGTAAGCTGCTTCCTGTACCATTTCGTAATGCTACGGAAGATTTCCTTGGTAACCACAAAAGTAATAATTATACTGAGCTTATCGAACAGAAAGAAAGTTTTTACCTGGAGAAAGATTCCACCAAAATAATATTAGGATAATGGAAAAGCGATACCAAGGGACAATGATGCCTGTTTATATTTGGAATCTAGTTCTGAAAGAAAATTAGGCCATATAAAAAAGAGTTGTTTTAATATCCATTTTTGAGCCCAGATTATTTTTTTATGGTCGGCCTCCCGCAAAGGCTGAAAGCCTATGACGCTGTAGAAGCGCTGCGAGAGGATAAGTATCGGTTCACGTTAGATTTGAAACGCTGCAGGTTATAGCCGTCGGGAAACAAATTCCCCGGCAGCTGATTCCAAAGCGTCGAAGTTCTCCAAAAGAAGGAATGCTGGATGAGACTGGTTCGGGGAGTAAGGACATCCACCTGGTAAGGATGAGCTCACAGAGCTTCTCTAGTGTTCCTGGTTTAATATCTATATAGAAGGAAAATATTTTTAGACTGTATGTTTTGTTAAAATAATAATTCTGAGTTGCATTTCTTGTCATTAAATTTTGTTTAGTTTTTGATAAAACTCTTTTTCATTCTATATGAGCTTTATATATAAATAGCCTTAAAATAATAAAAAAGCTAAAAACTTATTACTGCAAATTTTAAATTATGCTAGAATAGTCCTTAGGTACACAAATAATGATAATGTAACAAAAAATCAATAAACAAGACAAAAATCAAATTTTGTTACATAGTGCTATTAGGCATTATTAATGTTTTTTGTTTCGATGAAATACATGCAATGCTTCTAAAGTTATGATGATCTTGAAGAAAAAGGACAAACAACTAAACTGTCAATATAAAGGTAAACAGATTTATTAAACCTTTTTATATACGTTTTTGTCGATAAACTGCGGTCTAGTTTCGCCCAGTTTTGTTTGTGCACTTTATGCTGGAACACCTTGTGCAGTCCAATTTTTACATACAAACTTTTAATTGTTGAGCAACTTCCCAACCGTCTGCATGATACCGCTTTGCTCAGAAAATATCCAGAATCGAATCTATTTATATCTGATCTGTCTGGAGGCATAAAAATACCTCGTCAGTGTTCAGCCTTCAGTAAAAAGCTGATGAAAAAATAAGTAGAGCGGTACATTACCTAACAAGAGATACAAAAGCGAATCTCGCCTATCACGCAAAGGCACTATTCGAGGATATCACAGGTTATTCTCCCCGAATCCGGGGGCAAAAATACGGCAAATCCCTTCTTTTATTAACTGCATGACACGAGGTGACATCAATGGATAAGGTGGGCTCAGTCAGGCTTACGGTGTTCTTTTAGGCACGGTATCCTTCTCCTTGTCGAGACGCGCTCCGTAATAATAATTCATTGTCGGTTAAATCAGTGAAAATCTGTTACAAAGCGTCAGTCTTTCTGGATATGCAGATTGAAGTTGCGCGATTCATGCTCGCGATATATTTTGCAATAAGAAATGGATGGAGTATAATCGGGTCATTCTCAGGAAGAACCCAAAATTAAGTCACCGTGTGTTGTACAGGGCGTTGATTTGAAAACCTCCCACCCCGGATTTCTCGAAAACCGCCGATTAAAAGAAAACGCCAAGTCGCGTCAAAAGATTTGTCAAGGGGAACAACTTTCTACCAAAAACTACTTCACCACCTTTTACTCTCTGCCCCCCAGGATTATCCCCTTAAAAAGTTCAAATCACAAGAGGTATCAAGCAATATCTTATTTCAAAGATACGTCGAAGTCCCTTATTTTGACGTTTGGTTTTTTTAAAATCGTTTTCGAGAAAATTAGAATCTTTATGTATCTTAACTTGTTCAAATAGAATACAAAAACATACGGAAGTAGGGGAGACCGGGGCAAAACGAGGTCTGGGGCAGAACGGGAAAAGTGCTCCTATGCATGATTGATACACTGAAATGCGCTAGCAACAGTGTTATTAGTTCGACCTTTAGTTGGCTTACGTCGGTCAACCAATGAGGAACGTGGCGGTGCTCGTATTGGCTGCGGTGTGAGAAAAAATTGAATTTCCTCCTCATTTTAAAAAGTTTTGTCATAAACATCGATGTGCTATTAGGTGAGTAGCAAAGTTTTAGCAATATGTTTAACCAGAAGCCGTAGCGGTAGGATCGAGTTTTGGTATTAGATACCGTTTGTAGCCTTAACTGGTTTAGGTTAGAAATTCTTGAATTTACCATATTATTTGTTTGTTGGGGCAAAACGGACGGGGCATGACGGGATACTATACCGTCTTGCCCCGTACTATATATGCTATGTATTTCTTATCTGGTCTTTAATTTTTTTTCAGTCGAAAATCAAGTGCATCAACTTCTCAAACAAAATCTCAGCCTAATGCTTCAACTTTATCTATTAACAGCCATTGTGGTGAAACGGAACCTCTCTCTAACCTTGCTATTTTACCTGGCACAGCCATAGTTGATCATAAAAGACCTCCATTATCACAATTTATTGAAGAATGAGAAAGCAAATGGCATATTCCTCGTTTTTGGTTAGCCCGGCAGATATTATATTTGTACCAAAAGAAATTAGAACTGAAGAAACAAAGACAAGGAAACGAGGTAAGATTGACGACGAATTTTCCATCTAAGAATTAACTTAGAAGAAAATTAGAAACAAACAGTAAAAAAAAAGAAGACTGAAGAACTAAAGACTAAGAAAAAGAAATCTGGCAACAACACTAATGAAAGAATGACCAAAAGATGAATCTGGGGAAAAAGCAAATGCTAAGAAACCTAAACAGGGTAAAATTAAGAGGACTAAAAGAGAAACTGAGACGGATACTGACTTATCACAAGAAGATTGTGGTGACTGTGCTCGGATTTACAGTGAATACTTATATTCGCAGTCACAGGATCGGTGATGTATAGCATGCTTGGGCCCATAATTCCTGCGCTGGGGTTGATGACGAGCACGATAAAGCACATACTTGTGAACGTTTTCAGCCGTACTGAAGTATGTTCCCATTTTGCCCCGTGTCATTTCCCATTATGCCCCAATGGCGGGGCATAATGGGAAAAAAAAGTTATACTGATTTTTGCTACTTTTCGCCCAAGTCTGAATGGTTTAGTTGCTAAAAAAAGTTGCATTACTTAATTTAAATCCTTATGTTCCTACCTGACTAAAGGTTAATACAATAAAACATTTAATTTTCTTTATATGATGTGTTTTTCTTTAAGTATCCCATTCTGCCCCGGTCTCCCCTATCCCTTTTACTTCCCACACCGATAGGTGAGGGGAGTATTGTGATCGCGAAATTTTTCGATTTTGAGATAATACGCTTTTTGGTCGTTTTATGATGTCTGCATAACGAAAATCCATGTCACTCATTTCCGTCGGTCTATCTGTCTGTCTGTCGCTTTTTTCTAGCCTCGTGATATCAGCAACCGCTGCATGGATTGTGATGAAATTTGGACAGCGATATGCCGTGGGGTCGTAGTAGGTAATGTTTGTATAACCTTGAAAATGGGTGCATGGGCGGCGGAGTAATTAACAAAAAACAAAAAAAAAAATAAATATTGCTCAAACTTCGTTTTTAGGCGTTTTAGGGGTTCCTGATCATTTTCTACTTTTTTTTGGGTGAGAGTGAAATTGTGGTGGTTGGGGGGTGGAGGGTTGTAAAATTGAAAAATTTGTTGCTTTCATAATAGACTGTCCACTGACTTGTGAAGGAAGATCTAGCAACATAAATAACTTTTTTAGGCCCATCCGAACATTGCCTTGCCTATTACAGAAACCAAAGGACAGCATTTTTTCTAGTGTAAACATACGAGAGTATTGCTTTAGATCGTTCTATATTGTGTTACGAGGAAACTGTTGAATTGACACAGTAGTACTACCGTAGTGAGGTTGGAAAACGCTTATGGTTGTTATAAATCGTGCCAGTTGCGGCGCAGAAATAATAAAAAAACTAAAAATACAAAAAAAGCTCAAACTTCGTTTTTAAGCGTTTTAGAGGTTCCTGATCATTTTTTGCGTTTTCTTGGGTGGGGGTGAAATTGGGGTGGTTAGGGGGTGGGGGGTTGAAACACTGAAAAATTTCTTGTATTCATAATAGGCTGTCTACTAACCTGTGAAGAAAGACCTAGCGACATAAATCACCTTTTTAGATCCATCCGAACATTGCCTAGCCTATTACGTAAACTAAGGGACTTGGAATTTTCTGTATACATTCTGTATACATTCTGGAGTATTGCTTTAGATCGTTTTGTATTTTGTAACGTGGACACTATTAAATTGATTCTAATGAAATCGAAATTACCGTGGGATGGAAAACGCGCATGTTTGTTAAGAATCATGTCAGTGGCAGCGTAGCAATAATAAAAAAACTAAAAGTACGAAAACAACTCAAACTTCGTTTTTAGATGTTTTAGGGGTTTCTGATCATTTCCTAGCTTTTTTTAGGTGGGGTGAAATTGGGGTGGTTGGAGGGTGTGGCGTTGTGAAACTAAAAAGTTTGTAGTATTGATAATAGGCTGTCCATTGACCTGTAAAGGAAAGACCTAGCGGCATAAGACAATTTTAGGAAGGGGGGGAGGGGTGGCGATTATTTGATTGCAAGGGATCTCAGACTAAAGCTTTATGCTATGGAAAAACAATGATCTGATATCACCGTCGGGGAAGTACTGAGTTAATCAACTTGACTTCATTTTTTATTGCAGTAGGTGTTCAAATGTTGCCCGTTATTGGCTAAACAATGATACAGATCATTTTAAATTTCCTGATGGGCATGGAAAACCCCAAAAAACAACAGGAAACAAAAGAAAAACAACAGAGAACAACAGAAAAGAGCAGAAAACAACAGGAAACAGCAGAAAGCAGCAGAAAACAACAGAAAGCAGCAGAAAGCAATAGAAAACAACAGAATACAAATGAAAGCAACAGAAAACACCATTTTTGTAATGCTGGCGCTGATTTGGTTGCAAGGGGATCTCAGACTATAGCTTCATGCTGTGGGAAAAATAATAAAATACCAACTCCGTGAAGTGTGGGAAATACTGAGTCAATCAACTGTAGAGAAACCTTACATTGGAAAATTTTAGTTCGTAACTATTTTGGTTTAATCTGGGGCAACACGCGTGATAACATAGGCCAAGGTATTTGTTCTAGTTATAAGTTATCATATTGTGAAAGTTGACGTCAAGAATTGGCGAGCGCTGTTATTGTTATTTTTATATTGTTTTATCAACATAGGTTGTTACATAAGAATCCCCGAGCTTACTTTGGGGATGATGTATAGTATTGAATTCAATTAAAGAAAATATATTCGAATTATCAGATCGTCTTACTCTCTACTCAATGGGTTATGCCCCAAGTAACTAGGGTCAGTCACCCTACGCATACTACACAACTCAATTTTTTAGCTTGAGTATTCTTTGAAACGCTTTTATTGTAGAACCACCCTTGAAAAAAAGTGTCGCTACTATTCTAAGAGTTCTTAACAAAAGACACTCTGTATCTTCCGTGAGTTTTTCAAGTAAGATACCCAACTACCTATCGAGTAAGATTATATAACCGAAGTGCGTTTAATAGCTATTTCTTAGAATTGAGTGCGGTAAGAGCTTTATAATTTACAGAAAATCAGATCAAAGCTGATTTATAGCCATTTAGAAGTTATACTGCCAAGTTAAAATTCAGTAGGGAATCCCAAGTACGGCAGAATGGTGAAGAGATCTCGGATTTAATTGCGTGAAATATTCGATGGCTTTTAGTAGCTTTAAGCTTCGAGATTTTTATCTCTCTGATAAATCAGTTGTTAAATTTTAATTTCCAGTGCTCCGGAAAGCGATTGGTTTGATTTCTAAGATCCTATTTATAGATGACCTCTAATAAAGATTCAAAATCACTGCCAGAGGATGAGTATACACACATTAGACATAAGTAGTAGTAGAAGTAGCTGTGGGGCGGCCACGCCCCGAATTTAGCCCCTCAGCCACCATTACCTGCCTCCCGCTCCCTGCCAAGCCTTCCCGACCTTATAACAAAGGCCAGTATGTCGGCCCAGCTGAGAGGATAGTTCCTCTGGCTGGAGTTTTTCGGATCCAAAGATCTCGTATCTCAGCTCACGAGGTTTCTAATTGAAGGTTTGAATAAAATTTTTGTTTGTCATATATAAGTTTTATAACAAAACTGTTTTTGTTTTCTTTTTTTTTCGCAATAATTCAAAAGTTATACCAAAATAAACGTAGGTTGGTGAATCCAGTACCGAAAACCCCTGCGACGTCACCAGGGCGGTCAGGATGTTCCTTTGACCAACGAGGTCCTACTCCGATACTAGATTCTAGATTCCCAGCCAATCGAAAATACTTATGGTAACTAGTGTATATTTGTTGCAACATAGACGATTAATGATGTTTGCAGCTCGAGACGAAATCGACGATTGAAATAAATATGTTTTTGATTGTAAGTCAGATTACAGATTCCAGTAAGTAAGTACCTAATCAAATATGTTTCGTTGAATATATCTCCTCAATCACCGGTTGACCTAATAGAGTGACCGATAGTGAATCAGTGAGTCTTTGGATCGGAACCCAGACCTTCCAACTTTTTTTTTTATTTTTTTTTCAACAAAAACAATTATTGATGTGCTTTTGGCACTTGTCACGCAAATTTTTTTCTACGATCGACATTAATATCATTCGCGGATGCGAATGAGAATATCTGCTACCAACATTCGCTAATGCGAACATCCACTTTTATATTTATTAAAATAAAGGATATAATTTTATTTTTGTTTACTTGGGGTGTTAACTCTTATGTAAAATAATTATATTCATAGTTTATTTATTGTAGAACTATTTATTGATTATTTTTAGTTCTGGTCAAGAAGAAAATTATAACATTGAAATTCATAGAAGAATATTTTTTGTTTGTTTCTATTGCACTTATTTTTGCTTGTTAAATTTTTATGAAAATTTAATTGTTAAGCTTCATTGCCCAAAGTTAAATAACTAATAATACCAAGTGATAAACAGAATGTGATTACGAGTTTGAGTTACTTTTTTACATTAAAAAACTTAAAAATGAATGGTTTTAATGGATGAAGGGATTTTGTTTTATTAACCAACTATTACATTTAAAAAAAAATTAATGGCGATTGATATTGACGGACAAACCTCATTTCCAGTGATTTTCTGAATTGTCCGCCGCCTCCTGTACTTTGTTTTTGCACTGTGCAGTGCAAGTAATATGTCTAACAAAATGTGATTCAAACATATATTTATGTTTAGAAAAAATGTGCGTAACTAGTGCAAAAAGCACATCAATACATTTATTGATAAAAAAAGTTGGAAGGCCTGGGTTTCGATCCAAAGACCCTGAGATTCACTATCGGACACTCCAACCACTAGGCCATCCTTTGATTGAGGAGATATTTTCAACGAAACATATTTGATTAGGTACTTACTTACTGGAAGCTGTAATCTGACTTCAACTTCAAACATCCAAAAACATACTTATTTCGATCGTAGACTTCGTCTCGAGCTGCAAAATTCATTCATCGACTGTATTGCAACAAATATACACTAGTTACCAGCTTACCAGTACGTATGTTCGGGATTGGATAGGAATCTAGAATCTAGTATCGGAGTAGGACGTCGTTGGTCAAAGGAGCATCCTGACCGCCAGGGTGACGTCACACGGGTTCGGGAGCCGTCGGCGTGTTTTCGGTACTTGATTCAAAAACCCATTTTTATTTTGGTATAACTTTTGAATTATTGCGAAAAAAAAAAGAAAACAAAAACAGTTTTGTTGTAAAACTTATATATGATCTTTCCATTTATCACAAAAAAAATTTTTTTCTTAATTCAAAACCTCAATTGCCCATCGGCCTTTAGTCCATAGCCATAGTGATCTAGATCAGCCCGGCTATAAAATCTTCGGCTGGTTTGCATCCCTCACTATGCCTCCACTGTGGTACACTATGGTATCGTTTACACACTTTTTGAGGGCTGATGTTTTATGGCTACCTAACGGAACCTGCTCCTCTAATCTACACATCCATAAGTCCAATGTTCACCGAGCACCTGGGAGACTAATGCATCTTATCCTAACGCGGTCAATCTTCATACATGGAGAGTCAAGGTATGGAGTGACCCACCAGGTGATGTCTTTATTAAGCTTGTGAAGGTTGGCCCATACCTTGCTTTCGTGTATGCCTGAGTCTATAACTAAGTATTACTTACGTCATCATGATGGTACCAAAAGATGTAAGCTGGTGGTTCAGGACTAAAACGTATGGAGCAGGTCAAGTTGATCGTGCTTCCTTTGTCCACGTGAAGATCTGGCCCTCCCAATATTTGGGCTGTCGGAACTGCAACAAATGATATAATCGTCAAAATGTCTGTGTAACAAAGTATACATGGCAAAGGATTTGTTAGAGTTAAGAGTTAGAAATAAAATCTCACGATACAGTCATTCTCCCGCAAGTACCTCAAAGATTTATATCTCTATTCCAATACCGTTTCTTTTATTACCCCATTGACAAGAATTATTTATGAAAAATCCTACTCTCCAGCGGTTGCACAGCTGACTTGCTTTGTCGTCAGCGCGCCCTATAAAAGTATTGAGCAAAACTCCCAGCCTTCAAACTCCTTCATTAAGTTTTGTTACTTGAGAGAAAACTCCACTTTTATAGAAATGAACGAATTCAGCAGCGAAACAGGGGAGACAATCTTTGGCGTTACTGTTATGTCGCTTGCCAGTAAACGTCTTAAACTTGGACTTTCAGAGGCTGCCATACAATAATGCAGTGCAAGGTTACATCCTTTCAGCAGACAGATTAGAATCAGAAACAGAAAAGAAACACACATGGATAAATCAAATAGTTGAGCTTCATACAAGAAGAAACACATATCGTTTTACTTTTATTGTTAAAAATGCACATACTTGGTTTTCTATAAAGGATACTACAGATCCCTTATGAAGCATGGGCTATGGTTAATTTGATTGAAATCTTAGTACAAAAGGTATAAGGGAAGTTTTATAGTACAGCTTCGTTTATGTCATATTCTCAAGTAATTGTCTCTATATTCAATACGCCACTCAAGTGTCACTGGAGACTAAAGCAAGCTCGTGGTTTCTCAGCCACCCTATTCACCTGACCTCAGACCTGTATTTGCCCAAGGGAAGTACTTTGAAGAGGTTAACATGGATGTTTGAAAAACGATAAATCCTTGCTGAATAAAAAGTCAATCTCATATCTTTTCTACCACACCTCGCTCTCAGGAAGTTGGATAACCTTTGGTTTTCTGCTGCACTTCTTTTTTATAGCATTCGTTGTAGTTACCATATTTTCCTATAAGTCACTCAAAGATTTTTATCTCTATTCCGATACCGTTTCCTTTATTACCCCATTGACGAGAATTATTTATGAAAAATCCTACTCTCCAGCGATTGTACAGCTGACTTGCTTTGTCATCAGCGCGCTCTATAAAAGTATTGAGCAAAACTCCCAGCCTTCAAACTTCTTCATTAAGTTTTGTTCCTTGAGAGAAAACTCCACTTTTATAGAAATGAACGAATTTAGCAGCGAAACAGGGGAGACAATCTTTGGCGTTACTGTTATGTCGCTTGCCAGTAAACGTCTTAAACTTTGACTTTTAGAGGCTGCCATACAATAATGCAGTGCAAGGTTACACCCTTCCAGCAGACAGATTACAATCAGAAACAGAAAAAAAAACTTACACGTGGTTAAATAAAAAAGTTAAGCTTCATACAAGGAGAAACACGTATCGTTTTAGTTTCATTGTGATTGTGAAAAACGCCCATAATTGATCTTTTGAAGGATACCGCACACTACTTACGAAGCATCGACTCTGATCAATTTCGTTAAAACGTCAATACAATTGTAGCAAGTGACAGAAGGTTCTGCCGGTGCGCCATCTGGTACCCGAAGGTAAAGGCAAGCCAAAGAAATCTCTGCCCAGCAGCATAGATTTCTTGGCGGGACGCCACGGTGCGTCCGCTTGGCCACCAGAGAGCGCGGGTTTTTTATACGCTACTGCATATAAAAGCTGATATACGAGGGTCGCTCTATACCTCCGTCAATCCGCCAGTACGCAGACAGCTGTTTCACGCTTATTAGCGATCATCAGTGCGCCATAGGTCGATTGACGGAGGTATAGAGCGACCCTCGTATATCGGCTTTCATACGCAGTAGCGTATAAAAAACCCGCGCTCTCTGGTGGCCAAGCGGACGCACCGTGGCGTCCCGCCAAGGAATCTATGCTGCTGGGCAGAGATTTCCTTGGCTTGCCTTTACCTTCGGGTACCAGATGGCGCACCGGCAGAACCTTCTGTCACTTGCTGCAACATGCTTCACATGTCTGGGTGACATGAAAGAATTGATGCTCTCTATTTCCGTCAATCGACCTATGGCGCACTGATGATCGCTAATAAGCGTGAAACAGCTGTCTGCGTACTGGCGGATTGACGGAGGTATAGAGCGACCCTCGTCAATACAATTTTTTTCAAATTAACACCCTGTGTACGTTCACATACTACATAGTTAATCTTTATTTTCCAAAACTAGAGCGTTGGCGTGCATAGCATATTACTTATTAATAGGCACGTGGGTTTGGGTTATAACACATTTAGTGCATGGTCAGTAGGAAAAGCAGCACGTTACGTTATTGGTAGTATTCAGAAATACGCATGATATGGCTGATTTAGTTGTTAATGTTAGTATATTATCGACAAATTCACACCCCAAAAGTAACCTGTAACCTGGACCGTGTGACTCCATAATTTGTGGGCATTTGCAGTGACATTTTGGTGATTCTTCTTCTGTAAATGGTTCATCATTTACAAGGTTATCTGAAAAAAACCAAAATATGCCATAGAAAAGGTAAATTAGATTGTGTGGTGTATATCGAACAATGTAGTAGAGCTTCTAAAAATCATCCTACCGAACACAGAAAATCATTCACACACGAGCTTTGTAATTCAAATTATGCCAATCACTTGAAAATAAAATATTACATGTTGAACAAAAACATTTAGATAATTCGACATTGTACTACATTACTATTAATATAAAAATTATTTCAGTACTATCTTGGATAAGGCTCTTTAATATATAACCACATATAACTGTGGTTTTGGGGTATTAACCTTTGAGACATTCGAATGTCATAAACTTTATTGCTGGGTATATGTCGAACGTTGTTACTATATACAAAATGTCCATTTGAAAACCTCCCACCACTAATTTATGGAAAAACACTAATGAAAAGAAAAAATGCCGAGATACGTCAACAGATTTGTCAAGGGGTAGAAGCTTTTTCCCCCAGGGTCATCCCCTTAAAATTTTCAAATGACAAGGGCGTCAAGTGACAGCTTGTTTCAAAGGTATGTCGAAATCGTTTATTTTGACGTTTAATTTTTTCGAATCAGTAGATCCGTTTTTGAGAAAATTAGAAAAATCATCATGTATGTCATTTTTTCAGATAGAAAGCAAAAACATACGAAAATACGCCTTTCATTGCAATAAGTGTTCAAAGTTTTGTCCGATATTGACCAAAAAATGATATAGGTGATGTTGAAATTCCTGAAAGACAGTTGCAAAATCAGTGGAAGTGATTCCAATTTATGGTGCCCAAAATCAATGTGCTCGGCAAACTGCCGTTCTGTTTAATGCCAGACGTCCGGGGAAGATAAATTCGCATAGGTGTTTTGAACCTTGTTACGAAATTCAGTCAAACTGGATCTGTTGCAAACAAAAAACGGAGAGTTGTGAATGGTTGCTGAAGTTGAAGTTTTGGGTCATTTTGGCATAAATCCCAATACTTCATTACGCAAAATTGTGTATCCGACTGACATTTCATTTGGCTCTAAACATACAGTTACTAAACTCCGTAAATTGTATCCATTCAAAATGGAAATAGTGCAAGAGTTGAGTTGAGTTTGGTGAACAAATGACTACAGCGATTAATGGTAATACCATTCATGTAAAGAATATGATATACTGATAAATATGTAAAAAGCAAGGGAAGTTCGTGGCCATGTCCGCACTAAAGGATCAAATCGAGAAGGAGCAACCGGCGATGCGCGCGCATTTCTGCTTATTGGCTTCATCAGGCAGGTGTAACCTGAAGAAGGATGGAAAGGAAAAAGCACCAGAAGCCACCAACAAGAGCCAAACCAGCACATTTGTGGCTTACAGTCAAGAGCCCCATGTTTATGGGGTTTCGCTTAACCTTGTAGCCACGGAGGCCAGGCAAAGCTACCTGCCGTGATACTTCAAGCCCAGAGTGATAACAGGATCAGGGATGTTATTGCTTGAAGTATCACGGCAGGTAGCTTTGGCTGGCCTCTGTGGCTACAAAGTTAGGCGAAACTTCATAAACATGGGGCTCTTGACTGTAAGCCACAAATGTGCTGGTTTGGCTCTTGTTGGTGGCTTCTGGTGTTTTTTCTTTTTCATCCTTCTTCAGGTTACAGCGGCCTGATGAAGCCAATAAGCAGAAATGCGCGCACATCGCCGGTTACTGCTCCTCGATCTGATCCTTTAGTGCGGACATGCCCACGAACTTCCCTTGCTTTTTACATTGTTTCCGCAATAACATGCCTCATCCTGATAAATATGTATGTACATTTATCTAACTGGATTTGTTAATAAGCATAACTGCATGTATTGGAATACTGGAATACTCATATGTATTTGTCAAAAAAGCTATATAGTCTGGCAAACAGGTCGCTCTAAAAAAAAAAAACAATAAGAAATGGAGTCAAGTTGATTGACTCAGTACTTCCCACACATAATGGTAATGTCATTTTATTATTTTCCCTTTGCACGAAGCTAGTCTGAGATCCCCTTGCAACCAAATCATCGCCCGCCGGCCCTCAAAAAACGTCCAGCGCAAAAATAGTAAATACTTTTTTAAATCTCTCCGTAGGAACTAGAACGAGACAATTTTTATTCTGGTCAGCTTCAACTGGATAAATCAAAACGATCAGAAACTCAATCCACTACCCCTAATAACTTTACCGCCAATGCAACGATGTTCAAAATTTTAGCAGCATTACCTACTAGGATCCCACAGCATATAGGTACCCAAATTTCATCACAATCCATGCAGCGGTTACTGAGATTGCGAGGGTAGGAGAAACGCGACAGACAGACAGACCGATGGAAATGAGTGACGTGCAGTTTCGTTATATAGGTAGATATCACAAAACGCCCAAAAGGCGTATTATCTCAAAGTCGGAAATTTTCGCGATCACAATTCTCCTATCAATGTGGGAAGTAAATGATATTTTACTTTCTTAAGACTTTTTTCACGTGTACTCTCAAAAAATTAATGTATGGGCAGGCATTTTAACAAACAAAGTGATTGGGTCATTCCTTATTAATGATTAAGTTTGAATGGGGGTTTAAATAGAGACATTTATTTGGGTATTTTCATTGAAAAGCAAAGCGAAGAGAATAGAAACACTATACTTGATGAGGTTGAAATCTATTTCCAATGGCTAGACGACTCGTTTCCAGATAAGTGGATAGGGAAAAGAGGGCCTATGGAATGGCCTGCTAGATCTCCTGATCTGACACCATTGGACATTTTCTATGGGGCAATTTAAAATAAATATATTGTGTTTAGTCCCCAACCTGGAAGTTGGATGATCTTCGTCAACATGTTTTTGCTACTGTCCGCCAGGACCTTAAACATCGCCTATATCATTATATGGGCAACAAAGTGCAACATCTTGAACACTTATTGCATGAAAATGTGACATTCTCCTTTGTTTTTATGTTCTATTTGAACAAATTAAGATACGTAAAGATTTTTCTAATTGTCTCGAAAACGATTCAACCGATTTAAAAAAATAAAGGACTTTGATATACCTTTGAAACGAGATATTACTCCATACCCATTTAAAATTTGTAAGGGGATGACCCTGGAGTTGTCCCCTTGACAAATATTTTGACGTGTCTCGGCGTTTTTTCTTTTAATCTGTGATTTTCAATAAATCTGTGGCGGGAAGTTTTCAAATGAACACCCAGTAAAGATTTTTCACGTTATTCAGAAGTTTTGTGCGTGTCATATAGGAATCCAAGTCCAATATACGTTTTTTCAATAAAAGTCCCTGTACTTGTTGTTTGACGCTATGCGACAGCGTATCTGACTACAATTTATCTTGTTTTATGTTATGTCCGCTTTGCCCGATAATAATAAACGTATATACATGTATACGGTATGTAAATGTGAGCACAGGTGTAGTAAAGTTGTGCGTTCTTATCAACTGTACAACAATAGATGCCAACATTGTAATGTGGGGGGTATAAAACGTGCACTCCTTTGTTTTATGTTACATCAAAATGAACCTGCTGTCCTGTACAGATAACCAGTTTATATTCACACACATAATTTGTTTGTGTACGGCAAAACCCCACTGTTGTCCACTAAATTTAAGAATGTTCAGCAAAAAAATTGT
Source organism: Callosobruchus maculatus (assembly GCA_951848785.1). Taxonomy (NCBI): domain Eukaryota; kingdom Metazoa; phylum Arthropoda; class Insecta; order Coleoptera; family Chrysomelidae; genus Callosobruchus; species Callosobruchus maculatus. The sequence continues at coordinate 6,666,617 of CATOUR010000033.1, forward strand.
GTCAACTGACTCTTCTTTTAGTCTAATGGCCCAGCCACACGTGCATGCTTTACCTCGTACCTCGAGGGATGGCTTCATATCACCCTCCGATCTTGCGGTATTTACTGATGGCTCAAATTCTGAACTGGGGACAGTAGCGGGAGTAGTTGGTACCAATCCAAGAGTTGAAATTTCAGTAAACCTTGGGAGGTATACTACAGTCTTCCAGGCAAAAATGATTGCCATAGAGTTGGGGAGTCAGGGAACTAATCAAAAGACCCCTGACAAACAGATCTATAAAAATCTTTTCAGACAGCCAGGCTGCATTGAAAGCACTGTGCTCCAGTCGGGTTGATTTAAGACTGGTGTGGAACTGCATGCACCTCCTCAACAAACTCGGAACAGGAAACAGGGTAACCTTGATTTGGGTTTCGGGTCACAGCGGAGTGGAATGCAAGGCCGATGCGCTCGCAAGAGGAGGAACTGAGTCTGTGTTCATAGGACCAGAACCATTTGCGGGCATTGCAAAAATGCACCGCTAAAAGGACTATCTCAGACTGGGCAGATAGGAAAGCACTCCTGAACTGGCGAGGTACACCAGGGCTACTGCACTCGAAGGCGTTCATAAGATACCCCTCGAGTCAGGGCCCCTCGAGGATCATGGAACGTAACAGGAACGATCTCCGCATTCTGGTTGGTTTGCTGACGGGACATGGTCGTCTGAGGAACCATATGCGGAAGTTGGGTCTTGAATAAACTTCAGACTGTCGCTTCTGCTACGTGGAGGACGAAACAGCGGAGCATATTCTTTGCTCATGTCCAGAACTGGATAACGCTAGGTTTAGACATTTGGATTTGCCCAACTGGAACCTCATGACTTCAAGGAAGTTTCACCCTTCACGTTGATCGCCTTCGCAAAGACTGTACGGTGAACTCTAAAAAGGTGTAAGCCACAATAGACACAACTGAGTCGCAGTGGAAGGAGGCAGCGCTGCCCCACTCACTTTCAACCTAACCTACCTCCTTCTGACTTGTGCAAACCAGTTTGTATCAGGAAGCCCGTGCGTATCGACGGTTAGACGGTATCTCGCGCAAACAGAAATGCGCGGCCTGTGTAAGTTTCAGTCTGCTGAATGTTTTGGCTTGCGCCAACTGGACTGCACGGTAAAGCCTGTGTGTGCGATCATAGGGATTAGTTTTAAGGCTAGTAGCGCCTATATGAAATAGTCAGTTTCCGAATTACTAAATAATGGAGGTTTGCGCGAGCTTACTTGAATGGTGTGGGCACCCAGCGGTATACAGTCTTGTTTGCGCAAACTATACCGTGCAGGCAAGTCGCTGTATGTGGCCGCCGCTTAAGAACCAGTGATCGACAGACTAACGGTGTTTTAGCAAACTTCATATTAATGCTATGTATACCTGCCATTAGGTGAAGTGTGGACCCCCTATCCCCGACGATGTTTCCTTTGAGCGTGTCCCGGAGACGAAAAGGGTCAAAAGTCACTTCTCAGACGTGAACTTATGAAGTATGCCGTATTAATATAATGACGTATATACCTTTTTTATTCAAAAACTCAATGGCAGATACATACTGCAATTCTTAATGTGTTTTGTTTCAAATTTTCAAGAGGTTAAAATTTTATGAAAATTTACATTATTTTAGCAAGAACGAAAATGTTATTCGCATTATTATTATGTCTATGTTTTTTATGGTCAGTCTTCCAAAAAGGCTGAAAGCTTGTGGCACTGTAGAAGCGCTGCCAGACGATAAGTACCGGTGCACGTTAAGTTTGAAAGTCTGCAGGTTGTAGCCGTTGGAAAACAAATTCCGCAGCAGCTCATTCCACAGCGCTGAAGTTCTCCAAAACAAGGGGTGCTGGAGAATACTGGTTTGGGGAGTAGGGACATCGACCTGGTAAGGGTGAGCTCGCAGACCCCCTCCAGTGTTCCTCGTTCGGACGACCTTCGGTGTTATTATCTGGGAGGGCTCACTCGAACATCTTCCGTAATAAAATCTGTAAAACAGGGACAAGTCAGCCGTCCTTCTTCGATGTTTTTGGCTGTGGAGGTCTTTGGTGAGGTTAGGCGTATCGATTAGTCTAATTGCTTTCTTCTGGATAGTGTCCAGAAGCTTTAGAGGGTGCCTTGGATCGCATCCCACCACATGGGAGCAATACTCCAACGATGTTTGGATCTGTGCGTTCTGGAGCAGCAATTGCTCTGATGTATACAGCTTTCTACAGCGGAACAAAACTCCAAGTTTTGGGATGCCGTTTCAGTAATACTGATGACGTGGTCGGGCCAGGACATGTTACTGTTGATGCTGATCCCCAAAAACTTGACGGAAGGTGACTCGACTATTGGATGACCCTAAATTTCCATAGTCGGTGAGCCAATGTGAGACTTTTCTGTACGTCAAACTGTACTTTATTTACTAATCCCCTGTCGATAATTGTTCTGACATCTACTTTGATCTGTGAGAAATGTTGCTGTCGTTGACGTACCGTCTCCTGGGATGATAGTGGCTTGCCTGGTTCCATGCACGATATTAAAGTACTGTCGCCTGCGAAACTAGATCGGAGTGGCTGTTATTTGTAGCAGCTTGTTGATGTATATCAAAAACAGTGTAGGGGATAGAACAGATCCCTGAGAAACACCAGCGTTTATTGAAAATACGTCTGATGAACAGCCTCCAACTACAACAAAGAGAGATCCGTCGTCAAAAAGTTATTCAACCACTGGCGCAGGCGAGGCCGTAGTCCATAAGCAGCAAGCTTAACCAGAAGTCCCTCATTCCACACGCTATCGATATGACAAGTGCAACAACACGGGATTCGGCATGATTTTCAATTGCTCTTATTCACAATTGAGTGACATAAATGTAGTTTTCAACATGCAGACATATGGGTGGGTTCTAACATACTGGCAGGCGCTATAATGTCTCTCTGTATTGCTAACTAAGCGCCTACATAATGACCAGGCGTGTATTTAGAGGGGGGGTCCAGGGGGTTCGGACCCCCTCCCCTGAAACTTTATAAAATGCCGTCTAAAAAATGGAATCCACAAATTTGCACCCCCCCCCCCCCCGCAAATTTACGGTGGAAACCCTAATCTGGACCCCCCGAAAGGTCAACCAAGTGACACCCATAATCTGGATCCCTCCCAAACCAAATCCTGGATACGTGCCTGGTAATGACAACTGACCATACCGGTCCACTAATCCTTTGTATCGTTCCCGAGAATGGGTCCATATACAGGTTAGGTATGTGCTAAGTGTTGCGGACATGCGATGTGCCTGGCGGTGGCGTAGCCCTTTTGGGGCGAATATAGGCGGCCTTTGAAATATTAATGGATGATGGCACGGGCCACTAAAACATGGTTAGTTACGTTGGTTATCTGGTGGCGTTGGTTGGGTGCGGTGCTTCTTCTGACCCCGAAGGATCCCGCTGATGGTCACAAGGGTAGCGGAGGCGCGGCGAATAAGAATGCGTATATATACAAATGGCGGAACGAACTACGTTAGCGCGACTTGTAGCGAAGTTGTCAGCGTTAGCGAGCACGACTTCTTGCCTAGTTCATAGTATAGTTGCGAGTCGAGAGTTCTTGGCGATAGTGGTTCTTATTCTTGGAGGTTTCCACTTAGCGCATGTCCTTTTTCGGACAACCAAAGGCGTCACCACCTCTTAGTGCCAAGGGGGTTTAAGGGATAGAATAGAATGGAATAGAATAGAATAGACATTTATTGGCTACTAAAAGCATCTTCAGACAATGTAGCAAGTCAAAAAAAATATATATATGTATATAAATATCTGACAAGATTAAAAAACATAAATAGTAATGTAAATCAAGATTTATAACAAACACATAGATGTATATATACAAACAAGGCACATAGATATATCATGACCAATAAAGCCTGCGCAGGCAGGTATAAAAGTGTTTATTATTGGTCAACTATTCTGTGCGCTAGAAACTTATCAACAGAGTAGAAACATTCATTAAACAAATACTCCTGCAACGTTTTCTTAAAATCGTAATAGTTTAATTTTTTTAAACCACTTGGTAGGTGGTAGGTATATATACAAACAAGGCACATAGATATATCATGACCAATAAGGCCTGCGGAGGCAGGTATAACAGTGTTTATTATTGGTCAACTATTCTGTGCGCTAGAAACTCATCAACAGAGTAGAAACATTCATTAAACAAATACTCCTGCAACGTTTTCTTAAAATCGTAATAGTTTAATTTTTTTAAACCACTTGGTAGGTGATTGTACAACTTAATATTGATAGAGTTTTCAGCAGGCCTTGCCAGCCTGAATCTACGGTCTCTTAGCTGAGTTCTAGTTCGTGTAGGATAGTTATGGTATGACATATTTCTTTCAAATTCGGATACGGCTCAAAATAGACAAAAAACAATAATAAAATAAAAAAGGTCACCCGGGTCGCAACACTAAGGTTAGTATCGGTCGTAGTAGTGCCCTGAGGATGGCCCGGGCAATCGTGGACGAAAGTTCGGCGTTTTAAGCAAATCAAGCTCAGGTTCCATCCTGAAGATTCTCCGTAAATTCTCGTAGTAGACAAAAAACGTTACGAATGTTACATTTGGGATATACTCGTAAGAGCAAAGCATAAGACAACCTGGAAAAACGAATGGCGCATTCCTCCAGTTCCTTTCTGAGGTATATTCAATCACACTGGATCACAGTCTACAGACGTTTTAGAAATTTAATTGTAGCTCTATTCAGGCAAATTCCTCTCTATTATTTTGGTTAACCTACATGGAAGTATCTGTATAAGTGGAAATAATCTTATGCGGGAGATCATATGGTTCTAATTTTCATTTAAATGAAATGAAAGCTGTTTTTCTAATCTTGACAATTTAATCGTTGCGTGAAAATGTAGACTTTTTTTCCAAGACCAGGAATAAATCGTTAACAGACAACGCCGACGTTCTAAAAAGTGGCTGGAATGACGGTGAAAAAATAAATTTAATTGCTTGGTAGGAAACCCCTTGGGCTTCTTTAAGGATTCTTGATAAAGCTTATTATCATAATAATATCAAAACGACCAAAAAGGTATCAATCTTTCTTTCAATTAAAATCAAACAGTTTATTTCGTTATTACGGATTTTCCTTTTATTTTGACGTCATCAGAATTCAGTGGCGTTGACAGCGGTGAAATAGAAAGGACCACATCTTTCCGAATTTCATCCTCAATAAGAACTTCGAGACAATTTTTTTTTTTGTAGTGAGGGCATTAAGGTTCAGTTACCCCAATGATTTCCGGTCAGTATTAAGGCTTATTGTGCACCCCCAGTCAAAGGGATCAGACATCAGAGTCCCATCCTAAGTTCTCTGCAAACCTTGAGATGCATTGAAATATGCTCTCATGTCTTCCTTCCTAGCCTACATTCAGATAGAAGTCCTTGATTTCATGCAAGGCAGGACAGTCGAAGATAATGTGCTAAGCCATTTTCTCTGCCTCACCGCACTTCCTGCATAAAGGATTTGCCACCAGGATCCCCAACTTTTGATGATGTGCTCGAAGTTAATTCCTGCTTAATATGAGAGCGTCTGCGGTATTAGAATACAAAGATCCCCTTAGCATCCTCTTAGACTAATCATTCGCCACCACTCTGTCTCACCGCTTCTGGTGTTCATTTGATACCCAGCTGGTGATAGCTGTCCATACTATGTTATATGATATATCACATGCTGGTTCTGGCCCGACAACGGGGTGTTCTGAGCCTTCCTTGGCACACCTGTCGGCCCTCTCATTCCCAGCTTTCGCTTGAAATATCGAAAGGCTTTGATCGATTGTAGAATGAGGACTTCTGGTCAAGTTTGGTGCTTATGGACTACCACCTGGCCTGCGCCAGTGTCTGAATTGCTTCTTGAACGACGGATCTCTGCTTGTTGTAGTCGAAGGTTGTTCAAGTGTTCGTCAGATGTTTTTTCTATAAACGCCGGTGTTGCTCAGGGATCTGTCCTATCTCCTACACTGTTTGTGCTGTACATCAGCGAGCTGCTGGAACTAACATCTAATCCAATCTACATACAGCTTCGCAGAAGACAGTACATTGATATCGTGCATGGAACCAGACAAGCCATTATCATCCCAGGGACGGTACGTCGGCGACAGTAACATGCCTCAGAGATCAACGTAGGATCAAGACAATTGTCGAGTCGAGATTAGTAAATAAAGTACAGTTCAACGTACACAAAACTGAGGTAACAACACTGACTAAGAAGTCTCACGTTAGCTTACCAACTGTAGAAATGGAAGATCATCCAATAGTTGAGTCACCTTCCATCAAGCTTTTGGGGATCAACATTAACAGTAACATGTTCTGGCACGGCCACGTCGTCAGTATTGCTAAAACGGCATCCCCGAAGCTTGGAGTTTTGTTCCGCTGTAGGAAGCTACATATACCAGAGCAACTACTGCTGCTCTACCAGGCGCAGATCCGACCATCATTGGAGTATTCCTCCTATGTGTGGGGGTGCGTTCCGAAGCACGTCGCATGGAGTATGCGCTGATTCGTTGTTCAAATGGAACAAGCGCAAATCCCCACGATGCGACTGTGGAGCAGAACGCCAAACTGTCAAGCATATAGTGCAAGAATCTACAGGAATGCATGGTCTACAAGGCACAGATCCGACTATCGTTGGAGTGTTGTTCCCATGTGTGGGGATGAGCTACGAAGCACTCTCTAATGCTTCTGGGCACCATCCAGTAGAGAGGGATTAGACTAATCGACACGCCTAACCTCACAAATGACCTCCACATCATGGAACATTGAAGAAGGGTGGCTGACCTGTTCCTGTTTCACAAATTATCTCACGGAAGATGTTCGAGTGAGCTCTCCCATATAATAACACCAAATGCTGTCCGAACGAGGAACACTAGAGAGGATCTGGGAGCTCATCCTTGTCGAGGTCCCTACCCCTGAACCAATCTCCTCCAGCATTCATTCTTTCGGACGCTGTGCAATGAGCTGCCGGAGAATTTGCTTCGCGACGGCTACAACTTGCAGCGTTTCAAATCTAACGTGCGTTGATACTTATCTTCTCGCAGCGCTTCTACCAGCGCCATTGCCTTTAAGCCTTTGCGGGAGGGTGACCATAAAAAACCTACTTCGATGTGACTAGACACCCAAGACTTTTGTTACCTTGTTGGTATTCGCCAGTGTCTTTAGGGTATTACGGCAGTCCCACACTATTTTAGTATAGCGGTAACTTGCCAAGGCGGTCAGAGTCGCCCGGCTGTCTGTACTTACATAGATAGTGGTCTGCATTACTCCCAGAATGGAGCATGACTCTGAACCTTTATCTGAAGGGCTGCCAAGTATCAGTTTTTAAACATTTTATATATGTTTCGCTAGCGAATAAAGCCTTGAACGCACTGGGTTGGACGGTACGGTACGAACGGTGCGCACGGGATTTTTCAAAAATGTTTAGCATTGATTTGCCTATGGGTGCGCGCACTGGGTCGTCACTGTCGAAACAGGACCATCCGCACCTTCCGCCGTCCGATAAAATCCCGAAGAAAGATTTCTAGGCATCCCGACCGTCCCGACCGGCCGTACCGATGACTCATCAGCCATTCGGCGCGTGCCGGCACGTGCTTCGGTACAGACGTTCCGCCGTTTCAGTTGAGCAATACTGGTTGCAAAGCGAGCATGGATGTTCCCAAATTAATAACGGTGTGCTTTAATCTCTTGCGATTTATTCTATGAATCCAAAATCTGGGTTTTCGTCGAGTTCTTGATCTTTCTTCTTCTTCTGCTACCAACATTAGACTTAATTATTTCTTCTTCACTCAACATATCGTTTTGGTTTTCACAATACATAACACAGCACAAAACCTATTACGAGACTGCTTGTCTCTATTGTCCGACCTTCCGTCCGTTCCGTCCGTACCGATCGACCCAGTGAGCGCAGTCACCTAAAAAAGGTGCCGAAGGTGCGTACCGTTCGTACCGTTCCGTCCGACCCAGTGCGCGCTTAGCTTAAGAATTATTTTGTGTTCATAGAACCTCTACATAAGTAGCTATGACTAAATTAGCACAACACTCGTGCATCAGTTGAACAAAAAACAAAATGGCTACCATTTTATTATGGTGGGAGAAAACTTACTTTTGAGGGGTAACTTGTCGATAAAAATTAACGTATTTTATTCCCCTAGAGGCTCCGACACCGATGATCGGACACATTGTATAATTTCATCAATTACTGCACTTCTTTTTTTTGTGTGAGAGGGTTGGCATCGGAATGACTCCATTTCCCACATATATATGCTAAATTAGGAAGCACATACATTTGGTTTCATGATTTTAGAATCTTATCTGTTTTTTATAATTAAATATCTAGTTTAATTCTTTTCAAAAAGTTAACCAAGCTATTGAATATCTGTTTATCATGCATACTCAACAAAGAGGTTATATTGACAGGTAGCTGATGTTTTTGTTTTATTTCGTCTAAGAGATCTTGTGCATAGTTCCTACATGCAAAAAATATGTGGTTTCAATCTGCGATTGACATATCATCACAAGTGTATTTGTCAGAGTTAAAAATGCCTATTTTAAAGGGATGGGCAGGAAATTTCCCATGGTTTAATTTCATTCGAGTTACTGAGATGGAATATTGTCTACTGACATTATTATATTTAAAAATATATGGTATATTTGTGGGTAAGGTAGGATGGAACAATGAATTGTGGTTTTTGGACTTTCAAAAAATTGGTTCCAATGTATTTCCCACTTATTTCTGATTTCTTTTTTTCCAACATTGATTGTATCTAGAAATTTATATGTGGTAGGCTAGTGGCCTCTTTTGCTAATGCATCGACAGCATTGTTCCCAGATGTTGCAGCGTGACTTTTCACCCATATAAAGTGGATCGTTTGTCCTCTAGTGCTTAAGTAGTGGAGAATTCTTTTGATGTTGCAAATAATGTCAGATTTGGAAAAGCTCTGAAATGATACATTACTTATTGCATTGAGTGCAGACGCAGAGTCTGATATAACCAAGGCATCGTGTAACCCTGGACTACATTTAGGATATGTCTCGCCTACGCTCATGTAACGAAATCGGTCGAAGAAAAGCGATTCTGCTTGTGGCTTGTTCACACTTCTAAGTTCATTTCACTTTATTAATATTGATTACTTTGTTAAAGTGATAACGCCGAAGTAGGCGGCTTCTCCAGGTTCTTCAAATAAAATATTCATTTCGGAATGTAACCAAATTATGTACAGTGTCGAAAGCTAAACGAATTACGTGTCGAGCCCTAATTGGCTGAAGAAATTAATAGAGGTTAACATGAGCCCAACCTCAGGATTTGATTATTTTAGTTCGAATTTCTGTTTCCAGCTGTAAAGAGCAAGAGATACAAGACATAAGGTATGGAAATTTTCACACTAAATGCGGACGGATAATACATACTTATACTGTAGGCTGACGACACAACCCTAATTTCAACCCACAATTCCATCACAGATATGCACAGGGTGACATCATCCATCAAATATGATCTTCAGTGCTGGTTTAAAATTAATAAATTAACGCTCAACACAGACAAAACTCAGTCAATGACCATTACATTGCGCAACCGTAGTCTCGACGACGACCATGTGGAATCGGTTAAGTTTCTTGGTGTTTTTATTGACAGTACCTTAAACTGGGACGAACATATCAATCATGCCTCCAAATCGTTGATAAAAACAATTTATGTACTTCGTAACTTGAAAAATTCTATATCGCAGAATGTTTTGCTGACTAGTTACCATGCATTTTTCCATAGTCGGCTAACTTATGCTATTCTCGCTTGGGGCCATTCGAGACATATGTCCAGACTCTTTGCTTTGCAAAGGAGATGCGTCAGGTATATGGCAAACCTGAGGTATAGAGATCCCTGTAGGGAAGAATTTGTAAATTTGAATATCATGACCATTACCTGGAGAATATATTTTCAATTGCTTAATATACGTTAAACAAAACACTCACATATATAAAACCCACCAAGAAAGTAACTCATATAATACCAGAAATAAAGATAACTTGTATCCAAGTCACTTTAGACTCGCCAAAACCAGAAATTAAGTTAACTATCATCGTATAAAATTGTTCAATGCCATACCTAAGAACATTCAGTCCCTGAGTGATAAGGAGTTTAAAACAACTATAAAAGCTATTCTATTATCAAGCGCATTCTACAGTGTGGATGAGTTTTTTAATTATAGTTTCCAGAATTAGTCTTAGTGAGTTTTAATGCGTTTCGTGTATGTTCAGTGTGTGTTCTATAATTCATTTTGTATATAGTAACCTGTTTTTTACTTACTTTTTAATGCTGCTTATTATTGTAAGTTATTTGTATATTTATATGTTATTATAAATTTTATTATTGTTAGATCTGACCTGTGTCAGCACATGAGTGTACTTACACCAATAAACTATTATTACTATTACTATTACTATTACTACCGCAGTCGCTTTTAAGGGTCTAGGATATAGGGAAAATGCGTATTCCCGTGTTAGCTAGGAGGCGTGGCCGCCTATTCCCTTTCTCCAGTATGTGTGTCTAACATAAAGGGATGTAAGCCCAAAAGTCCAAATATAAGGTCAAAAGGTCCAGAGGTCGCCATAAAAATGAATTTCGCATTCAGAAGCTCTCAACGTTACCCTTAAGCTTACAGTAATGATTCAAAAAGCAAATTGAAGAAATCTATGCTGACTTCGGTGGCCTTGTTTTGATATTGTGTTTGGTTGTTAAATTACAGGAATTTGAAGAATGTATGATTTTGCGAGTTTTTTTGCATACTAAAAAACTTTTTTGAAAAAAAAAATTGCTGAGGTGTCATTCATTATGGTACGCGCACATAAATCGGCATCCATCGGACGGACGGTACGGATCGGAAAAAGTTACTTTCTATTAAATTTAATGGACCATCGCACATGGTAGGTATCGGATTTTCAAAATCCGTCGAAAATATAGCAACTAGAAATAAAGCCGGCCGATGCGTGCCGTGCGTGCCGATACAGACGTATGTGCGATGCTGATCGGCGATTGCTGAGGCACCGTCGGCATTTTCCAAGTGTCTACCTGTACTGTCTGCAGACAGTGTTGGCATTCATGGCAACTTGTCGCGAAAATAGCGACATTTTGATTAGGTTGAGACGTAGCGGCGATTTAAGAAAATGAACCGATTTGAAAAATTCTGTTACTATCTTTTTTTCGCCACTGATTACTGCTTGTCTATTCTTCTTTTCGGTTTTGCCCAGACTGTCTTGTATTAGTGTCGAGACCACAGCATAGTAAACAATCAGCATAATATCTCAGGTTGGCGACAATTACACGCGCATCCCCCTTTTGGATGATTATTTGTAGGGATACTAACGATACTTCGATACATGAAATGTATCAATACTATAGCACTATAGATAGACGTCAAATAACCTGTCAAAATTTCAGTTCCAATAATGTAGCAGAAAAAATGTGGAGATTTATGGGGAAAATTCATTACGACCAGTTTTGGGAGTCTGCAAACATCGCGTCTACCAGTATGAATGAAGGCAAGCCTAGCAGATGAGTATGAAGAAAAGTAATCACGGGATGTATTCAACACCAAATCCAACGTATATGTCACTTGGTTGATGGCCGTGCACAAGGTGATACCATACCTTCTACGGACGATAGCCTGTTATATTTTTGCTTTATATAAATATCTGTACATAGCAAAAATAAAATAAACTAAACTAAACTAAACTAAACTAAACTTCTGCACTAATATCGAGTATTTTTGTTTTAGATACTTTTTGAGCGATTCCAAGCTTGTATTGCTACTTTTGTACGGTATCGGTATCGAAAATAATAACGAACCAAACGCGCCTCCATTGGCGTGTACAGCTCTATACTTGGCTACACAATATCGAATTGGTACCGGTATCGATATGTTTATTTCCGCATCTCTACCTAGACCTCACACCTGTCAAATTCTGTGGGAACCATTTTTATATAGGAAATCCTCAGAGATATTCTGCTGGTTGTTTACTATGCTGTGTCGAGACTATGTATCGGGTAATTTGATTTAATAGTCGGTGAGTAATCCACTATTTTTGAATGAAAGGTTATATTATATTATACATAGACCTAAAATCAACTGCACCCTCCCCCCCCCCACGAATAAGGTTATACATAGGCTGAAATATACGTTATTTTTGTGTGGTGACAACGTAGCGACATTCAAGGCGGCTCGGTAGCAAATTTCAATCTGATCTGCTTGGCAACACTGCCTGCAGTTCATTTCCGTATTTGCAAATGATTTCCAATTCTTCCGACGATTCCGATCAGAATTGTGCGATACCCTAATAAAAAATCCTTACCTTACCGGCCGTTCCATCCGTACCGTCCGTCCGATGCCGATTTATGTGCGCGTACCCTTAAGGTCTTAACTATCACCTTCTGCAATACTAGTTTGAAAAACAAGTGAGTTGTGCGAATCCGTATTTTACATGGCAAATACATATGTAGAAATGTGTGTCTCAGTCCCCAAAATGGCATTATGGATCAAGTAATCACACCTCTCTCTCTGTCTCTCTCTCTATTTCTCTGGCATCATAGGTCTCCAAAATGGAGCTGATTCAGTCACTACTTGTTGTAATCCACTTTATATGTGTGCATCTGTTGTTAGCAAAGTCTTCAAAGGATGAAAACCTAGCACATTATTCGTGTGAAATGGTATTGCTTGATAAAATATAATCCCTTTTATGATTCACAATGTTGCATTCTCAGTCGCGAGAATGCATATATACATACTGCAAGCTATAAAACAGCATCGTGGCGCCTCTATCTGCTGTTCCCGGTTTAAAGTGTTTTATTTTTCTTTCAAATTACAAGCGAGATGTGTTGTATAAAACATCCAAAAGCAAATAGCGCTATTAAATCAGAAGCTGATGATATATCGCATCGAAGTACGTGACAAAAATGAACAAGTTATTTTCCCAGTGCGGTCACTGGTATGGGGCTAACATGAGCATTGACGTAACTTAAGGGCATCCATTTATCTGGTATATAAAGAGCAGTTACCGCATGTTGACTTTGATATGTCTAAGCAAAATGTACTTGAACAAATTGTCATTCTGTAACAGGATGATCCACTACTGAACTTCTACTTAAAAGAAAAAACATCAGCAGGAGTCGGATAGGCTACAAAGGTAGTCACTGCTGAGGGTAGCCACAATATCACTTGCAAGTGGTGACAGGGACACCACCCTTCTCACAAGGGCCACAGAAACAAGGCTTACCTTGACTCCTTTATCCACCTTTATCTCCTAAATATCGATGCTATTTATGAAAATAACATAACAAAGGGACTTGAGAATGAAATGGAAGCATATTTTAGGCTTATTGAATGAAAAATACACATTTTTGAAAAAGTGTTACATGACGTCTTTATCCACTTGTGTCTTCAAAGGTATTTTCCTCTAGACATCACTAACTATATCTTAGTAAAAAACTGTTTCAACAACAACACCCTTACACTGAAGCATAACAAAACAGTATGACATAACCTCATACTCATGTGTCATGCTGCGAGCTCTAGAGGGAAACTTTACTCTTAACGTCTTAACAGTGGATAAAGGTGTCATGTTACCTTGACTCCTTTATCCACTGTGAAAAGTAAAAAGTAAGTAAGTAGTAAAATAACATAACAAAGGGATGCAAGAATGAAATGAAAGCATATTTTAAGCTTATTGAATGAACAATACACATTTTTGAAGAAATGTTACATGACACCTTTATCCACTTGTGTCTTCGATTATTCTGATCTTCTAAATTGCTCTCGCATGATTACGGTAGCAACAAGTGTTGACAGGATGTGCCAAGTTTACACCTGTACTATTATTGATCTGAATTTAGGGAGGATCGTACAATATTACAGGCCTTCAGGACTAAAGACTTCTTTAATACTTTGTGTAACTTCTCGTCCAGGCCTAATTGTTGCAGGTGTGATGTAAATGTGTTTGTTGTATGGCCTGGGACTGACATAATGGGGGGTATAATAATAACTTGTTACCAAAGCCGTTTTATTTATAGAAATAGGGCAAGTCTGTGTGTTTAGATATTTTCCCAGCGTAGGTGTTTTGGATATGCATATCATTGGGAATAGCAATATCTATAAATAGATAACTTTGTCGACCTTTGACTGGTAAACTATATTTAGTCTATTGACTGGGATAGTCTTGTCTGTATACATTCCAATGTTTTAGTATATAGTTTGTATTTATTGTTTTCGAGTACTGATATCGGTGTGTAATTGTAATATCAATCTGTCTGTCTGATTAGATTGTTTGTTGTGTCTCATGTATGACTTTGGCTGCAAAGTTATGTCTAGCTGTGTACTCGGTTCCAGCGAGAGTTTTGCATGCGCTTATTATGTGGTCTATTGCTTCTTTCTGGTGGTGATATTTCTTGAAATTATTGTCGGTTATGGATGGATCTTCAATCATGTATCTCATGTAGTTTTTGTCGCAATCGCTTACTATTGTTGTTATTGTTATAGTGTAGACTTCCAACAAATTTTAACAAAACAAAACTGGTGCTATAGGTGTCTAAAGTCGATTTTGTATAGAGACACCGACCTTGACCTAACCACTCATGCTAAGAAATGTTAGGAAGAGATTCAAAGAGACGACGTCCTAATAATTCAAAAAACAACTTAGAATTCTTTAATGCATAAATGCAGAAGATCAATACTTTCCCAGATCTGACATGAGGACATCAAGTCACAATATTCCATGTGCTATGCTAGAGTTTCACCCATTCCCTGACCTGATATCTAACTGTTTACCTTTGTGGTTGAAGGTGCAAAGTATATACAGCCAGTCTTAAGTATGTAATTTTGGACTGTGGGGGTCTTGCAATACAGCCGATCTTACGATGGTATCTACAATGTTGTCATATCTTGAAAAATACTGATAATTTTTTGTATAATATTTCCTATAGCTAGCCCAAATTAAAATAACTAAATAAGATTGGCTATGCTTACCGTTGGATATCCAGATATGTTGCAAAATGTACTGCGAAGCTTCAATAATCACATATTTTGTTTTATTGAAGTAATCGGACAAAATTTTACGCACTTGCTGTAACCGTCTTCATGTTTTTTGAAGTTGATGTCTTATTTTAATCTGATGGGCGGATGCAGCGTAAATTTAGTTGTAACTCCAAAACTATGACGTTTACGTATAGGAAATATTATGCAAAAATAATAAGTATTTTCAAGGGATTTAAAAAAATGGAGTCAAGTTGATTGACTCAGTACTTCCCACACATAATGATAATATACCTTTATTATTTTCCCATTGCATGAAATTATAGTCTGAAATCCCCTTGCAACCAAATCATCGCTCACCCGCCCGCAAAAAGGCATCCATCACAAAACCTCTCGAAAATAGTTTTTTGCGTCTCCTTTCTTAGAAGGTAGGACGCCGCAGTTCATTTCTGCATGCTTCAACTGAACGATCAATAGCCTCCAAACCGTCTAAAAACGAGATTAGAGCTCTTTTATATTTTTTTGCTTTTTTTTATCATTGCTGCGCCGCCACTGTCACGTTTTCTTCCAAAACGTACGCGTTTTCTATCCTCGCCGCGGTGGTAGTACTATGTCAAAACTTCATTAAAATCAGTTCAATAATTTTTGCATTACGCAATGCAGAACCTGAAACAATACTCGTATGTATATGTCGGCGTCAATCAGTGATATCTGTCATTCCTTGAAACGCCTAGTTGTTTCACGTATTGCCGGCAAACAGCGTAACTCTAGATTTGGTACACTGTTTGCCTAAAAATTTCAGTCATTCCCTGTAATGGCGGGTTTGCGTTAGTCAAGTGCCGTAACACTCCTTTTTCAACCGTTTCTTTGTTTGGCGGATTTAGTCGAACGCTGTAATTGTTGTAAAGATTTCTGTAGTGATTTTTTTGGTGGAAACTGAAATGTCAAAGCACTCAGAATTGTTTTATGAAAAGTTAGACTACTACTCCAATCTAAACAAAAAAAGCCTTGGAATGTTCTGGAATTGGCCGGGATAAGTAACTTCTTTAGGATTCCAAACATAACTTCAAACTACTGCAACCTACAAAATGACCTCAAATTCGTACACGGTTGTCACGTTTAACACGGCTTTATAATTCATTTGCTTAGTATAGTATGCATACTTTATTGAATTTTATCTCAGAATCACATTTAATTTTTTTGTATTCGTCCAAACCATTCTCCTGTACAATTACAAACTGGTAATAAATATGAGTTTATATTTTAAATTTATTATTTAATACCTCTTCATGTACTACTGGCAACACTGTCCATATTTTAATGATTGCCTAAAACCGGCAAACAAAGTAACTTAAAGCAGCTAGTCAATTTTAGCGATTGACTGAAATAATTCCGTCTATACAGGGAATACCTGAAAGTCCTAGGCAAACGATGTATCAGATGAAGAGTTATGCTTTTTGCCGGCATTACGTGAAATGACTAGGCATTTCAGGAAATGACGGATTTCATTAATTGACGCCGACATATACATCACAAATTCTAAGTCCCTTGGTTTCTATAATAAGCAAGGCAGTGTTCGGATGGACCTAAAAAAGTGTATAATGCCGCGGGGTTCATCATGAATATAATAAATTTTTCAGTTTTACAACCCCCCCCCCACCTCCAACTACCTTAAAATCACCCCCACCCAAAAAAAGGCAGAAAATGATCAGGAACCACTAAAACGCCAAAAAAGGTTTGAGCTGTTTTTATAGTTTTAGTTTTTTTTTATTACTGCTGCGCCGCCACTGACACGATTTTTCCAAAACATAGATAGCGTTTTCCATCCTCGCCGCGGTAGTAATACTGTGTCAAAGTTTCATAAAAATCAATTCAATAATTTTCGCATTACGCAATATAGAACGATCTAAAACAATACTCGTATGTATACATCAAAAATTCTAAGTCCCTTGGTTTCTATAATAAGCAAGGCAGTGTTCGGATGGACCTAAAAAAGTGTATTATGCCGTTAGCTTTTTCATTTACAGGTCAATGGACAGCCCATTATGAATACAACAAAATTTTCAGTTTTACAACCCCCCACATGCCGCCAGTCCCCAACCACCCCAAATTCACCCCCACCCAAACAAAAGTAGAAAATGATCAGGGACCCATAAAACGCCTAAAAACGAAGTTTGAGGAATATTTGAATTTTTTTGTTTTTTGCTAATTACTCCGCCCCCCGTACAACGATTTCCAAAATTATAGCAGCATTACCTACTAGGACCCCACAGCATATCGGTACCCAAATTTTATCACAATCCATGCAGCGGTTACTGAGATACGATTAGAAAGACGCGAACAGACAGACAGACAGACCGACGCAAAAGAGTGACGTGGATTTTCGTTATGTAGACGTCATAAAACGCCCATAACGCGTATTATCTCAAAATCTAAAATTTTCGCGATCACAATACTCCCCACACCTATCGGTGTGGGAAGTAAAACTAAATAAGTTAATCAATGGTAAAATCTATGAATATACAGGGTGGTCCATTTAAAATAACAAAATTTATTATATTTTCAGAAAAACGGTAGATCTGACAACCTTGTAAATGCCATCTGCAAGATTCATGAAAATCGTGCAAACCGTTTCTGAGATAATCGTAGCGTTCCATACTTTAGACTCCTTTGTATTCTTCTTTCTTATTCATTAATCCTTTCATTTATCTAGTGACATTAGACGTGGAAGTGGGACCATTAAAGGTTCCTACGGAGAGCGTCTAATTTTTTACCTACACCACTGCTACACATACCCAGCTCGAAAATCCAAACGGAACCATTAGGGTATAATTGACATTCCTAATATCTCTCTTGAGCATCAAAGCACACAATAGCCACTTGTCATAACCTACCGTTCCGGTGAACTTTTTTTAATTTCATTCTTTCCTTGTCACGTAGCTAGCGAGAAAGAAAACTGAAATTTTACCGAGATGTTTTCTTTACTCCCGGCAATCGAAGTAGAATGCAGTAGCGTGCAAATAAAACGAAAGAATCTAACTTGTTTGCAGCTGCTCACATAATAAAGTGATCATCGCCTCCGTACGTTCCTCAAGATACAAGGGCTATCCATTAAGTTCTTACAGTAGCATAAAAAATTAACAAAATTCAAACTAAGTTACAATTCTAAGGCCCGATTTTATCAACATGCGTATTTAACAAAGACTTTGACAAAGCTTTTCTATTGGATGTTATTTAGCAAAAGCTTTCTATTGGGTATTGAGGGCTATGTTAATAAGTACCATCCAATAGTATTTTATCAATATTGGAAACGAAACGTCAAAGCTGGATGACACTTTCATCAAAAATATTTTAGAATTCATGGATCAAAATCATAGCAGAAAATCAGAACAGTGGTTGATTTGCAAATTAATGCTAGATTTTTGATGTTTACCTTATAATTATTGTATAATTACCAATTGCAATTGCAGTCAGATTTATTATAGATTGGATGCATGGTTGTTATAGACCTTCTTGTAGAAATATTTTATTACAGAGGATGTAAAAATTGTAAAGGCACTGCGTAAGAGGCACCGTAGCGCAGAAACACATTTGTATAAAGCGCCTTAGTCACTTTCTGACGATGCGCGAGGTTTCTAGTTTAGGAAAAATAAGGTTATACGTTATACTTTTGCCAGATCGCAAGCTTTGCTGTTAAGCAGGATATGCAACCAGTAATGCACATTTGCATCGTGTGTGTCTATAATAGCTTTGTGAAATGCAATAAAATGCTATTTTTACCCTTTTTTACTATAATAAAAAGGTATATTGCAGGTATTTATAATTATTATCAATTGTAAATTATTGTTTTATCAAAATAATGCAGTAATTTGAATTTCTTGTCATCATTATCATTACATTAACAGTACATTTGATCCAGTGATCAAATGCATCGGTTTTGTGGAATCTGATTGGTTGAGATTAGCAATTGCTAAACTCTTTGTTAAACAGGAAAATGTAAGTTTTCACCCATTTAGGATGGAAAATCAGAATTGAGCAGATACTAGAGAGTTCATAGTGATCGATTATATATAAAGCATGTCTTTTCTCACCTTTTTGAAGTAAATTTCAAGAGAAATCAATAATTTTGAGAGAACTTTGACAGATGCAAATTCTTGAATGGGCTGCTCTGATTGGTCAAAGCCTCTGTTAGACTGCCCGTGTTGATAAAATCGGGCCTTAGCTTTTTTTTGTACATAATCTGTATACACCTACAAGGTGTTCATTTGAAAACTTCTCAGCGCGGATTTATCGAAAACCACTGATAAACAGAAAAAATGTCGAGACGCGTTAAACGATTTGTCAAGGGGGACAACTTTTCAACTAAAAACTACTTCCCTTCCTTGTACCCTCTTCAAACATACATACTTCGAGCGCCTTTATTTTGAGATTTCTTTTTTTAAATCGGTCGATTCGTTTCCGAGAAAACTAGAAAAATCTTCATGTAATTTACTCAGATAGAAAACAAAAACACACGCAAATATCACTTTTTATATCAATAGTGTTCAAAATGTTGCCCGTTATTGGCCAAACAATGATATAGGCAATGTTCAAATTCCTGATGGTCAGTTGATTTGTGGAGAGAGCAAAACTCATCCCCTTTCCTCCCATCCCTCAAGCATCAACAACAAAATGACGCTATTTTCCTAAAATCGTTGCTATGCAGGGTTTTACCCCCCCCCCCCACCATACATCGAGCGGCAACCCCCCCCCCCCCCTCCCGACGCGCAAACTCAGGTGTACATCCAGGGGACCAATGCCTACCGTCCCACCAAATTTCATTCCTTTTACTTCCCACACCGATAGGTGAGGGGAATATTATTGTGAAAATTCTCGATTTTGAGATAATATACAATGGAAATCCACGTCACTCATTTCCGGCGGTCTGTCTGTCGGTGTGTTGGCGTTTTTCTAGCTTCGTAATCTCAGTAATCGCTGCATGGATTTTGATGAAACTTGGGTAGCGATATGATATGGGGTCGTAAGAGGTAATGCTGCTATAATTTTGAAAATCGATGCACGAGCGGCAGCGGAGTAATTAGCAAAAAACAAAAAATATCAAATACTCCTCAAACTTCGTTTTTAGGAGTTTCAGGTGTTTCTGATCATTTTTTACTTTTTTTTGATGTTGGTGAAATTGGGGTGGTTGGGGGGTAGAGGGTTGTGGAACTTAAATTTTTTGTATTAATAATAGGTTGCACATTCACCTGTAAAAAAAAGACCTGGCGACAGTATATTTTCTTAGGTCCATCCGAATGTTGCCTTGCTTGTTATAGAAATCAAGGGACTTTTTCTGATGTATACATACGGGTACTACTCTAGATCGTTATGGATTGTGTAACGTAGTAACTTTTCAATTGATTTCAATGACATTTTGACATAGTATTATCACCGTGATGAGGATGGAAAACGCGTATGGTATTTGGAAATCGTTTCAGTGGCGGCGGCACAATCATCAATAAACCAAAAACATACAAACACAAACACGTCAAACTTCGTTTTTAGACGTTTTAGGGTTCCTGGTCAGCTTTTAATTCTCTTTGGGAGGGGGCGAAACTGGGGTAGCGGTTGTAAAACTTAAAAATTTGTTATATTCATAATAGATTGTCCATTGACCTGTGAAAGAAGGACCTAGTAGAATAACACACTTTCTGCGATGATTTGGCTGCAAGGTGATCTCAGAGTATAGCTTCATGCTATAGGAAGATAATAAAACTGATATCGCCGTAATGTGTGAGAAGTACTGAGTCAATCAACTTGACTTCATTTTTTGCTGTCAAGAAAACTACCGCCTGGACTACTTTGCTTGTTCTGACCCATTCGAAATAGTTGCTTGCGACGTAGCAAGAAATATGCAAAAAGGAGCTTAGTATGTCATTTTTTCAGTTTCGCGACCTACGTTTTTGGAACGACTTTTTTCCTCCAAGCTATTCGGCTGCAAAAAACAGCACAATCGAGCTCCGTATTGATGGATACACATGCCAGCTGGCTAGGTCACGTTCGCATGGATTTTTTGGTCCAGAACGAGGGAGAATTGGTACTGAAATCGAGCATGATTAAAAAGTTGAGGTGAAACAAATGCATCGCATGTGAAACTGGCGTAATGTTTCAGCTATCAGTTCAAAGCAATGAAACGAATTCAAATGAAGGTTACAGAGGTGAACGACAGGATCGGACTTATATACGGTCGATATTTAATGGTCATCATCTATGGGTCATCCTCACCAAAAACGAAAAAATAGGTCACCGCGTGTTATATATTTTTCTGTGGTCAGCCTCCCGCAAAGGCTGAAAGCCTATGGTGCTGCAAAAGCGCTGCGAGAGGATAAGTGTCGGTGCACGTTAGATTTAAAAGGCTGCGGGTTGTAGCCGTCGGGAAACAAATTCCCGGCAGCTCATTCCACAGCGTCGAAGTTCTCCAAAAGAAGGAATGCTGGAGGAGACTGGTTCGGGGAGTAGAGACCTCGACCTGGTAAGGATGAGCTCGCAGAGTCTCTCTAGTGTTACTCGTTCGGATGGCCTTTGGTGTTATTATCTGGGAGAGCTCACTCGAACACCTTCTGTGATAGAATCTGTGAAACAGACAGGTCAGTCACCCGTCTTCGATGTTCCTAGCCGTGGAAGTCCTTTGTGATGTTAGGCGCATGGATTAGTCTAACTGCTCTCTTCTGGATAGTGTCCAGAAGCTTTAGAGAGTGATTCGGAGCACATGGGAGCAATACTCCAACGATGGTCGGATCTGTGCCTTGTAGAGCAGCAGTAGTTGCTCTGGTGTATACAACTTCCTACAGCCGTACAAAACTTCAAGCTTCTGGGATATGATCGTACCAGGACATGTTACTGTTGATGTTAACCCCAAAAGCTTGGCGGAAGGTGACTCAACTATTGGATGCCCCTCCATTTCCACAGTGCAAAAAAAACTAAAAGCTAAGTATCAGAGTGATTCGTGGAATTTTTAGCCTCTAAATGTTCCCGCTATAGCTAAGAGTTCATCATCATAGTCACAATGTCTTAACAGACATGTTGTGAACTCGTAAAATGCATTTACTCATTTTACGAGTTTCTCTAGGATATCTTTAAGATCTTTAATGCAGTAGTTTCCCATTTTCTTTCTGCATCCTCATGCCGTTGACCAGATGGTATCTACTGTTTCATCCGCCTTTATAAAAAAGTGTCCTGACTCTTCTCAACTCGTTCACCCAAAGCTGTTGGTTGAGAAGAGGTTACTGCTTATACCGACAGTAGTTCGGCTCCTTTTAGTCTCCTTTTACATTACGCAGGATATACTATGCGAGATATTCTAACCCGCCCCCACACGGATAAGCATTACAGTGAGGAAAACATATTAAAACCTCTTGCTCCACATAATAAAGAGTCTGTTTGCTATATTTTTGTTGTTTGTTCTTTTTGTAATAAATACACACACATGTGATATCTTTCACGTTGCGTTATTGTCTAAGGTTGGCTATACTATTGATAGCATTTTAAATTAGGTTTTCTCAACATCCAACCTATTGTCTCCCGTCAAAATCTCTCTTCCGTTAACGCAATGAATAAATTCATAAAATCTGCTAATAACCGCAGTGCCAGCTGGCAGAGCAATACTAGAGTTAAGATGCCATCCATATGAATGATTTCTTGTAATTTTACTGTGTTTGGAAGACAATTGATGCAAATTCACCTAGAAAAATGTAAATAAAGCTATATCTAAAGAATACCACTCTCCCCCGTTAACCTATCCTCAGTTAAATTTTAAGTTAACAGACGAGGAGACTGCTTAACGGAGTGTATACTTAGTACAAAAGTTTTTAACAAAAAAATATTTCCTGCAGATACGATCGACAAACAAAACAAAAAAGTTCAAATATCGAATGTCTATGCGTAGACTCCTTTAAATTTTTATTCTAATAATATTCTAAAAGTATTTTCTAAAAAAATAATTTTGAAGCTGGGTGGTTTTTGAAATTATTGCATCAAGTCAAATCAGCTGACCGAAAAGTATAACACAAACTTCTTTTACAAGTAGCTTACCATAATGTTCTGAATTTGGTGAGAATAACCCCTATGAGGATTTTATTTATAACCCTTTTTTTAGGAAGCTTGCTCCATCTTATCGTAGTGCATCTTGTAGAAAATACGGATACAAAGATAGAAAAAGTTGGCGTCAAGGTTCTTGACTCGGTACTTCCCGCACATTATCGGTACTAACGGTAAAAATCTCCAATAACGTCCACCTTTTCAATATTCTTCCTGACCAACTAAAACTATGTGATAGTCATCAATTCAAAATAAAATTAAAACATTTTTTACCAAAATATTGCTTTTATTCCGAGACAGAGTTCATGAGGCACAATATACGTATAAAGTTGTTTGTCAAACCGCGTTTATCGTTTATATTCATTAGTTTTATGCGTGAAATGTTTTGTTCTTTTATTCTTATATTTTATTTTTCCTGTTTTTTGGACCTGCCACAATTGTATTATTTGTACTTCAATGTAGCCAAATAAATATCTATCTATCTAACGAACAATTTGGAGTTCCTCTATTCCTACATGATTCTCATCAAAAAAATTGACACTAATCAAGGATCTTTGAAACTGGTAACAAAATGCTAGACACCCACGAGTCGAATGGTACCACCCCCACCTGACAGGGGAAGAGTACCAGCCGTTTCAAAAATGCCCTGTCCTTTGTGCCGGACCCTTTATAATTTGAAAAATCTCTATAACCATACATATTTTTCAAAGAGCTAAAAGCTTTTCTAATATAGATGGTTATATGCATATTGAAACGAAGATCTTCATTAAGTACTACCCCCCATAGTCTTCAAGGCTGAGCGGATAAATATTAGGGCAACCAAATCCTAATCTCCTCACTACCAAGTGCTACCCCTAAATTTATCACCACAGTTTGCTTGCTTATCGGTACACCATTAATTTAGATATTTATTTTATGTACAATAACATTTTTTAACTACCAAGATATTACCTATCAGGCTCAAGTTACGGTACAAGGGATGCCTTTGGCAAACGACAGAGATGACATCAAGGCCAGTGCAAGTCCAAAAAAAAAATTCATCAGGTACAAGAGGAGGCACATACGGTGGTAGGCCTGGGCGGAACCTAAGTATCCGCCTAGGTTAACTGGCTACCGTTTTTCAGGCAGAAATAGTCACAATTTTAGTAAATTACAGTAAAAACATTATCTATATAAACACAGACAACTTGGTGGTTCTGAGGGTCTTGGCAAGTAACCACTGTACTTCAAGAATACTGTGGGATTGCCAAAATATCCTGAAGACACTAGCGAAGATCAACAAGGTAACATTATCTTGGGTGCCTAGTACTACTCCCTCTCGTCAGAACCAGCAAGTGGTACATCATACAACATGGTATAAACAGCTGTCATCAGTAGCGCTGGGGCAGGGTGGTGGGGAATGTTCAGTCTAGGAGGATGCTGAGGAGACCCTTGTCTCAACAAACAATCAGCTGTCTTACTTACGGTTGGTTCCTTTGTGATGACATGTTGCAAATGTCTGACGTCAGCGACGCCACTTTGGGATAGTTTCATTCGCCCTGACAGGGACGGAGTTGAAAAAAATCCACAACAGGGCAGAATTAAGAAATAATACTCAACCTATGCGGTGTAAAAGGAAAGTAAACATTAAAGATGACAAAGTTTATGTTGTCCTTCATGTTTACCTCCCATAAAGTACTAGATTTGCGCTGTGATCTATATTATTTATCTCTATACTCATATTCTATGTAGATAGCCATGACCCTGCCGTGCCGCCGCTGTTGGAATATACCTCTCTCTAACCCAAAATATCGATGCGCAAAGGGGTTGGCGCAAAGCATCCCCAGACCTTGAGTGAGACAGCTGATTGTTTGTTGAGCCGTGCCGTTGTGTTGTAATACCGCAGACGCTCTTAGATTGAGCAAGAAGGAAGTACGAAAGGAGGTCGGATTTATAACTGGCCATTGGACTTCAGTGCACACCTGCAAAATTTGGGGATTGATGTGGCAAATCCTTGTGCAGTAACGGCAGTGAGGTAAAGGAAACATTTAAGCACGTTATCTTCAACTGCCCTGCTTTGACTGAAAGCAGAAGCTCCTATCAAAATGTTGGCCAGAATGGAAGACAGGAAAGCATAGTCTAGTGCATCTCAAAGTTCGCAAAGAACTTAGTGTGGGGCTCTGTCTGATTCCTTTGACTGGGGGTGCATTACAATAATCCTTAAGACGGAGCTCAACTGAATCCTGACGACCCCCTCACTACTTATAAAAATGTTAGTCGATATTTTAGGGTAAAATTTCTCTAATCGAGATTTGGAAAGTCCTGCACATACACATATACACTTACCAACGACGTTGAGGTTGACGAAGTAGCTTCTAACAGGTTGAGTGCTGATCTGACACTCGTAAATTCCAGCGTCTCGTTTTTGAGCCCATTTGATCTGCAAGGTCCACTCATCAGTCTCTGGGTGATGGTTGGCTTGAAAACGTTGATCGCTAGTGTAGGTGTAACTGCCTACTGTCAATATGTGAATGTCCCTATGTCTGA
This sequence comes from Callosobruchus maculatus, assembly GCA_951848785.1. Lineage (NCBI taxonomy): Eukaryota > Metazoa > Arthropoda > Insecta > Coleoptera > Chrysomelidae > Callosobruchus > Callosobruchus maculatus. The sequence goes on from CATOUR010000033.1 coordinate 6,692,254, forward strand.
TCCAAGAAACCTGGAAAGAAATTACGAATCAATTGATTTATCAATATTTAGTTCAGTAGTTAAGTATATGTTGCAAGAAGGTTACATTACAAAATTGGTTCGTTCAAAAATAGATATAGAAGGAAACAAGGAAACATTTTCTTCGTAAGTGGTCGTAAATATTGATCAATTTCTAAGCCTAGTATGCCGTTCTTGTTCCTTTGAACGTGTTGCTACTTTACCACAATAACACAGTATTTTGTACACACTTTTGAAGATAGAGGAATCTGATTCCTAATTTATATGTAAGTAAGCCCTCTTTCCATCCCCGAATATCACCCCTCAGCCAGCACTACCTACCTCTCCTTCCCTGCCAGACCTTCCTGACCTTTCAACAGAGCCAGTATGTCGGCCCAGCTAAGGGAGAGTAATTGTTCTGACTGGAGTTTAAGCAGTCTCTCCACAGGCCAGACATAACGAGTCTTCTTCAATTTCTGATAGTGATAGATGTCGCCTGAGCCTGCAGTGCCCCATCAGAACACGCACGAGGTTTCTGATGGCCCATTGGCCTTAGTTCCGTAGCCATGCTGATCTAGATGTCTTCATCATCATCATCATCATAGTCACAATGTCTTAACAGAGATATTGTGAACTCGTGAAATGTACTCATTTTACGAGTTTCTCTTGGGATGTCTTTAAGATCTTTGATGCAGTAGTTTCCCATTTGCTTTCTGCATCCTCATGCCGTTGACCAGATTATCTACTGGTTCATCCGCCTTTAGGGGAAATTTCTTACCCCAAGGACAAGAAGGTGTCCTGACTCTTCTCAACTCGTCCACCCAAAAGTGTTGGTTGGGAAGAGGTTACTGTTTATACCGACAGCAGTTCGGTTCCTTTTAGTCGCCTACGACACGCAGGATATACGATGGGAGATATTCTAACCCGCCCCCACACGGGGTATGTGTTCAGCCTGTCTATAAAATTCTTGTCTTGTTTGCATCCCTCACTTCATCTATGATATCGTTCACCCACTTTTTAAGGGCTGACGTTACCTGCTGCCTAGTTAAACCTATTGCGGGCTCCGGGCCAACAAACTGTCCTCTGGTGCCGAATCTGTATAGCCTGTGGGCTTCCTTATTATCAGGAACTCCCGTATGACCCGAAATCAATATCAAGTAACTTCCTTCAGCCTCTCCAGCTCTTCCAGTCTCTTCGCGCACTCCTGAACCAGCGGTGTCCTGGTTCTAGGTTCATACATGGCGTGCCGCCTGAGTTCTGCTCTGTGCCCTTTCTCATCTCCTCATTGCATGCAGAAGAGGGTAATGCATAACTCCTGCTTCGAAAATCGTGGTGTTGGTGTCTTGAGAGTAACTCCCCTGTACTCCTTGACTTTCCACATACATTCGCTTCTGAGACCTGTCCACTAACCGTCGGTGTAGCATATCAATGCTTCTCCGGGAAACTGAATCTCTCCCATTTTCCACTCCCCCGATCCTAGGAATGGCCAGAGTGAAAGGACCATGATAGATGGTTGTCTCGACAAGCAGGGATAGGCTATGCCATCTTCGCCAGCTTGGCTATTTTGGCGTGGCCAACCCCTTATCTGCCAATTACTGAGTCCCACATTTTCAGATGTGCTGCCATCGCTGTCATCCTGATTCAAGATGGCACCACGCCCCACGTTGTGTCATATGCTCTCCAGATAGTTTATGTGGCACCCAGAGAGAACAAAGTTTCTTCACGTGCAAATGATCCAACATAATCAAACGAATACCTGGTATATTGAGGCTTAAAGTACTATCTGTCTACTGGCAGGTCAATCTCCAAGCCAAGCATTTTCCTTACAGTAGTTACGTTTTCCTCCACAACTGACATAAGTGATTTTTCTGGCCTCTCAGAATCCTCCAGAGTAAGGATCTACGATTCGAATCTGTTTTATTCCAAGATCGATCTTTTTACCCCAAAAATTGATTAAAATAGATCGATTTTTCGCTAGCCGCTAGCTAGTCTTTTGGAAAATCGATCTTTTTAAATCAAAATCGAAGATCGATTTAATACAGTCTACACTCTGAGAGAACCCATGCATGCTCAATTATTTTACGCTGATCGGCCAGATCGATTAATCGCGTGTCTTAAAGCGCTATCTAGCAATCTGTAGAGAAATGTAATGTAGCGGACTTCTCCGTATGTGAGCCGTGAGGGGACCTATTGGAAAGGAAAAAGGTCGCGAGGTCCTCCATGCTCATCGTTGTTTATGTCAATTGTAGGGTTAGGGATTTTCGAGTTGCTTGATGATTTGCTAGTCTTTTTGATATATCTGTTTCATTTGATGCAAAAAAGAATGTTAATTATGTTATAAATTATAAATATTATAGTCAACATTTAACGTAACTGCTTAATAAATTTTATGCATATAATCATTCTACTTTTTTATTAAAAAATGGAGTCAAGTTGGTTGACTCAGTACTTCCCACACATTACGGTGATACCAGTTTATTATTTTCCCATAGCATAAAGATTTAGTGTGAGATCCCCTTGCAACAAAATCATCGCCAGTACCCCCCCCCCCCCCCCAAATTATTGTCATATGCCGCTAGGTCTTTCCTGCACAGGTCAATGAACAGCCTATTATCAATAATACAAACTTTTGTATTGAATTTCACCTCTTCAGCTGTGGCAGTTTTGGAAAAATTTAAGCGTTCCGGTACCGTTTACTGAAAAAGCGGTGTTGCCGTATCTCATTAATTAATACAAACAAAATTTTGAAATTGTGAGATCTTACTAAATTCGACATGCGCAATTCATTGCAATAAAAATAAGTAGAGGATTCTATTTGAAATAAATTAAAATCGGGGATACTTGTTTTAAAAATTTGGGAAAATAATTTATAACCTGGCAATGTCAAAAACGCGAAAAAAAATATTACAAGGCGAGATAGAGTATTTGTAGATATTTCGATTTAAAATAAAAAAGACAGGGTGTTACATTTAAAAAAACAAAGTAAAACGACCTTTAAGTTGCCGGAATTTAAAATTCTGCCAAAAATATCCTGTAGATACAAATTGCTGGTAGCATCCAGAATAATATCCGCTTAATATTCAAATAACTCGCTGTGTAATATTATTGAGAAAAGTTAAAGGAATATATCAATTTGAACGTATTACTTGCGACCTTGCAAATGCGGAAATTAATAGAAAATAAATTATTACTTGGCAACGTCGCAACCGATTCCAAAAATATTTTAGGGTTGGATAGAGATCAATGATGGACACTAGAAGAACTTGAGAGAAAGTTATAGTTCCATATAAAAAAATCAAGTTTATCTCTACCTTACTTTCCCGCAACACCCTGTATATTTCAAAATATTTTTAGGATATGCATCTCAAGTAACCAAATAACTTTTGTATTTGAGATTTTCTTCTATCAGCTATACCTTGCGAGATATCGAAGAATTACACACTAAATGGACAGCCTGTATACATCGGAAAAAATTCTAAGTCCTTTAGTTTCTGTAATAGGCATAAGGCAATGTTCGGATAGACTTAAAAAAGTTATTTATGTCGCTAGGTCTTCCTTCATAGGTCAGTGGGTAGTCTATTATGAATACAACAAATTTTTCAATTTTACAACCCCCCAACCCCCAACCACCCCAATTTCACCCCCACCAAAAAAAAAGTAGAAAATGATCAGGGACCCCTAAAACGCCTAAAAACGAAGTTTCAGCAATATTTAATTTTTTTTGTTTTTTGCTAATTACTCCGCCGCCTATGCACCGATTTTCAAAATTATACGAACATTACCTACTACGGCCCCACATCATACCGCTGCCCAAATTTCATCACAATCCATGCAGCGGTTACTGAGATCACGAGGGTAGAAAAACGCGACAGACAGACAGACAGACAGACAGACAGACCGACAGACCGACAGACAGACCGACGGAAATGAGTGACGTGGATTTTCGTTATGTACACATCATAAAACGTCCAAAAAACGTATTATCTCAAAATCGAAAATTTTCGCGATCACAATACTCCCCTCACCTATCGGTGTGGGAAGTAAAAAGAAGTGATACATACAGCAACAATGGTATTCAAAATCAAATATCGATATTTAATAAGATCGATCTTTTCTTGTCGATCTTTTTCTGGATCGATCTTGTGATGACCGATCTTGAATCGATTCAAAATATAGATTTATTTCATTTTCGGGACATCCCTACTCCAGAGTGAAATTGGTTCTTTGGAATTTTCTATACCACCTAAATATCATTATTCGATACAATTAAGCACCTCTAGTGCACAAGTTCTGAAATCTAGTCTATGTTTAAACGTGACCACGATGCCGTCGCAAGTACTTCACACTCCTGCTGCCAACGAATAACATCAACTTCGCGCGGCAGTTACTATGCTTTATTATCTTACATATTTACATTTATGCATAAACATGTCTCGACACGCGGCAACACGCTGATTCCTGTGATGTAATGTATCGTGATATTATACTATCTATACAGAGTGTTCATTTGAAAACTTCGCACCACGGATTTATCGAAAACCACTGATTAAAGAAAACGCAGAGACACGTCGAACGATTTGACGAGGGGGACAACTTTTCAACCAAAAACTACTTCATCTCCTTCTACCCTCTGCCCCTCAGGCTCATCCAGTTAAAACCTTTAAATGAATGGCTTATTTCAGAAACCCCACGTGTCCCAAAATCAATATATTGAGGATACCTGAAAAAGCTGAAACTATTTTAGATTTTCTCAAAAAAGTTTTTTAATGTGCAATAAAACTCGCAACGCAAAATCATACATTCTATAAATGCCTCTAATTTAACAACCAAACACGATATCAAAAAAAGGCTAAATAGTTGCAAAAACGCAAGCTTTCTTCTTCAATTTGCTCTTTGAGTCATTACTGTAAGTTTAAAGATAACTTAAGGAGCTTGGAAATGCGAAATTCATTTTTATAGCGACCTTTGGACCTTACCTTTGGACCGTTTGACCTTATCTTTGGATTTTTGGACTTATCTCCCCTCATCTTAGACACACACACACTGGAGAAAGGGAACAGGTGGCCACGCCTCCTCGCTAACACGGGAATACGTCTTTTCTTGGATTCTCAATTACGCGCGCTATACCCTAGACCCTTAAGATCTACAAAAATTACTCCAACATAAAGTACCAGTATCTCATGTCAAGTTTCTAACAAAGGAAAAGTAAAAAAATTTCCGATGCTGTGACATAAAGGAAATGCCGTTGGACATGTGGGCTTTTTCAAATAAACACACAACCTTTTTTGCAAATCATTTTGTTTGGTGATCTGAATTACAATAACATAAAAATACAAGGACAGGACAGTTTTGATCTCGGTTTTGATGAACATCTTTAGCTGTGTCACCGGTAGTTGGCCATTCAAAGATTTTTTGATATTTGAGAAACACCACATGTCCAGGACTTGTGAGGTTTCTCAAATAATTGTATACTTTAGACGTTCGCTGCACGTCTTGTAAGGATAGGGAGATTGGATTTCTGCTTAAAATATGTGTCTATCTAGAAGTTGTTGCTGAAAAAGTCGATTTGTCAAATTTGTGACATGTAGGGTTTCTCAAATAAGCGATTCAAATGACAAAGGGTATCGATTAATATCTTGTTTCAAAGGTATGTCAAAGTCCTTTATTTTGGGGTTCGATTTTTTGAAATCGGTCGATTCGTTTTCGAGAAAATTACACAATCCTTATGTATCTTAATTTGTTCAGATAGGAAACAAACACACACGCAAATACCATTTTTCATTGCAATAAGTGTTCAAAACTTTGCCCATTGTTGACCAAGCAATGATACAGGCGGTTTTTAAATTCCTGACGGATAGTTACAAAAACACTGGAGATGATTCTAATAATTTATGGTACCCAAAGTCAATTTGGTTGGCTAATTGCCGTTCCGTTTAACGCCAGACATCCGGGGAAGATGACTTCGCATAGGTATGTTTTGGACCTTGTTACGAAATTTACTCAATCTGGATCTGTTGCAAATAAAAAAACGGAAAGTTCTGGATGAAGCCGCTCAAGTTGAAGTTTTGGGGCATTTCGGCATAAATTCTAATACTGCATTACGCAAAATTGTGGACACGACTGACATTTCATTCGGTTCTATATACACAGTTACAAAACTCGCCAAATTTTATGCATTCAAAATGAAAGTAGTGCAAGAGTTAACCGAAGACGGTTTCGATCGGCGGGTTGAGTTTTGTGAACAAATGACTTCAGGGATTAACGGTAGTACCATTCTTGTAAAGAATATCTGCCTCACTGATAAATTAATATTTTATCTAACAAGATGTGTTAATAAACAATGGAAATCCTCATGCCCTTGTAGCTCAGTACCCCCAAAAAATTAATGTATTGACAGGTATTCTAAAAAACAAAGTGACTGGATCATTGTTTATTAATGGAAATTTAAATCAAGACATTTATTTGGGTATGTTTGGAAGTACCAGCAATCTGCTGGTCCGTGAAACCATTGAAAACCAAATCCAAGAGGGTGGAAACCCTATACTTTATGAGGCAGAAATCTATCCCCAGCAAGATTCTCACTATGTTCTTCCGGTTCGGTAATGGATAGACGACGCGTTTCCAGATAAATGGGTAGAGCAAGGAGGGCCTGCAGAATGGCCTGCTAGATCTCCTGATTTGACGCCATTAGACTTTTTTCTAAGGGATCATTTAAAATATATTGTGTTTAGCCCCAAGCTGAAAGTTTAGATGATATTCGTCAACGCATCATCGAAAGCAGTCATGATATCCCACAACGTGTTTTTGCAACTGTCCGCCACGAATTTAAACATCGCCTATATCATTGTTTGGGCAATAACGCGCAATATTTTAAAAAGTTATTATAATAAAAAGTGATGTTTTTGTTTTCTCTTTGGACAAAGTAAGATACACAAATATTTTTCTAATTTTCTCGAAAGCGAATCTACCGACTTAAAAAAATCAGACGCCAAAGCAAGGAACTTTGACGTACCTCTGAAATGGGATATTTTTCAGTAGCCCTTATCATTTAAAATCCTTAAGGGAGTGACCCTGAAGGGCAGAAGGTACAAGGAGGGGGTGAAGTAGTTTTTTGTTAAAAAAGCTGTCTCCCTTGAGAAATCTTTTGACGTGTTTCATCGGCGTTTTTTCTTTTAATAAGTGGTTTTCGATGTATCCGGCTCTTTGACTGAGCATAAATATTGACATGCTATCTTTTAAAGTATGGAATAGAGTATGTTCTTCGGTACAGAAATCAATACATGTTGATACAATAAAAGTATTTAAAAATATTTCTGCCCAATATACGTGCGTGGGAATAGGGTAAAAATAATAATGAGGTAAAAAAAATAAAACATGGACAGTACATAAACTAAAATGAGACAGTAAGAATCGCAGAATACAAAGAAAAATATAATTATTACATATTTTAATAGCACCACATATCAGCATGGACAGAAATACACTATTAATGTGGTTCTGTTTATGCTAGTAAGTATCTTTTGTATGCATTATGATGAATAAAAATAAATTGCTTCAATTTGGATTTACTATGCGATGTAATTTTTGATAAGAGGAATTTTGTATATATACTTTACAAAAATACACTATTAATGTGGTTCTGTTCATGCTAGTATCTTATGTATACATTATGATGAATAAAAATAGATTGCTTCAATTTTGATTCACTATACGATATCATTTTTCATAAGAGAAATTTTGTATGTATACGTTTAGTTGCTTTTAAACAAAACCATTAAATATATTGATTTAGTTTCAACCGGTACCAGACTGTATAGTTTTATGCCTAATATGTTAGGTTTCTTTGACCCACTGTCCTGCGTCTAAAATCTAAGGTATACATGTTAGTGGATTGTCTGGTTTGATAAATATGTGATGACATTCTTAAAATTTGTTTGTTCTGTTTAACATAAATGCAGAATTTATAAAAATGTAGTTTTCTCACGTTAAATGAGTTTGCTTAAAATGATTTTAAATATTCTTCTCTGAATCAGATGCAGAGGTTCTAGGTGCGTTTATAGTATACCACCCCAATATACAATAACATACGTTAGATGAGATTCGACTGGTACGGCGTAAACAATAAATTACAATAAATTATTCCTTCAATTATTATTTGTAATAGTCAAACGGTTGAAAATGAGTTTTTCCTTACTTACAATACGACCCTCAAAGACTTCTAGTTAGTTCTCGAGGGATGATTAAAAACCTGCTTGACACAGAATTAAGCACGTTTTTATAGCTCCATATCTTAGCTAGCCGTCCCTAAGATTCAAAAGTTTTGAATTGAGCGAGACCTAGTTGTATAGTTAGGAAGTTCAAAAATTAATTGCGAATGTACCTATTTAACCAGCTCGTTGCGGTGGACTGGCTCTAAGTCCTTCCTGGGTGATTAATTATTTCCAAGCTCTTGTTATACCGATCTTTTCACCCGCGTGTGTCCTATTGTAACTTTTTTCATTTAACTTTCCTCGGGCGACTCTGAAATCTGAATACTTTTTAAGTTTACTCTGTTTTGTCTTTTGTAGGTCACGGTATGTTGGTATGTAAATAACAATCTAGGGGCTCGTACATTTTACTTTCCACGCCAAATAGGCAGAGAATGTATTGTAATGAAAAAATTAAGTCAAGTTGATTAACTCAGTACTTCCCACACTTTATGGTGATGCCAGTTTATTATTTTACTATACCATGAAGCTATAATCTGAGATCCCTATACAAAACAAAGCATCGCTAGCCTACCCGCAAGGTCCGCCAACCCCCAACTACCCCAATTTTACCCCCATCAAAAAATATAAATTGGTCAGGAACCCCTAAAACGTCTAAAAACGAAGTTTGAGCTATTTGACGTTTTTAGTTTTTTGATTATTGCTACGCTGCCACTGACATCATTTCTAAAAACCACACGGAAATTTCATCTGAATCAAGTTAATAGTTTCCACGTTACACGATACAGAACGATCCAAGGTTATACTCTTATGTATACACCCGAAAATTCCCTTGGCTTCTGTAATAGGCAAGACAATGTTCGGATGGACCTAAAAAAGTTCATTATGCTACTCCGTCATTCCTTCACAGGTCACTGAACAGCTTATTTTTCTACCTCCTTCCACTGTGACTCTAACGTGTCTCTTGTGGCTCACACCTATTTAGAGTTCACTGTACAATCCGCACAATTTGACGAAGATTTTTGATGTAACTACCTTGAAGTCAGTCACCATTCTAGGACCCTCGGGGGGGGGGGGGCTTACTAGACAGCAGCAGCAGCAGCAGATATGGCTTCAGTAATAGTCCAGACCGCGATGCGTTGCAGACTGCCACCCCCAGCCACTTTCTCACCCGGCGTGTTGTGGGTGACCTCCTACACTTTTACCGATATTCAAACGGAATCTGCTCCTCTGAACTATCCATTATCGTTCGCGAGAGTTAGAATTTAAGACCAGTTTTCTGATGAAGTGGAGATTTTGTGCAGCGTTCGCCAAGGTTGTATACTTTTTCCACCTTTGTTTAACGTACACAGTGAGGCCATTTTCAGTGAGTGCCTAAAAGACTGCCAAGAGGGAATAACCATAAATGGACAGATTATAAATAATATGCGTTATGCCGATAACACGGTTATAGTGACCGATAGACTGGAAGATCTCCAAACGGTCGTACAAAATCTATACAACAGATGTAAAAATTATGGTCTGAACATGGATTTAACGAAAACCAAATTCATGGTTTTTACAAAAAATAACAGCGTAATCGGTAATATTGCAATAGATAAAGCGCGTCAATAGAGCGAGTAAGAAGATATAGATACTCAGGAACTTGGCTAACCGAAACTGCTGAGCAATATCAGGAAATATTTGCTCGAATAGAGAGTGCAAGAGCTGCATCTGTAAAACTAAAGAAAGTTCTTTCCAGCAGAAATATAAAAACCTAAAACTTACGAGTACGAATGCTAAGGCGTTATACGTTTTTGACTCTGCTATACGGTGTCGAAGCCTGGACGCTGGAGAAGGTAGAAATGGATAGACTGGAGGCTTTAGAAAGATGGTGTTATAGAAGAATGCTGAGGATCTCTTGGACCGATGGGGTCTCAAATGTGCAACTACGGCAGAACATCCAACAAGAGGAAGAAATAATTAACACCCTCAAAACAAAAAAAAAACTATAGTACCTTGGTTGTGCTATAAGTGGACCCAAACACATTCTACTACAAAATATTACGAAAGGGAAGATCAAGGGCAAGAGAAGCCGAGGAACTTGAGGGATTGGTTTGGGATGACCTCAAATCAACTATTTAGAACAGCGGCAAACAAAGTTAGGATTGCCATGATAATATCCAACCTCCGCTAGGAGATGGAACTTGAAAAAGAAGAAGATACATCCAGTGTTCGAGTTTAGGACTAGCGCTCCAAGATTTACCGCATATCCTGCTGACCATCCACAGGGATAGTCTGGCCTTGTCAACCCAGTTATCCAGATGGGAGTTGACGGTGAGTCTTTTGTCCAGTATTAGGCCAAGATACTTCACCTCCTCCGCAAATTGGATTGACTCTCCCACTATTCCAGATAGGCAAAGCTTGTCTAGTTTCCGTCTTCTCGTAAAGAGAACAACAATGAATGTTGACACATCTGTTGTAAATCAGAATCTAGTCTAATTTGTTTGACACAATTTTTTGTCGTCCTTATCAAATTGCAGCTCGTTTGTTTGTTTCCTTCAAAACGATCCTTTAACCATTATTACAAAGTTTAAAATGTTTTTGCTAGACGACAATGCGATGCGGGCTCCGTAATTAACTTAAAATTATATGTACGGAGGAGACAATGGCGCTGAATACCAGATGGAAAGATTGTAGCGTTGTGAACGACCTCAAAAAGGCTTTATACAGGTACGGAGCTAGGGGTGTGCTACCACTGTACCACATTACGGAAATATGAGAATAGTTTTTTATGCAAATGGTACTAGGAGGATTTTGAAATACATCTCTATTTATTCACTCACTTGTAGAATAGAGCAATTGAAAATCATGGCGAATCCCGCATTGCTGCATTTGACATATTGAAAGCCTTAGATAGAGTGTGGCATGACGGATTTCTGGTCAAGCTTGGTACTTATGGACTACCCCCTGTCTGCGGCAGTGGCTGAGTAGCTCTTTGGACGACTGATCTCTTTTTGTTGTAGTCGAAGGTCGTGCAGCAGATGTATTTTCAATAAGCGCTGATATTCCTCAGGGATCTTTCCTATTCCCTACACTGTCTCTGGTGTACATCAATGAGCTGCTGGAAATAATATACAATCCTATCTACACCTTCGCAGATGACAGTACATTCATATTGTGCATGGAATTAGGCAAGCCACTATCATCCCTGGAGACGGTACGTCGCCGACAGCAACATGCCTCACAGATCAACGTATATATCAAAACAATTGTCGACTGGGGATTAGTAAATAAAGTACAGTTTAACGTACAAAAAAACTCAGGCAACAACACTCAAAAAGAAGTCTCACTTCAGCTTACAAGCTCTGGAAATATGGAGGGTCACCCAATCGTCGAGTCACATTCCGTCAAACCTTTGGGGATCAAGAGCAACAATAACACGTCGTCAGTATTGCTAAAACAGCATCTCAGAACCTTGGAGTTTTATTCTGCTGTAGGAAGCTGTATACACCACAGCAACTATTGCTGCTCTAAAAGCTACAGATCCGACCATCGTTGGAGTATTGCTCCCATGTATTTAGATGCGGTCCGAAGCATTCTATAAAGCTTCTGGACATTATCTGGAATAGAGCAATTAGACTAATCGGTACGCCTAACCTCACAAAGGACCACAGCCTGGAACATCGAAAAAGGGTGGCTGACCTGTCTCTGTTTCACAGATTCTATCACGGAAGATGTTTGAGTGAGCTCTCCCAGATAATAGCACCAAAGGCCTTCCGAACGAGGAGCACTAGAGAGCATTTCAAGTCTAACGTGCACCGACTCTTATTCTCTTCTACAGCACCATAGGCTTTTAGCCTTTCAGGGAGGCTGACCATAAAAAAATCCTGCAGCCAGGTGTAAGTTTAGCTTTTGGTGAAATGCGCGAGAAACCTCAAGCCCGTGTCTGTAGCGTATTCACAGTAGGTGTGTAGCTACACGACGAAATATATCATTTTAATAGGGCCTTAGTTTGAGGCGTCGTGTAGGACTGCACCGAGCAGTCATTGTCATTCTGTTGGAGTGTTTCACAAAAGAAAAACCAGGTCGATACCGCACCACCGGTGATGGATATCTCGGGGTGAACTCTTGAGGATGTCACGTTCTCTTGCGCTCTAGTGTCTGACCTGCCTACTTCCGCGGTTGCCGGGGTCCTCTCACTTAATGTGGAACTAAATTTGCATCGGCCAACTCAGAGAATGTTGAAAAGTGTCAAGCAGATTGACTCGGTACACAGAATACGGTTTTGGTTTGGCGATATTTTTTTTATTTAATCATGTCGGACCCACACTTGAATTGAGGTTTTGAATAAAAATTTTTTTGGTCATAAATGGAAAAATCATATACAAGTCTTATAACAAAACTGTTTTTGTTTTCTTTTTTTCGCAATAATTCAAAAGTTATATAAAAAAATGGTTTTTTGAATCCAGTACCGAAAACACGCCGACGGCTCCCGAATCCGTGGGACGTTACCATGGCGGTCAGGATGCTCCTTTGACCAACGATGTCCTACTCCGATACTAGATTCTAGATTCCCAGCCAATCGCGAAAATACGTACTGACAAACTCGTAACTAGTGTATGTTTGTTGCAATACAGTCGATGAATGGAGTTTGCAGCTCGAGACGAAGTCTACGATCGAAATAAGTATGTTTTTGAATGTTTGAATTTGAAGTCAGATTACAGATTCCAGTGAGTACCTAATCAAATATATTTCGTTGAAAAGATCTCCTCAGTCGAAGGATGGCCTATAGTGGTTAGAGTGTCCGATAGTGAATCTCAGGGTCTTTGGATGGAAACCTAGGCCTTCCAATTTTTTTTATCAATAAATGTATTGATGTGCTTTTGCACTTGTTACGAACATTTTTTCAATTTTTTTTTCTTAATTCAAAACCTCAATTAATTGGTTCATCAGCATAGTCACAATTTCTCAACAGACATGTTGTGAACTCGTAAAAAGCATTAAGTCGGAGCTGGACTATTGCCGACACGAATATTATCAATAGTTTTGAAAATTATAGCTCGCCATCGTTCGCGATTTACTGTCTGTTCAGTGGCGCTCTTGATACTCATGCGTGTAGGAGAACGGCCAAGGCATCACCTACTAGATTCATGACCTTGAGCTACAAGCTTCCCCATTTCTCCAATTAGTTGGTTTCGACGATCACAGAAGTAAGATATGATTGTCTGTATTTGATTATTTCTCTTTCCAGTGTCTGGCACACTCCACTGCCGGCCATGCCGTTCGTTTCCCATAGGTCTTTGATTCTGCAAGGATGGGCACTATAGAGATGCTCCATCGTCCGGTTCGCCCCGTAGGCGCATAAATTGTCCTCAGCATATCCCCATCTCACTATGTTTTTCCCAGATCTACCCATTTGGCATATAATCCAGTTGAGACTTTTCCACGTCCTTCCATTCCAGTTGTTGTCCAGCAGGGAAGCTTTCAGCTGGGTGCCAAATTGTTTCAGTGGTTCTCTGTTAGCCGTCGCTTCCACAGAACTTTTTTGGTTACTGATTTATAGCGTTTTCGACCTACTGCACTGATTTTAACCACGACTGCACTATAGTGCACATCTAAAACTCGTCTGGTCTAATTTCATTCTGTGGTGGTTTTGGAATTTGAGTAGTTTGAATCCGCCTTGTTCAATCATTTATTGGTTTATCGACATAAAACCTAACAGCATTTTGTGCAATATGGCTTTTGCACCAGCCTAGGGTTTGCCCACTAAAAATGAATATCTTTCTATATCGGTAAATACTTTTGTATATCTTGTTATATCTCTTCTTCCGTCAGCTTATGAACAAGATACTCACAGATATTCGTATTTTTGGGACACACGCAGGCGTTGTTTGCAATTTAATTAGATATGCTTCAATTTCCTCATCATTCGAAGATGACGATGTTCGTGATTCTTTCAACTACACCTTCCGTACCTTCCGTAACCTATCCTAGCATTCACACTACTATTTATACTACCCCACTACCCAGTTCTTGATTCAAAAAATCATTTCCTTTGACAAGTAAAATAGGTTATAGGTAATATTTTATAGATGTCAAAAATGCACTGAAATCTCCACGAGCTCAGAGAGTCCATGGCAACAATTTGCACTCAAGTGCAATTAAGCGGATAAGTCGAAAACAAATCACCACACTAGTTTTGCGCTGAAATGTAAGACGAACATAATTTTGACACTCAGTTCCTATGAGTGCAGTGATAGGGCAATAAGTCGACAACGCTATTAGACTCTGTCAGTGGGTTTGTTGACATAATGAAATTCTTCCTGCATTTAAGTCTGGATGTTGGGAGCTTGTCTTTTATCTAAGGATTGTCTACTCCGTTCCGCCATACTGAGACTTCTAGCCTGATTTGTGGGGGCTATTCAACATCTATAGGTGGTTCAGGGTGATAGATTTTAGATAGCCCGCGATTATACTACAGGTGTCGTTCAGGCTTGTCCAGTTTTTTAGCATGAGTTGATCTGGACCATACAGGGCATGCGTGTTCTGCTGGGGCAAAGCACATGCCAAAGGATGTCATCCGTAATACGCCAAGAAGGGTGGGCCCCCCATTGGGAGTTGATCAGCTTGCGAATTATATCGTTACTCGTATTCACTTTTTCCCTAGTCTTCTCTACGTGTTTTTATAAGACAGAGTCCTATCTAAGGGAACACCCAGGTAAACTGGATTTAGGCAGAGCTGTAGCCTGGTCGAATTCCATTCTATTTACAGTTCCGTATTTGCTTGCCGCTTATCAAAACGGAATAGGCAGGTTTGAGATTTTTCTGAGTTTGGGCGTAGCTGGTTCAACTTGTAGTATTCGGCCATTCTTTTTAGGGACTCTGCTAGCCTTTTCTCAATTTCTTCGATATCTTGGGATTGGCACGTAACGGCACGTCATCGGTGTAGTTGAAATTATTTGTAGAAGAGCCGACAGGCTGATGAATCGTGAAAATTGAAAAGAAGAGGCGCCAGCACGCTCCCCTGGGGGAGGCCATACTTCTGGTTCCTCCATCGATTCCTCTGTCCCTGCAACTCCATATAGAATCTCCTTTTGCACGGCAGTGACCCCAGACCTCTATCAGATGGTAACTCCGTGTCATCTTGAAGATTCCTCGAGGAGGATTTCGTGGTTAAGGAGTGTAGTATGACTTTCTGTCAGTTTTTCTCCAAGTGCTATTTTAAAAGCCTCAATTTTTTTTTGTATGTTTGATTTTTTTCTATGATCAGCCTCTCGCAAAGGCTGAAAGACTATGGCGCTGTAGAAGCGCTGCGAGAGGATACGTGTCTCTGCATGTTGGATTTGGATCGCTGCAGGTTGTACCCGTCGAGAAACAAATTCTCGGCAGCTCATCTCACAGCGTCGTCAGAAGAAATGCTGGAGGAGACTGATTCGGGGAGTACGAACCTCGACCTAGTAAGGATGAGCTTGCAGAGCCGCTCTAGTGTTTCTCGTTCGGACGGTCTTTGGTGTTATTATCTAAGAGAGCTCACTCGAACATCTTCTGTAAAAGAAGAACAGTTCAGCCACCCTTCTTTGACGTTCCAGGCTGTGGAGGTGGAATAGTGTCCAGAAGTTTTAGAGAGTGCTTCGGAGCGCATCCCCACACATTGGATCAGTATTCCAACTATGGTCGGATCTGTGCTTGTAGAGCAGCAGTAGTTGCTCTGGTGTATACAGTTTCCAACAGCGGAACAGAACTCCAAGCTTCTGGGATGCCGTTTTATCAACACTCACGATGTGGTCGTACCAGGACATGTTATTGTTGAAGATCGTGATAAGCTTGACGGAAGGTGGCTCGACTATTGGATGACGCTCCATTTCCACAGTTGGTAAGTCAACGTGAGACTTCTTTGTCAGTGTTGTTGTCTGTACATTAAGCTGTACTTTATTTACTACTACAGGAATGCGTTTTGATGTGCTCCCCGCCCTTTATTGTGCTACAAATACTTCAAATTCAATTCAAATCGCTTTGAGGGTTTTCGGTCTAACAAGACCAACAGAATATCACTTCACATCACGTTCCGGTGAGAAGCCAAATTCAATAAAATTTTCAGTAATAAAAAGTTATAGATCGAAATGCCAGAAGTGCATTTGTTGTGAATAGGAATGTACTTTACTCATGGCTGCATGTACTACAGTTCGCATGCATGCATACATGCGGTTTCCGAGTTGGTAGATGCATGTTACTGATCATTTTTATTACGGTCATTCTTTCATATTATCTTTCTGACCATGAAACGCAGAGAAAGATAAACGCAACTCGTGCGGAAACTACGCGGACTCATCACATCCATAATTAGCGTTTAATGTTTTATATGAGACAAGCCATTTAATTTTTTACCCATTTCAACGTGGTGCGAGCATAGTGAGGATGTTTCCAGAAAATAATTGTGTTTGAATAAATTTTCACCGCGAATCTGCGGGTTAGAGGTTGTGGAAAGTCGTTCATCTTTGGAACTGTATTGATATGCGTACTACACTGGAGAGCAAAAAATTTGGGTCACTTGAGATATTACAAATAATTTTATAAAAATTTAATTACTGAATTATCGGTCTAGTGGGCGAGAAATCATTCATTTTCCGATAAATGCTAGCGAGAATATTTGTTATCTGTCTGTTGAAGTCGGTCAGTTAGTATTTATATACAGGGTGTCCCTGAGCAAAAGCTCAGTGAAACCTTTGAAAGTACTACAGGGTCTATCATACCATGCTTTCAAATCTTTGTTTTTACTTCAACCCTTAAGTCCTTATTTTATTTAAAATCTTGTAGTACCTTTGGTTTTCTACAAAAACGTATTTTTTTCGTAAAGTCATAAGCATAAAATAAATAAAATAAGGATTTGTTTGAGGCGTAATATATTCTCAAGAAAAACAGATAAAAAAGAAAATGAAATGGGCCTTTCAAGGGTACTGAATGCTTTAGAAATATTTTTTTACTTCAACCTCTAAAACTCGCCAACAATTTTTCTTCAAATAGCACCCCACAGCTTTTCCTACATTAGTGAGGTAGTTATTTTATTCAAAATCTTAATGCCTGTAGTGCCTTTGACTTCATGCACAAATCAATTTTTTCATTAACGTAAGATAAGTAAAATGAGGATCTGTTTGAGGCGTAATATTTTCGTAATAAAAGAGGAAAAAAGACACTTGTTTTCGAAAACATGTAGTTAGGTCATTCAGTAGCCTTAAAAACCCACTTAGCTGTGCCGCAAAAAAATAAGTTTAAGTATACATTTAAAGGCATTACAAGATTTTAAATAAAATAAGGATTTCATTTGTGTAGGAAAAACTATTTAGTGCTATTTGAAAAAGAAAAGTTGAGGGTAAGTTTCAAGGGTTGAAGTACAAAAAAAATATTAATAAAAACATGGTAGAATAGAACCTATGGTACTTACAAAAACTCCACTCAGTTTTCGTTTGAACTTTCTTTTGTTATGAGTGTAGCACGTGTCAAGAAAATTCAGGGACACCCTGTATATAAATGAACTTGCAACAATTGACAATAATGACAATAATTAAAAAATCTGTCAATTAATAGCGTGTATTCCATCCTCTAACGATAATGACTCATTGCAGTCGACGGAGCATGCTCACGGTTACATTCTTGTCGATCTTATTCCATTCTTCCATTAGAAACTCTCTCAGTTCTTGGAGTAGGTATGCCTTCGAATAGATTGTTGCATCTTATCCCATAAAACTGCGACTGGGATGATCTAGCATTATCTTGCATAAAAATGCCGTACTTGCCCTTAGTGGGTAAAAAAATGGAGTCAAGTTGATTGACTCAGTACTTCCCACACATAATGATAACACCGTTTTATTATTTCCCATTGGATGAAGCTGTAGTCTAAAATCCCCTTGCAACTAAATTATCGCCCATCCGCCCGCAAAAACAACATCCAACACAAAAACCTTCGTAAATAGTTTCTTGCGTCTCCCTTAGGAACTAGGGCGCCATAGTTCTTTTCTGCATGCTTGAACTGGACAATGCGAAACGATCAAGAGCCTGCAACCCGTCTAAAAACAAAGTTTGAGCTGATTTTATGTTTTTGGTTTTTTGATTATTGCTGCGAGGCCACTGACATGGTTTTTCAAAAACAGAGTCGTTTTCCACTCTCGCAGCGGTAATAAATTCTGTGTCAAAATTTTATTAAAATCAATTCAATAATTTTCGTTTTACGCAATATACATACATAGAACGAAATAAAGCAAAACTCGTATGAACAGATCACAGAATTGGTTTCTGTAATGGGCAAGCCAATGTTCGGATGAACTTAAATAAGTGTAATATGCCGCTAGGTATTTCTTCTACAGGTCAATAGACGGACTATTATGAATACAACAATTTTTTTAGTTTTACAACCCCCCACCTTCCAACCACCCCAAATTCACCCTCACCCAAAAAAACGTAGAAAATGATCAGAAACCCCTAAAACGACCAAAAACAAAGTTTGAGCTGTTTTTATATTTTTAGTTTTTTTATTATTGCAGCGCCGCCACTGACCCGATTTTTCCAAAACATACGCGTTTTCTATCCCCGCCGCGGGAGTAATACCGTGTCAAAATTTCATTAAAATCAATTGAACAATTTTCGCGTTACGCGATATCGAACGATCTAAAACAATACCTCGTATGTATACATCGCAAATTCTAAGTCCCGTGGTTTCTATAATAAGCATGCCACGTTCGGATAGACCTAAAAAGGTCTATCATGCCGCTAGGTTTTTCGTTCACATATCAATGGACCCCCACCCAAGAAAAAGTAGAAAACGATCAGGAACCCCTAAAACGCCTAAAAACGAAATTTGAGGCATATTTGAAATTTATTTGTTTTTGCTAATTACTCCGCCTCCCGTATAACGATTTTCAAAATTATAGTTAATTTCATTACAAGTGATTTCGGTCAACAACCAATCTTGTAATATGCTGCCGTAAGTGCAGTGGAGGTCCTGTAGTCCTTCCTGGACAGGACAATTCATTGGCATAAGGCCCCCTTCTAACCCATTTGCTAACATTAACATCTATAGCCTCTAGATTTTGCAGCCAAACTACAGAAGTTGTCCTATTCCGCAAACTTGATGCGGACACCAAAAATGGACCATCTCTTCCAGACCAGAATCCTTCATCGACCGGATTCTGGTCTTCTAGTTATCAGACCAGTCGCTTGATAGCGTTGATACACATTTTGTACAGCACATTACCATCAATTTATGCAGTCTCTCGTTGTCCTCGACCGTCTTGTATTTATGTTATAATTCCTCCCCCGTTTTTCTGCTAAATATGTTAAATGGGCTGCTCAAGACGCAAACCCTCCCAGAGGTTTGGAAAACAGCCAAAGTGATATTGGTTAATAAAGGCGGTAAACCCCTTGGCCTTACCTCGTCTCATAGACCCATATGTCTTCTGGGCACTATAAGAAAGCTATTCGAGATAATGATCTGAAGAAAGAAAAAGACGAAGGAAAATCTGTCAAAGTTCGGTTTTCGTACCGGAAGGTCTACCATCGACGCTCTCGAGACAGTGATGGGAACATCATCATCATCATCATCATAGTCACAATGTCTTAACAGACTTGTGAACTCGTAAAATGCATTTACTCATTTTACGAGTTTCTCTTGGGATATCTTAAAGATCTTTGATGCAGTAGTTTCCCATTTGCTTTCTGCATCCTCATGCCGTTGACCAGATGGTATCTACCGGTTCATCCGCCTTTAGGGGCAATTTCTCACCCCAAGGACAAGAAGGTGTCCTGACTCTTCCCAACTCGTCCACCCAAAGCTGTTGGTTGAGAAGAGGTTACTGCTTATACCGACAGTAGTTCGGTTCCTTTTAGTCGCCTTTTGCGATACGCAGGATATACGATGGGAGATAGTGGAACATAATTGGACGAACTGCGAAGAATTGGCTTCTCGAAATATCTTCTTAAAACAATAAGCAGTGATTTCAAGGACAGGACGATATCTACATACAATGTACATCTGCCAATGTCTACCGGGATTCCACAAGGGTCGGCACTAGGACCCACTCTCTGGAACGTCCTGCACCATGGGATATTGAAGCTGCCGTTACCTGCCATAGGCTTTACAGATGGCTTCGCCTTAGTTGCGACAGTCAAGGATGAGGTATTCCTCACATTGAGGTAAGCCAGGCCTTGCAAAAGATTGACGGCTGGATAAGGGATCATGACCTAGATTTAGCTTCAGAAAAGATTAAGGCAGTGATATTACGCCGATAAAGGATAAAGAGAAAGAAAAAGTTCACTTGCAGCTCAGAGGCAGGATGATCGTCCCCCGTAAGTCCGTGAGGCACATGGGAGTCTATATAAACAATGAGAGGTGCTTCTCAGATCACATTAAGAAGTCAACTCAGAAGGCAGAAGCTAGAATATAAAATGGCCTCTAGAGTGATGCCAAATATTCGGGACCCAATAGTAGAAAAAGAAAACTCCTGAACAGAATCATCCAGTTGATTGTCCATATGGAACTAAACAGGAAAATCATCAGCTAGGCGTGGAAAGGCTGCAAAGGGAGTCACTGCTGAGGGTAGCCAGTGCCTACCGCACAGATTCTGGTAAAGCCTTGCAAGTGCTGACAGAGACGCCACCTTTGCATCTGGACCATAGAGAAGTGGCACCAGATATGGTCTCAAATGACGGAGGTTGCGCAGTGGATGAAAAGACTGATACCATCAATAGGAGAGTGGGTGGACTGCCTGCTATTTCCTGAAGCAGGTTCTGATGGCACATGGCCCATTTCACGTCTATCGGAAAAGGATAGGAAGAACCACCGAAGATCACTGCTACCATCGCGGATGGCTAGACACGACGGAACATACGATCTTCGAGTGGGAGAGGTTGTTTGCATAGAGATAAGAACCCTTTGCAAGCCAGATAACATAGTGAGACTAACGATCTCCCATAAAGTATATTGGAATACCATCCACTGCATAGAGGGACATCGTGAGCGCCAAACAAAGCGGAGAACGTAGAAGTGGTAATTAAACCACAAGATCAATGAACTTTGACCAGCCCTACATTCATATTGTTAAGTCGTTCGACGAAGGTTCCGTCAGTGGTAGGACGTAAGAAAACAGCGAACGGGTTTTAGCGGGTCGGGCCGTGGTGGCATGTCGGATGGACGCGTCTATTGCACACATAAAAATAATTTCTTAGATGGAGCACAGATGCTTTAATTCAAGTATACCATAACTTCCTATACGCGCAAACTTATGCTAATCTTAAAGTGACAATACGATATCTTTGACCATATAAGGGTTAGATTGAGAAAATATCTTCAATGAAAAACTGGGAAATTCTTGATAATAAGATTACCAAAATCTTAAATCAAGCATATGGTAATCTTGACCGAAGTATTTCATAATCTTGACTGAAGCATTTCATAATCTTAACTGGGAGCATTTCATAAACTTGACGCAAGTAGCTCAACTTTATTCTAAAATTGGGATATTCTTGGATGAGGAATCTAATAGTATTAATTTAAGCATTCAAACTCTTCTATGAGCATGTAGAAATTTTTCTGGAGAAATAGTTCTGCAAAATTTCTTAAATCACATTTAATATACTTAGTACTTATCTAGGAACACTTGAGTCAGGTCTTCGCGTCCCAATTTTTTTAATAGCTCATGCATGGTTGGACAGATCCAGTGATAAGGAAGCTGATGGGAACTGGGACGCGACTCAAATGGCGGTGGACCAGCACTACCGGCAGATTCAGTGACTGATGGTTGACGGCGGTATCACGGGTATCACGTGGCAATGGCAATTTATTTAACAGTTTGACTAGATACTATTATGTGCTGTTATGCAGGATCCAGTATGCCGGTATTACACTACGGTGCTAAAGACGGCGGTGAATGCGAAAATCCGAAAACCGATAATGGCGGCGCCGACTCGGACGGGCAACAGGCTGCTGAGTAGAGAGGGTGGAGAGGTTAATGTTGACCCGTGACACGCTGCGCGCCTGCGCACTCCGACGTTGGTAGGCGTCAAATAAGTGATTTACTTGATAGAAATATAGGGTGTGCTTGTAAAACAGCGTTCATTTTCAAACCAAGATTATCATATTGTAAATGAAGGTTCGTATTTTTAAGCTGTCTATATTCTTGATAGAGGTAAAATGGACACCGCTGGAAAAAATAATAATCTTGATATAAAATTATGAAATATTTGTTATTAAATTATTATAGCCTTAGTTGCAATTATATTTTCTTTCGGAGCATATTTCTTTAAAATAAGTATATGAATCAAAAATATATTATTCTTGATACAAATTTTCTATGATTTTCTCATCAAATATTCTTTCTTAGAGTGAGAAGCGATATTCTTGTTGTGAGTATGTATTTACAAGAATATCACAATTCTTGACTTGAGAATTTCTTTTTATGTGTGTGGCCATGACATTAGAGGACTGGAGGTGGTTCAACGTTGGGCGAGCAGATCCTCTATCGCACTTCCGGGTATGTGAGTACCTCTATCCTTGTGATGAAGCTGATTTTCCTAAACCCTCTGTGATAAAAAAGCTATCGCTATACTATTGGGGTTTATCTCTGTATGTACTACTTTACAAATAAATAAGTGAATTCGTTACAATAAATGCTGCAGAGCAATTTTTTTGGATGCAAGGTCCCTAATCTGCATAGAGATGTCTTTTCTATGTGACTATATGAATTTATTCCTGTAAAAATGGCGCACTTTAAAAGGAAGCGACGTCTGGCCAGGCGAAGCTCGCTTTCGAAATACGAAGGACAAACGGCCACCTAACCGTTCATTCTATTTCCTGAAATCATATTTTACGCAGCAAAGATCCTTTAAGGACGTCAGTTATTTTAAAAGTTGAGAGCGTTTCCGACAGTGGTGTTTGTAAACAGTTTCATTCTTTTTAAAAAATCAACTGAGCTCGGCAGGATTTTTCTGCACAAATATTCAGCTGAATAAAGACCTGCGTTGGTTGAAACCTCACGGTTCAGGATTCTTATTTGAGGCAGCGTTTTATTTCCGGCAGGATAGGATAACGCTTTTTTATGGTGTATGCATCCGACGCGCGACGGGCGGGATCTTCTCTTCTCACCGCGTAATCTCAATAACCGCTACTAACGTAGTTTTTTATGGTCAGCCTCC
This sequence comes from Callosobruchus maculatus, assembly GCA_951848785.1. Taxonomy (NCBI): domain Eukaryota; kingdom Metazoa; phylum Arthropoda; class Insecta; order Coleoptera; family Chrysomelidae; genus Callosobruchus; species Callosobruchus maculatus. The sequence goes on from CATOUR010000033.1 coordinate 6,715,620, forward strand.
CGCAAAGGCGTAAAGCCTATGGCGCTGTAGAAGCGCTGCGGGAGGATATGTGTCGGTGCACGTTAGATTTGAAATGTTGCAAGATGTAGCCGTCGGGAAACAAATTCTCCGGCAGCTCATTCCATAGTGTCGAAGTTCTCCAAAAGAAGGAATGCTGGAGGAGACTGGTTCGGGGAGCAGGGACCTCGACCTGGTAAGGATGAGCTTGCAGGGCCTCTAGAGGGACCGAGGTCCGAATAAGGAACACTAGAGTGTTCCTTGTTCCGACGGCCTTTGATGTGATTATCTGGGAGAGTTCACTCGAACATATTTTGTGACAGAATCTGTAAAACAGGGTCAGGTCAGCCACCCTTCTTCGATGTTCTAGGATGTAGAGGTTCTTTGTGAGGTTAGGCGTATCGATTAGTCTGATTGCTCTCTTCTGGATAGTGTCCAGCAGCTTTAGAGGGTGCGTCGGAACGCATCCCGACACATAGGAGCAATACTCCAGCGATGCAATGGTCCTACCTGTGTCTTGTAGAGCAGCAGTAGTTGCTCTGGTGTGTACAGCTTCCTACAGCGGAACAAAGCTCCAAGCTTCTGGGATGCCGTTTCAGCAACACTGATGACGTGGTTGTGCCAGGACATGTTATTGTTGATGTTGATCCCCAAAAGCTTAACGGGACGTGACTCGACTATTGGATGATTCTGGATTTCCACAGTTGGTAAGCCAACGTCAGACTTCTTTGTCACTGTTGTTGACTCAGTTTTCTGTACATTAAACTGCACTTTTTCACTTACTAATCCCCACTCGACAATTGTTTTGTTATCTATGTTGGTCTGTGAGGCATGTTGCTGTCGCCGACGTACCGTCTCTTGGGATGATAGTGGCTTACCTGGTTCCATGCACGATATTAATGTACTATCGTCTGCAAAGCTGTAGATTGGATTGGCTGTTATTTCCAGCAACTCGTTGATGTACAGCAGCAACAGTGTAGGAGATAGAACAGATCCCTGAGGAACACCGGCGTTTATTGAAAATACGTAAAAACGAACAGCCTTCGACTAACAACAAATAGAGATCGGTTGTTCAAAAAGCTATTCAGCCACTGTCGCAGCAGCAAGCTTGACCAGAAGTCCCTCATGCCACACTCTGTGCCCCGTAGACCAATGCCTACGGAAGCCATACACGCGATCATTAATGATGTTATTGTTGTCAAGGTATTTCAAGAGCTATGTGTTAACCTTCCATGGAGCGGGAAAACACACCTCGCTGATACGATAGTCTGAAGAGCTTGAAAAGGATAGGTGCAAGCTCAGCGGCACAGCGTTTCAGGACAATGGCTGGAATTTCGTCAGGACCAGTAGCTTTTTTCGTGTTTAGATTTTGTAGGATATTTTTTACATGTCGATTTTGAAATTTAACCCCTGACATTCTCGAGTTCACGTTTATAGTGATGGTCGGAGTACTTCCTTGGAAGTTTACAGTAGAATTGACTGCGAAAAGCCTTCCTGAGATGTCCGCTTTTTCTTTAGGAGTAAAAGCGATGAACTTTTCTTTTCTGGTAAAGGGGGGTATTGACAAATAGGAAAAGTTCTGACTAACAGTCTTAGCTACAGATCAGAATGTTCTGGACGAACTATGACATAAAAGGAGCTTGTTCTTAATTTTTTGGTTGTGTTCCTCCACACAGAAAAATCTGTCGTTCTGAGACTTACGCTTGGATTTAATGGGACGTTACAGTCAGCATTCGTCAAATACAGCGTTGTTTTATCCATTTTATTCAATGGGTAATGAATTATATCGATTCTGAACTACTTTCTTTTTCTTGGACCAACAGATTTTATTGCGAGGATTGATTCGTTTGGATGTTTAATTGTGTGATCTGTATGATGTTATAAGAAGCATGATATAAGAATTAGACATAAGCCTGCACCTGTGATCTGTATGATGTTATAAAAAGCATGATATAAGAATTAGACATAAGCCTGCACCAGTTGTTGCATAATTACCTGAAATATAACTGTTTGACTAATCTAAATATCTACATTCAAATGTGGGTGTTAGCTCTTCTAAGTCCCAGTTTCTCAATAGGTCCCCCATTTAATATATAACTGGACACATTCAAATCACACAATTGCTGATGCAATACGCAAAACCACGAGATGATACAACACGGCTAACACCGAAACAACACAACGGAACAACCTCGTCCATGTTGGCGGGTTTGCGGCGATAGTAACACTAAGATAATCCTCCTGTTCTTTATTTTTACGTGCCTTGAATTGGGACATCAGTCCCGCCGATTACTGATTATACTCGTAGTTCAGCGAACGACAAGGGCTATTGAAACAAAATTAATTTTTATCAGATGAAATATCACGCAACGTTGTTGCAGTAATAATTTTTGTACATTGAACAGATTGTATGCTTTGCTTAAATGAAACATAGGGTAAATTTCGAAAACAAAAGGATGTTTTGATTGCACTATATGTCAATACTGGTATTAGAAGGATTTTACATATCGTTAGAACGAATATAAAATTATTTTGAATTTATTGGCATACCTGTGATTACTTCGAATATAAGGATTGAATTATTTCAATGACATGGATTTGAAACAAGATTTAGAGCGATGGAAAAATATCCAAATACTAACAATTAATTGGAAACGCAACAGTATTTTTTTCTGTGTCCTTGCTGTTTTCAACCACGCGTTTACAATGATTTCTGTTTCTGAGATTCTGAATCTGTATAAAAATAAATTCTTTCATTTATTCATTCCTATCTTTCTATATGCGCAAAGATGTAATCTGAAAAACCAAGAATGTAATATTTTTGATCATATATAGTTATTAAGTAGTTATATTAAGTAAATATTTTGAATTCAAAACTGAGAAAGTCTTGAGCGTAAGATTACCATAATCTTAAATCAAGCATATGATAATCTTGAAAACAAAACAATGAATATACCTCCTATGTTGATAGGTTGGAGAAAGTTCAAAGGAACTTTTTGAAGTATTTGTCATTCAAGACGTATAATGTCTATCATGTGGGTAGTTTGGCAATTAGAAGGAAACTGTTATCTCTATCTTATTTTCTATACAAGCTGTGTCATAATATTATTGATTACTCAGATTTGCTTTCCTGTATTAATCTAAATGTTTCTCAATTCAACTCTCGCAGCGCTGTAACATTTTACTGTAATATGTAGAAATTAAATTTATTATCAAAATCGCCAATCAATGTAATGTGTACGTTATTTAATAGTATTTCATATTGACTTGTTTGTTTGTAGTATCACAGAACTAAAGACTCCTGCTAAGGACTTGTTGTAAAGCTTCTTAGAATTGTACAATTTTGTTTTTTTTGTCTGCTCGAACTAGGTTAAGTGTACTGCTGTTGGGCAATAAAGTACTACTATTATTATTATTTTATCTAACAAAAAGTACAGCCCGGGCTCCGACACACCGAGCTGATGTTCCATTACCCAGTGACTACTCCTCACACCGTGATGTGAGCAATCACTGGATTCACGAATCGTGTGTCTTAAGTAGACAAAGGAACCCAAGGATGACTGCCTTCTACATTCTGGCGGCTAGGATGTGCGCCGCAGTAAGGCACACCGGCATTATTATTTATAAGAATACTAACTATTGATATGAGCATTTCCAAATTCTTGGCGCAAACAGCTCAGGCGAACTTCGACGCTGTGGAACGAGCTGCCGGGGGATTTGCTTCCCGACGGCTACAACCTGCAGCATTTAGACTCTAACGTACAACGATACTTATCCTCTCGCAGCGCTTCTACAGCGCCATAGGCTTTCAGCCTTTGCGGGAGACTGACCATGAAAAAACGAAGCCTTGTGGTGTAGGTGTGTACGCAAGCCAACTCATCGGCAGCAAAGACCGTGCCTTGAAGCGCGTATATGTATTGATCGTAGTATTTAAGGTTGTTAATTGCATTCATCTCGCAAATTACATTCTTAACTTTTTCTACAGAAAGCTTTCCAACTACTCGAGATTAATTAAAAAGAAATCTGGAAGAAAAATTGCTTTTCAATTGTGTTGAGCAGTTGCCATTGGAAAAACGATTTACATTGAGCGAAATTTAGAGTGAAGAAAATTCGATTTGGTTTGTGCTTTAGACGTTTCCATTAAGTATTTAATAAGTATAACGCCATAAGACAGTGAATAATACTCCACCATGATATCATTTTGCTTCTAATGTTACTAAACCCAAGCGTAGAAATCGCAATGAAATAGTTAGTTGAAAAGTATATAATTATATTTTATAACTATAATGACCCATCAGCAAGAAATGCTTGCACATTTGGACAGGTCTTGACAGTTGGTCTGGTCAGTGGCGGGGTATACAAGGTTTATTTCAGATATTCTAGATTTCCTCATTTCTTCAATATATTAGTAACGTTTTTATACTTGTTCACTTTTATTTCTTCATTTTCCCATTTATATTAAATCTTCTTTGCTGGACATTTATGGTTCACTATAATCATCGGTGAGGCACAGATCCAACCATCGTTGGATTATTGCTCCCATGTGTGGGGATGCGGTCCGAAGCACTCTTTAAAGCTTCTGAACACTATTCAGAAGAGATCAATTAGACTAATCGATACGCCCAACCTCACAAAGGACCTCCATAGCCTGGAACATCGAAGAAGGGTGGGCGACCTGTCCATGTTTAACAGATTTTATCACGGAAGACGTTCGAGTGAGCTCTCCTACATAATAACACCAAAGGCCGTTCGAATGAGCAACACTAGAGAGGCTCTGCGAGCTCATCCTTACCAGGTCGAAGTCCCTACTCCTCGAACCAGTATCCTCCAGCATTCCTTCTTTTGGGCAACTTCGACGCTGTGGAATGAGCTGCCGTGGAATTTGTTTCCCGTCAGATACAACCTGCGACGTTTCAAATCTAACGCACCGATACTTTTTCTCTCTCAGCGCTTCTTCAGTGCCATTGCGGGAGGCAGACCATAAATAAAAGCATACCTGATACGCTATACACAAAGCAATCTTGTCTTTTTTTGCCTGCCTGAAAGTGGGGAGCATGCTCTGAGGACCTTATTTGTAGGGTAACACCGTAAAATTCTTTCTATTCTGAGCTGAGCTGTACAACACTGTAAGATGAAATAATTTTTGTGTAGAATTATGTTCTAATTAAGGTAAGAAATTTTACCTCTCAATGTAAAATCTTAGTGCATTAATTCCTATGGTTTCGCAAGTTTTTATTGCTTCAGCTCTATTTTACAGCCATGTACGGAAATGTGATTTTAAAGATTGTACTTTTTCTATGAACATGTGATTGCGAAACTTTTGAATCTTTAAATATCAAGTTAACCATGCGCTGCATATCTATTAATAATCTAGCGAAAGAATCACTGAAGATCTGGTCATGTATTCAACAGGCACGTGTGGCCATGACAAAGCTATGACGTGACCATAACATCATTAAAGCTATCAAAATGTTGCTGGTTCAGTCTCTTGTGTTCTCCATATTTTTGTATGCCTCGGAAACTTGGACCGTTAAAAAGGCAGATCGAGCTCGCATAGATGCTTTTGAAATGTGGACGTGGAGGAGAATACTGAAAGTTCCTTATACCGCCCATCGAACTATGTTTCCATACTGGATGAGCTCGGTAATCCAAAGAGACTATCCTCCATTATGTCGACGAGAATGCTTACATTCTTCGGACATATTCACAGAAGCAATAATATGGAGAAACTTGTAGTTCAGGGTCACGCCCCGAGTGGGTGGCGCCGTGGCCGTTCCCCTACTCGCTGGGTGGGCACGACGAAACAGTTGCTGGATATGAGTATCAAGAGCGCCACTGAACTGACAGTAAATCGCGAACGATGGCGAGTAACATTGCTTAAAATTGTTGATAAAATTCATGTCGGCAATACTCTAGCTCCGACTTAATGCATTTTACGAGTCCACAACACGTCCGTTAAGACATTGTGACTATTATGATGATGATTTTTGTATCAAAATATTTATGTATCACATATTTAAAATATTCATATATATATAACAGATATTTATATTTCATATTTTTTGCATAAAAATCTACCTAGCAGTCAGACTTACTAGTCAAGAACTTGCTGAAAAGATCTGTAAGCACATAAATCTTGTTTTACGAAGGGTGAGGAAAAAGTTGTAAATTTTGGGATATGTTTTGTACAGTTTTTATCGCCATATATCCTGTAGGAGCATTTACACAGTACCATTTTTACCATTATGTTATCTGTTCGCTAATGTATATTTTTTAATTTTTACCCTGTGGACATATAAAATGTGTCTGCTTGTTGGCTTTTAAATTTGACCCATGTTAATTTATACATTTGTTTCTGAAGTACAACGCAATTTTTCAAGATGTAAGAACATGTCAAGGTCTAAACTTCAGAAACAGCTCGTCAAGTTCTCTTGTACTGTGCTAATATCAACCATTACCCATCCACAGGAAACCACCCGCTTGACAAGAATTTTGTCGGTGAGAGTACAACTCCTTCTTGGTGAGGATATAAGAACAATCAACTTCTGGGTATGAAGATCACTTCTTGAGGATACCATCACACTTTTCCGGGGGTACACGGACAAACATTATTCATGGCTGAGGGCACTCTTGAGCCACAATAGACACAACTCAGTCGCAGTGGAAGGAGGCAGCGCTGCCCCACTCACTTTCAACCTAAGGGCACTCTTCATCCTGTTGGCATGAGAAGACTACTTCACAGACCAAGGACAAGGATCCTTAGCATAGATGATAGCCGAAAATACGTTTTTTTTAAAGAATAAAATAATATACTGCACTCATACACTGAAATAAATCTGTGTTAAATCATTGTTGTGCTGTGTTTCATTTCTTGTCAGCTAAGCTACTGGGCACATGCACGCACCCACATGCCCTTTTGAGCGGCTGGTTGCTATGGACACTATGTTGGTTGGTGGCTCAGTGACCGATCCTTAGTGACCTAGGGATTAGCGTTCTGACTTACCAATCAGCATTCTTGTTACAGTTTAACAAAGCTAACAAAATCATATTATTAACCTAACCATTTACCAGAGGGGAAGAGTAACTTATTTATTTATAACGTATGTTGCAAAAGTTTTGAGAATTTTTTTCAAAACTCGGAAGATAGTTTCACCATTAAAAACAATTCAGAAATCGTTACCATGGTAGCCAGTCAACATCTGAATGTAACAATAAAACCATTTTGATTATGATATAACTTCTCAAAATGTCGTACAAATTAGATATTCGGAAAAGTATTTTCATTCTAGTTTGATCACTTGGAAAAGAAATAGTTCGCCTATATCAAGGTCAAAATATTTCTGTTGCCACAATTTATCGACCTTGTATAAATTTTCCAAAAGGAGGACGTCCAAGAGCGTTGAATGCTGCTACAGTTCAAAGAATGGTCAACAGAAGTGAACATCGAGTTGCAACTTCAACACGAAAACTTGGACGCATTTTTCACGTCAATGCTAGCACAATCTGTACAGAAATGAAGAGAAGTAACTTAAAATTCCGAAAAAGAAGAACGTGTCCAAAGTATTCCCCAAATCAGTTAGAAAGAATTCCTCAATGCGGTCGCAATTTACGTCGTACTCATTTTGCTGGCAACATAAAAATTATTCTTAACAATGAAAAGTATTTCACACTTTCGAACTCAGAAATCAAAGGTAATAATGGTTTTTATACAAGAGACTTTGAAGCCTGTCCAGATAATGTAAAATTTAAACGAAAAGAAAAGTTTGAAAACAAAGTGTTAGTGTGGTGCGCTATATCAGACAAGGGTATTTCACAGCCGTACGCTGGACGAGTTAGGGCCGAACCGGCTACCGCAGAAGTCTATATTCAAAGATGTTTGCCTAAACTACTCAATTTTATTAATGCCCGCCATGCTAATGACAATATAATGTTTTGGCCAGATCTGGCTCCAAGTCATTATGCTTTGCGTACGAGCACTGGCTAGAACAACGCGGAATACCTTTTGCACCACGAAACGACAACCCTCCCAATCTTCCTCAAGCATGACCAATCGAAACTTTTTGGGCTCAACTGAGTGCCAAAGTTTATAACAATGGCTGGAAAGCTCAAAACGAGCAGCAGTTAAGAAAAATAATAATGCTAAAGATCAGAGAAATTGATTTAGAATCTGTCCAAAACCTAATGAGGAACATTAAGAGGAAATTGCGAGTTGTGGAAGATCGTGGCCCACTAGCAGTACTTTAATATCATTTTTATATTAAGAAATATCGTTATTTTCTGTAGTTTTTGTTACAGCTCAAATATATTATTGTAGGATATTTTTTTAATTTTTTGAAAAACTTCTCAAAACTTTTGCAACATACGCTATTGAACATTTCCGGTGAACCATCAATGAAAATGAACATAAGATTGTAAAAATATTGACAACGAAACATTTTATGTCACCACAAAAGAATGCGTCAGCTAGAAAATAAACACAGAACAATAAAAATGCAAAGCAAGTCCATAGAGAAACAAAAACACGAGCTAATCTTTTCTTTATAGGATAGGAAGTCTGCAGTCAGCTTTTAAACCAAACCCCATGCTGACTCTAGTACTGTTCTATAAATAAATGGCTGAAATCGAGGTTTTTATACTGAATTGAGAGCTTTGGAGGCTTGCTTTTAACGCAGATACATGTTCAGTGAACAGTAAGGAAAACGTGTGAATGCTTGTCGCATGGATCGAAAAAAAATGGCGTCAAGTCTTCTGACTCAGTACTTCCCACGCACTATGGACGGTAATGAGTGAAGTAAATTTTTGATATGTAGATATCATATAGCGCCCAAAAAGCGTATTATCTCAGAATCATATCCCCTATCGCTGTGGGAAGTAAAGCGTGGAAGACCATCAGGGACCTCCAAATCGCCTAAAAACGAATTTTGAGCTGTTTCTATAGTTTTTTATTATTGCTGCACCACTAGTGCATGCAAAATCGGTCCCGGTTCTCGAATTTTCAGAACCGGTTTTAAATGCACTTTACCCGGTTACCCGGTTCCGAACTGGTTCTAGGGTGCCTACTAAAAAAACTGGGTTAATTCATATTGAAGCAGCATTTATTTAAAAAAAATAACGAAAATAAGATAACGTAGTTATTAGGAACATAAGTAAGTATTAGGAACTTGAAATTAAACATAAAGCAACATAAAATCATTCTCAGAACATAAATGTTAAATCTATAACATAATCAGCGAAAAGTGACCATCTTCAATCAGTCTCTCAGTGATCGTAAGTCTCAGTGTGTTTACTTTTTCACCGATTTTTTCTCATTATAATAGAATGACCGTAAAAATGATATGGCCGTCAAACTTCGATCTGCGGAGCTTATTGCAGATAATCCCAGCTGATGAGAATAATCTCTGTGGCTCCACCCTAGTGGGCTGAATTCTAAGAAGGTTGTCATAGGCTAAGGACAAGTACCTTCCTCTTTGACCGCCATTTTCGTAGAGGGCCATTTCAAGTCTTATGGAGAACTGAATCTAGCTCCACGCAATGCATTGAATGCGAACTACGTGTTAGTCACTACGAGCGCGGCAATCACAACCCAGGGCTCATCAAGTTACAAAACACGAGACTGGGCGCGCGAAATTTAAATTTCTCGCGGCACCGTTATGGAACCAAAACCCGGGTCTCATCTTTTCCAGAACCGGTTCTGTGGCCTGATGATATACCTGGGTAGAACCGAGTGCATGCACTATGCACTACCACTTACACGCTAAGGACCATAGGCATTTTCCATCCTCGCCACGGTAATAATACTAGGTAAGTCAAAATTCCATTAGAATAACTTCAATAATTTCACCGTTACACAATACATAACGTCCTAAAGCAATACTCTGATGTATACATCAGAAAATTCCCTTTTTGATGATCAGCCTCAAGCAAAGGCTGAAAGCTTATGACGCTGTAGAAGCACTGCGCGAGGATAAGTGCCTGTGCACGTTAAATTTGAAACGTTGTAGGTTGTAGCTGTCGGAAGACTAGTGCCGTGGCAGCTCATTCCACTGTGTCGAAGTTATCTAAAAGAAGGAATTCTGGAAGAGACTGGTCCGGGGAGTAGGGACCTCAACCTGGTAAGGATGGACTCGCAGAACATAACTAGATTGATACACGGACGGAAATGAGTGACGTAGATTTTCGTTTGTAGACATCACCAAGTGCCCAAAAAGCGTGTTATCTCAAAGTCGAAAATTTTCGCGATCACAATACTCCTTCCACCTATCGGTGTGAGAAGTGAAAGGTGGGTCGCCCAAATTTCTACCTATTAACTGCAGGGTTAAAGAGCAATCCTCGTATATCGGCTTTAATATGCAGCGGCATATAGAACCCGCGCTTCTCTGGTGGCTCAAAGAGGACGCGCCGTGGCGTTCCACCAAAAAGTATGCTGCTGTTTTTAGCAGCGACTTTCTTTGGTTGCCGTTACCTTCGGGTACCAGATGGTGCACCGGCAGAATTCTTTCTGTCTGCTCTCACATCAGACGCGAGTTGGAGAGCTGTTGTAATTAGTGGTTTTCTGGACCGTAATCTGCGCAAGAAGAGATCAGGTATATCTTTGTGGAGTAAGGGATTTGTTCTGATTTTGTTATATTTTTTCAGAAGACCATTTTCTCGATGGATGGGTGGTGGAGCTATTGGGCTGAGTGTTGGTAGCCAGCAATAGTTCTCATAGAAGCCTGTAACCAGGCGTCTATCGGTCTAGTATGTGTGCTGTTTAGCTACACCGGCGCGCAAAATTCAGCCGCAGAGAAACACAGGCTCAGGGCCGAGGTACGGAGTGTAGAAGCGGAGACGCCCCAAAAGGTTCCACATAATTTTTGTAGGATGCTATTTTTGGTTTGGACTGAATATGTTTTTTAAACGGTTGCTCAAATCTAGCGTGCACCGATACTTTTTATCTCGCAGCGCTTCTACAGCGCCATAGGCTTTCAGCCTTTGCGGAGGCTGACCATAAAAACATACCTGATACACGATACACAAAACAATTCTTGTTTTTTTGCCTGCCTGACAGTGGAAAATGGGGAACATGCTCTACCAACTGTATTTATAGGGTAACAGCGTAAAATTTTTTCTATTGACCATTCACAATTTGAGCTGTACACTACTATGACTCTTTAAGATAAAATAATTTGTGTGTGCAGTTCAAAGAGAGGCAGCAGTATAGTTAGCTCAGCAAAATTCTTTGAGTGGTTGGATGTCCTATCCAGTGTGACACCTAAGTATTTGGGTGTAAGATTGTAGGGTAGCAAGGTGCCATTAAGGTCAATCTTTAGCTCTCCGTTTGCCATTTTATTGTTAAGTTGAAAACACAGTGTTATTGTTTTGCTAATACGTAGCTTTAGTATCCACCTGCTGAAGTATGACCCGAGGATGGAAACATCCGCAGTTAGTGTGGACTCTAGAATGGCAAAGTTTCTATTTCTGTATGCTAGGGCCAGATCATCTGCATATGCGAATTTCCGGGAGGACAACTAAGGAAGGTCCGAGGTATATACCGGGTGTCCCAGAATTTCCTTGACACGTGATATTTTCGTAACGAAAAACGGTTCAAGCAAAAACTGAGTGGTACTTTTGAAGGTACTATAGGATCTATCACACCATGCATTCAAAAATTTTTTTTTGTACGTCAACCCCTCAAACTCACCCACAATTTTTTTTCCAAATAGCACCCTATAGCTTTTCCTACATAGATGAAGTCCTTATTTCATTTAAAATCCTGTAATGCCTTTGATTTCGTACAAAAACCATTTTTTCCGTAAATTCATCAGCATAACGTAAATAAAATTAGGATTTGTTTGACGCCAAATATTTTCGTAAAAAAAAAATAATAAAAAAGAAATGCACTGAATTACCTATCATATTGCGCTTACAAAAAAAATCACTCCAACCGGAAAATCCACCCCTCTTTATTTTCAAGCTATTAATCCACAATTTTTATGGGAAAAACAAATTTCTTACGTTAATTAAAACGTCATAGTACCTCATCTTTGTGTACCTATTACAATTTAAGAATTTATTTTTCCAAGCAAAATTGTGGATTGAAATTTGAAAGAACAAGCTAGGGGTGGATTCCAGGGGTTTAAGTAAGAAAAAAAAGATCCATAAGCAAAGAATGATACGTCATTCAGTACCCTTTAAAAACCCACTTACTTTTCTTTTTTATCCGTTTTTGTTACAAAAATATCAGGCGTCAAACAAATTATCAATGCATTTGTCTTATGCTTATGATTTTACGGAAAAAATAAGTTTCCATATAAAATTAAAGGTACCACAAGATTTTAAATAAAATGGGGATATCATTTATGTAGGGAAACTTATGGGGTGCTATTTGAAAAAAAAAGTTGGGGGTGAGTTTTAGGGGTTGACGTACAAAATAAAAGTTTTGAATGCATGGTATGATAGACCCTACAGTACCTTCAAAAGTACGAGTCAGTTCTTGCTTGAACCGTTTTTCGTTACGAAAATATCACGTGTCAAGGAAATTCTGGGACACCCGGTATATTGAAAAAGATGGGCGATAGAATGGAGCCCTGGGGTAATCAGTTATTTAAATGTCTCACTTCGCTGGTATCAGAGCTTCTGACAACCTGGAATGATCTTGCTGAAAGCTATCGGTCTTTCTGTCGGTCTTAGAGTCGGTCTGTCTGTCTGTCGGTCTGTCGGTCTGCCTGTCTGTTTGCCTATCGATCTGTCTGTCGGCCTGTCTGGAAAATACTGAGTCGATCAACGACGTCATACTGATAGACTACGCATCCAAGGCAAATTGTTTGTCGGCATTCCAAACATTGGGAATGTCAACGGAATATTTACAAGCAACGACGTCATTGTTTACAAGTTACATCGCAGCATGCCAAGTTGACAATAATTTGGAATGAATTTTCAGAAAAATGTATGGAACGTATGTTGTAGAAAAGTAAAAATATGATTGTGGCTTGCTTATCTGTAATAGAAAAAGTACTCTGAAGATACTCTTTTGTAAAACACGTTTAATTTTGCAATTCTGTCAAGAGTTAACGCCATTTTTATATTTTACAAACAATGCTGCATGCACCAAGCATGCCCTAATGCACAACTGGCAACGTCGGGTGGTGTGTCTATGTCAATACAGCTGAAGTTCCCCCCTTCCGTCGCACCGCCAGAAACGCTTACAAACATTCGGTATACAAAGCGTAGTCTATCAGTATGACGTCGTTGGAGTCGATCAACTGCAAAAGCAAAACATTTTTTGGGTATAATAGGCATAAATCGTGGTCATTGCGCAATAAGTAACTGGAAGTTGCGTGGGTGGTAGCTAAATCCGTTTAACTGGATTTTTAAGCGAGAACAGTTTTAATGAAAGGGGTTAGGAATAAAACGGGAAAAGAGTATTCTGGTAGTGGTGTCAGGCGTTGCTTTGGAGGGAAACATCGTTATCGGCGATAAATCTGTTTTAGCGACGTTTTCGAGATAGTGAGGATCTGGGCATGCAATAATCTTTCAGCGACCACGACCGCTCACTTGAGGGATTTCCGCCCATATAAACCCTCCACAGTAATTGAGTTTAGGCAACTTCACCCTTTAGTTTGGAGCAATCGGACTGGCATACTCGCAGAAATTTCAATTTGGCTAAGAGTCGCCCTAACTGTCGAAGAAGCGATTAACACATATTACTTAATTCATCCCGGAACACGCTTGGATGAGCCGTAGGTATTCTGAGGTTTATGTAAACAGTACTCTGCACCGTTACTCATACAGTAACACCCACCGCTGGAAATTAGGATTGCTTCTACTTGAATCTGAAAGCCACACTGCATTGTTGCATACAGAGTGAACATTAGACCCCGTACTACTACATGAAGCACAAAATTAAACAAAATTAGAAATGTGAGTTCACGAACGTATCCTATGATAGGAGCAGTAGTAGCATAAGAGCCAGTGATCGGCAGACTTACGGTGTTTCAGCAAACTTCATATTGATGCTAGGTACATATGCCCTAGGTGAAATGGGGATTCACTATACCCGGCGACAGTTCCTCTGGGCGTGCGCGGAAGTCCAGACGCGCAAAAAAAGGTTCTATTACGTCATTTTAGCAAGTCTGCTGTTTGATATATTGTAATACGTACCTTTTTTTATATAAAAAGGCCAATGGCAGACACCTATTCCGGTTCCTAAGGTGTTTTAAAAAATTTCAAAACAAAATTTTATGAAAAGTTACGGTACTTAGCAAGGATAAAAATGATGTATGACGTTATCCGCATTATACTGTGTTAGGCTTTCGTGGCCATAGTCCAATGAATTTGTGGTTCTTGGGTTTTTAGGCCGGCGTCGTTTAGCGTTAAAGCTTGACGTTTCGCCACCACGAGTGGATGGCATCTTCAGAAGCCATTTCACTTCGGCGACTTCCAAAATACTGACGGCTGGTGGATCTGCACCTGTATTTATACCTGCTAATGGTGACGTGGACCAACCAGGTAGCGTTGGTAGCCCCGCCCCTTCGCGATATGGTAGTGTCTTCAGGTCCTTTAGGATGGGTATCCATATCCGGTTGACTCTCTGTATTTCTTCTGTCCTATTGAAATTATTACGATGTTTTTGTATTTCGATGGCTTCTCTTTGAAGTCTGGCATGGTATGAAGATGTTGCGGCAAGAACCTGAGTTTCTTCAAACTTGATCCTGTGACTTCCCTCCTTAATCGCATGTTCGGCTACCGCTGATTTGTCCGTATGGCCTAGTCGACAGCTAGCCTTATGTTCTGCAATTCTTGTGTTTATAGATCGCTTCGTTGTTCCTATGTATACACTCCCACATGTGCATGGTATGCGATATACCCCCGGTGTTGTGAGTGGGTATCTTTTATCCTTCATCGTTCTCAAATATTCCTGTACCTTTCTTGTGGGCTTGTACATGATGTTGACGTTTTCCTTTCGTAACATTTTTCCTATTCTGTCTGTTATTCCAGGCACATAGGGTAGAAAAGCTTTTGCTATCGGTTTAGGTTCTGGTTTTGCCCTATTTCTCCTATTGTTCTTGTTATTTCCTTTTTTGTGTAACCATTTGCCTTAAGAGCATTCTTTAGATGTTCCAGTTCGGTGTCGAGTTCTTCTGATTCGCACACTTTTCTAGCCCGTTCTGTCAAAGTTCTGATAATTCCGTACTTCTGAGATGGGTGGTGGTTTGATTCTTTATGTAAGTACCGGTCAGTATGAGTTGGCTTTCTATATACCTTGTGCCCTAATCTAACTCCTTTTCTTGTCAGAAGAACATCAAGGAAGGCGAGGTTTTTTTTTCTTCCAGCTCCATGGTGAACTTGATGTTTTCATGCACGCTGTTCAGGTGTTCTAGAAATTCTTCGACCTTTTCTCATCCGTGATTCCAAATGACAAACGTATCGTCCACGTATCTGAGCCATATCTTGGGCTTGTATTGAGCGCTCTTCAAGGCTGCCTGTTCGACCTTCTCCATTACAAAGTTCGCTACCCTCGGCATTAGAGGGCTTCCCATGGCTACACCTTTAATTTGTTCGTAGATGTTGGCGTCCCAGACGTAGTAGGTTGTCGTTAACACGTGCTTGAAAAGGTTTGTAATGTCTTCCGGAAATATGTTCTTGATGTGTTCGATTGCATCGTTTAATGGCACCTTTGTCAATAATGACACCACGTCGAAGCTGACCAGCATGTCGGATTCTTCCAGTTATATGTCTTTGATTTTCGTAATCAAATGGGCTGAGTCTAAAAACCCAAGAGCCACAAATTCATTCGTTATCCGCATTATTATTATAGGTGTAGTTTTTGAATGGTAGACACCTATATCGGGTTCCAACATGAGTACATAGATAGATATTAATTCTTATGATCATAAATAAATGATATAGGACAAGTCACAGGAAAGTTATATAGATCAACCCACAAGGCACACAACATACAGGGTAATCAACTTATACTCCAAAGAGCAGGCGACAGAAGGATCTGCCTTGTGTGCCAACTGGTACGCTTGTAGAGCAACCCTCTTATACTCCAAAGTTTGATATCTCCGTTACTATAAAAGATACAATTGATTCTATGGTAGAAAATGTATAATTTATAGTGACCGCTGCCCTTTGATTTATCTGTATGGCTCAAAAAATCCTTTCAGTCGGTTAATTAAATTTAGGCTACTTATAGAAGAATATGATTTTGACATTAGGTATATTAAAGGAAAAGAAAACGTAAGAGGTGACGCACTATAACGTATTGAGCGGTCATTTGATGATTTGAAAAACATGGATCAAGAAAAAATACTTGCTTTAAGGGTCTAGGGTATAGCGAGCGAAATTGAGAATCCAAGAAAGGACATATTCCCGTGTTAGCGGGGAGGCGTGGCCGCCTGTTCCCTTTTTCCAGTGTGTGTGTCTAATATGAGGGGAGGTAGGTCCAAAACTCCAAAAGTAAGATCAAAAGATCCAAAGGTGAGATCCAAAGGTCACCATTAAAATGAATTTCGCATTTCCAAGCTCCTGACGCTACCTTTAAACTTACAGTAATGCTTCAAAAAGCAGATTAAAGAAGAAAGCTTGCGCTTTGTCATCTATTTAGCCTTTTCCGATGCCGTGTTTGAGTGTTAAATTACAGACATTTGAAGAATGTATCATTTTGCATTGCGAGTTTTTTTTGCACACTAAAAAACTTTTTTGAGAAAATCGCAAATAGTTGTCATTCACTAAGGTCTTAACTATCACCTTCTGAAATACTGTGTATGTAGTTTGAAAAACAAGTGAGTTCTGTTCGAAATAGCAGTCTGTGTTTTAACATGGCAAATACATATATATAACTGTATATACCCAGGCCCCTTAACTTATATATTCCGAGCCTATCCCCAGAAAAGACAGAAATCATCATCCTGAACATCCCGCGCAAAAGAATCACCACCGGCGTTTGTTCTTGGAGTAAAGATTGCCTCAGTCAAACAGCTCAGATACCTAGGAGTTTTTTTAAATGATAGAACATCCGATCCACACATTAAACACGTGGCCGCGAAAGCGGAAAGCAGGATCGGAGCCTTAACTCGAATCCTTTCAAACATGAGCTGCCCTACCAGATTACACTAGTACTAGGTAGCATTATTAAAAAATCTGTATGGAGATAAAAAAGATCCAATTTTCAACGGACCTTATATTGTCGTAGAAGATAAGTCACCAAGTGTTTTATTAGGATAAGTAACAAGTTAAGAATAGAACAACATTTTATTTTGACAGACTATTTTTTTTAAATGGCACTAGGAGCACGTCCCATCAGCCAGAAACAAAATATACAGATGATTCCTGTATCTTCATGGTATTTACCTTAAAAAAAATTTTGACAGACTATAATTTTTTTATTTTTATCGGAGGCGTAAGGTAATAATATAAAAAAAATGAGATATATTTTGTGCAAGTTCGAACAATAGGCTTCCTGCGATAGTTGACACCTCAGCATACTCGTTGAAGTTCAATTACTGATGGAACGTCTGATGTTTATAAATTCTAATGACGCACTTCCTGGTTGCTAGCCGATATATTTACCTTGCATTCTCCTACTTTGTATGTGAGTGTTAAATTTATTGAATGTGTTGTTTTGACTTCCCACACCTATAGGGATCGCGAAACTTTTCGATTTTGAGATAATATACTTTTTGGGCGTTTTATGATGCCTACACAACAAAAATCCACGTCACTCATTTCCGTCGGTCTGTGTGTTGGTCTGTCTGTCTGTCGGTCTGTCTGCCAGTCTGTCTGTCGATCTGTCTGACGGTATGTCTGTCGGTCTGTCTGTCGGTCTGTTTGTCTGTTGGAGTTTTTCTGGCCTCCTAATCTCAGTAACCGCTACACGGATTTTGATGAAATTTGGGTAGCGATAGTGTGGGGTCGTAGTAGGTAATGTTGCTACAATTTTGAAAATCGGTGCATGGGCAGCGGAGTATTTACCAAAAAACGAAAAATTTCAAATCTTCCTCAAACTTCGTTTTAGGGGTTCCTGATAATTTTCTACTTTTTTTTGGGTGGGGGTGAAATTGGGGTGGTTAGGGGTGGGGGGTTGCAAAGCTGCAATCATAATAGGCTGTCCACTGACCTGAGAGAGAAAGACCTATACACTTTTTTAGGTCCATCCGAACGTTGCCTTGTCTATTACAGGAACCAAGAGACCAAGATAATGACCAAGAATTTTCCGATGTATACATACGAGTATTGCTTTAGATCGTTCTGTATTTTATAATGTGTAAACTACTGAATTGACTGAAAAACCAAAAATATGAAAACAGCTCAAACTCAAACTGAAGTTGGAGTGGTCCGGGGGTGGGGGGTTGTAAAACTCAAAAATTTGTTGTATTCATGATAGATTGTCCATTGATCTGTGAAAGAAGTACCTAGTAGAATAAAACACGTTTTTGCGGTCGAGCGAGCGATAATTTGGTTGCACGGGCATCTAGACTATAGCTTCTTGCTATGGGAAAATAATAAAACTGGTATCATCGGAATGTCGAATCTGTGAGAAGTACTGGGTCAATCAACTTGACTACATCTTTATTTAAAAATATAGCCCTGTTTAACCTTTTTACCGAACAACATGTTTCATTTTTTGCAATACTTATTATTGAAGCAAGTCCTTATTGCAACATTTTCTTGAATGTTCTTCATCATTTTTCTGTGACATAGAAAACACCTTTTTGCCTTTCCCGTGGAATTCCGGCAAGTAACTAAAACTAAATCAACCGTATGATCTAATAAATCTAAAATGGATATCCTCGAGGGCAGAAACTTCAACACGACATCGGCATTGTGTGAAAACTTCGCAGTAGCTGAACAGGGCCTTTTCTAGAACAGATTTCGTATTCAGGATTCACCTTCTATCTTCTGACTGACTGAATGGTGTTTACTCTATCTTTTTTTTTTGCTTTCATGGATGATTAAGGTTTAGCAGCTGAGATTCATTTGGTATTCGAATGGTAAAATTACTTGCTTTGATATACAGGGTCGTTCACTTAATAATGGCATAACTAGAGATATACACGGTGTCCCGCATAAGAATGCACACTACAGGGATCTCGTAAACCAGAAGGGTTACAAAAATTATTAAATTACTTCCGAAGATATTTGGGAAAAATCGAATTTTTCGGTTTCCTTTTCATCTTTTTCTCACTTTATTTGAAAAAATATGACAAACGAGGGATGGAGGCGACAAACAAATCAGGAACTGGAAGACATAAGGGATATATCCAACACCAAATTCATCGTGTATGTCATTTGGTTAATGACCATACACAAGGTGATACCTTCCACGGACGATTGCTTGTTATATTTGCTTTGCATAAATATTTATATACGGTAAATAAAACTAAACTAATACAGTCCCATACAAGGTTACTGGGTAGGTCGTGCTGAATATTGGAGGATATTTTCATTTAGGTCACTTCTCATGGATTTGGTTCTACAATTTTGGGGATGTAAATTAGAGCAAATTTTGCATATTTTCTTATTACTGCGTTATGCAATGAGGTATTTATTTTTGGTGATGTGACGACCGATTCAAAAATGTTAATGGGACACCCTATATATCATTGCCTTTTTATGCTCCTCCCGATGAAACAATTCCAAAAAACCAGCACACTTGGGGTCTAAAGTGATTCATTCAAGAGCTACAGTTACTTAAAGGATCGTACCATTATCATTAGTACAAATAATAAAACGAACACCAGCATAGAGGTATATGTTATTATCAATGGTAATGGTACAATCCTTTAAGTACCTGTAGCTCTTGAATGAATCACTTTAGACCCCAAGTGTGCCAGTTTGTTGGAATTGTTTCATCGGAAGCAACATAAAAAAGCATTAATATTCAGGGTGTCCCATTAAAAAAATTGAATCAAACGTCACGTGGCCAAAAACAAATTCCTCATTGGGTAACACAATAACAAGGAAAGATACTATATTTGCTCTAATTTACATCCCCAAAATTATATTTCTCTGCTACTGCCCAGTTCAGATATATTGCTTGTCTTAATCGTCGTGGGACACCCTGTATAATATGGGGTTCGAACTGTGACTGGTATAAAGTTATGGGATTTTAAAGATTTAAAAAAAATCCTTTATTTGTTAGCATTCAATCCAGCATTGGATTAGGGCTCCTAGGGTCTGTTTCTTTAATGTATCTAGTTGGAAATCATGGTAGTCAATAAAAATGAATAGTCAAAGCAGAACCTACCACTAAAAGCTCCAGAAATCTGTTTTCAGATTTTAAGCGATTTAAACAAAAAAAAATTGGTATGCGGCTTACCCGACAGATGGGATTAAAAACTTCTACGTTTCTTTAGCTTCTCAAAAATCTCAAAATAATGTTATTCAAATAGGCGGAAGTGGTAGTACGACATAATGTAACTGTGATACAGTTCGTTACGAAAGGAACCGGTTTACTGCCTGGCACTTTCAAACAATAAATGAATGAATTTTAACATAGCTGGCTAAGCACGCAAAGGGAAACAACGATAGCTGCCGACACGTATTTCGGACTTATTGGACCTCCTCAGGGCAGCGTAGTCTAAATCAAGGATGGTAGGTCTCAGAGATGATAAATACCAGGATGCCCTGATGAGGTCCAATAAGTCCGAAACACATGTCGGCAGCTATCGTTGTTTCCCTTTGTGTGCTTAGCCAGCTATGTTAAAATTCTTTCTTTGGTTTGATAACCCTTATCATGCACTAAATGTTTCTTTTACTTCCCACACCGATAGGTGAGGGGAGTATTGTGATCGCGAAAATTTTCGATTTTGAGATAATACACTTTGTGGGCGTTTTACGATGTCTACGTAACGAAAATCCACGTCACTAATTTCCGTCGGTCTGTCTGTCGGTCTGTCTGTCTGTCTGTACGCGTTCTTCTAGCCACGTAATCTCAGCAAACGGTGCATGGATTGTAATGAAATTTGGGCAGCGATATGCTGTGGGGTCGTAGTAGGTAATGTTCCTATAATTTTGAAAATCGGTGCATGGGCGGCGGAGTAATTAGCAAAAAACAAAAAACAAATATTGCTCAAACTTCGTTTTCAGGTATTTTAGGGGTTCTTGATCATTTTCTACTTTTTTTGGGTGGGGGTGAAATTGGGGTGGTTGGGGGGTGGAGGTTGTACAATTGAGAAATTTGTTGGTTTCATAATATGCTGTCCACTGACCTGTGAAGGAAGACCTAGTGACATAAATAACTTTTTTAGGTTCATCCGAACATTGCCTTGCCTATTACAGAAGCCAAAGGACTGCGTATGGTTCTGTAAATCGTGCCAGTGGCGGCGCAGAAGTAATAAAAAAACTAAAAATATAAAAGCAGATCAAACTTCGTTTTTGAGCGTTTTAGAGGTTCCTGATCATTTTCTGGGTTTTTTTGGGTGGGGGTGAAATTGGGGTGGTTGGGGGGTGGGGGGGCTGAAAAACTGAAAAATTTGTTGTATTCATAATAGGCTGTCCACTAACCTGTAAAGGAAGACCAAGAGTCATAAATCATTTTTTTAAGTCCATCCGAACATTGCCTAGCCTCTTACCGAAACTAAGGGAATTTTCTGTATACATACGAGTATTTATTGCTTTAGACCGTTTTGTATTTTGTAACGTGGAAACTATTTAATTAATTCTAACGAAATTTTGACACAGTATTACTACCGTGGTGAGGATGCAAAACGCGTATGGTTTTTAGAAATCGTGTCAGTGGCAGCGTAGCAATAATCAAAAAAACTAAAAATAAGAAAACAGCTCAAATTTCGTTTTTATATGCTTTAGGATTTCCTGATCATTTTCTACCTTTTTTGGGTGGGGATGAAATTAGGGTGATTGGGGGGTGGGGGTTGTAAAACTAAAAGTCTGTAGTATTGCTAATAGGCTGTCCATTGTCCTGTGAAGGAAAGACATAAGGCATAAGACAATTTTAGGGGGGGGGGCTGCTGATGATTTGGTTGCAAGGGGATCTCAAGCTGAAGCTTCATGCCATGGAAAAATAATAAACTGGTATCACAGTAATGTGTGGGAAGTACTATGTCAATCAACTTGACTTCATTTTTTGTAATGAAGTGAATGTCAGGTAGCCCTTTTTCTTTGTACTCGGGAAAGTGCGGTGAGTTATTGTGAATCGAGACATATTAATCTGCTTATGCGACTGTCCCTTGATAGATATTATACGTGCTCTTCGGTAATTTTTTGTAAAAACATGACCTGGCTCAGACCAGGTCGCTAGCCAGAATTCTAGTTTTTGGACTGTTTTTTCTCACTGTGAATGGATTTTGATTTGTATTCCCAAGAAGCATTTATCCGACTTCGACCTAAATGTGCCCCTAAAGCGACGTCCAATTAAGTGCAAATAGAGGTCGTAACTTGTTGAGGCGACCAACGACGTCGCTGTTATATCAACATCGACGTCGCTTGACGTAAGTCGGTATATACGACGAACCGCCGACGTCAAAAGCCGCTACGTAGCTTTCTGCTGATTTGCCAATGTCGTATGCACGTTGGTTTAACCCACCTAAACTGACGTTTCGTTTCAGTGACCTAATTCACGTTGCGGATTAATAAGTCACCACCACTGTCAGCCAAATGGACTACGAGTTGTGAATCGTATACCTTACCGTTTGCAAACATAACCTATAAATTGGTTAGCGGGTCGGCGACATTGCGTAACGCAATCTGATGGTTATGAATCGTGTACGTGTACGACTGTGAACATAACCTACCAAAAGTGTTGTCGCTCTAGTGTTGAGTTTGTTTTAAGTGATATATTCAGATCACGCCTAACACCAACAGGAATTATCATTTAGATATATTCTCACTGTATGTAGAATTAAAACATATATAATAAACCAGTGCAAGGTTTGACATTTCCACCAAAAAAGCACCACATATAACGTCAAATTCAATCCCGTATTCAAAACGTCGCCCGAACGTTGTCACATTTGTTATACGGAGATAACACTACAAATTTACCCACTGCGCAGGACGTTGTAATTTGGCACGTCCGTTGGCCGTCGTATCTCGTACTTTGGTCGCCTTTGATGACCAAATTTGGAGACCCGGTCCGAATTGGTTCATTTTTTGTTCATGTTACGTAAAACAGTATATTCTGCCATATTTAACAGCTTTTTAGATGACGGCCATTGTAAAAAAATTATTAAATTTTCGTATTTTACCTGAATATATAGAATTCTGAAGAAATTAGTAATATGTAATTAGAGAATAATAACAAAGCATATTTAAAACAAAAGCAAAAATATATTAAAAACAAATTTTTGGTTTCACTTAACGCTAATTAATAATTTATAATGACGTTCTCTTTTGGAATAGTGGTAGGGAGTTAGTTTTTTCGGCGTATCTCATTCACATTTCTCAGTAAACTAGCTTCCGTTGACAAATTTATATTCATCTTTCGTGCTTAGGAGTGCACTTATGGTTGTATAATTCCTGTCTTATAACATGTAATATAGAGCATCATCCATTTTGTTAAATGTAGAATATAAGGTAAAAGGCATTGACTATTATTATGTATAACTTAGGTCAATCGGTGTAGGAAAACGAATCACAGCATAACGTCCGTATCTAGCAACTAAATTTAGTTGTAGGATACCTAACGTATGGACGACGTAGGCAACTGGTAGAGACATTCTCTATCAAGTCGTATCCCGACGCCGTAGCGACCCGAATCTGTATTCCCCATTTAGGTACAAATACAGGTCGCCATGACGTTGAAACGACGTCGGATCCGACGTCGGGTCTGTCTAATGCGACGTATGCGCAACGTAATGACAACGTTGTAATGCTGCTTGGGTTGTGAACGTGACGAACTTTACCAACGAGAAATATGGTTATATCCTGATGTGTTATGTTATGCAATGAATACATGCTACGGTATCCTACTCGCCGAGTTTCTGATATTGGCGTATTTGACAGAGTCTATCGAAGACTACGAGAAACCGGCTCTGTTCAAGTACGACGGACTGGCATGGGACGCCTGCTATTATTGATGATGACGACGTCAAAAGAAATGAAACACAACGTCTCTTTGAAGCCGTGGAAACTTTGCTTTGTCATGCACACTACTGGGCAATACCTGTATCATTACACGCCAGTGCACGTTATTGAAGAAGGAGATCCGTTGAGGCAACTGGACTTCTGCAGATTTATGCTCAATGCAGGTATCGAAGAGTCAAAATTTGACTAAGGGTACGCGCACATAAATCGGCATCAGATAGACGGTACGGATAGAACGGCCGGTACGGTACGGAGTTTTCCTTAGGGTATCGCACATATCTGATCGGAATCGTCGGAAGAATTGGAAATCAGTTGCAAATTATGCAAATGATCTGCAGGCAGTGTTGCCAGGCAGATCAGATTGAAATTCGCTACTGAATGCCGCTACGTTGTCGCCTCATACAAATAACGTATAAATCAGCCTGTGTATAACTTTATTCGTGCGGGGGGGGGGGTGCAATTTATGTTAGGTATAAGTATAATATAATATAACTTTTCATTCAAAAATAGTCGATTACCCGATACATAGTCTCGACACAGCATAGTAGACAACCAGCAGAATATCTCTGAGGGTCTCCTATATAAAAATGGTTCCCGCAGAATTTGACCTTCGGATGATTTCACGGGTGTGAAATCTGGGTAGAGATGTAAAATAAAAATATCGATACCGGTAGCAATTCGATATTTTTAGCCAAGTATAAAGCTGTACACGCCAATGAAGGCGCGTATGGCTTGTAATTCGGTTCGTAGTTATTTTTGATACCGATACTGCTACAAAAGTAGCGATACGAGCTTGGAATCGGTCAAAACGTATCTAAGACAAAAATATTCGATATTAGTGCAGAAGTGTTGATACATTTCAAGTATCGAAGTATTGTTAGCATCCCTACAAATAATCATCCAAGAGGGGGGAAGGGGAGATGCGCGTGTAATTGCCGCCAACCTGAGATATTGTGCTGATCGTTTACTATGCTGTGGTCTCGACACCAATACAAGACAGTCTGGGCAAAACGGAAATGAAGAATAGATAAGCAGTAATCATTGACGAAAAAGAGATAGTAACAGAATTTTTCAAAAAGTCGCTACAAATCGGTTTATTTTGATAAATCGCCGCTCCTTGATCGGGCCATCCTTCTTGCCCGATAATTTGAATGGCGAGACTTATGAAGTCTCTTTTGAGGAAGAGTGATCCTCTTCAATGGAAAACTTGCC
This sequence comes from Callosobruchus maculatus, assembly GCA_951848785.1. Classification (NCBI taxonomy): domain Eukaryota; kingdom Metazoa; phylum Arthropoda; class Insecta; order Coleoptera; family Chrysomelidae; genus Callosobruchus; species Callosobruchus maculatus. The sequence continues at coordinate 6,740,856 of CATOUR010000033.1, forward strand.
TCTTGCATTGAGACGTGACATATTCTTCCAACATGATGGCTGCCCAGCGCACTACAGCAGAAGTGTTCGAGCGTGGTTGGATCAAAATTACAAAAACCAATGGATTGGAAGAGGCGGACCCATAGCATGGCCGGCAAGAAGCCGCGATTCAAGCCAATGGATTATTATGTGTGGTAGTATACGACCAACTGTCGCCGACCGAAAATATTGGCATATTAAAAGAGAACATAATTGATGCGGCTGAGAAAATGAGGCAGAACCTGCGAACTTCAATAGTGAAATTAAATTTGAGAAAGTGACTGAGAATGTGTGTTAGAAATCGCGGGGGCCATACAGAAAATGAATTAAAGTGATGTTCTTTTTGTTTTGTTTTCGTATTTAGTTTCTTTCGCCTGAATCTGAAAATCTACCCTCTGCTGCCTTGACTGTTATTTGGCCAATGTTTTGACTATTTAATTGCAAGTATTATACCTTTTTGAAAAGCTAAGGAAACGTATAAGAGTTCTGTACATTTTTTTTAAATTGCTTCAAAGTTGAAAACACATAATAATAATTCTTTGATTCTAATATTGTCAAGTAGATTTCTGGAGCTGTTAGTGTTAGGTTCTGTTTTGATTATTCATTTTTATTGACTGACATTCCTTGAAACTAGATACACCAAAAAAACAGATCCTAGGAGCCCTAATCCCAAAGTATTGGGTAGAAAGCCAACAAATAAAGGATTTTTAGCAAAAATCTTTAAAATCCGATATCTTCATAATGGTTACAGTTCGGGCACCATATTATATATCAAAATCCATCAGAAATAAGCTAAATAATAACGTCATTCAATATTCAGCACGACTTACCCAGTCACCCTGTATATTCTTACTAGTAGGATGAGTCAACGTACTCATCGCACTTCTCCATTTTGTAGCCTACTTTGTGGGAGAGTCAGCGCGATAACAGAATATGCCAAATGACACGGTAATGACTCTCTTTTGTATTTCTTGTTGTATATATGTAAACAGTAATGTTGGCAATATAAGGCTGCGTATGAGCAGACCTAATAAAAAATAATGAGAAGTTCAGTTGACATTTATGCGAAAAATGTGAATGCGAAACCCGCTGGTTCGAAGTTGCCGGAGAGAGAAATAGTGCAATATGCACTTTAATATTCACCCGACGGCAGAATTTTGGTATTGTTGACCCGTCAACAAATCTTGCATATATCACGTCCTTTTCCACAGCATGCGAGCCAGATAAAGTTCTTTGTATTTCCCTCCAGCGACAAAAAGGGGAGATAAAATTACTGCCGTTTCATCAAGTCCTTGTTTTTATTTACTGCGACAATATACCCAGAGTGGAGATTTATACCGTGCGCTATGAACATAAAATCTTTAAATCGCAGTTTTAAGCAAGTGGAATTACTTCAGGGAAGCTAAGTAATTGGCAGCCGTCAGGATAAACGACATTGCCTTAGAGCTACTTAAATTGATCTTGGTACATCGAAAATACGGGACCATGTCCTAGTCTTGTGGTGATCCGGAACGTGCTCCTGGTTGCCAGGCGTTAAAATGCACCTTTAGCGGTCACGTGACCGAAGTTTAACATTGATGTCATCGACGGATGATTTATAAGAAATGTAAGATCTGAGTATGAGTGTAATTAGTCGATGAAGTTCAGATAAGTAATGTATTTGATTATTACTACGTCATATATTGTTCAGATATTTTGTTATTTGTCAGATCATGAGTGACTTTTCATAGAGCAACTAATTCCGTAACAGTTCCGTGTTCACAGCTAAAGATACTGTTTTGTGATGCTTTTGTCACTTGAATAAAGTAGTGGGTCGTGGTAATCGTTGCCATGGTTTTGTTGATGGATTACGAGCGGGGATTGTTTTTGCAAACAGAGAAAAATGGAGTCAACAAATTTTACACAATGCATTTTTGAATCTTTTCACGAATATTTGCAGGTATGTTGTTTTTTGAGTTTGTATTATTAACTAATGTGGTCTGGCTACGATAGCTAAAGTGTTTGACAACGTATACTATACATCCGGTTCTTTAAGACGACTTTATATGGTGTTGGGTCTCTGATTTACGTCTACTCTAGGTATTAGGTCCTGAGGGATTGGAGGCTGATGGTGGACAGAGACAACTCTGTCTTATTTAGGTGTATCTATTTCAACCTTTACTAATCCTCTTTATGTATATACGATTTTATTTTATGGTTGTGAAAACCAAGGCGACTGTGTCCGGGACAAACTTATCACTTACCGTAGGTGGAAGTGGGTTATGCTCACGCGTTCACACGTACCATACGTTTCCTCTAACCGGCCCTCTTATATGTTGCTTATTATTTATATTTATTTATTGATCTATTTATGCTCTTAGATACCATGCTTGCTATGCTGTTATGCTTGCTATGCTGCTATGCTTGCGATGCTATGCTTATACTTTATATACCCTATCCCATTTACATCCTTTATTTACTCCTTTATGTGTTGGTTATATTTATTTATATATGTATGATGATATTTTATATTTTTCCACATTCTATCTACATTTCTCTCCCTGACGTTGAACAGAGATCCGGCCCACCATGTATTATTATTATTTATCATTTAGACTGTGAATGTTTATAACCATTTCTTTATTATACAATATCAATAACAAGAGCCAGTTTACCACTATTATTAAGACATTTCGTATATCTCAACATATTAATATAAATACTTCGCCAGTAAAATATATGAAATACAGAGCACTCATGATTTGATAAATATAAAACAAATGTTAAGAAACAATAAAAAAAAAACCATATCATAACATTTCTGTGTTTTCATTTCATTCTCCCTGAGTTGGTACACATGCATGCTAAAAGAATCAGGTTACCACGGGCACACATACAACATTGGGTTCTAAATTCCACCACGAGACGTCTTGATCACTTTGGCTATTTCTAAATTTGGTATCGGTTTTGACAGTGACCAGTTACTCACTTCTTCTTATTCTTCTTAATGGAAAACTCTGGCAAATGTCTGAGTAGAGTATGAGAGTTCAGTTCCGTCTAATCCCTGACGTTTTGCAACCATGAGTTATGTCTGCGCTAACTAAAATTGCGTATATTCCTGCTTGGAATACCGTGGTGTATAATTCAAAAGAGCGGGAGAACTATACTACTCGCAAGTTTAGTGGATTCCTAACTAAATAAAGTGAGTTGTCTGTATACCAGACTGGCCCTCCCTCCTCAAAACACCACCTGCCGCTTGATATCCACTTCTCCCTTGTAGGATTATCATTATTAGTTTGCTCAACAGGCCATGAAGGCCTGGGGCAGGAATGAGTACAGTCTGACCTTATACCCAAAAAAATGTATGTAACTTAAAATTGTCTTTGGATGCTTGTTTTCATTATTTCGTCACGTATTTCTGAGTATATCTTGCACTGTTCCATGGTACCTATTTATGTGTGCCGTCTTCTCTTTCCACTCTTTAATATTAATTTTCTTTGAATCATCTTCTGCGTTCTTTAACCATCTCCCCTTGGTCTAACCTTCCTTTTCTTTCTTACTGATCTCTGGTTGAGCGCTAGTTTTGCCATTCTCATCCCATTTAGCCTCTCCACATGTCCTAGCCACCTCGTTCTCTGCACTCTCTGCACTTCGATGACTGCTATAATATTGGGGTTCTTACACCCCTCCCTCGTTTGTCCTAATGCCCCCATAGATACTTCTCAACATTTTACTTTCTCATCTTATAATTTCTTCTTCCTCCTGTTTGTTCATAGCGCGGCTAGAAAGGGATAAGATAACCCACCCCATCAGGGCAGTATAGAACGGACGCCCTTTAATGCCTAGCATAGGCTCTGGGTCAATGCATGTTTTCTTAGCGTCCAGCCTAGCCAGGTGACCCGGTCTCTCGTTACCCGGTAATCCAATGTTACTGGAAAGTCATACCAAACGTCGTATACTTGGAGTTGTTTAATATACGTATAGACATGAGAATCATCGCATTCACTGCACCACGTATAACCTATATAGATATTTTAATACCCACTTCGCTAGCCCAAGATCATTATCTACACGTCAGGGATATCTTTATTAACAACGATCCTAGTGTAAAGCCACATTCATAATACATCTCTCGATGGGTGCGCTCGAGGTTATGAAGGATATAATAGACTAATATTCCTGATTGAATGATGGCGGGTAACTGGATAGTCCCTATAGATTTTAACGAACCACAACATTTTACGATGCTTCCAGTTTAATATTATAGTTAATTGAGATGCTCTAACTCACTTTGTCGTAGTGTCTACAGGGAGTTTATTCCAAAGGCATTATGCTTATTCCTTGACATCTGTGCATACGTCTGATTCACCCATTCATTTACAATCATCCTTCTAAACACTGAGAAGATTAGAAGCCGCCATCTTTCTTCAGTGACAGATATATTGCAATTACTTGTTAGAAAATATAGGCGTATCAAAATTGGGACAACCGAATCTGGTAGATTAGCAAATATCTTCAAGTATAAAGGCTAATTGATGTGTGTCAAAGTTTGAAATGCCTTGCCGGGCCCCTAGGCGAGAAGAATGTGTGCTCCTATCTAACCCACCTCCCCTTCCTTCCTAGATTTATTGAAATAAATGTCGATATTGTTTTTAGTTTCATCCCTCTCTTTTGTAACTGAGTGCTTGGTCTTTGAGTCTTCTTCCCATGGTTCATGAAAACTATATAAGCCACTCATCTCAACTTTTCAGAACGTCAGTAATACATGTTTATCACTTAATCTTTACACTAGACACCAAATTATTATGTTAGCACTAAATAGTCAGTCAAAGCCTTACATATATTTGTTCAACAGATGGTGTACCCACGGTAGGCGTTCACTCTCGCCTTATTATTATAATTTTTTTTATTATTATTTTATTATTCATAATCAGTTAAACTACGATTTCAAAACCATTACATAATATGATGCTGGCTAATGGGACTAGATCCTAGTGCCAAAAAAAAAGTATAAAGGCGTGTTTCATAAGAATAATATAATAACAATAATAAGGATAATCAAAGGTCCTTATTTTTACGTCAATGGAATCAAGCTCAGATCCTATCTTCTATACTGTTTCTGCTGTACATCAACGAGCTGCTGGAAATAACATCGTATCCAATCTACAGCTCCGCAGACGACAGTACATTAATATCGTGCATCGAGCCAGGCAAGCCACTATCATCCCAGGAGACGGTACGTCGGCAACAGCAACATGCCTTACAGATCAACGTAGATATCAAAACGATTATAATAATAATAATAATAATAATAATAAACGTCTTTATTCGTCATCCATATAATTCACATACAAGAGCAGTACATTTAAACAAAAGAAATGTAGGTGACGAATGGGCGAAGTTCAGCCGTACACCACAGGTGATGCACTTCTGTTCTACCACTTGACCCCTTACATACTAAATACTATATTATATAATATAACTAATGATCCATGTACACAAACACACACGCACGCATACACACCCATATATACACAATACATAATGATTTCCATAAGTAGATATTTAAGCTATTCGTCCAATTTACGTAACCAAATTTTTATTCATTTTTTTTAATTAGTTATTTTGTTTTCTGAATAATGAACTTTTAAACTGTTTTTTAAAACGCGAAACGTCCAATATTTTGTATTCACTTCCGATTCCGTTGTACACACTATAAATTTGGTAGCTAAAACTTCGTTTAAAATATTCGTGCCGGAACTTAGGTGGAGTAAGTAGACCTTTAAACCTTATATTTATAGTGTGTACATCGGTTCTAAATTTTATTTTTCTATATAGGTACGTGGGCTGCCTAACATTAATTAATCTGTGATACAGACAAGCTGCATGCAGTAACCTTCTGTTATGCATGTGTAGCCACCCTGTTTCAATCAACTTGTGAGAGACGCTGTTTGGTCGACGGATACCGTAAATAAGCCTTAAACATGAATTTTGCACTTTTTGTATCTTTTTTTATCGAGTGGGGATTAGTAAACAAAGTAGAGTTTAACGTCAGAAAACTTATGCAACAATGCTGACAAAGAAGTCTCACGTTGGCTTACCAAATGTGGTAATGGAGGGTCACCAAATAGTCGAATCATCCTTCCGTCAAGATTTTGGGGATCAACATCAACTATAACATGGCACGACCATGTAGTCAGTATTGCTAAAACGGCATGGAGTTTTGTTCCGCTGTAGGAAGCTGTATACATCAGAGCAACTACTGCTGCTCTAAGGCACAGATCCGACCATCGTTGGAGTATTGCTCCTATGTATAGGGATGCGCTTCGAAAGACTCTCTAACACTATCCAGAAGAGAGCAATTTAATTAGTCGATACGCCTGACCTCACAAAGGATCTCCACAGCCTGGAACATCGACGAAGGGTGGATGACCTGTCTCTGTTTTACAGATTCTATCATGAAAGGTATTTGAGTGATCTCTCCCAGATAATACATCGAAGGCCGTCCGAACGAGGAACACTGGAGAGGCTCTGCGAGCTCATCCTTAATAAGTCAATGTCTCTACTCTCCGAACCAGTCTTCTCCAGCATGCCTTCTTTTGGAGAACTTCTTCGACGCTGTGGAATGAGCTGGCGGGAATTTGTTTCCCGACGGCTACAACCTGTAGCGTATCAAATCTAACTAGTACAGATACTTATGGTCTCGCAGCGCTTCTACAGCACCATAGGCTTTCAGCCTTTGCGGGAGGCTGACCATAAAAGAAAGATAATAGGCTGTTCTACAACAGTTCAGTAGTTGTAACAGCAGAAACGCATGGATGTAACCTCAAATAACACTATGTCAAATCCAAAGATTATGGACGTCCATTATTTATTTTGCAGACTTAACCCGTTCTCATTATTGTTTCAAATATATCTACAATTTTCACAAAATATGACACAGCACAAAAAAAACGCAAAAGTCCGTTGCCGTGAACAATACAACATAGACCGTACGTGAAGTGTATTTGAGAGCGGAAAAATGGTGGCCGCATTCGAGAAACCTTGAGTTATAACCTCAAATTTGAAGCATTTTGATATTTTACATACATAAATAATATCGTCGCACCAAAGTATCGCACAAGACCAAAACGAATTTTTCATAGGGTCGTATTCATAGTCGTCCCTTGGGTAATACTTAAGGTTCCCTTAAGTAACACTCAAGGGAGGGAGGGACCCTCAAGTGTGGCTTTCCTTGTGTATCTGTTTCCTAGACAACATCTACGATATGGCGAGAATCATTTGGCGATGTTGTCATATTTCAAATATAAGTCTATTTGTTATATCTATGCCTACGCGTTTTGATGTTTTCTGTTACCTCTTTTTGTTTTGTGCCAGTATTTCGTGTTTTGTGCCGGATACTTTTCGGGATGTGACATAAACTGACAACACCGTACTCCAAAATTAACCTACAAAATCGCCTTGAGTACAACGAAATGTCATGTTGACATTTTGGTTACTTGAGTATTACTCAAGGGAGCCTTACGTAAGGGACCCTCAAGTAAAGTAAGGGACCCTCGAATATTAAGCGACTATGAATACGACCCATAGTGACCATAGTGACTCATAGTGACGTCGCGTCTGGAAACCCATATGTTCCAATGCGTCGTTAACCGTACTCCAAAATTAATCAACAAAATCGCCTTGACTGCAACGAAGTGTCATGTTGACATTTCGTTACTTGAGTATTACTCAAGGGAGCCTTACGTAAGGGACCCTCAAGTAAGGTAAGGGACCCTCAAATACTAAGGGACTATGAATACGACCCATAGTGACCATAGTGGCTCATAGTGACGTCGCGTCTGGAAACCCATATGTTCCAATGCGTCGTTAACCGTACTCCAAAATTCACCAACAAAATCGCGTTGACTGCAACGAAGTGTCATGTTGACATTTCGTTACTTGAGTATTACTCAAGGGAGCCTTACGTAAGGGACCCTCAAGTAAGGTATGGGACCCTCAAATATTAAGGGACTATGAATACGACCCATAGTGACTCATAGTGACGTCGCGTCTGGAAACCCATATGTTCCAATGCGTCGTTAACCGTACTCCAAAATTAACCAACAAAATCGCCTTGACTGCAACGAAGTGTCATGTTGACATTTCGTTACTTGAGTATTACTCAAGGGAGCCTTACGTAAGGGACCCTCAAGTAAGGTATGGGACCCTCAAATATTAAGGGACTATGAATACGACCCATAGTGACTCATAGTGACGTCGCGTCTGGAAACCCATATGTTCCAATGCGTCGTTAACACGATGCGTACTCAAAATGTACTCAAAGTGGTGGTCAGTATTGCCAGGAGTTATTAAAATGCATGCATCATTATAATTTGAGACCAATATTAGCCGATGTGGGTCACCCGTAGTATTTGCCTATCTCTAAACTTCAATTTTTTGGTAGTGAGAATAGGTGCCTCTTAGCTTTAAGGGTTATTGTGGATCCCTGACTTCGCCAGTATATTGAGGGTATTATGGCAGTCCCACACTATTTCTGTCGTATGACAAATGAGGAAGTCCTGCGGAGAATGAACAAGGCAACAGAGCTTATGAACCTCATGAAAGGAAGAAAATACAATAGTTTGGCCACATTATGAGAAACGAGAAATACGAACTGCTCCGTCTTATCATCAAAGGCAAAATCAATAGCCAGAGAGGGCCAGAAAGAATACGCAACTCCTGGCTCAAAAATCTGCGACAATGGTCAGATGTGACATCAATAGAATTATTTAGAGCCGCCACATTTATTTATTTAGCGTATGGCTACATGCATTAATTGGTAATAAGTCTTAAACAATATAATAAAATACAAATATTAAATTTAAAACAAACAAAAATAAATAGTTTTTAGATTTTAAAATTAAGACCATTTATCCAGTCAACTGCAGACTTCGAGGCTTCGAAGAAATCCGACTGTTGTTGAGCATATGCGGTAATCGGGCATTCGGTGACAATATGCTGAACAGTCTGCCGGGGCTCTCCACAGTCACGGGACGGTGATTCAGATATCCCCCATTTAAAGAACGAGTCACGACAGATGCCATGCGACGTTCTGACTCGATTAAGGGTTTTCCATGTATGGCGAGGCAATTCCATTCCTGGCAGGGTTAAAGTGGGGTCCATAGTTGGTGGAGCCTGTACCGGCTTCTGGACTTCCCAATCCCTCCTCCAGTGCTCATCAACTTGGAAGCCATCCCGCAAGAGCCGTTCTGCAAATGGTAATGGGGGATTTCTAGATTTCAACCTCCGAAGATCTGCATCATCTAGGTCAGTATGCAGTGGAAGTTGGGGATTGGATAGTATTTTGTTGTATTCCTTCACCAGTTTATCCTGTCTACGAATATGAGGAGGAGTGATATGGCACAGAACGGGCAGCCACGGTAGGGGGGTAGTTTTTATACAGCCACTAATTATTCTCATTGTCTCATTCAATTTGGTGTCAATCATTTTTGCATGAGGGCTGTTTAACCATACTGGGGCGCAGTATTCAGCAGTAGAATAAACAAGACTGAGGGCAGATATTCTGAGGGTGGTTGCGTTTGTCCCCCAAGTGGTACCGCACAATTTATGCTGTGTTTTCTAGATGTTTTCTAAATGATAATGTTCGGTCCATTGTTATCCCCAAGTATTTTGGGTGAGGATTGTAGCGCACTAAGTTGTCATTGAAGTATACCTGAGGTTCAGTTCTAGCTTGCTTGTTATTGAGGCGAAAGCATAACACTTCAGTTTTCATCATATTTGGAGTCAGCCTCCAGTCTGCAAAATATCTTCCCATCACACTAAGGTCTTCCGATAAGATACTACTGCCCTCCTCTATTGTATTAATACGAGCGGCTAGAGCAATATCGTCGGCGTACATGAACTTCTTTGAAATGGTGTTGGGTATATCAGAAATGTATAGGTTGAATAAGACTAGAGCAAGAACTGAGCCCTGGGGTAAACCATTATTTAGGTGCCTCATTTTACTTCTGCTGTCACCCGTTATTACTTGGAAGGGCCTATCGCAAAGCATGTTGTTTAGTTAGCGACGTTATTCGGCCACACGGTACTACTTTCAGGAGTTTGAAAAGAAGGCCTTCCCTCCAAACTGTGTCGTATGCTGAAGTCAAGTCGACGTACACTACTGTAGTTTCCAGCCGTTTCTGAAACCCAGCCTCAATGTGGGTTGTTAGGCTGAGTACCTGATCCATGCAGCTACGGTGTGGCCCAAAGCCAGCCTGTTCAATGGGAATATGTTCCAGTATTGTTGGACCTATCCGATTTAGTATCATCCTTTCAAGAAGTTTATAACATGAACTCAGTAGGGATATAGGCCGATAGTTCTCAGGTAGATTCTTTGGTTTGTATGGTTTCAGCACTGCAATAACTTTTGATTTTTTAAGCTTCGTTGGTATGTTTCCTGTTTGTAAGATGTCACTGAAAAATTTGCTCAGCCACATTCTGGTATGTTTCCCAGAGTTTTTGAGAAACTCAGGGTGAATTCCATCAAATCCAGGGGCTTTGCCAGGTTTAGTGTTTTCCAAGGCGTTATTTACTTCTTCAACAGTGAATGGTGTGGAGTATACAGGGTGAGCTAATGTTGCTTGACGACGTTCTTTCAGTTGCTTCTTAACATCTTTACAGTGCTGTCTATTAGTTGGGACCTTAGAGAGCGCTACAACTCGTGCTGCGATTTGGTCAGCCGATATTTCATTATTTTGGCGTGTGGGTGGGTTAGAGCTCCCTAGTTTCCTAAGAAGGCTCCAAGCTTTCCTACTCGACTTTTTGAAGTTCATGTTACTGGCTGCTTGTTCCCATTTTTTGCAGCGTTCTGCATCTAGAGAGTGAAGGAGTTCATCAGCTATTTCAGAATCTCCGCTGTTCTTAAACTCTTGATAAAGCCTCTCTATGTCATCGTTCCATCCCGGAACATATTCTCTTCGGAAACCTCGGGGGATGCACCTTTTAGCTGTTGTTATAACAGCTTTAATGAATCTGTCGTAGCTGCTACTTTTTGGGGGGATCCATCGAACGGCTGAGTCCAGCTGCGCAGCAAACTTGTCCTATTGGGCTTTTCCAAAATTCCACCTCGGTCTTGGTGTAGAGCGGACGATTGGAATTTGGGTTCCAACTTCGAGGATAATCGGGCGATGTTGACTGTGTGGACAATCGTCCAGAAGTTTCCTTGAAACCGGTATTTGACGATTTTGAGAGTCAACCGATGCGAAGCACAGGTCTGGATTAGACTCGGTGTTCCATGCAGCTGATCTAAAGGTTTTACGCTCTTTGGCGTCAAAAATTAAGTTGAAATTATTGGAATCAGCCCAGTCTAACAGGTATTCTTCATTTTCGTCTGTGCTCCGGTATTTCCAGGTAGTGTGGTGACTATTGAAATCACCGGCGTATACCACAGGGTGTTGATGTACCTCTAGTGTATTATCAGGCCAAGATTGCTGCGGTGGCTTATACACATTGACTATGGTGATGTCTCCTATTTTTGTTGTTATCTGTTCGATGTTTGAAGTTGTGCAGGGAACGAGTTTAGCGTTGTCATTGTCATTCCGGACATAGGTTGCAAGACCGTACGAACGATGACAGGTGGCTCCAAGTAGATCATATCCATGAATTTTGCCTCTTTGACGTTGTTGCTCCTCGTTTTCTATGTGAGTTTCCTGGATAATGGCCAAGTCTATATTATTGTCTAGCAAGAGCTTTGATATGTAATCACACTTAGCTCTGCTAAGACCTTCAGCGTTAAGTTGAAAAATTTTAACAATCTCTCCGAGATTTTTTGTTAATGGGTCCTGAGAAGGACCGTTTCGAGAATCCATGTAAAGTAAAGCCAGGAGATCTAACGATATAATCTGGCTGCCAAAGATCGCTCTAAGCGCCGCCACAAATAAGATTAAATGGGCAAACGTAATAGCCAACGTCCTCAAGAATAAGGCACCTCAAGAAGAAGAAGAACACTATTTTTGACGTATAGAGGTTACTTGCCAAGGCCGTCAGAGCCGCTTGGCTGTCTGTCTGTTTTTACATAGACAGTATTTTTGCTGTATCTATGCACATTCTGCCGTATTCCAAAATTACCGCTATTTCTGCCTGGAAAACGGTAGCCAGTTTACCTAGGCGGATAGTTACGTTCCGACCAGGTCTACCACCGTATAGGTACACCTCCTCTTGTACCTGATGAGCTTCTGAAGGTCTCGTAGAGCCCTTTCCAATCTGTCACTTAGGTTGACTTCGTATGTATAAGGATCCTTGAAGCTAGAGAAATTATTTCCATACACTCTAGCGTATATTTATCTAAACCGTTGTTATCTGGAAATTATCGTTGCCGTTTAAAAACTAATTCATTCATTTTTTTTACAGGTAGGATTTTTCGTAAAAGAGGGATGTAACTGGAAGCCTAAAAAGAGATTAATAACGAAACTGGAACAACCCATATAGCCAAACATAGACGTCCATGAATGAATAATAAGTCGGCTTTTAGAATCACTAGGAAAAATGATTTAATATTGCAGAATATTACAAAGTCTCAGTATATCCAAAATTTCAGATTCTTTGGGTAGAAACATTGAGATTCAATCAAACTGACCTCAGTGCAAAAGTTGAGTCAAGCTATTTGTTTTTGCTTAATATAATTTATCTACAGGATGACGTAATGGTAAGAGATTAGGAACTCGACGGCTTTTTGGGGCAAGATATTCAAATCTGTTCTTATTTCGGATACCACTTGTAGAGGTCGCCGCTTAACACTTATTAAGCTTCTTTAAGATGTGTATATTGATGCAAGTGTTGATTATGCTTTTTGCTATTCTTCCTCCCTTTCTTGTTTCTCCTCTAGTAATGGGGAAGCGAAGCCAGACCACCGTTGGCCCCTTCTGCCAACCCCACTGAACCAACACTGAAAACACTTAAACCCTACGCCCTAGAAAGCTCCTTGTAGAACCTTGAATATAGTGACTCCTCCCCGAACTCTGTCAGCACATCTATCCATGAAGTGGAACGCTGTCTCGTCCTCTTTCCAGCATCTAGAGCAATACTGGCAATGGCCTATGAGAACCCCCACCAAAAGGTTGAGCGTCTCTCTGTCCTTATTCAGAAGTACGGCCCTTGTCAGGGCCCGCTATGAATCAAGTTAAAACTTGAGATTTAGCACTAATCAGGCTTTCGCAAGTTCCTTGAAACCCCAGTCGTCCAGGGAAACACTGACCTGGTGCCCCCTAATTCCAAGCATCTGTTCTGGGCCGATGCAGGGACTGCCAGCCCTATCCTAGTTATACGGTCCGCTCTCTCTTTGCCCCACAAAAAGTCACCTTCTTGTGGCTTGATATGTTCTGAAGGGTGCCAGAACATTCTTGAGCTAGAGCAGATCTGGTCCTCGGAGTTGCCACAGCTTTTAGAGGTGCTCGGCTGTTGGAGCGTATATATGCTTTGAAAAAACGCTATTTGACTTCCGTCGAATGTGCCACCATCAGTACGCCGTACACCTTCGCCTGGAAGACAGTCGTGTAGGTCTCCAGCGCAAAGCTTCGCTGCACTCCTTTGCCCTTCAGGAAGAATCCTTCTATCTTTACTTCTCCTTGAACTTTTCTGGTCTTTGAATAACCAGACATGACAGACCGATCAACTAACACGAACGCAACTAAGAGCGAAGACCCTTCGGACTGCTCTGACAAGCTCCTATTTAATCTTATTTGATACCTTAACCCTACCTAATAAATGACAGTTTCCAAACCACGTAAACATAATCTTTTTCATTTGATTTGAAGTATTTGAAAATACCACCACAAGCTGATATAGATGGTTATATGAGGAACGACGACTTGGAGCTGGTCCCAGAGAAATCAGTGGAAATCTTTTCGCGTGACTCAAGAGTTAAGAGAGACAGCACATAGCTTTTCAGATCAGAGAAGAGCGACTTGAACCGAAAAAGTCTATTGAGTACCTAAGCATGAAGTTACCACGAGAAGCCTTTTAGAGAGCATCTCAAGAGAGTGACAGCCAGAGCGAAAAAGAAGGTGGCAATTCTTCCCAGGCTTATGCCAAATGTAGGTTGTGGTGGAACCCCAGTCTGACAAAAAGTCATTCAGGGGAAAAACACCAACAGGAGTTAGATAATCGCGGTGCTCTACAGGTCATTATGACAACACCGCCTGAAGAAAAAGCGCGCATGCATAGAGGCAAATTTGATCTCCTCACTTCGAGACTCCGCTAGAAAAGTGGCAGCAGCTATAGGTAGATACATCAGAGGTAGCGCAATGGATAAAGAGGCTGATACCGTCCTTAAGAGAGTGGGTGGAGTGTAACCACAGAACAACGTGCTATTTCCAATGTCAGGCGTTATCAGGATGTATAGACATCGAATAGGCAGAGCAGTTGGCATGTGCCATCACTACCACGTGCCGGACACAGCGGAGTATACACTGTTTAACTGGAGTAGATGGTCCCATTATAGCAGGAAGCGAGTGCAAACCTGCCTGATGATCTCACCCTTGAAAATATGGTGCTAGTACAAAGCATCTTGAAAGCGAAGACGCGGAGCGTCAGGAGAACGCAGTCACATGGAATAGAAAATACCTCATCGTGTGCTGCGAACAAGATCGTTACTTCCTTTATGGTCATCCTTCCACAAAGGCTAAAAACTTACGGCGCTGTAGAAGCGCTGCGAGAGGATATAATATGTCGGTGCACGTTAGATTGGAAACGCTGCAGGTTGTAGTCGTCGGGACACAAATTACCTGGCAGCTCATTTCACAGTGTCGAGGCTCTCCAAAAGGAAGAGTGGTGGAGGAGACTGGTTCGGGGAGTAGGGACCTCGACCTAGTAAGGATGAGCTCGCAGAGCCTCTCTAGTGTTCCTCGTTCGAACAGGGAGAGATCACTCAACATTTTTCCTGATAGAATCTGAATAACAAGGACAGGTGAGTCATCCTTGTCCAATGCTCCAGGCTGTGGTGGTCCTTTGTGAGGTTAGGCGTATCGATTAGTCTAGTTGCTCTCTTCTGGATAGTGTCCAGAAGCTTTTGAGGGTGCTTCAGAGCGCATCCCCACACATGGAAGTAATACTCCAACGATGGTCCGATCTGTGCCTTGTAGAGCAGCAGTAGTTGCTCTGGTGTATACAGCGTCCTACAGCGGAACAAAACTCCAAGCTTCTGGGATGTCGTTTTAGCAACACTGATGACGTGGTCATGCCAGGCCATGTTATTGTTGATCCCCAAATGCTTGACGGAAGGTGACTCAACTATTGGGTGACCCTCCATTTCACGATGATGCCCGGTGCAGGTGGAGATACAAGAGGTAAGGAGAGGGGGACAAGTTTCAACCAGCCGGGCTGCGGTGGCATGTGACATGAGAGGACTCAAGCTCGTACTATGTTGGGGCGAGCAGATTCTCTCTCACACTCCTGGCTGTGGGAGTGCTTCTGCCTGCCGATCCTGGCGAATTCCTAAAACCTCTATAGTAACAACACAAGTCGCTATTGATCTCAAATCGAGGAGAATTGAGGGTAAAATCTCTCCATTCGCCACCACTGCTTGATCCTGAAACAAGGATGTGACCCTCTCTACAAAAACTGCTCTATCGCCGCTAATGCAGCGGACCTAGCCCTGTATGACTGCTTTTATACTAAACATTATTTTACGGAGCTGCTTTTGACACTGCTTGCTGTGTAGACGTCAACGTGCTATTTTTAAATGCGACGCTATGGAAATAAATGAACCGAAAAACGGCGGATCATGTTTTTGTCGATGCAACTGCCACTGGTCTGTTTCGCTACCGCAAGAATTTTCCACCTTTTTTGTTATCAGCACAAACATATTCGTTTCATTTCAACCGTGACAGCTGTCTGTTCATATACACAGGGTGCTGTATCACACTAAAGGTAAAGTATAGATACACACGCTCAAATCGAGCACATAAGCTATACATATGCTATTAATGAGCAACTGCTACTTCGTAGCATGTGTGTACGTACCTTGCTTGAAATAAGCATGCTAATTCCGAGAATGTTCAAGAACCGACGGACATGCAATTAAATGCAAATGTGTCAGTTTGAAGAGCATGATAATTTTGAGCATGCTTAATAAGCATGCCATTTATGAGCATATGTATCTGTACCTATACAGATACACATGCTCATAAATGGCATGCTTGTTAAGCATGCTCAAAATTAGCATGCTCTTGAACTTAAGACGGATTATTGAAAAAGCCAGGGAGCATTATTTTCCCATTTTTATCTGCTTTGTGGACGATTCTAAGGCGTTTGATAACGTAAAGTGGCCTAAACTGTGGGAAATCCTTATCTTCATGGGAGTCCCTTACCACTTAGTATTTCTCATACAGCAACTCTATGAGTCTAGCTCAGCTCATGTAAGAATTGATGGTAACCTGTCTGGTCAAACAGCAGCCAGAAAAGGAGTTCGTCAGGGATGCGTATTATCTCCGACGTTATTTAACATTTACTCTGAATTTGTGATGAGACAGGTATTGGACAACTGGAATGGCGGTATAACTATTGGCGGAAGCAAAATATCTAACTTAAGATTTGCTGACCATACAAATCTTATTGCTGCTTCTCAGGAAGAACTAGTAGCTCTATTGAACGTTTTAGAACAACACAGTGCAGCATATGGTCTTGGTATTAACTACAACAAGACCAAGGTTATTATCGTAGACAGAGAGCATGACAATCATCGAAAAATAAAGTCAATAGGCCGTTGTGAGGTAGTTCAACGTTTTGTGTACCTCGGTTCTTTGATCGACAATTCAGGTAGCTGTCAGAATGAGATTCGACGGCGCATTCAAAAGGCACGGGTGGCCAAGACAAAGCTTGCTAAAATATGGCGTGATCATAACATCCCTAAAGCTACCAATATGTCACTGGTTCAGTCTCTTGTGTTCTCCATATTTTTGTATGCCTCGGAAACTTGGACTGTTAAAAAGGCAGATCGAGCTCGCATAGATGCTTATGAAATGTGGACGTGGGGGAGAATGCTGAGAATTCCTTATACCGCCCATCGAACTAATGTTTCCATATTGGATGAGCTCGGTGATCCAAAGAGACTATCCTCCATTGTGTCGATTAGAATGCTTACATTCTTCGAACATATACACAGAAGCGATAATATGGAGAAACTTGTAGTTCAGGGTCATGCCCCGAGTGAGCGGCACCGTGGCCGTCCCCGTACACGATGGGTGGATACGACGAAACAGTTGCTAGATATGAGTATCAAGAGCGCCGCTAAACTGACAGTAAATCGCGAACGATGGCGAGCTACAGTTCTCAAAACTATTGATAATATTCGTGTCGGCGATACTGTAGCTCCGACTTAATGCATTTTACGAGTTCACAACATGTCTGTTAAGAGATTGTGACTATGATGATGAAACTGACACATTTGCTTTTGTTTAGTATGATTTTTTAGAGCATGCTCTTATTGATTCTGCTAAAAGCAAACACTCCGGATATACATGCTTATTAGTAGCAAGGCATCTGACAGTTACGCTACAGATACCCATGCTCGTAAATAGCATGCTTATTTCGAGCAAGGCGCATATACACCTGCTACGGAGTAGCATTGCTCATTAATAGCATGCTTTATAAGCAGGTGTATCTGTAGCATTAAGGTACAGATACAGATGCTCATAAATGGCATGCTCATTAAGCATGCTCAAAATTAGCATGCTCTTGAAGCTGACACATTTCCTTTTGTTTAACATGCTTTTTTAGAGCATGCTCTTATCGATCCTGCTAAAAGCAAGCACTCCGGATACACATCCTCATTAATAGCAAGGTATCTGCCAGTTAGCAATGGAAAAAGGGTCTCTGACCAGCAGCAAACGACTGATCGATATAAGCATGCTCAATAAGCAAACCTGTCCAGACATGATAAAAGCACGTCGCCTCTCAGCCGCGCTACAGTTAGCATACTCAAAAATCGCACGGTTCTTGACCATGCTCGCTTATTTCGAGCAAGGTTCGTACACACATGCTACAAAGTAGTAGTTGCTCATTAATAGCCTGCTTATGTGCTTGATTTGACCATGTGTATCTCTACCTTTAGTTCTGCGAGTGAAGTGGGATACTTCAAACCAAGGTGAGATTCTCAAGTAAGTACCAGTTCTATTAAGCGTTCAAAGAGAAGAGCTGAACACACTTGATCAGATTATAGCCTTAAATTAACAGTTAGCGTGAAAAAGTGAGGGAACTGATGTTAGTCTTTAGGTTGTGCAACTGGGGTAAGGGGGAGGTAAAAATCTCTCTTTATTTGAACTGAGTTTAGATAAAAAGAATACATATTGAAGTGAGCAAAATTAAGTGAGCTGAGATTATCCAAGTTTTTGTGCAAAACTATTCCGGCTTATATCAGCCAAATGACAGGTGTCGCTTTTGTTATAGTGTAGCCCGTTAATACTGATTGAAAAACGTAAATAATAATAGCGTCAATTGTGAATATAAAATGGATAATTAAATAACTACTACAAACAACAAGTACCCAAAAAAAGTAAAAAACTTGTGCTAGGGTATGGGGTAATTGTTATAAAATAGAAGCAACAAATAAGGTCAAATTCAGAAACATTTATATTTAAATATTTTTGTGTGTCATATATATTAGTAATAATAGACATATGTCAACAAGTTTATGAATTTTTACGCGATTATTATTTACTAGGTATCAATTTTTTTAAACTATACTTGAATGAATTTGGTGGCACTAGTCATTTTATTCTGTGTGATATTTCATTTTAGTATTTTTTCTTGCTTTAGATACAACATTAGATCTATATCTTCTGTCATATTCATGTTTGTGTTCTATCAAGTTTGATTTATGTTTGTATTGGTAAATACCTAAAGATGAGGAACATGATTGGCGAATATCTACAATTCTTGTTCGAGAAAATAACAGTTCACTAGGATATGTAAATTTCACTTTATATAGTATTTTCATTATACGTTTTTGTATTAATTCTATTGGGTTTATATTACTTTTATATGCCGCGCCTCAGGCCGCAATACAATAACGTAACTATGAACAAGTGCATTATATGCAATAATCTGTTTATAGGTAAGCATGGCGGATAGGAGTTTAAATTTGCTTATAACGCAACGTATTTTTTGACAGCATATTTCATTTGATATAGCAATCTAAATACACTCGTAAGTACTTCTTACTGGTGACCATTGATATAGGAGCTACCTGTCTACGACTGGTTTGTAAGCTGCTGTAATTTGATAAGCCATTCGTGTAAGACGCGAATAGGACAAAGTGTGTGTTGTTAAAATTTACTGTTAATGGTCTACTACTGAACCAATTTACTCTTAAACCTTTTGAAAACTAATTTCAGTGTTTGATTTTAATATTCCAGCAAAAAATATAATAGCTGTATCGTTTGCAAAACTCACCACATCTCAACTCACATCAATCGCAAATAGGTCATTTACATATTATATGTTGAAAAATAACGGTCCCAGTACCGTTACTCGAGGAACACTGCAGTACTGAAACATTTATTTATTCAAACAGTTCTGTTCTGTTCAAGTAACTTTTAATTAGATGATACACTTGTCCCCGTATACCATCATTTTGTAAAGTTTTCATAAGTGTCCTATGATCAATCGAATATTTTTTAATATTTCTCACATATAAAAATAAATAAATAAAAATAAAAAAAACATCAAGGAGACTAGGAACAAAGCTCCAATTTATGTCTAGTTTGTCAGGATAATTTTAAATTGACAATTATTGCACCTCTTAACTTTTTGCGAAATTTCAAAATTAGCTCTTCTCTCAAAAGGTTTCGATCGATCTGTCATATTCAATCGTCTTCAAGTGAACTATCCAGCATGCTCCTTTCGTTGCTATTTATTCACGTCTAGCTGACTTATCGATTTCCGTGGCTTTTTCTAATTGGTCGGCGCCGCGTTTTGCTGAGTGCATCAGTTCTTGATGACGTATCGTTCTTTGCGGCTTGTTCTGACCGGTAGCTGTTGTGTTCTGGTTCATTATATCAAATTTCTTCAGTGAAATCATAATCTGAGAGAGAAATAATGTATCTTTATTTGTTCTACATTGTTCGAGCAGTTTCAGCTAATCCACTCGACAAGAAATAACCCTATGTATTAGCTCTCAGCCACTTTGAATTTACGAACTCTTGGGCTCATTATGTATTTACGAAGAAGGTTTTTCCCTGAGGTGCAGCTTCTTTGGTGCCTCTGCTAAGTGCCGTCTCCCATAAGAGTCAAGCCTTCTTTCCGCTTATTCAGGAAATAGTAGAATGGACTTCCCTTTTTTAGTCAAGTGGGTATGGGAGTTTCCGCTTCAGAGCAAAAGGTTTATTCGACACGAAAAACAAGTAGATTGGGTATTAAACTATATTAATCTATATCGATTTTTAAAATGACAGTTTGAAATAGATTCCAAAACCTTAGCCAGTAGTAAACAAAAGTTAGAATTATTGAAAAAATCTGTTCATATGAAAAAATAAAAACACTAACATTATGCTTCAAAGCTTCATTGGTTAAAATATTATTCAAATAATGTGCGAGTTGAAAAAAAATATGTTTCATTTGTTAAAAAGGAGTAAGGGCTTCGCAAAAATATTAGGTTGGCAAATATAACTAACACTAAAACATCTACATACCCTTCACGAATTAGCACGCCACTTGTTTTTCAAACTAGATACATAAAATTTTAGAAAGTCATTTTTAAGACCTTAATGAAGGGCAATACTGAGCGATTTTTTGAAAAAAGTTTTTTAATGTATAAAAAAACTCGCAATGCAGAATCATACATGCTTCAAATGGCTGTTATTTAACAACTAAATACGATATCAAATAAGGCCTAGCGCAAGCTTTATTCTTCAATTTGCTTTTTGATTCATTACTGTAAGTTCAAAGGTAACGTCATCGTCAGGAGCTCCTACATGAGAAATGTATTTTTATGGCGACCTTTGGACCTTACCTTTGGACCGGGAATACATATTTTCTTGGATTCTCGCGCGCTATAACCTAGACCCTTAAGACTCATCGCAACTCATTATTTAGATGCACCAATGATACCAATTTAATCATATCCTTATCCTTGCAATAAGATTCGGTAGTTTCACCTTGATAACCGTTTGACTCACAGTGATGCTTATGTGTATATACTACTCGCAAGTGAAATACGAACACACAGAGCTAACATCTCTGGAAGGAGCCTAATTTGAATATTGGCCAGCCAACATCTATAGCGCTATTGCCACTCTTCTTTTTCCGCTTAAGGACCTTCCAGTGTCTTCAAAATCTGGCAGTTTCCACAGTTTGAACACATGTTCCTCAAAGTATTTAACTGGGTGTTTAACTATACATTAAAATATACTTGCAATGTAACTGATTGACGTGAAGATAATTTGTATTGATTTAGCGAAATCTAAAAAATGGTAAAACTCATAGCGGAATGTCGCAATAACTTCTAATATGTCGTAAATCTGGCAACCTACAATCGGCGTCCCCTAAAGCTGTCATGTGGCTGTCATTGTAGTTGTGGTTATTGCGTATGTTGAGATTTTTGTTGTTTTAGTGTATATTTGAGTGACTTTCTGACTATTTGTGGTGTGAATTAAATTATTTATGAACAATATTGTCACAATTGCATGACGGGACGAAATAAAGAGTGCATAGTTTGCTGCAATAGCGACGAATCGGTGAACACCACTCATCATAGGTTAGTATAGGTTTTGTTTTGGTTTTCAGTGGCGTAAAATATGGGGAAACACTTCATGGTAATAATAAATTATCAACTGTTACAATCAAGTTATAATAAGAGTAACTCTCTCAACTTATTGTATCAGTTTGTAACATCACAGTAATAATTGAATCTATTAATGGACATCCAATTTTAATATAAAATCGTACGCCACTGGTAAATTTCCGTTACATGTTGGCTGGTCAGCGACCTGTGCATTTTGTTGTTTACATACCCTCTAGAGATGTTAACTCTGTGTACGAACATCTAGAAAACAGAGATATTTGCATTAGAAATTTGTACACAGCTTGGCAGCACCATCTCTAGTACACATGTTCATTCAGACGCTATTTACCTCTAAAAAATTCTAGACGTGTAAAAACAAAGCATGGCTTCTTTTCGAGTCAAAAACGATGACATCTGTTGCAGACTGAGACTAATCGTTGGTTGGGTAAAGATGCCCCCTAGAAGACGACAGCCCCAGTTTACGCAGTTAAGCCCCTTTGAAGGGGGTCGGATTGTAGGCCAACGAGAACGTAGTGCCTCTTTCAGAGCAATTGCTGTAACCATGGGGCATAGCGTGGCAACAGTTGTAGCAGTATGGCGCGCATGGGTCGCAGAAAGACGAATACAGCGAGCTAGAGGTTCTGGAGTACGTAGAAGAACTACAGACCGGCAAGATCGTCATCTATGACTACTGACCCTTCGACAGAGAATGCGATCCGACAACACCGACCATGGCATGCTGAGTGGCATCAGACGGCTTTTTCCGACGAGTCCAAGTTTTGTCTGGGGGCACATGATGGACACCAATGCGTAAGACGACGATGACGACGGGGTGAACGACGTGATCTCTAGTTTGCTGTTGAGCACCATGTACTCCGTCCTACTGGTTTGACTGTTTGGGGTGCCACCTTTAGTCACTTTTACTTGTGATTCTTGTCACAATGACTGCGTAAGTGTGAATGAGGTTTTAGAACCAACTGCCGTTCCATATGTCCGAGGCCTCGTAGAGGGTTTCTTCCAGCAAGATAATGCACGTCCTCATATTGCAAGGGTA
Source organism: Callosobruchus maculatus (assembly GCA_951848785.1). Classification (NCBI taxonomy): domain Eukaryota; kingdom Metazoa; phylum Arthropoda; class Insecta; order Coleoptera; family Chrysomelidae; genus Callosobruchus; species Callosobruchus maculatus. The sequence continues at coordinate 6,763,667 of CATOUR010000033.1, forward strand.
TCAATGAGGTTCCTATAGGAAGCTGAGGTCAGGGTACCCCCTGGCGTGAACGATCATCCGATTCATCGCCAATTCAAAAAGTATGGGATTGGATGGGTCGATACATAGGCGATTTACCCAATCCTCCGACCACGCTGAACGAACTGGAGTATGCTCTGAGGGCAGCTTTGGAGGCTGTACCTTTAGAGTTTATCAACAACCAGATTACGAGCATGCTGCGTAGGCTAGAGGAGTACATTCGTTCGTTGGTTCAGCTTATCATATTTTTTCGTAATTATTAAATATGAGATAGCAGTCTCACATTGGGTTTCGTCAGACATCACGTTACAGTGTTAGCAAGACAAGCAATGCTTTTAGTTTGGCATTGGAGTGTTCCTGATGGGATCAATGTGAGTCTGTTTCTTTAGATGTTTTGTGTATATGGTTGTATATATTGAACGTATGATATGTTTATAATGTATATGGGTTCAGTGGTGCTGTACTAGTTCGTATCAGTATTTATACTTTTTTTTTCTTTATTATTTTTCTGTCATAGTCATGTTTTTCCCCACAAACAAGGGCTGTTACCCTTGTGTTGCTGTCCAATGTATGTATGAGTTCAAAAAAAAGAATTATTTGTTATTTCCTTATATTGAATAAATACATTTTTGTATTGTATAACATGGAAGACCCACCCGTTATTGATCTGTTGTATTTTTTTTATAAACTAATTATGGCGAATGAGTTCGTTTATTATTGTATTTAATCCTACCGCATTCCATCAACCGCAACCCTTTTTATCTCAGTGTTCGGATCTCACCTGCGAATAGCATGCTTAATACAAATTACATGTTTAACCTACCTTACTACTCATTGGGACTCTACCGTATTATAGGTTATATACTATGCTACCATAGAGTCAAAATAGTATTACTAGTTTAAAATTGACACTGCCTTTCTTTGTGTGCAGCAAAACGCGATGGATCGTCTCATGACAAGTAATGAAAAACACAGTAGCAATACACCTAGAATCCACTTGGGTGTGAAAGATTGCACCGACAACATTCTCCGGTGCGATATTTCACAGCATCCCACAAAGATAGCTTTATTATTGAAATTTCAAAATGATATAAATCCAAGTTGGAAAACAAACTTCCAGTTCGGCACTTGAAGATCGAAGTGTTACGGAAGTTACGCTGCTTTGCACTCATACATCACCACTTTGACAGTTTGCAGTGTGTATAGATAAGTATAGGTGGATGAGGTGTAAACATCTATACAGGGCAGATAGACTGAGCAAGGTTTTAAGTGTTTGAAAATGAGTATTAATGGTGAAGACCAATGAATTTGAATAAGTTAGAAGAAGTGAAGCCATGCTCTGACAGGCATGTGATTGTTTGCAAGATCATGTTGCTCCATGCAATTATTACAATTAATACAATTATCATAAACTGTGGTGAGACAAAGGTGTTACGTGTGTAACATGGAAGCCGGAAAAGCTGAAAGTGGAAAATTATCCCTTCATAGGTATATTATGTTGTTTATAAGTCATTGGCATGGTTAGCACTTTTCTATTACCAAATTCAAAGTTTAGCTTCTATTAAATTATTGGAGCGTATTCACAAAGGATGCCATGGTTTTTTCTTCAAATATTGAAATATTGTTTTTTACATATCTACACACTGGTTTTAGTCGTATCTATTTCAGAGGTATCAGAATGTCAAAATAAATGGAGCATTTTCCAGTAATACGCCTGTTCCACAGGAAAGTGTATTAGAGCCATTGCTCTTCATACTTGACATTCTTTTGGTTGATTTTGATGGCTGCAAGGTGCATTTGTTTGCAGATGATATTATTCTTCCAAACTCACTTGTGGTCCAGATGGGATCCCCTCTTTCCGTTTAAGCGACTGCGCTCCATCACTGGCGTATCCCTTAATGACAATATATAATTTATGTCTAAAGACCAACACATATCCGAAAATTTGGCGTTAATCCAAAGTGCGACCCGTTTTTAAAAAAGGGGATCAAACCGCTCCCGAAAACTATAGGCATATGAATCTAGTCTTCAATGTTTTTAAGACGTTTGAGAACCTTCTACATATATGAAAAGTCAGAACAGAAATAACTAGATCTCAATACGGGTTCATGAAAGGTAGATCAACAGTTACCAATTTAATGTGTTTTACACAAGATATTGCGGAAGCCTTGGACAGCAACTCTCAGGCAGATGTTATATTTACTGACTTGAGTCATATGAGAGCATATGATAAAATCAATCACAACTTACTCTTTGCTAAATTAGATATTATAGGACTTTCAACTCATCTAATAAGTTTATCAGAATCATTCCTAACTGGTCGCAAACATTTTGTTGAATTTAAGGGCGCAATGTCAAACACATGCACACCAACCTCTAGGGTACCACAAGGGTCTTCACTTGGGCCTCTGCTGTTCATTATATTTATTAATGATTTAGCTAATAGAATACCTTGTTCCTTTCTGATGTGTGCTGATGACGTAAAAATATACTCAATCATCAGTGATGTTGGCGATTGCAGACATATCAGTAAATGCAAGGGTATGCTATTTTCCATCACCTATAAGCTATGACTACTCAATAGCTAATACGATTGTACACAAAGTTCATAAATACAAAGACCTTGGCTTCACTTCTGACAGCATGCTCAATTTTAACGACCATATAGATGAACTCCTACCATCAGCCAACAAATCGCTGTGGTTTTTTATAGCAACTCCAAAGAAATATGACGACAACCTCAGTATGAAGTCACTGTATAATGCACTTGTGATTTTCAAATTGGAGTATGCCGGATTATTTGGAATCCATGCTATGCAACAGCCTGTCACCGAGTCGAGAGCATCCAGAGAAAATTCATGAAGTTATTATCTTTTAAAACAGATAGTTTCTATCCACCGCTTGGGATATCATAAGAACTACTGCTGCAAACCCATAACACACTCAGCTTACATTTCAGAAGGCAAATACAATTTATGATCTTCTTATTTAAAATTATAAATAATTCTCTAGACTTCCCCGTTATTCTAAACAAAACTCATCATCATAGTCACAATGTCTTAACAGACATGTTGCGAACTCGTAAAATGCATTAAGTCGGAACTAGAGTATTGCCGACACGAATATTATCAGTAGCTTTGAGAACTGTAGTTCGCCATCGTTCGCGATTTACTGTCACTTCAGTGGCGCTCTTGATACTCATATCCAGCAACTGTTTCGTCGTATCCACCCAGCGTGTAGGGGAACGGCCACGGCGCCGCTCTCTCGGGGCATGACCCTGAACTACAAGTTTTTCCATACTATCGCTTCTGTGTATACGCCCGAAGAATGTAAGCATTCTCGTCGACACAATGGAGGATAGTCTCTTTGGATTTCCGAGCTCATCCGGTATGGAAACATTAGTTCGATGGGCGGTATAAGGAACTCTCAGAATTCTCCTCCACGTCCACATTTCAAAACCATCTATGTGAGCTCGATCTGCCTTTTTAACAGTCCAAGTTTCCGAGGCATACAAAAATATGAAGAACACAAGAGGCTGAACCAGCAACATTTTGGTAGCTTTAGTGATCATAACCTTGGTCTGGTAGTTAATACCAAGACCATACGCTGCACTATGTTGTTCTAAGATGTTCAATAGAGGTACCAGTTCTTCCTGAGAAGCAGCATAAGGGTTGCATCGTCAGCAAACCTTAAGTTGGATATTTTGCTTCCGCCAATAGTTATACCGCCATTCCAGTTGTCCAATCCCTGTCTCACCACAAGAACAAACATACTATTGCACTCTCCTATACATTCTATGTGCAGTCGTTACAACAACTGTGTCAATTATTTGGATATTTTCTACGCTTCCTTAGCAAAAATTAAGCAAATTTGTAAAACTACATCGGACTTTGATGTTTGATGCTGTGTTCGTTCTTACTTCCCACACCGATAGGTGAGGGGAGTGTTGTGATCGCGAAAATTTTCGATTTTGAGATAGCACGCTTTTTGGGCGTTTTATGATACCTACATAACGAAAATCCACGTCACTGATTTCCGTCGGTCTGTCTGTTGGTCTGTCTGTCGGTCTGTCGGTCTGTCTGTTTGTTGGCGTTTTTCTAGCCTCCTAATCGCAGTAACCGCTGCATAGATTTTGATGAAATTTGGGCAGTGATATGGTGTAGGGTCGTAGTAGGTAATGTTGCTACAATTTTGAGAATCGGTACATGGCGGCGGAGTAATTAGCAAAAAACAAAAAATTTGAAATATGCCTCAAACCCCGTTTTTAGGTGTTTTAGGGGTTCCTGATCATTTTCTACTTTTTTTTGGATGGGGGTGAAATTAGGGTGGTTGGGGGTTAGGGGTTGTAAAGCTCAAAAGTTTGTTGTACTTATAATAGGCTGTCTACTGACCTGAGAGAGAAAGACCTAGCAGTATAATACACTTTTTTAGGTCCATCCGAGCATTGCCTTGTGTATTACAGGAACCAAGGGACTTGGAGAATTTTCCGATGTATACGTACGAGTATTGCTTTAGATCGTTCTGTATTTTATAATGTTGAAATTACTGAATTGAAAAACGCGTCTGATTTTTGGAAATCGTCTCAGTGGCGGCGCAGCAATATTAAAAAAAATAAAAACATGAAAACAGCTCAAACTTCGTTTTTGGGCGTTTTAGGGGTTCCTGATAATGTTCTACCTTTTTTTTGGGGTGGGGGTGAAATTAGGGTGGTTGGGGGGGTGGGCGGTTGTAAACCTGAAAAATGTGTTTTACTCATAATGGGCTGTCTACTGACCTGAGAGAAAAAGACCTAGCGGCATAATACACTTTTTTAGGTCCATCCGAACACTGCCTTGCCGATTACAGAAACCAAGGGACTTGAACCTTCTGATGCATACAAAATACATACGAGTATTACTTTGGATCGTTTTGTATTGTGTTACGTGGAAACTTCTGAATCGACTTTAATGACATTTTGACACAGATTTATTGCCGCGACGAGTATGGAAAGCACGTATGGTTTCATCATTTCATTGGCGGCGCGGTAATAATAAAAAAACTAAAAATATAAAAACACCTCAAACTTCGTTTTAGGCGTTTTAGGGGTTTCTGATCATCTTAAAAAATTTTTTTAAAAAGGGGGTGCAGGTCACACCAAGCAAGTCCATAGTGTACCTCGGAGTCACACTGGATAACGAGAGGTGTTATGGAGAACACCTTAAACGAGTAGCGACAAAGGCTGAGAAGAAGGCGGCAATACTTTCGCGACTGATGCTAAATGTAGGAGGGCCCAGTAGCAACAAAAGGGCACTACTGTGCCAGGCTGTACAGTCGGTCGTCCTATACGGATCTCCTGTCTGGTGTAAAGCCACGAAAAGGAAAAGGTATCAGAAGGTCTTAGACAGCTTGCAAAGAAAGTCTCTGCTGAGGGTGGCCAGTGCTTATCGCACGGTATCTACAAGAGCCTTGCAAGTTATAACGGTGATACCACCATTATACTTGCTGGCCGAAGAGAGGACACTGATCCGCCATGGTCAAGCAGGCAATGCGATAAGCCGCGCTGAGGCTAAAAGGCTGACAGCAAGTAAGTGGCAAAGCATATGGAACGAGACCACTGATGTCGGGCAGTGGACGAAACGACTAATACCGTCGATAAAAGAATGGGCGGAATGCAGTCATCGGCAGACGTCCTATTTCCTAACGCAGGCACTGTCTGGGCACGGGCCTTTTCGAGTGTATAGGAAACGGATAGGACGGGTGATGGACGAAAGGTTCTTGCACTGCGAGGCGGAAGATACGGCCGAGCATGCTCTGTTTCTGTGCGATCGATGGGGAGCGTACAGACAGGAGGCAAGTCAAAAACTGGATGGGGAGCTGACCCCAGAGACTATGGTCCCGCTGATGTTGTCCAGCGGAGAGGCATGGAACATCATACATGAGATGATCAACAAAATACTCTGTGTAAAGGAGAAAGAGGAGCGGCTTCAAGGATAAATGAGGATTGGAAGTTATTCATAAATGTGTTTTAATCATTGCCTCATCTTGCACTGCGAAGAATATCGTTCACGATGATGCCCGGTGCAGATGGAGATATAACATCAGAGGTAAGGAAGAGGGAACGGGTTTTAGCCGGTCGGGCCGTGATGACATGTAGGATGAAATGTTATGTATGCGTATGTATGTTCGGATCTCACCTGTAATTGAGCTTGCCTGTTTGGTGGTGTAAGTTAAATAAATAAATAGATAAATAAATAAGTAAATAAATAAACTAGAACGCGTCAGAGAAATCCAGGGCTGGGGACGACCACATTTGCTAATTTATAAATGAATGTTCATGTTTCGCACCACAGGCATGTGTGGAAATAGCAAATCAGTAATGAATTATGAACAGCTTGCCAGGTCTATGGGTGTAAGACGTCAATGAGTGTTCTGGTTTCAGTCACTCAGTATACAGGGTGGGCCAATAGTGCGTGGACGGAGGATTGTGGGCTTACTGAAAAATATTTCAAAAATCTGTCACTTGACCATGGTAGGCACCCTTGAGGGCTATAACGTAAAAATATTTTCACTTAAATTCTGACGTTTATACAGGGTGATTCATATCAAACTTACACTTTTTTTAATGGAACCCCCTATATATTATTGCATATTTGGATTCCTTGGTCAATTCTAGTGTGACTTTATGTATCACACATGGAACTTTAAACAAACCGTTTAGGCGCAAATCACCATCTTTGGTATAAGTAGGTATCAGAAAAAAATTGAATATCGCAGCGATTATAAAACATAGAAGGCCGTGACTTTGTGGTCCGACTAAGCATGAAATGCGTCACCTAAGGTCAGACGGCTAAATTTGAATTCTTTTTGTACTTGGAGAAATCGATAGATTAATTAAGGAAACTTCAATCACAGATAACTTGATTTTTTTAAATGGGAATGCCTATATTGGTTTAAAGAATCAAACGTAAAATTTGATTACCTTTCTAACGATATAGCGTTCTTGATATCAATCTTTCTTGGTTTTCATTTTATTTCAAATTTTTAGTCAAATCGGTGTTTTTCAATTTTCCTGCGTGCAAGCAATCTAGCATGCCATGAAAAATAAACAAAAGCTCGTTAATATGGAAGAAACCAACTAACTTAGTAGAAAGATACAAACTAACTAGGGCAACGAGGCAAGATTATGAAAATTTCTTACAACATATTAGTTCTAACCGGATACAGCAGCGGCAAGATGTCTAATGTCAATGAGTAGCTGGGGTATGACAGAAGTGTTTGTTTTTCACAACCTACTAGCTATTGAGATCTACTAGAGCTTGACAACTTTCCAAAACGATTAAAAATTTTGAAACAAAAGGAAAACTACCACTGATTTTTGCTTACAGTCTAACATGTTTAGAATGAAATTTCACATTTAATGGGTTAAAAAAATTAGTCATTTCCGTTTAGTTAAGTCAAAAGTGAAGATATCTCCAACTGGAGCATTCTGAACATCTATGGAAATAACTGCTAGAATTTTTTAATCACGCTATGTTGTAGCTGCGATTATTTCATGTAGTTTTCTACAAACTACATTATGTTCTACAATTCAAACAGACTGCAAATCAAGTTTCATTTTCCACGATGTTTCTAATAAATAGAAGAAGAATTTGAAGGGTTCCAGTCAGAGGTATCATTACTTTTGACTTATGGAAATGGCTACTTTCTCATAGCACTAAATGTGAAAATTTATTCAGAAGACATAGATATTCTACTGCCAGCAACAATCACTAGTAGTTTTCCTTTGATTAAATATTTCTTTACTGACTTTGGAAATTGGCTAATAGCTAGTAGGCTGTGAGAAATGAGCGTTCTTGTTACCACTATTGTTTCTGGTTAGAGCTAATATGTTGTAAAGAATTTTGATAATCTTGCCTCGTTGCTCAGGTTAGTTTGCATCTTTCTACTAAGTTAGTTGCTTTCTTCCATATTAATGAGCTTTTGTTTATTTTTCATGGCCTGCTAGGTTGCTTGCATGCAGGAAAATTGAAAAACGCCGATTTGACAGAAAATGTGAAATAAAATGAAAACCAAAAAAGACTGATATCAAGAATGGTACATCGTTAGAAAGGTAATCAAATTTTACATTTGATTCTTTAAACCAAAATAGGCATTCCCATTTGAAATAATCAAGTTATCTGTGATTGAAGTTTCCTTAATTTATCCTCTGATTTCTCCAAGTACAAAAAGAATTCAAATTTATCCGTCTGACCTTAAGTGACGCATCTCATGCTTAGTCGTACCGAAAAGTCACGGCCTTCTAAGTTTTATAATCGCTGCGATATTCAATTTTTTTCTGATACCTACTTATACCAAAAATGGTGATTTGCGCCTAAACGGTTCGTTAAAAGTTCCATGTGTGATACATAAAGTCACACTAGAATTGACCAAGGAATCCAAATATGCAATAATATATAGGGGGTTCCATTCAAAAAAATGTAAGTTTGATATGAATCACCCTGTATAAACGTCAGAATTTAAGTGAAAATATTTTTACATAATAGGTCTCAAGGGTCCCTAACACGATCAAGTGACAGATTTTTGGAATATTTTTCAGTAAGCCCACAATCCTCCGTCCACGCACTATTGGCCCACCCTGTATATAGGTTAACAACAAAAGACAATTGGAAATAAGTATGGATCACCAAATCTAGAAACGAAGTTTGAGAGATGTATGGATGAGGAACTTCTGCATTATACCGACGTGCCTCTCCCCACGTCGTTTTCCCTTCAGCCCATCCGCTGTTCCCCAGCAATTCGTTAATTTGATAATAAATTGAATAAGGCCTAAAGCCAAAGATTGGCCGAACTTTCGGCGATAATAGCAAGGGTAGGTGAGAGCTGAATTTTCAACAGTAAATTCAGTTTGCTTAACTTTTAATGAGAACATCTTTTCATCCGGAGAGAAAATTTATTTTCTGTCTTTGCTCGCCTTTCTCTTCCTTTCATTCATTACTAACAACACCCCGAGGTGTAGACGCCTTGACACATAGACTTCTTGACAGTCAAAAGAACTTTGAGAGCTTTAGCTCACGATTCAACAGATACTTACTTACGAAATGACGAGTTTTGAGCAATTCGGTGAAATCTAAATATTTAATTCATCAGACTGCGCCGGTTTCAGATATATGCTACTTATTTGCGTCAGAATTACTGCTCTGCTCTGTTGGTGGTTGGGAGACATGATTTGATCTCTACTTGAACAACCGACAGGCATGAAATAAATTAAATGGAAAAAAAGCTGAAAAAGCTTTTATTTAAATGCTGTAAAAAAGAAGAAAATAAAATGTTAACTATTATAAATGCTTGTCGCGCGATTTACTTGTGTAAGTAAACAGGTACCTATTTAATTGAGTACCTTATTCTCCTAAACTTAATTGTTTTAAAATTTCAGTTCATTTAAATACTTATAGGTACTTACGCAAACCTCGTGACAAGCTTTTATAATCATGTAAATTCTGTACAGTGAGGCTATAAGAGATAAGATTTTAAAGCATCATTTTTATTTTCTTATTTTTAGAGCATTCAAATAAAAGCTTTTTGCCATTTAATTTATTTTTTACTTTATTGTTATTCTCAGCGAACCTTCCGTTTAATACCGATACTATAGGAAAGCATAAAAAACTCCAATCCAATTATATTCTTGGCAAGCCCTATCATTTGATACCCATATTGCAGAAGTGCTTAAAAAATAGCTATTCCACCATCTTGGATTATCGACCATATTAGATTGAGAATGGCGTCACATTCTTTTCCGAGTTATTCTCAACAAGCCCTTTTATTTGATACCCATATTGTAGAGGTGCATAAAAATAATTATTCCTCAATTTGGATGTTCCGCCATATTGGACATCTATTAGGGCAACTGAACCCTATCCCGCTCACTACAAAAAAAAAAAACACAGACACATTCATACACTCCAAGATATAGATGCCAACTCACAAAGATATACTACTATTGTAACTGACTGGTTTATTTTACATACCTATAATGTATTCAGCTTAATGGTACCGAAGCTACATCGGCAATGTAGTAAACGATGAGACGTTCTAACCTACATTCTGGAAGCACGTCTGATAGCAATTTTTTGATATTTCGTTCGTTACCAAACAGCGGCTCATGCAAATTTAGTAGATATTTTGTTTCGCGAATCCGCCAAAAACAATACTATTCGAGTTTGGGATCTCAGAAGACAACACAGTGGCGTAGCAGGTGCGTTTTATACATGCATAAAAATAAATTCTTAGTCGGAGAATATATACTTTCAGTCAAGTATCCCATACGTCGACCTTGATCTAGTTGGATCCCTCATCCATCCCATTCATAACTTCCTCACACTTCGCCACCCCTATTATCTTTTCCTTTTCAAGAGATAGAAAAAAGTTTTCATACGAAAGCTTTATAGTTTTCTCTTGCAATTTATAACTTAATATGAATAAAAAGAAAAAATAATAAAAAAATACTGTGTTTCGTATGAAGTTATATTTTTTTTAAATGGGACACCTTGTACACTATATCACAGAAAGAAATATATTTTTCTCTTGTTTTGAAAAATATAGTGTTTGTTTAGCTTATTTTGAAACGTTTTTAAAATATTTAGCTTCAATGTTTCTAAAATGTGGATGTAAAACAATTAAATGCGGTAATGTTTTGTCTCATTCTGACATTTTACCGAAGTAAAAAGCATAACTTTGCTTACAAGTGCAAGTAACTTCCAGTTTTATTGTAAAAGATGCCGTTATATGGTTACAAGTGAATAAATATAAGTTTATTTCATAAAAATGATAACAACATATCTCAAGCAAGAACAGAATATAGGGAATTATTTGGCGAAGTTGCGCTGTCAAAAAGCACGTTCAAATTTATAGAAAATAAATTCAGAGAAAGGATTTCAAATACAACAAGTCTAAATTAATTATAATTACTAGAATATTGACCTTATAAATGTTCAATGTGTCCGTCATCATTTTCAATACACATAGAAAAAATACTGTTACGTTTCCAATTAATTTTTAGCATTTGGATGTTTTTCCATCACTTTAAATATATTTACAGTTATTTCAAATCCATGTTATTGAAATAATTCAATCCTTATATTCGGAGTAATCACAGGTACGCCAATAAATTCAAAATAGTTTTATATTCGTTCTAACGATATGTATAATCCTTCTTATACCAGTATTGACATATAATGCAATCAAAACATCCCTTTGTTTTCGAAATTTATGTTTCATTTAAGCAAAGCATACAATCTATTCAATGTACAAAAATTATTACTGCAACAGCAGTTCGTGATAATTCATTAATAAAAATTAATTTTGTTTCAATGGCCATTGTCGTTCGCTGAACTATAATCAGTATTCGGCGGAACTGATATCGCGATTCAATGAAGGTAAGTATAAAGAACAGGGGATAATCTCAGTGTTACTGTCGCCGCGAACCCGTCAACATGGACGAGGGTAATCCGTTTTGTTGTTTCGGTGTTAGCCGTGTTGTGTTATCTCGTGGTTTTGCGTATTGCATCCGCAATTGTGTGATTTAAATGTGTCCAGTTATATATTAAATGGAGGACCGACTGAGAAATTGGGACTTAGAAGAGCTAACACTCACATTTGAATGTAGGTATTTAGATTTGTCAGACAGTTATATTTCAGGTAATACTGCAACAACTGGTGCAGGCTTATGTCTAATTCTTATATCATGCTCCTTATAACTTCATACAAAATCACACCACTAAACATCTAAACGAATCGACCAGCTGTCCTCCAGCTGTTGGTCCAAGGAAAAGAAAGTAGTTTATAATCAATTACCAAACACAGATTCGATTCAACGACAGGCTGCGATTGAATCATCCATTGGAATCCAATGACATCTAGTAGTTGAATCGACAATACGATGTAATCCGTTACCAACTATACACTTCCCATTGGATAAAAGACCGCTGTATTGGAGGAATGCTGAGTGTAACCAAAGTTTACGGAATAAATATAAGTTGGATCACTCTCCGTCGGCACTTTGAAGATCTCACATCAAAGCGATGCCGCGGCCGCACGCGCTAGTTAGTTTTTGCGTTGGTTTTTCCCCAAGTACGAGGGTCTTTTAGCGGGGACTTGCTAACGCCAGGGTTTTACGTATATACGAGGGTCATTAAAAGACTATGTATTGACAGCCGATTTAGACATACAAATACAAATATAACGTTTATTTTGCTAATACACTAGGCAACTAAAGTAAAGTAAAACTATTACTAATGAATCTCAAATATTGTAGCTGTATCGTAGATACGTAAAAATTGGTTCAAAGGTGCTGAAGTATATTTACCTTAATGTTTTGTTTATTTGGCATATTTTTGAGACCACAGCTTATAAAATTTATGGTATAATAATTATATAGGAACTCGTATGTACAATTTTAAAAGATAATGATGTGGAAATGCTTTACATGGATGTGAATAAATATTATTGACATTTTGCTTTTCAGTGTCATTCTAATTGCTACTGTAGAAACTAAATTGTTAAAGTTATCAGTAAAAATATTTCCGAGCTCTAAAATATAATTCAGAATGTCTCTAGGTGGTATGGTAAAACCACCGAATGAATATTTTGTCTCACTATACGCTTTTAGCGTGATACAATCCTTTAAGTACCTTTAGGCCTGTAGGCCTCGAATTAATCACCTTAGACGTGTGCTGGTTTGTTGGAATTGTTTTATCGGGTGGAACACAGAAAGGCACAAATGTACAGAATGTCCCATTAATAATTTTGAATCGGACGTCACGTGACCAAAAACAAATACCTTCAAAATATTACGATCAAAATCATCAGTGAAGAAAAGGCTACAAATAGAAATTGGATATTATGGAATACTAAGAGCCTCTACGTATATCCTGCAGATAATCTGACATATAAAATGAAACAACTCAAACACCAGTGGCAGATGATGGCATGAGGCGAAGTAGCAGCGTGTCGGTTAGGGACATAAATTTCAGTTGTATATAAATTACTTCAGCCAACACAAGGCATAGCCTTCAGAGTGGCACTATTTGTATAGACCAATACGAATAATAAATAATAATTGGATATATAATTCTCTACTACTGCCCAGTTCCGACCTATTGCGTGTCCTAATCGTCGTGAAACATGTATTTATATCCTTTATATTTCAAGGTTTACCACAAAATAAGGATGGATCTGATTGCCATTTTCCATCCGTTAATAAATTTAATTGATTAAATCAAACTTCTGAAAATATTATCCATTTCCTGCAAACAAATCCGAGATAACAAAATCCGATATTTTTGAGACACTGTATACACTTCGCGTTACACACGTTCAACCACTACTTTGCGCCGCCCCGTATCTCCCGGCTGACGTCGGTATACTGCTACCGCTGGACCGGGGAGACGGGGCAAGGGGCAGGCTGTTTTGATATTTTTGTGGAGTGATCCAACTTATATGTATTCCGTAAACTTTGGTGTAACATCCCATTGAATCCAAGCGTAAGTCTTTGACAGAACGACAGATTTTTCTGTGTGCACTGTTGATAATCGACGGGAATTTTATTAATGGTATTTACTGAAAATTGAGAGTTTAGAAAGCGTATTGCTTGAAAAAAGTTTTGCACTAAATCATTCAAATCTCGCTTTTCCACTGCGTAGAATTGTACTTTAAGATGTCTCCATAAAAAATATCCAGGGGAGTTAAATTTGGAATATTTGGTGGCCATAAACCTGGTCGTTTTTGATATCAGTCATTATGATAGTTGGTCACAGGCGCAACACTATGCGTGGGAGCACCGCCTTGCTGCAAAATGATGGTGTTAAATTGCCTTAAGGGGATATCTTCCAGAAATTTTTCAATTTCATTTTGCAAAGATTTAGGTATCTTTCCCCTGTTAGTTCACCTCGAAAAAAAACATGGATCGCTTGTTGTTCCTGAGTTTTGACTTCTGCTGCACCCTGACGGTTCCGGGGACCCCACAGATAAATCTTCTTAAAAATATCGGGATCTCCTTCAAATCGTCTTATCATATCTCCGAAAAATCGGAACCTTCTGATCTTAGATTCAAAAAAAAGTAAAATATCCAAATCTCCATTTTCATCCACTGTAGTTTTCTTTTTAAAGATTCTCTTTCCCTAAAATTGTTTTCTGTATATTTGAATGTGCTTCTCTCTTCTTGGTTGAGATATATTGTTATTACTCTTATAAAATAAACGTATAATTTCAAGCTTTTGATTTTCACTATAATAATTTAACGGCATTTTTTATAAAAAGCTGGAACTTATTTGCACTTGTAAACAAAGCGATGCTTTCTACCTCGGCAAAATGTCAAAATAATAATAATAATAGAATAATACGGCATTCAATTGTTTTTCGGCTATATTGGAATAAGGTTTACTTCCATATTCTATAAATCCTGAAGGTTGTATATTTTACAAACCTTTAAAAATAAGGCGAATGAACCTTATATTTTTGAAAACAAGAGAAATATGTATTTCTTTCCATGATATAATATACAGGGTGTCCCATTTGAAAAATATAACTTCATGCCAAAAAATGATTTTTTTTTATTTTTTAGTTTTTTCTTGTCCTCTCTCCAATCTTCCCACCAAGATGGACGAACTGGAACATGCTGTGGGAGCAGCTTGGGAGGCTGTACTGCTAGAGGCTAGAGGAGTGCATTCGTCAACATGCAGGCCCCACCCATCATTGACCCCTTTTTTTTATAAACTAATTATGAAATGGAGGGTCACCCCATAGTCGAATCACCCTCCGTCAAGCTTTTGGGGATCAACATCAACAATAACATGTCCTAGCATGACCACGTCGTTATTATTGCTAAAACGGCATCCCAGAAGCTTGGAGTTTTGTCCCGCTGTAGGAAGTTGTATACACCAAAGCAACTGCTGCTGCTCTACAAGACACATATCAGACCATCGTTGGAGTATTGCTTCCATGTATGAGGAGGCACTCCGAAGCACTCTCTAAAGCTTCTGGACACTATCCAGAAAAGATAAATTAGACTAATCGATACGCCTAACCTCACAAAGGATCTCCACAGCCTGGAACATCGAAGGAGGGTGGCTGGCCTATCCCTGTTTTACAGATTCTATCATGGAAGATGTTCGAGTGAGCTCTCCTAGATAATAACACCAAAGGCCGTCCGAACCAAGAACACTCTGCGAGCTCATCCTTACCAGGTCGAGGTCCTTACTCCCCAAACCAGTCTCCTCCAGCATTCCTTCTTTTGGAGAACTTCGACGCAGTGGAATCAGCTGCCGGGGAATTTGTTTCCCGACGGCTACAACTTGCAATGTTTCAAATCTAACGTGAACCGACACCTATCCTCTCGCAGCGCTTCTACAGCGCCATAGGCTTTCAGCCTTTGCGGGAGGCTGACTATAAAAAAAATGACAAATGGGTTCGGATTTCGCTTGCGAGTAGTATGATATTTAGATATGCAAAACTATTCTAATGTTCACGTTTTTGGTTATCGGATTCGGAAGATTCTCTATCCAAAACCATAGTAAATTTCTACTATGGTTTCTCTGTGTCTATGTTCTAATCGGAGTATCTATTGCGAGCGCCGCCTATGAAGAGAGATGCTAAATCGAATTGAATTCCCACTACTGTTCAATCCTAAAATGTTTCGACATTTACAATTCAACTCGCCGGGTGCTTTCGCCGAAGACAATATTGATCCCAGGCCTGTCAGAGCAGATTAAAAAATTATACGCTGCCAAGATTTCCGTCTAGTCAGGATTCAGGGTATCCTCCATTGTGTACACACAGAAAAATATTTTTTACGTAAATCGGAACCATATCTGAAGCCATCCTCCTCAATTCTTTAGAGACTTACTCTAAGGCCCGATTTTATCAACATGCGCATTTCAACAAAGACTTTGAACAATCAGGGCAGCCCATTCAAGAACATGCATCTGTCAAAGTACTCTTAAAATTATTGGTTTCTCTTGACGTTCACCCCAAAAAGGTCAAAAAAGACATGCTTTATATACAATCGACCATTGTGAACCATGTAGTATCTTTTTCAGTCTGATATTCCATCCTAGATGGGTGAAAAATTGCATTTTCTTGTTTAACAAAGAGTTTAGCAATTGCTAATCTCAACCAATCAGATTCCAGAAAACCAATACATTTGATCACTGGATGGTTGGTGTGCCAGATGAAAATGACGACAAGAAATTCAAATTACTGGATTATTTGGATAAAACGGTAATTTACTATCGATAATAATTATAAATACATGCAATATACCTTTGTATCATACTAAAAAGAGGTAAAAATAACATTTTGTTACATTTCACAAAGCTAAGGACACGATTTAACTGTTGGCCAAGCAGTTTCCCAAGTGTGCATATGCATTACTGGTTACCTATCCTGAACGGCAAAGCTCCCGAGAGCGCCGAGCTGGCGATAACCTTATTTTTTGTAAACAAGGAACCTGTCGTATAACTGGTGCTATTTTATTCAAAAACATATTTATGTCGATGTTAGAAAAACATGAGTAACATGAGTAAAAAGCATATCAATAAATTATTTGGTGAAAAAAAATTAAAGGAAACAGTTGCTAGGTTTCGCTTCAATGGAACATATTAGACTAGGTACTTTATTACTGCAATAATATTTGTAATCTAATTTCAACCATTCAAAAATATATTTATTTTGATCGAAATGTTGCAACACACACTTGTTAAAACAATAGTTTTGTTATAAAACTTATATACGATATGATGAAAAGTGTCATCCAGCTTTGATTTTTGTTTCCAATATTGATAAAATACTCTTGGATGATACTTTGTTAGAATATGCATCTATAAAATCGGGCCTCAACGTCGTGATAATACAATACTGACATATCTTGGGGCCGGAGCATTTTTGTATCTTGCAGTGCGGAGCTTTTTTTATGGTCAGCCTCCCGCAAAGGCTGAGAGCCTATGGCGCTGTAGAAGCGCTGCGAGAGGATAAGTGCCTGTGCACGATACATTTGAAACGCTACAGGTTGTAGCCATCGGGAAAAAATTCGGAGAGTAGGGACCTCAGCCTGGTAAGGATGAGCTCGTAGAGCCTCCCTAGTGTTCCTCGTTAGGACGGCCTTCGGTGTTATTATCTGGAAGAACTCAATATCTTTCTTCGATGTTCCAGACTGTGGAGGTCCTTTGTGAGGTTAGGCGTATCAATTAGTCTAATTGCTCTCCCCTAGATAGTGCCTAGAAGCTTTAGAGGGTCCTTCGGAGCGCAGTCCCACACCTTGCCTTGTGAAACAGCACTAGTTGCTCGGACGCATACAGCTTCCTACAGGGGAACAACACTTCAAGATTCTAGGATGCCTGATGTTGATCCCTAAAAGCTTGATGGAAGGTGACTCGACTATTGGGTGACCCTCCACTTCCGCAGTTGATAAGCCAACGTGGGACTTCTTTGTTAGTGTTGTTGCCTGAGTTTTCAGTACGTTAAGCTGTACTTTATTTACTAATCCCCATTCGACAAATCTTCTGATATCTACGTTCATCTGATTGGATTGGATGGATGTTATTTCCAGCAGCTCGTTGATGTACAGCAGAAACAGCGTAGGGGATAGGACAGGTCCCTGCGGAACACCGACGTTTACAGTCTTCGACTACAACAACAGAGATCGGTCGTTCAAAAAGCTATTCAGCCACTGGCGCAGGCCAGGTGGTAGCCCAGAAGCAGCAAGCTTGTCCAGAAGTCGATTATGCCACACTCTATCGGAGGCTTTCGATACAACAAGTGCAACAACACGAGACTCACCGCAATTCTCAATTGCTCTGTTCCACAAGTGAGTGACGTAGGCCAAAAGGTCACTCGTAGATCTGTTTGCGGAAGACATACTGGCGAATCATTTATGATTTTATTTTTGTCTAGGTATTTCAGAAGACAGTATTCATAAGATGAGACATGATGCTGAGAAGAGCCACAGGTCTATAATTGATGGGATCAGTTTTTTTGTCTTTCTCAGGGATGGGTTCTACGCAGCCAATCTTCCATGCAGCAGGAAACATGACTGGCTAATACGATAGTATAAAGAGCTAGACAAGAATAGGAGCAAGATCAGCGGCGCAACTTTTGACGACAGTGACTGGAGTTTGGTCAGGAACAGTAGCTTTCTTCGTGTCTAGTTTTTGGAGGATGTTTTTACATCCTGATTTTTAAAATTCGGACGTGTTGTCTGGGCATGGACAGGTAATGTTTAGCTACGTCCTCATTAGGATAGCTAACAGGTTCCTTGAGCAGCCAGAATAGCCATTTCATGCGGCCTAAAGGGGGGGGGTTATAGTACGTACGTAATAGCTGTTTGCAATGGTTCATCTGTAACCATTTTCAGACTATTAATTTTGGAACTTATGAACTGAAAAAATATGAACATGAAGCCGAAGAATAGTTCTAGAGAAATGTCGACGTATATTTTAAAATTTCCTAATAGACAATTATAAAAAATTGCTAAAGGTGGCATTTTATTGACTACTCTCACGCTCTTGTTTATCACACACCAACAGTTATTCTGAAATCAGGGGGGTTGCGCAAGAAGCTTCAGCTTTGTCGTGCTCAAATGTGTCATTTCAAACACTATTCAGAAGAGAGCAATTAGACTAATCGATACGCCTAACCTCACAAAGGACCTCCACAGCCTGGAACATCGATGAAGGGTGGCTGACCTGTCCTGTCTTACATATTGTATCACGGAAGATGTTCGAGTGAGCTCTCCCAGATTATAACTCAGAAGGCTGTCCGAACAAAGAACACTAGAGCGAGCTTATTCTTACTAGGTCGAGGTCCCTACTTCTCGAACCAGTCTCCTCCATCATTCCTTCTTTTGAAGAACTTCGATGCTGTGGAATGAGCTGCCGTGGAATTTGTTTCCGGACGGCTACAACGTGCAGCGTTTCAAATCTAAAGTACACCGACACTTATCCTCTCGCAGCGCATCTACAGCGTCAAAAGCTTCCAGCTTTTTCGGGAGGCTGACCATAAAAAAAATAATTGCGATTGGTGTTGTTGTTGTTATTGGACACTGTCCTTTATCCATGCCACTGAAACCTTTTGTGAAATGCATTGTAGTTGTGTTGTAGTTTAGTAAAATAAGGGGAACTGGTAACACCCAGTATATGGTATTGTTCCACTTTGAAAAGGAGGTTACCAGTCCGAACATGAGACATAGGAAAATAAGAATGTATATGTTTAGGCAAGAGTGTTTATAAACTGAGTGAGTGTGCTAGTAGGTCAATAGGATATGGATTAGATATAAGATAGATCTGTAGTTTGTAGTTAAGAATAGTAAGATGAATATACATCACGTTACGAGTAGGACGTAGTTTTACTCGGGGCTCGAGTAAACCCCAGTTGGAGCAGTGTGCACGGGGGAAGTTATAGCATACTACCTGGGAGTGATATATTACAGCATTTGATAAAATGAAACGCCAAAATTACTCATGTTATTGAAAAAAAGTACTACTCAACACTCACCGTTTTATTCCCCAAATTTCTCACTCGGCAGCTCAGGTAGGCAGACTTTCCGACTAGAGCGGTGACGTTTCTTGGCGTCATGGCATCAAAGTAGGGCTCGAACCTATTTGGTGGTATTGTGGGTAAGCCCAGCGAAATAGGCGGTAGAGTATCAGATTCTGAGATCGAATTGAAGATAGCTCCATTGCCAGGTACTCCAGCTCTCACAAACTGACGACCTGAAACAGAAAAAGGAATAGTTTATACACATTTTAGTCAGAAAAATTTATACCAGGAAATGATGGACTACAATCACAATTTTTTTGTGATTGCATACCTTCTACTGTATTTCCGCGATTTTTTTTAGAATACGGGAAAGCTGAGAAGATGAGGAAAGTATTTGAACCCCTTTAAGACAGCTTCCACATTATTCGTTGCTGGGCACGTTGTATTTTTCTCTTTGGTTTGGTTGGACTTGGTTTTCTTTTTATCGTAGGGTGCTCTTTATCAGTATTTTAGTTGCGTTTTTCATAGCAACAAGGTTGGATGAAGCAGATAGTGGATCCACTAAAGCCGACTCAGATAATCTTCTTAAGGTTGACGTGGATATAGTGAATGACTACCTATGTAAATCATATTCAGTTCTTCAATACAGAGATGAAGAACGTGAAAACTAGGAAGCAAGTGTGAAAATATTCAAACAACATTTACGGTAATGAGCAACCTAACAATATTCAGTTCTTCAATACAGAAATAAAAACGTGAAAGCTAGGAAGCAAGAGTCAAAATCTTGAAATAACATTTACGGTAGTGTACAACCTAATAATTATATTTTTGTAATAGTAATATGCATCTCCTTTAAGCATATCTCCTTTTCCATTGCAGACAAGGATAACATACACTGTTCAGTATTTCTTGGAATAGCTCAGAATGTCACTTCGGAATATTTCCGGGAAACTAGAAATAGGTTCCCAGAAATAGGCGGCGCCAAATGGCCTCACGGTTCATGTTTCGTCGCTGGGCTGATGTTCTCGGTTTCTCATAAGTGACAAATTAAATTAATTGAAAGTAAAAAAATGCTCAATGGTCCGGGGGGAACATTAAGCGAAGTTTGTTTAAAAAATTGTGCTGCCACTCCTCGTCAGGCTAACAACAGAAGCCGTCCTTCGCAGCAACTTCGCACTGACGACAGGCCCGAAGGCCAGAGAAACTTTTTCAGAGCCGACTTTACGAATATACGAGGTCTTGCCTCCAACATAAACTCTGTCCATCAACACCTTCAGGCAGAGAAGCCACACATTCTGGCTCTTACGGAAACTCAAGTCGGCTCTTCAACAATGGACAACAGCTTCAGATATCCCGGATATGACTTATACACCCGATTTAGACGTAGGTTTGGCGTATGCGTGTACGTTAAATCTGGGCTTTCTTGTCATCGAGAAGAAGAGCTCGAACTGGAAGGATTTGACATCATATGGCTCAAAATATCCTTCCAAAATCATTCCAAATTTATATGCTGCATTTATATGCCACCAAGCAGTACCAACTGCAAAGAGCTCTCCGAGAAGCTTTCAGCCACTGTGAACGCGCTGCAATCAGACCACCCTCATTCAGAGATAGTCTTTCTGGGTGACTTCAACGTTCACAACTCATACTGGCTGAAACACTCAAACAAAACGGACGACGAGGGACGCGAAGCTGAAGCCTTCGCTATCAGCTGCGGCTTGGAGTAGATAGTCAAAGAACCAACAAGGATTCCCAGCCGCCACGAAGATTTTGCTAGTCTGTTGGACCTATATCTCACAACTACTCCAGCGGTCTACACAGTGAAAGTAACCGCCCCACTGGGATCGTCTGACCACAACACCGTCTCGGCGCTATGCAGAATGCATTCGCCAGATCTCTACCATGCAAAGCCTCGTCGGATCTGGCATTACGGATCAGCAAAGTGGGACGACCTAAGGGAATACTACCAGTCCTTTCCCTGGAACGACGTCTGCTTCAAGTCACGAGACCCATCAGCCTGCGCCCAAGAAATAACAGAGGTATTAATATCCGGCATGGAAGCCTATATTCCTCATGTCGTCAAGCATCCCTCCAAAAACAAGCCATGGTTCAATCAGCGTTGCAGAAATGCAGTTACCTCTAAAAACCAACATTACAGAGAATGGAGGAAAAATCCAAATGCTGAGAGCCACCGCAGTTTTATCGATGCCAGAAATCACTGTAAGCGCGTGATTGACAGCAGCAAGGAGGAACACAACCAAAAAATTAAGAACAAGCTCCTCTCATGTCCTAGTTCGTCCAGAACATTCTGGTCTGTAGCTAAGGCTGTTAGAACTTTTCCTATTCGTCAATACCACCCTTGACCAGAGAGGAAAAATCCATCGCTTCTGCTCCTAAAGAAAAAGCAGACATCTTGGGGAAGCTCTTCGCAGCCAATTCTACTGTAGACTTTCAAGGAAGTACTCCGACCACCACCATAGGCGTGAACTCGAGAATGGCAGAGGTCAAATTTCAACATCGAGATGTAAAAAGCATCCTCCAAAAACTGAACACCAATAAAGCTACTGGTCCTGACCAAATTCCAGTCATTATCCTTAAACGCTGTGCCGCTGAGCTATCTAAGGTTATGGAGACTGTCATTAACACACAGCTCCTGACATACCTGGACAACAATAACATCATAAATGATCGCCAGTATGGCTTCCGTAGGCACAGGTCTACAGGTGATCTCCTTGCCTACGTCACTCACTTGTGGAACAGGGCAATAGACAATCATGGCGAATTCCGTGTTGTTGCACTTGATATATCGAAAGCTTTCAACAGAGTATGGCATGACGGACTTCTGGCCAAGCTTGCTGCTTATGGACTACTACCTGGCCTGCGCCAGCGGCTGAATAGCTTTTTGAACGACCGATCTCTGTTTGTTGTAGTCGAGGGCTGTTCATCAGACGTATTTTCAATGAACGCCGGTGTTCCTCAGGGATCTGTCCTATCCCCTACACTGTATCTGCTGTACATCAACGAGCTGCTGGAAATAACATCCAATCCGATCTACAGCTTCGCAGATGACAGTACATTAGTGTCGTGCATGGAACCAGGCAAGCCACTATCATCCCAGGAGACGGTACGTCAGCGACAGCAGCATGCCTCACAGATCAACGCTGATATCAAAACAATTGTCGAGTGGGAATTAGCAAATAAAGTACAGTTCAACGTACAAAAAACTCAGGCAACAACACTTACAAAGATGTCTCACGATGGCTTACCAACCGTGGAAATGGAGGGTCACCCCATAGTCGAATCACCTTCTGTCAAGCTTTTGGGAATCAACATCAACAATAACATGTCTAGGCATGACCACGTCGTCAGTATTGCTAAAACGGCATCCCAGAAGCTTGGAGTTTTGTCCCGCTGTAGGAGGTTGTATATACCAGAGCAACTGCTGCTGCTGTACAAGGCACAGATCCGACCATCGCTGTGTTAGAGTGAGCTCTCCCAGATAATAACACCTCTGCGAGCTCATCCGTACCAGGTCCAGGCCTCTACTCCCCGAACTAGTCTCCTCCAGCATTCCTTCTTTTGGAGAACTTCGACGCTGTGGAATCAGCTGCCGGGGAATTTGTTTCTCGACGGCTACAACCTGCAGCGTTTCAAATCTAACGTGAACCGATACTTATCCTCTCGCAGCGCTTCTACAGCGCCATAAGCTTTAAGCCTTTGCGGGAGGCCGACCATAAAAAAAATAAAAAAAAAACTTGAGTTCTCCCGACATGAAAATACAAAGCATACCTTTTCTATTTTATTATCAGAAAATGAAAATAAACTTTCCAATATTCAATGCATAACCTTTATGTGTCAAATGGTGTACTCAGGTTGGTCCTAAAATGTTAATAAAACAAAATCAGTTTTGGTGAACCTTGAAAACGCGCAGGCCTCAAAATTTTTATTTTCTTCAAACAAGTCAAAAACTTGGAACTGAGTCCAGATTCGTGATCAGCGCCCCCAAATTATTCAAATCAGTGATTTTTGTCCCGCTCGAAAGCAAAAAAAATATTTTCTAAATTTTTTCGTTAATCAATATCTTTATATTTTGCTCGGTTTTAGAATACCACCTCCCCAGTTCCCTTTTGGATCAATCGCTCCCTCCATATGTTCTACTCTTCTTGGTCTAAAATTTATCGCTGAATCGGATGGTGTATGAATTTTGGAAACACTTAGGCCTTTAAATTTTTATTTTCTTCAAACAAGTCATAAACTTGGAACTGAGGCCAGATTCGTCATCAGCGTGATCCCGTACCTCATTCACCATACTTACCAATTTAGGCCCTTCCGACTATTTCCTACGACTAGGAAAAGATCCAGATCCAGAATTGGTCGTCAGCAAACAAAAGATAAAACTCGAATACTTAGGACATGTGACGAGAGGAAATACGTATGAAATTTTGAGATTGATAATGCAGGGAAAAATTGAGGGAAGATCGGTTGGAAGACGACGCATAACATGGCTGAAGAATCTATCTGTTCCACTGTAGTTCAATAGACCTGCTCAGAGCAACTACATAAAAAATTACAGTTGCGTTGATGATTGCCAACCTCTGAAGAGAGACGGCATCCTAAGAAGAAGAAAAGACCATTGGCTGTTTCCAAACCTGAAAGTATTACTAGGTGGTAGGCATTCTGAATGAACAGATCATCATTGGAACTAATGCTTACTTAGATATTCTTGAAACATATCATTGAGAGCTTATCACCTCTACTATCACCTCTTCAAATTAAAATTTAATTTATCGAATTACCAATCACCCTGTATATTGTTTTTCTTTATTTTCTTGTTTGCATGATTTGTAGCCATGCGGTAAATGCATATAAATAGATAAATGGGGCAAACCTACTTCTACTACCGACGTAGTATGTTGAAAACAACACCCTATATGCGAGACCGCCTTCCCTTCTGTTACCGATTGGCAAGGTGGAGTAAACTTCCCCTAACCATTTGACAATCCAGGTCAAACTTAAGTTATCTATTTCTGACAGTTTAACAACGACCTTGCATGTTATTGTGCAACTGCATTCTCAGAGTTATAAAACATCGAATACAATCGTGGAATATCTGAAACTCCCGTGAAGTCAAGTCGGGAATATCGATTTTGCATAAACATAAATATACTGCCAAGATTATTTTCCGTACCACCGACTTCCTATGATTAGCTGAGCTTTGCCACGGATAAGATGAAAAGGCATTCGCGAGTATTAGATGTTGTACATTACTAAGATGTCTGTCACCAAACATAGACATAACAAGAGGGAACACTTCTTTTCTATTCTTTTTTTTTGTTATAGATGGTTTTTTATGGTTAGCCTCCGCAAAGACTGGAAGCCTATGACGCTATAGAAGCGCTGCGAGATGATAAGTGTCTGCTCACGTTAGATTTAAAACGCTGCAGGTTATAGCCGTCGGAAAACAAATTACCCGGCAGCTCATTCCACAGCGTCGAAGTCCTCCAAAAGAAGGAGTGCTGGAGGAGACTGGTTCGGGGAGTAGAGACTTCAACCTGGTATGGATGAGCTCGTAGAGGTGTTATTATCTGGGAGAGCTCACTCTAACAACCTCCGTCACAGAATTTGTAAAACAGGGTCACTATATATAATGGTGGAAGTACTCAGATGGTCATAATATGGTCGCTTTCACCATACTTAACAACAGCGTACTGATAGGAACAAGATTTTTAACACTAACCCAATGGGGTTTAAATGTTGTGCTCCTGATCCGCTTTCCAATAAAGGAGATACTGCAGACCTAGTACTTTAAGCAGGCGTTTTATTTATAGTGAGTGCAATGTTGTTCTTAATTTTTGTTATGGCGAAGTAAAGGTTATACGTTTGCGTTGGCGATAGCTAAGGAACAATGCATTTTGACGTTACTTGCAATACTTAGCCGGGATAACTACAATTATGTTATTTAGCTAATTTATCGTACTTTGCATTTGCTTTTCAGATGTGGTACAGCGAACAAATGACGTCACCCGTCTAGCCTTCCAAGAAGGGAGGGTTTTCTAACCCTAGCGATTCGAATAAAACTTTGTGGGTAGACTTACTTGTGGCTAGTAGTATAATCCCAAATCGCTCTATTTAGATGAGCCGTGTACAACAGTAAATACCGCTGGAAACTAAAGTGAAACCTCATCAATACTCCCACATTGTGAGGGCTCCTATCAGTCGATAAGGCGGGACTTCTAACGCCTGCTAAGCTGACGATTTAGCTTACATGTTTACTGACAGCTCAAGGATCTTATCTCCTTTCCTAATGTAATTTTAGTGTTCAGTAATTCTGCCTCTAATAGAGTGCGCTGACTAACCGATATACCCGTCTCTGGATCTGCTGTCGATATCTGATGGCTGTCGATAATACACAACGGATTTAACACGATATATAAACTGGTACAGCGCTGGCCAAGATCAGATAGTTTTTTAGTGGCTATCTGAAACTAGACCATGTGCTTCGAACTAGGATGTTCACTGAAAATTATTATTACCCAGGTGTAAAAAGCATCACAACAATACACAGGTCCGGTCATGGTGACCGCATGTTTTAAACAAGAATTAAAAAAAAAACAAATTAATATTAGCTTGAAATACCCATTTTATTTTGACAGAATATGTTAATGATGATATGACAATAATGAACCTGTATTAAAAAAACACCACAGACCAAATAAAACTCTACTCTTTCTATAGACTGGGATTTCTTATTAAAAAATAATTTCCGATTTAAAAAAATTCTTTCACAGCATGTGTTACCTTAAACTGTAGTCATCAAGTAAAATGAATAATTTTTCTCATAAATAAACTAAATAAACAAAATTGCAAGGCATAAACATGTGAATAATTTGTTATATGCAGTTTTTACATGTTTTAACGGAACACTCTAAACAGATGGGTTTATGGCATGATTTTTACCAAAAAAATTTTTCACAAATTCTTTTTCTGAAATTATTTCTTCTCCTGGAGCCTCGTTTTCCGCGGTAATATTTTCTGCTTGCTCATTCTCCCTTCTTGTGTCAATCTCTAATTGATCAGCTGCATCTTCAGAAGTTGCATCAATTTCTGAGTGTGAACTGTGCTCCGAAAGAATCGTCTCATCATTATCATCTTCTATCTCACTTACTGAGGCATCATGATACTATTCCATCAACTGCTCTCCATAATTTTTCTCACCATACCGTACACTTCTGGACTGCTTGCCATGACGTTAACACATAGGTCCGGTCACTGTGACCGCAGACGTCTGCGTGACCTTAGACTAAAAGGAGTGCGATACGACTACAGCAACAACTAGTGGCGTACTGACTTATTAGGAGGCAGAGAAAGAATAGCGGGACGGGTGGGACAGATCAGTGTTGTAGTGGGGAGATATTGTAAATCTATGGACGCATGCGGTCGCCTTGACCGCACCTGGGTAGTTAAGGGTTATTATTGTATATAAAAAACAAAAATGTGCAGCCCAAGCTCGAGCGTGGGGAACGAATAGTTGCAGTAAATCCGGCATCTCTCGTTCTCCACAATGGACTCTATATCCCCTGGAGTGTATGGTAGCACCGGTGTCTCATCGATGCCGTATGAGTGCCTTAAATGATAATAGAGCACTCGCAGAGCCGCGTTGTGCCGATGGGCGTAAGCCGTCTCAGCGTACGTCTTACACGCCGACAAGAGATGCTGGCGCCAGAGACCATAAGCGTCTCTGGCGCCAGTCGACAAATGAAAGTCAACTGCTCAGACAAGCCATGCTCTTCTAGATGTTTATAGAAGATCCCATCCATTGGCTTATCTTTATGATATCTTACAAGAAAGTCGACTTCGACAGTTTGAATGTGGGATTTTAATTGTGCGGAAGCAAGTTCTGTAATGGACTGCTGACACCTCCGCTTGAAGTCGAGTATGAGGCTGAGCTCCTCGGCTGCTCGTTTTGCTTCGCTAAGAAGAATGGCTCCATTACCCATATTCTAGTGTCTCGCGGATCAGGAGATCGGTGCTGTTCATCACATAGCAAGCAGTGGTCAATACTATCCTGTTGTGCAGACGCTCCAAACTTAATAGTCCATGCCCTCCCAGGTGTCGCGGAAGGTATTTCTTCCGGGACAGGGTGTTCCTTTTGCGGCCCTTAGTGTCGATGTCCTTCACCTCGTTCACATTCCAGTGAACAGCACCAAAGGCGTATAATAACAATGGGACCGCAAGCGTATTAATGGCAGCGATTTTGTCCTTGTCGGACAGTTCTAATGACACATCTGCCGGAGTCGGTGCAAATACTTGTGGCAGAGACACCTTTTGACCAATTCTGTCTCTTGGACATGACTCTATGCCACTCTAAGTTAGGTATAAGTATATCCGACAAGCAGTTGTCCCAAGATGCTCCCATCAATGAGCTGCTGCTCATCTTCACTATCTCCGAAGCGTCTCCTTCTGAGATGAATCATGGCACGTTTGTCTGTCCCGAAATACATTTCAATAACTTCACTGTAATCCTGCATTAACTTCAGCGACTCCTGTAAAGCGTGTTGTCCGGAGGCATAGAGTTTCAGGTCATTCATGTAATACAATTGGATGCGCTATGGACAAAGGCAGTAGCGAGATGCAGAAGAGCAGGTGACTCAAGGGGTCTCCTTGGAAGACACCTCTTCGAGTGACACCAACTCTGCCTGAACCCGAGTTTCACTTGATGTTATAGTGAACAGTTGCTTGATACATCCCAGGATTTGACTGTCCACCGAAATGCATTCCAACAGTCGTACAATGAGCTCATGAGACGTGGCCTCAAATGCCTTGAGACACTCAATCCAGGCCATAGAAAGGTTTCGCTTGTACTGCACGGAATCTTGCTTGACACATCGGTCAATCAACAGTTCTCTTTGTAGTCAGCTACTTTTTTCTTGGACCCCTCTGTTCATGTATGCTGAAAAATGAGGTATTACGGCTTCAAGGATACGCATGTGCAAGATTCTGGTGAAGAGCTTGTAACATGCGTTGAGACATGTCTTTGGTGTGTAGTTTTTGGGATTATACAAATCTCTGGTTTTCGGGCTCTTTTTTCTACAATATTTCAACAGTATTATTGTTCTTTATTTGTGGTTACCATCAAGATGCCTATAAAGTATACTAATAAATAACTGAATTATTACGGATTTTAAAACTAACAATACTGTGCTATTTTTTCCCAATACTGTACTGCCGTTTTCTTCTCTTGTCATCGTCTCATCCAATACATTTATTATCGAGTTCATATTCCACTCCATGTACTAACTGAATTTCAGTTTATTGATTCCAAGTCTCTTCATCCGGCTATTCAAGAGAAAAAGCACGTCCGTGCTTGCTCGATCAGATTGAGATCTCAACTGTTATATCCTCAAGTCCAGCCAAACTGATTTTTAAGCACCAATTCTGCGAGGATACTCTAACGCAGCTTCTAGATCCACGTGAATCATTTTAGATGAATAGTGTTGTTATCATGCAAAGCCGAAACAGCGTCTGTATGAACACTGGTTAACAGACCAATGGGCATAAGAATCGCACTTTTCATCATGAAAATGCAAAGCGATAGCTGTAGACACGTAAAAAATTCTCAATTAAAGAATTCTGATAATCTTGTAAGGATAAACTTGCGACAAGAATATCTGTTCTCGCTCTAAGAAAATTTACTAGATGAGGAAATTGTGGTAATTTCAAACCAATATAAATATATACTTAAGAATAGAAGGAGAAGCTTTATTTCAAAATAGGATTACCCTAATACAAAATGAAAGTAGTGGTTACTAAAATTACAAATTGATGATCCCAAAATAATAAAATTAACACTAAAGAATAGTTAAATTTAGGGTCTAGGGTATAGCGCGCGAAACTGAGAATCCAAGAAAATATATATTTCCGTGTTAGCGAGGAGGCGTGGCTTTCTGTTACCTTTTTTCAGTGTTTGTGTCTAAGATGAGGGGAGATAAGTCCCAAAATCCAAAGGTAAGGTCAAAAGGTTCAAAGGTAAGGTCCAAACGTCACCATAAAAATTAATTTCACATTTCCAAGCTCCTGACGTTACCTATAAACCTACAGTAATAATTCAAAGCACAAATTGGAGAAGAAAGCTTGCGCTTTATCACTGTGGTGGTCTTGTTTTGATATCGTGTTTGGTTGTTAAATTACAGACATTTGATGAATGTACGATTTTGCGTTGCGAGTTTTCCTGCACACTAAAAAAATTTTTTTTTGATAAAATTGCTCCTAGGTGTCATTCACTAAGGTCTTAACTATCACTGTTTGAAATACTGTGTATGTAGTTTGAAAAACAAATGAGTTCTGTTCGAAATGGCAATCCGCGTTTTACATGACAAATGTATACGTATAACTGGTGTGTACCCAGGTCCTTTGAATACTCTCACAATGGCAATGTTAGAAACTTCAATAATATAGAGAAGCTGACTGTGACTCTAAAAATTATATCAGATGGCTCCCATGTACCTTAATAATTTCCGTTTGAGCATTCTAAGCAAAAAAACTCTGTTTTACTGTATCTGGAAGTTTATTGTAGTCATTGAATCCTTTAAAAATAAAGAATTTATGCTACTTTTCTTGTTAGTTCTAGAAATATAAATAGTTCGTTTTCTAGTTTGATGTGCGTATATATCACCATTACAGTTAAGGCATTGCAAATACGTTGGTACCATACCTGACACTATTTAT
Organism: Callosobruchus maculatus; assembly: GCA_951848785.1. Classification (NCBI taxonomy): domain Eukaryota; kingdom Metazoa; phylum Arthropoda; class Insecta; order Coleoptera; family Chrysomelidae; genus Callosobruchus; species Callosobruchus maculatus. Next base: position 6,793,916 of record CATOUR010000033.1, read on the forward strand.
AAAACAAATATCATGGAAAGATAATATAATCTTTGTGAAACAGACAAGCAAAATGTATAAACCCGAACACTCAGTAAAAATGATTTTATTTCAGTAATATTTCACAAAAAGTTCAAGAAACTCATAGTAAGCAAGTGATTAAAATTTCAATTCAATGTTTTAAAGTTTGATCAAACTCATGGTTAATAATGTGTTGATGCAACATGGTGTCTGCCACTGTCACTACTGCGTCTAGGCATACTTCTAATTAGGTGATCAGAATCCCCCTGGGCGGCTTATCACTGGAAGATCCTAAGTATGACAATTTTGGAAATTCTCAGCTTGTATACTATGAGGCCGTTCAAGGGATATCCCTTCAAGACCATACCCTTCTGTATACAAAAATCTGATATTTAGCAGTGCTAACATTGAAAATAGGAAAGAGGTAAAGAGTGTAGGAGTGGGGGTATAGTCTGTGGGTGAATGTGACTTGCAGGAAGGTAGCAGCTTACAGTAGTCCCTGATGGTTCCTGGATCGTTTTTCGCCATTTATCATGTCTTTCAATATCTTTACGATCCGTACCTGTGATCTATACCATCCGACACGCCAAGGGCCCCCAAGTACAAACCACAAACTGCAAGTCAGATAGTCATTCGGCAACCTATTTTTGCAGGTTGGGTGTAAAATTGTCCAAGCTGTTATAATGCCTAAAGTTTATAGAAAAATCCCCTTGCACCCCAGGTCAGCATTCTATAGGAACATTAAAAAGAAAAAAGAAAGGTTAATGGCAAAACTTTATACCACCAACTATTGTGATGCACTTCACGATGGAATGGAACAGAACGAGGTTAGATTGAATTGTGTTAAACACTCATATGATAGCTCAGTTGGATCTTTAGATGGTGATGATTCTAGTGAGAAGTGTGCCACATTAGCTAATCTGTGCCCAGACAACCCTCTAGGTGAATAAACCTGTATGTAAACCAGAACAGTATAGGAAAACAGTTCTAGAAAAATAATCCCGTTGCTTTCGAGTAACCTAAGTGCTTCGTTATAAGCTAACCCATGGCGGTCTGTACTGCTACCTTTCAGGACCACCTCAGAATTTACCTATGGGTTTACCTACGGCAAACTAAATGATAATATTTTGGACCAACCTGAGGATTTTCCTACAGGCCTGCCCACAGTATCTAAACTTTTTTGTACCCTTGTAGCAATATCCCCCTATATGAAAGTCCAGCCTCCCTTAATTTAACTACACGTCCCCGTTGAAACTCGCTTAATTGGCGATAATCTGCAGTTTTTCGAATTCTGCCCATTTTAAGCTCTTGCACACAATTTTTACTAACATAATCATTGGCAATCCGGTTCATAGTGCTCTCTGAATTCAATTTTATTTGCTATCACATACCGACAAAATATCCGGAAAAAAAATAATTGTCCAAGTTATGAGGTCTGAAATTTGAGGTAAAACATTACAGGTACATCGCCATTTTTCAACATAAATTTGGAAAAATACTATACAGGATGTCCCTGAATTTCCTTGACACGTGATATTCTCGTAACAAAAAAAAATTCAAACTACAATTGAGTAGAATTTTTAAAGTTACTACAGAGTCTATCATACTATCCTTTTAAACCATTTTTTTGCACGTCAGCCCTTAAAGCTCATCTCCAACTTTTTTTTTCAAATAGCACCCCATAGGTTTAACTACATAAATGATATACCTATTTTATTTAAAATCTTGTGGTACCTTTGATGTTCTTAGAAAATTTATTTTTTGCGTGAAGTCATAAGCATAACATAAATAAAAGTAGAATATGTTTGACGCAAAAAACGGATAAACAGAAAGCTAAGTAGGTATTTGATACATACTTTCGAAAACAAATGTATCTTTTGTCCTTTTTTATTACGAAAATATTACGCTTCAAAAGAATCCTTATCTTATCTTATTTATCTTATGCTTATAAAATTGAAGAAAAAATTGGTTTGTGTAAGAAATGAAGATTTTAAATAAAATAATGACCTCAATAGTGTAGGACAAACTATAGGGTGCTATTTGACAAAAAAGTTCGGTGTGAGTTTTAGGGGTTGGAGTACAAAAAATATTTTGAAAGCATGGTATGATAAGCCATTCAGTACCCTTGAAAAACCTACTTAGCTTTCTTTTCAACTGTTTATCTTACAAAAATATTACGCCTCAAACAGATTTACCCCATGCATCAAAGCAATAAGCATGGGATAAATCAAAGGTACTACAAGATTTTAAATAAGCACTTCATTTGTGTAGGAAAAAATATTGGGTGCTATTCGAAACAATTAAGTTGAGGGCGAGTTATAATGGTTGAAGTACAAAAAAAATATTTTGTACGCGTGGTATGGATAGGTCCTATAGTACTTTTAAAAATGCCACTCAGTTTTCGTTTGAACATCTTTTTGATACGAGAATATTACGTGTCAAGAAAAATCTGGGACACCCTGTATAAATTAAAATTTCCGAAAGCTTATACGATGCCCTCAGATGTTGTTCCGAGTAGACCAAAATCAGGAGATTATGAAATGCTTCAGTCAATATAGTATAGTATTCTTTTATGCGATATATCTATTGTTCTCCCAGTTTTTAATTGAAAGTATTTATTTAATATAACCTTATACGATATGGTATATAAGCTATGGATACGGAACCTCGGTTCTTTGATCGACAATTCGGGCAGCTATGAAAATGATATTCGACGGCGCATTCAACAGGCACGTGTGGCCAAGGCAAAGCTTACTAAAGTATGGCGTGACCATAGCATCATTAAAACTACCAAAATGTCACTGGTTTAGTCTCTTGTGTTCTCCGTATTTTTGTATGCCTCGGTAACTTGGACCGTTAAAAAGCCAGATCGAGCTCGCATAGATGCTTTTGAAATGCGGACGTGGAGGAGAAAGCTGAAAGTTCCTTATAACGCCCATCGAACTAATGTTCCCATACTGGATGAGATCGGTAATCTAAAGAGACTATCCTCCATTGTGTCAACAGGAATGCTTACATTCTTCGGACATATGCCAGAAGCGATAATATGGAGAAACTAGTTCAGGGTCATGCCCCGAGTGGGCGGCGCCGTGGCCGTTCCCTTGCACGCTGGGTGGATACGATGAAACAGTTGCTGGATATGAGTATAAAGAGCGCCACTGAACTGACGTAAATCGCGAACGCTGGCGAGCTACAGCTCCCAAAACTATGGATAATATTCGACTTAATGCATTTTACGAGTTCACAACATGTCTGTTAAGACATTGTGACTATGATGATAATATTTAAATGAAAGCACATATTCTTTGCCCGAGAATTAATTTTTATATGTATATGTAATAAAAAAGAAGTTTGTGTGGGATTTTTTTTTGAGCCGACAACTTGAATCTACTTCTTTATTGAATATAGTCAAAATCAGTGGAAAAACAAAAAATTCATACCTCAAACAGAATCCTGTTATTCAAAAATTACTTGCTTTAACACTGCATCTACAAAGCTACGTTACCCTCCACGCTATTAATTACATATTTGCACAAAACAGCTCTCAGTGAAAAATCCATTCTCCACATCGAGAAAATGGCACAATATTGGAATCCTGTTAATTTCAGCCCATTCATATGTCGCAGCATGTACAGACATAATTGTTACATTTTATCAAAAGCCCTCGTGAAGCTGAGAGAATGTCCCCGCATTCCGGTATAGTTTTTAATTTTGACTTCCTCTTTCATCCACTTTTCACTATGCAATAGAGAGACGGCGTGAAAAAAACTCATGCTTCCGAATTTTACTGCTATATCGTGCGTATATACAACTTGTTCACTCCCAAGCAGAAAACGTAGTGTAGGGTGCGGGTGCCCATATTGAACCAAATTTTGAAAAATTGTCCATACATGTGTGCTATTGAAAAAATAAAATAAATCGATAATGCAAAACAAATCTCTCAACCTTGAGGAATACTTTGAGTAGCGTACATTGTTTTTGTATTTGTTATCAACAAGAGGAAACCAAAAGTAAAATTGTTTATTCTATAGGCTACCAATTGATCAAATTGAATTATTGGCCTCTCATATTGAACCTGCCCTCTGACCTTGATAAAGTGGGAATGATATATCTAGGAAAACAAATTAAACTGAACTAACGTCTCTTTGAGAAAAGTTGGTAACTACCGAAACATATTTTTTTTTCTAATAATTGCTAAGAAAATGTTTAAGAAAATTCTGTACTGCAAGAGATGAACGCCTGAATACCTTTTTTTGGTCCAACACATTTCCAACGAAATCAGGTGTGGCAGTGCAGGCATTTCAACTTGGTCTTCAGTCTTGCGTTCAGTACAGAACCACGAAAGTTGAGGTTCGTTATAAATTTAGTATGGCTTAATTGAACCGGAGTTCAATTAGAGGTTTCTTAAGAGTTCAATATGAGAAACTAGCTCCAAAATAAAGATTAGCTCCCTATTTAAATAAGTTTCTGACAATGCTATTGTTAGATAGCGCTACAACACACTGCTGGCTAATAAGCAAATTATAAGATTGAAAAAAAGACCTACATTGTTTTAGTTAAGTTTGAAGCCTTCATAATGTATTAAATTAGGCGTGGTGGAAATCTTCAACACTTCACAGGTCTGCATTATGGTGTCCTAATATAATATCACCTGAGTCGCGAAAAGGTTTGAAGGTGTAGTGTCGAATACCCGATGGCAACATTGCCAAGTTTTATGGGAAGTAACAAAAACGCCAATGTTCAATTTGGGAGACAGTTCAATATGGACAACCATACCCTATATGGCAACTACCTTGACACAGAAAAGCAAAGTCCATTTTCAAAAATGAATTGACTGACTCGGTACTTCCCATAAATTATGGTGGTAGTACCATTTTTTTCATTACATCAACATATAGTCTGGGATCCCCTTGCAACCAAATCATCGCCTGACCGCCTACAAAATAACATCCAACACAAATTCTTCACAGGAGCTTAGACGACACAGCTTTTATTCTGCGATCCACTACGAATACAACACATTTTTCAGCTTCTGCCCCAATTTTCACCATTCTACAAAAATGCGAAATACGACCACAAAACCCCAAAGCGCCTGAGAGCAATGTTTGCTCTGTTTTTTTATATTTTTAGTTTTCTGATTGCTGAGCAGCCACTGACACCATTTCTAAAAGCCACACGCGTTTTTCATTCTTGGAAATAACACTGTGTCCGAATTTCATCGAAATTAATTCAATAATGACCAAGTTACACAAGACATGAAACAATACTCGTATGTATACATCCGAAAATTATATGTCGATTGGTTTCTGTAATAGACAAGGCAATGTTCAGATGGATTTAAAATAGTATATTATGCCACTAGGTCTTACTTTCACCGATCAACGGACAGCTCATATGAATTTGAGCAATATGTGAGTGTCTTTGTTTTTTGCCCCCCCCCACTCTTAACAACCCTAATTTCACCCCCCCCTCAAAAAAAAGTACAAAATAATCAGGAACGCCTAGAACAACTAAAAGTTTGAGGAATATTTGGAATTTTTTATTTTCTGCTGATTATTCCGCCGCCCATGCACCGATTTTGCAAATTATAGCAAAATTACTTGCTACGGCCCCACAGCATGTTGCTACCCAAATTTCTTCATAATCTATGCAGCGGTTACCAAGATTACGAGGCTAGAAAAACGTAGACAGACAGACCGACAAACCGACGAAAATGTGTGACGTGGATTTTTGTTATATTGATGTCATAAAGCACCCAAAAAGCGATTTATCTTAAAATCTAAAATTTTCGCGATTACAATACTTCCCCCACCTACCGATGTAGAAAGTAAAAACAGGCATGTGCTTCGCAGTTTTTACGTCTTATAAGTCAAACGATTGAGAATCGAGAAAAAAATTCAGAAATAGAAAACTAGAAAAAAGTGCATAACACTGCTAGGAGCCAATCAGGTATCCCTAAAATTGCACTATTTTGCAATCTCTACCAAAAAAAGACTCGAAAATTATCCACTCTACATGATACAGTTTATGATATAACTCTATTTGCATTTTTTTTTTGAAAAAAAGCCTTTTTTCTGATTGATCGTAAGTTACGCCCCATAGCAGCTACTTGCGGAACTTGAAAATAATTTCCAGCGATTCTTCGTAGCCGATTTACCTAATCATGTTTGTTGCTCGAAGTTATATGATTAAAAGTTACGGTGTCCATTCTTAGTAGGCCACCCTGTACTTATTATTAGATATGCACCAGTTTTATTTGATGGATATCTGAGGTTATTCTTTGATTTAATTAAGACACAATACTCAGATCATGTGCCAGGGAACCGCAGTCAAACAATGTCACTTATTTACAGAGGCATTCTACATAACGCATCGTATTTAGTGTACGAAGTTCGCACACAAAGCTTAATATAACTGTTATTTTGCAATAAGCTTGGTATATCTGGCCATATGTGGTCTCGCACGATACTGCACCTAAGCCAAGATTTGCTGAGCGAGTGCCAGATAGCATTGAGGCCAAGGATTAGAGTGACCCACCTTGTTATGTCTATGTTTGGTGATAGTGTCTACAACTTGGTAGCGATCCCTATAGTATGTTTTACTTTTGCTATAAGTTCATTATTAGATTATGTTTTAGATTGTAGATTATTTTGAGTTCCCCCATACCCACACCTTCCCCGCCACACCAATGTCACCCCCTTCAAAAGAAAAGAAGATAATGATAAAATCGAAGTTCTGACTACAAATGTACTTTTTGTACTAAGCCGATCAAAGAACGATTATAGTATATTTTTCAACGAATGCTAATGACGGTAATAACTCACTCAGCATGCGCCATTAAGGAGTTCCGTCAATCAACAAGTCAGTTATTACCATCACTGCGAGTTGAATATCTATAGTCCCATCTATCATTAAGAAACGTAGGTCTTCTACAAACTGACGCCAGGCTCCTCTGTTCATCAAAAGTGATTTATCTCTTTCCATGTCTTGCCCATTCCTCTTGCCTCATCTGTAACCGTTCTTCTCCAGGTCACCTTGAGGCTTCCTATGTTCTGCTTCCTTGGGGGTTCCAATCTAATACCGTTCTAGCTACCAATTCTTCTGTTCCTCTTTGCAAAATGTGACCTATCCAATTCCACTGTCTCTGCTTGATCTCGGTCCCTACTTTCTTCAACCCTGATATTTCTTACAGTTCTTCATTCGATATTGTCCTTAACAAAAAAATTCGTCAGGCCTTTCGTAGAAATCTATCAATGAAAACCAGGAGTTTTTGCTTACTGACTCTTGTGCTTTTCCATGTTAGGCATCCACATTCATACAATAAAGGTGATTTCACGCTACTATTGAAAATGCGCAATTTGGTTCTATTTTTTATGGCTACCCTCCCGCAAGGGTTGAAAGCCTATGGTGCTGTAGAAGCGCTGCGAAAGGAAAAGTGTTTGTGGACGCTAGATTAGATAGAAACGCTGCAGGTTGTAATCGTAGGGAAACAAATTCCCCGGTAGCTCATTCCACAGCGTCGGAGTTGTCCAAAGGAGAGAATGTTGGAGGAGACTGGTTCCGGGAGTAGGGACCTCGACCTGGTGAGGATGAGCTCGCAGAGCCTCTCTAGTGTTCCTCGTTCGGACGGCCTTCGGTGTTATTATTTGGGAGAGCTCACTCCAACATCTTTCGTGATAGAATCTGTAAAACAGGGACAGGTCAGTCACCCTGCTACGATTATCTACATATCCAGGCTGTGGAGGTCTTTTGTGAGGTTAGGCGTATCGATTAGTCTAATTGCTCTCTTCTGAATAGTGTCCAGAAGCTTTAGAGAGAGCTTCGTAGCGCATCCCCACACATGTGAGCAATACTTCAAAGATGGTCGGATCTGTGCATTGTAGAACAGCAGTCGTTGCTCTACAATGAAACAAAACTCCAAGCTTCTGGGATGTCGTTTTAACCATACTGACAACATGTCAGGACATGTTGTTATTGATGCTGATCCCCTAAAGCTTGACGGAAGGTGACTCGACTATTGGGTGACCCTCTATTTCCACAGGTGGCAAGCCAACGTGAGACTTCTTTGTCAGTGTTGTTGTCTGAGTTTTCTGTACGTTAAACTGTACTTTATTTACTAATCGTCACTCGACAATTGTTTTTATATCTATGTTGATTTCTGAGATATGCTGCCGTCACACACGTACCATCTCCTGGAATAATAGTGGCTTGCCTCGTTCCATGCACGATATCAATATAGTGTCATCTGCGAAGCTGTAGATTGGATTGGATGTTATTACCAGCAGCTCGTTGATGTTCAGCAGAGACAGTGTAGGGGATAGGACAGACCTCTGCGGAACACCGACTCTTATTTAAAATACCTCTGATGAACAGCCTTTGACTACAGCAAACAAAGATCGGTCGTTCAAAGACCTATTCAGCTACTGGCACATGTCTGGCGGCAGTCCATAAGCAACAAGCAGCAACCTGTATAATGTTAAATACTCGTGGAACATAGATTCCATTACCCTATACATTTTTTGTTTGAGACCTTCTTCTATCTCAAATAGGGAAGCAGTTATCGTCCACCCACACATCGTTGATACACCCTGTATATTACAACTGCAAATCTCGCCACAAACATTCTCTTGTCCACGTATAGACGTTCCTCTTTCTAGTCTAAGTCGTTACTGAACATGACTTCTATTTTTGTCAATGTAAAATCACTTATGCTCCAGCCTCAGTGAGGACGCTTTTACACCGTCGGGTTGTGACAGGCAGCCATTTAGTGGTTTACTATCCAAATTGGCTATATATCTACACAGAAGGGCACTGCCGAGATGCACCGACCCATCCTATATGCAGCTAATGCAATTTGGTCGGTGACAGAATAAGGTGATACTACGAATAAATTTTCGGTGCATGAAAACCTTCAACAACGGCTCCACGTGTACACAGGGTATACCGATTAGCAAAGTTCAATGTTTATTTATTTATCTACTTCTTAAAGTGACTACGAAATTATTTTTTAACAGGCAATACTACTTGTAAACAATCAGTATTTATTTCAGAGACAGAGGTGTGGTTAAGTTGTCAATAGTTTGTATTATTATGTATGTACATCGTCCTGCTCATTGCTACGGTAGTAGATAAGGTATAGTCTTCAACCACGTAACCATGGAAGATTGACTGCGTACAACCCATTCTTAAGAATGGAAAAACATCCGATCGCATCAATTATAGACCTGTAGCTCTTCTCAGCATCATGTCTGAGGAGAGCCCACAGTTACTGAAATATCTAGACACCAATAATATCATTAATGATCGCCAGTATGGTTTCCGTAAATATAGACTTACGGGTGACCTCCTGGCCTACGTCACTCACTTGTGGAACAGAGCAATTGAAAATCATGGCGAATCCCATGTTGTTGCACTTGACACATCGAAAGCCTTCGAGATAGAATGTGGCATGAGGGAATCTGTCGTGTCCCCTACCTATTCCTGCTTTATATCAACGAGCTGGATATAACATTCAATCAAATCTACAGTCTCTCAGATTAATATCATGCATGGAACTAGGCAAACCACTATTATCCCAAGAGACGGAACGTCGGCGACAGCAACATGCCTCACAGGTCAAGGTAGACATCAAAGCAATTGTAGAGTGGGGATTAGTGGATACAGGACAGTTTGACATACAAAAAACTCAAGCAACAACACTGACAAAAAAGTTTCACGTTGGATTACCAACTGTGGGAATAGAGGGTCACCCAATAGTCGAGTTACCTTCCGTTAAGCTTTTGGAGATCAACCTCAACAATAACATGTCTTGGCACGACTGCGTCATCAGTATTGCTAAAACGGCATTTCAGAAGCCAGGAGTTTTGTTCCGCTGTGGGAAGCAGTTTATACCAGAACTACTACTGCTGCTCTACAAGGAACAGATCCGACCAACGTTGGACTATTGCTCCCATGTATGGGCATGTGTCCCGAAGTACGCTCTAAAGCTTCTGAACAATATTCAGAAGAAAGCAATTAGGCTAATCGATACGTCTAACCTCACAAAGGACCTCTACAGCCTGAAACACCGAAGAAGGGTGGCTGACCTGTCCCTGTTTTACAGATTCTATCACGCAAGATGTTCTAGTGAGCTCCCAGATAATAACACCAAAGGCCGTCCGAACCGGGAACACTAGAGAGGCTCTGCGAGGTCGTCCTTACTAGGTCGAGGTCCCTACTCCCCGAACCCTGTGGAACGAGCTGCCGGAAAATTTGGTTCCTGAGTACTAAAACCTCCAGCATTTTAAATCCAACGTGCACCGGCACGTATCCTCCCACAGCACTTCTACAGCGCCATAGGCTTCAGCCTTTGCGGGTCATCCACAGCCTTGGTGAGTTCTCCATTGGTAGTTGACCAGCTTGCGTTTCTGGTATTTACTTTTGCTCTAGTTTTGCCTACGTATTTTTTTCAGGACAGAGTCCTATCGGTCTTGAAACATTAACACTCTGTAGTCTGTATTGGACTTGGAACGATAAATTGCAAACAGTTTTCGAGGCATGTATGACGTTATTAATGCATTTAACGACTCTCGAAAGTCCGCTGGTATGCCACACTTCTAAATCGCTAAGTATTACAAATGCGTGCCTACCATGTATGTTTGTATGTATGTATATGTTATGCAGATTAATATTTATCTGGCTGCTGACATGGAGCGTGTGTCTGCGTTGATTTGATTTTGTGGCTTGGATTCGTTTTCCTCAAATCACACTCCACGTTCGAACATTCACGAGGAAATAAGTTGCCCCTCATCAGTCCATCATCGGACAGCTGGAGGATTCTAACAGAATTACCATAGAAATAGACAGATAGATGGAATAACTTTATTCGCTCATAACTAGCGGACAATTTCATAAAGCAGTGTGGAGTACAAACTAATAAGTGCTTCGTAACATAGCGGATGCTCCTACATACACGTTTGCTGTAATGACCTCCATTGCTATCTTGGACTTCTAATAGTCTGGAGGCCATTGAGCACTGCAAGTAGCTCGTTTTAGCAAGATGAGTGTGAGTGCCGTTTCCCAGTTAACTATTATATTGTTGCCAAGAGATGCATTCACAGGTGTCTGATGGCAATCTAATGCTGAGCTCATCGTTAGAGCAAAGCGTTTGAGAGCTACAAGCGCTTGTCTGCTGTCTACTATGCTTTTTTATGGTTACCCTCCATAAGAAGGCATGCTGGAGGTGACTGGTTCGGGGAGTAGGGACCTCGACCTGGTAAGGATCAGCTCGCAGAGCCTCTCTAGTCTACCTCGTTCGGACGGTTTTTGGTGTTATTATCTGGGAGAGCTCACTAGGACATCTTCCGCGATAGAATGTGTAAAACAGGGACAGGTCAGCCACCCATCTTCGATGTTCCAAGCTGTAGAGGTCCTTTGTGAGGTTAGGCGTATCGATTAGTCTAATTGCTCTCTCCTGGATAGTGCCTTCAAGCTTCAGAGAGTGCTTCGTAGCTCATTCCCACACATGAAAGCAATACTCCAACAAAGGTTGGATCAGTGTCTTGTAGAGAAGCAGTAGTTGCTCTGGTGTATACAGCTGCCTACAGCGAAACAAAACTTCAAGCTTCTGGTTTGCCGTTTTAGCAATACTGACGACGTGGTCGTGTCAGGACATGTTATCATTGATTTTGATCCCCAAAAGTTTGACTGAAGGTGACTCGACTATTGGGCGACCATCCCTTTCCACAGTTGGTGAGCCAACGTGATACTCGACAGTATTGTTACCTGAGTTTTCTGTACGTTAAACTGTACTTTATTTATTCATTCCCACTAGACAGTTGTTTTGATATCTAGGTTGATCTGTGAGGCTTATTGCTGTCGACGACATACCGTCTGCAGGGATGTTTCTTTGAACAGAACTGGAACTACCCATGCTCGAGCTGGTGCAGGCAAACAAAGCAGGCAGTCCTCGTAGACCAAAAGAAAGCTATGTTTGTTATTGAGTTTTCGGTACCAGCAGAGGTGAACATCAAACCCAGCACAGAGGTAGCTGAAATTACAAGAAATATGGTACTTACTTTGTAATGTTATATGTATATTACTATTTGTTAATTAGTAATTAGAGAAACACATATATGGGACGATCACAGATGTTGCAAGTCAAATGTGAATATCTGTATTTGCTCATATCTCTTTCCATTGTCTGGCACACTGCACTGCCGTGTTGTTCGCTTCTTATAGGCCCTGGATTGTGCAAAAGGTTTTCAAGGATGGGCAAGATAGGAGATGCTTCATCGTCTGGTTCTCCCTGCAGGCGCATAAATCGTCTTCAGCGCATCCCCATCTCACTAGGTTATTTCCGGTCCTGCCCGTTTTGCCATGTAATCCTGTTGAGATTTTTCCAGATGCACCATTCCAGTTGTGATCCGGCAGGAAGGCTTTCAGTTGGGTTCTAAGTTGGTATGTGGTTCTCTGTTGGCCGTACCTCTTTGGTTACTGATTTGGGGTCTGTCAGCGGATTTGTTGAGATAATGAAATTCTTCCTGGATTTAAGTCTGGATGCTAGGGACTTGCATATATAAATTTATCCAATGACGGTCTACTCCAATCAGTCAATCAATCAATCATTTATTAGTGTTGTTGCCTACAGGTATAGGTTTGCACAAGTCAGTTTAAAATGTATATGACAGAACTACTTTTAAAACAAGCAGCAAGTATAAACAAAAATATATACAGAAACAACAGTTGCAAAAATGTATAAATAAAACAAGATATAGACGGCACTCAAAACACATAATTATCATTAGATTCTAAAAATTGATTTACGTCGTAGAAAGGATGTTTAATTAAAAATTGCTATAGCCCATTTCTGCATTGATCTGGCGAAGTATTATCTAGATCCGTAGCTACTTTATTATAAAATTTGACTGCCCAGATGTTTGGCCCATTTCTGCATCTATCAAGCCTCCAGTATGGCACAGACAGTAAGTCTCCGTTTCTAGTGTTATGCTGTTTTTGACCGTTTTTCCAATAAAAAGTTATATTCTTGCAGACTATGTTAAATTCTCGAGGAGACATATGTTTGGAAAAGTAAGTATTCCTAGATCAATTAATTTTTGTTTGCAATCATCTCGATATTTCAATCCGGAGGTCACCCTCACAGCCCTACGCTGGAGAGCAAATACCCTACGCTCTCCTGGAGCATGACCCCAAACTATTACTGCATAGGACATCATTTTACCATTCATAAGACTCCTCCCGCGATTTGTGGAGGGGGAAGCTATTCCCACTAGTATGTATAGGTGGTCCAGGTTGATAGGTTTTAGACAGCCCGTAATCATCATACAGGTGTCGTTCAGGGTAGTGTCTAGTTTGTTAGCATGAGTCAAACTGGACCATACAGGGCATGCGTATACTGTTGGAACAAAGCACATGGCAAGGGATGTCGTTAGCAATACGTAAGGGTGAGCTCCTCCCTGAGAGTTAACACCATTCCTGGTATTCACTTTTGCTCTAGTCTTCTCTACGTGTGATTTATAGGACAGAGTCCTGTCTGAAGTAATACTCAGATAAATTGAATTTGGGCAGTGCTGTAGCCTAGTCGAATTCCATTCAATTTGCTGCTTGCCGGTTATCAATATGGAATAGGCAGGTTTGAGTTTGAGTCTGGGTTTGGGCGTAGTTGGTTCAATTTGAAGTATCCGGCTAACGGACTCTGTTAACCTTTTTTCGATTTCTTCGATGTCTTGGGATTGGCACGTAATGACTACGTCTTCCACATGTATTTCTAGGAGTGACAAATTCAGCATCACTTGCATTGGCCTACTTGCTGTCGTTCGCATGAGGCACTGCTTCCACGTTTACTTTATAAGTAATAGTGAGTAAGTAAACTAAAATTGCAAATTATTAAAATGACCCACCAGGCGTTCAAATGCCAATTATACATTTTTTATAACACAAACGCAAATAACCGCAACGTGTGTACTTTTGGTTATGCGAATATGTGCAATGTGCATTTTTCATGACAGCAAACGGCGGATATCGATTACAATTATAGTTTAACGAATTCTACTAAACGTCACATAGTCAGCACCAACATTTATTATATTTTTAGTGAATTTTGGATATTGAAATAAATGGGCCAATCCCGAAACATGGAGGTTCTGCAAACTGTAATAGCTGGTCAGACCAGGATATAACTCGGGCACAGTGATATCAGATTTTATTTCAATGTGGCTACAGTTGAGATGAAAGGTCGGTTTAGACCGTTACGTCTTATATTCATAATAGGTATTTTATGTGCGTGATCTAAACTGATAAAATGCAAGTCAAGTTGACTGACTTAGTACTTCTCACACATTGTGGTGATGCCATTTTATTATTTTTCCATAGCATGAAACAGATCCCCTTGCAACCGAATCATCGCCCGTCCTCCCACAAAAACTCTCGTCAAGGGGCCTGATATACACAGTTATACATATATATTTGCCATGTTAAAACACAGATTCCCATTTCCAACAGAACTCACTTGTTTTTCAAACTACATACACAGTATTTTAGAAGGCGGTAGTTAAGACCTTGATGAATGACAACTATTTGCGATTTTCTCAAAAAAGTTTTTTAGTGTGCAGAAAAACCCGTAATGCAAAATCATACATTCTTCAAATGTTTGTAATTTAACAACCCAACACGATATCAAAAAAAGCCAAATAGGTGACAAAGCGTAAGATTTCTTCTTCAGTTTGCTTTTTGAATCGTTACAGTAAGTTTAAAGTCAACGTACCTTTGGACCTTTTGACCTTACCTTTGGATTTTTGGACTTATCTCCCCTCATCTTGGATACACACCCTGGAGAAAGGGAACAGGCGGTCACGCCTCCTCCTCGCTAACACGTGAATACATCTCTTCTTGGATTCTTGGAATTTCGTGTGCTATACCCTGGACCCTTAATAGTTTCTTGTAACTCTCTCCTTGGGAACCCGAATGCTACAGTTTTTATTTTGCAATCTTCAACTGATATCCCAATCACATGGCATGCCGATTTTTCGATAAAGTTTATATTACAAGTATGAATCTTTAAAGGGCAATGAAGATAATTGTGCTATAGACACAAAAAATGCCGAGGTTCCAACTATCCCTACCCTAAGCTCATCTTAGCTCAGCTTACTTCCAAAAATAAAAAATGTAGGAAATGATCACAGATATCTAGATTAAAAACAAGGTTTAAACGGTTTTTATATTGTACTGTTACCATAGACTTTATCGATCTCTACCATGGCGCACGGTATGGCTCATAAATTTATTTGCTGTCAGTTTCTGCCAAATCGCCTAGAAACGAAGTTTGAGCTGTTTTTATATTTTTAGCTTTCTTATTATTACTGCACCGCTACTGACGCGATTTCTAAAACACATCTGCACTTTATATCCTCACGATGGTAGTATTACTGTCAAAATTTCATTTAAACTCAATTCAATAGTTTCCAGATTACACAACACGATCTAAAGCAACACTTGTATGTAGATACATCAGAAAATACTAAGTCCCTTGGTTTCGGCAATAGGCAATAGGGCAATGTTCGGATGGACCTAAAAAAGTGTATTATGCGGTTAAGTCTTTCCTTCACAGGTAAATTTTCAACTTTAAGACCCTCCACTCCCAACCACCCCAATTTCACCCCCACCTAAAAATGTAGCAAACGATCAGGAACTCCTAAAACGAGGAATACTTGAAAATTTTAATTTTTTGCTAATTACTCCGCCCATGCACCGATTTCCAAAATTATAGTAGCATTACCTACCACCACCCCATAGCATATCGCTGCCCAAATTTCATCACAGTCCATGCAGCGGTTACCGAGATTACGAGGATAAAAGGACACCAACAGACAGACAGACAAACAGAGGGACAGAAACGAGAAACGTTATTTAAATATCATAAAATGCCCGAAAAGCGTATCATCTTAAAATCGAAAAGTTTTACGATCCCACTACTGCCCTCACCTATCACTGTGGGAAGAAAAAATCATGGAGCTTCAGTTTAAGAAGTTTGTCGAGGAAATTGCATTATTCCAAGTACACAGGTCGGTTTTCGTAGTGGTCACAGCCTAATACCTGTTTTTCAATTTTATTGAGTTATAGTAAGGCGTTTGACATCATTAATCACAAAATCTTACATCCTATCTAAAAAAAAATGTGGTGTTTCCAATGTTAGCGCGAAACTTTTTAGTCTTATCTGTGTAACAGAACCCAACGCGTAAAATTAAATAGTAAATTTTCCAACAAAATGGGAGGAAATGGTGTTCCTCAAGGTTTCGTCCTTGGACCCTTGCCATTTCCGATATATTAGCCAAGTTTTTTGAGACGTTCGATCACGAGAGTTATTTGTAGATGAAATTAATATTTTCTCAGTTTTGATAAGTTTAGTCACATGAATATCTACCATCAAAGCTTCAAAATAGGGTAGCGTTTTTTTTAATTTCAAGATAGAATAAACATATTTTAGCAGATACAAGATACAAAATTAAGTAATGTTTAAAAATATTCTTTGGAATATGTAGTTTGTATAATTGAATTAAAAAGTAGGACTGACGACTATTGGAATTAGTTATTAATTTTCTTAGGCACCATCATTTAGTCCACTACCCAAGATTTTGGTCTTCTTGGAAGAAGCATCTAAGGGCATGTGTATAAGCATTCGGCAATTTTAAGTTATATTGTATTTGAGGAGCAGACTTTCAAATTGCATTTCGTCCGTTATTATAAATTTTCAGGAGAAGCAAAATACTAATACCCCTATTGTTCTGCAATCTTTTACCGCCATCTTAAGAACATCTATGTATTTTATAACATCCTAAAGAGGCTGCTTCAGAACAACAAATTTACAGAAATATAACAAACATCTAGTATAATGGTAATTAGAATCGCCAGTATTATTATTCTTGTCATAGTAAATTTGATTCATGTATATTCAATCCATCAAAACAAAATCACTAAGTCTACATTTGAAGTTTTATATATAAATTCATAGTTAGTTATATTTTTACTTTCGTATACAGTTTATCATCTTCTATTTATTTTTTAATTTCTTTTATTATTATATGCACACAGTTTTCAATCGTGTATAGAAAACTGAAGATGAGATACAATAAACCGAAACGCAGTGAAAAAGAATGTTAGTTCTAATGTTTGACCGAAATCCGGAAAAGGCAGCCATGATTTATAACAAGTTTTACATAGATAAAATCATGGATTATTGAATGTGAATCAACCAAGACTATCATATTCTCAATGGAGGTACTTCACAATTCTCAGGCTGTTTGTATTCTTAATCGGAGTAAAGGAGCTCATTTGGAAAATATGATATCATTATTAAAACGTCTTGGACTGACCATATTTCTTTAGAATGAGTACTAAAATCAAAAATATATTTTTCTTGGGTCAAGTTAACCATAGTTTCCTCATCAAGTAAATTGAATTAGAAGGGGACAGATGATGTTTCCCGCAAGCATACAGAGTGTTCCTAAATATAATGTACAAACGAAGGGAGAAGAGTCCTTGGTGTTTTTAAGGACTAAAGTTTTAAATAAACATAGGTGCGCAAACGCTTCGTATCTATAGGGTATTGTAATTTCAATATTTTTTCAGTTTTTTTAATAACTCCCTCAATTTTTGAGGTATTTATCTGAAATTTGAAAATACAATATACGCAATAGGAGGTACGTAACTGCACGTTCAAAAGGTTGCCAGAATCTACAGAGGGGTATGTTTTCAGGGGTGATGCCCCCTTTTCCTACCCTGAATATTTTTGCGCCGCAGGCAGGTTCAAAAAAACAAAATAATTTTTCCATGTTACTTAGAAACTTTTTGTTCTCTTGTAATTTTTTATATCTCCGACCCTTATCGAGAAAAAAAAGAAAACAGGATTCTCTGTTATTAGGTAGATGAAAATAATGTATTTAAAATATGGTCTAGGCTATGGCTTTATTTAGATACCTGTATTGTTTTATATAAAAAAAGGTTCCTGAACAAAATGGAAAAACGATTTTGTTTTTTTTAATCTACCAGCGGTGCGTCGAAAAGAAGGTCAGGGTAAGAGAAGAGGACATAACATTTGAAAAAAATATGACCCTGTAAATTCTGCCAACCGTTTGACATGTGCAATTGTGTAACTCGTATTGCGTTTCTCATATTCCAAATTGAGAGAGTTATTAATAAACACTAACAAAAATAGAAGAATATGAAACTTCAACGCCCTCTGGATCGGCAACGGAGTGTTTGCGCACCTATGTTTATCTGAAATTTCAGTTATAAAAAAAAGGAGTCAAGTTGATTGACTCCGTACTTCCCACAAATAATGATGATACCATTTTAATGTTTTCCCATTACATGAAGCTATAGTTTGAAATCTCCTCACCCACTCGCCCGCAAAAAAACATCAAGCTCACAAAAACTCTCGTAAATGGTTTCTTACGACTCCCTTTTTAGGAACTGGGACGCCACAGTATTTATCCTTCATGCTTCAACTGGACGATGCGAAACGATCAGGAGCCCTCCAAACCATCTCAAAACGCAGTTTGACCTGTTTTTATATTTTTAGTTCTTTTAATACTGCTGCGCCGCCACTCACACAATTTTTCCAAAACAGACGCGTTTTCCATTCTCGCCGCGGTATAATACTGTGCCAAAATTTCATTTAAAGCAATGCAATCATTTTCGCGTTACGCAATATAGAACGAGCAATACTCGCATGTATACATCTCAAATTCCAAGTCCCTTGGTTTCCATAATAAGCAAGGCAATGTTCGAATGGAAAGTGTATTATGCCGCTAGGTCTTTCATTCACAGGTCAATAGACAGCCCATTATCAATACAACAAGTTTTTCAGTCTTACAACCCCTCACCCCCCAACCACCCCAAATTCACCCCTACCCAAGAAAGAGTAGAAAATGATCAGGAACCCCTAGAACGCCTAAAAACGCAGTTTGAGGAATATCTGAACTTTTTTGTTTTTTGCTAATTACTCCGCCGCCTATGCACCGATTTCCAAAATTATAGGAACATTACCTACTACGACCCCACAGCATATCGCTGCCCAAATTTGATCACAGTCCATGCAGCGGTTGCTGAGATTACGAGGCTAGAAAAACGCCAACAGACAGACAGACCGACAGATAGACAGACAGACCGACGGTAATAAGAGACGTAGATTTTCGTTATATAGATGTCATAAGACGCCCAAAACGCGTGTTTTCTCAAAATCAAAAATTTTCCCGATCACACTACTCCCCTCACCTATCGGTGTGGGAAGTAAAACCAAAAAATCTCCTCCTTTCGTTTGTACATGATATCTAAGAACAGCCTGTGTATTTACAAGACTGTCAAAATTCTTGAATTGAGAGTTTCTTTTTATGTGTGTGTTGAAAATGCAACTCTATCTGTTCAGCGAAAAGCAGATCACATTGGGGTGAGGCAATCAAACTCCCGCGTCCAGAGTTTTACAGATCGCGTGCTTAGCTTCCTTATATGCGACTCCCTGACATCCTTCTATTGGGACATTACCGAAATATCCAAAATATAGGTCGTTCCAATCCATTTGTCCGATCTTCCAAGCCCCATATGCTAGTCCTTTTACTAGAGTACTCTGCGTTTCCCTAAACACACTCAAGATTATTTATTACCATTACTTTACCAGTTATTATTTAGATGGGATGCATGCCGAAAGCTCTATTATCAACTGAGATTATGATGGGACGCAGAAGGCCTCAACAATGCCTTAGATAAATGGCAAGCGTGATAGTCCTGGATAAAGACGGAAAAAATTACCCTCATAAAGCCTTCTACTAGCATAATAGTTCAGCAGATATAGTTGAGGAGCCAAAAAAATTATTATTAACCAAAAGGGTGCAGTGTGATTTATTCAATCGTTTTGTTTTATCGAAATTTCGTCAAACGACATGGCTTTTAAGAAAAGGTAAAATAATTAATGTCATGTGAAATACCTTTTTTTTATGGTCATTCTGTCGCAAACGCTGCAGCCTATGGCACTGTAGGAGCGCTGCGAGACCATAAGTGTCACTGCACATAGGATTTGAAAAGCTGCAGGTTGCAGCCGCCAGGAAAGAAATTCTCCGACAGCTCATTCCACAGCGTCGAAGTCCTCCAAGAGAAGGAATGCTGAAGGAGACTGGTTCGGGGAGTAGAGACCTCTACCTGGTAAGGATAACCTTGCAGATCCTCTCTAGTGTTCCAGCCTGTGGAGGTCCTTTGTGAGGTTAGCCGTATCGATTAGTCTAATTGCTGTCTTCTGGATAGTGTCCCGAAGCTTTAGAGAGTACATCGGAGCGCATCCTCATACATGGGAGCAATACTCCAGCGATGGTTGGATCTGTGCCTTGTAGAGCAGCAGTTGCTGCCCTGGTGTATATAGCTTCCTATAGCGGAACAAGACTCCAAGCTTCTGGGATGCCTTTTTAGTAATATTGACGACATGGTCGTCCTAGGACATGTTGTTGTTGATGTTGATCCCCAAACGCTCGACGGAAGGTGACTCGACTGTTGGGTGACCCTCCATTTCCACAGTTGGTAAGCCAACGTGAAACTTCGTTGTCAGTGTTGTGCCTGAGTTTTCTGTACGTTGAACTGTACTTTATTTACTAATTCCCTCTCGAAAATTGTTTTGATATCTAGGTTAATCTGTGAAGCACTATATTTCGAAAATCTTCGCGAAGCAGAATTTTCACCCTCTCACTTCTCGAGCGGCAACTCTCTGAGGTCGCAAACCTAGACATAGGTTCAGGGGACCAATTTCTACCATCCCACCAAATCTCAAATCTTAGGAGAAAAAGTGACATAGTACTTTTTTATAGCGTTCTTCGACTTAATACGCAATAAAATTCTGATTTTAATAAAAATCAAAAACCACCCCCTAACTTTGGGGCACTGTATAATGGAAACTATTGGTCGCATAGGAAAAATGTAACGATAAAGACCAAAATTTTGAATAATTTTATTTTCTCCATATATTATTTTTTTCGATAGCACTTACTACAGCGGCGATATTTGTCGAAAAGCGTCACAACACCTCTCACCCCACTCCCCCCACCATCGAGCAACAAACCCCAGACATCACAAATTGAATCTTGTCTTAATTAAATAACGCTGAGATAGTATCATTTCCACTAAAATTATGCGCAACTGCACATATCGGTAGTAGGTAGCGGTGTGTTCCTAAATGTCTTAATTTTTTTTTTAAATCGTTCGTTTAGTCAGCTTCAAATGATAAAGAAATGAGAATATATCATTCTTTTAGGGAAACAAAAATGTTACACGACTCTTTGATAAAGCTCTTCGTCTTAATCCGCGATGAAATTCTGATTTTATTGAAAATCACAAACCAACCTCTAACTTTGGCGCACTGTAGGACGGAAAATATTGGTCACACACGAAACATGTAAAGACCAAAATTATGCAGAATTTTGTTTTTTCCATAAATAATTTGAAGCCTTTTTTGATATCACTTACCAAAATGGCGTTATTTTTCGAAAATCGTCGCGAAGCAGAGTTTTCATTCCACAACCCCTCGAGAGACAATCCCCTGAAGTCGCAAACTTAGGTGTTGGTTCAGGGGACCAATATCTACCATCCCACCAAATTTCATTTCTTTCCGACCTTATGTTGTTAAAAAACCCCTACCGCCTGAACTATCCTGAGATCGACGAGCATCTCCTACAACTATAAACGCGTCTACCAGATCCACCCGTGTGCGGAGGTGCAAAGAGGTCACACCTGCATCATAGGGGTTACCGTATAATCTCAATTTAGAACACTGCACAACTCTAATTGTCATTCGTGAAACTAACTCCGTACGTATGCAAAAACTCGTTTTAGTAAAAAAAAATTCATTTAAAATACTTTCTCACAGCGATACGTGTAAAGTAGCAAAAATGCCAGGAGAGAATGAACTTCCGGTAGAGTGCCAGCAAAATATTTCGTTATTTTACTGCTAGCATGCTTGTAACTTCCAATTTGGCTCAGAGTTCAGTAATTTTAATTACGCTGTTAGAAGAAAACTTGAAATAGAAGAATTACGCTTTATTCACATATACACCATTCCAATTTCTACCATTTTGCAAATTGGACATTTAAATGATAACGTGTTCTGGACAGCCTTATAGGTTAGATACAATGTACATCCATTGACATTCTAACCTAATATATGATATCTATGTGTACATCAGCTGAAGGCTGAGATGCAGGAGGTAACAATGACAGTGATGACACGCCGAACAGGATTGCCACTCACTGGATAGCCTCAAATTGGCGCATGCGTACGAAATGACAAGTGCTTCAGAGATAATCGTGTGATCGATATCGCTCGGAAGTTACTGAATTAGCCTGCCGATTTTCATCATCATCATAGTCACAATGTCTTAACAGACATGTTGTGAACTCGTAAAATGTACTCATTTTACGAGTTTCTCGTGGGATATCTTTGAGATCTTTAATGAAGTAGTTTCCCATTTGCTTTCTGCATCCTCATGCCGTTGGCCAGATGTATCTACTGGTTCATCCGCCTTTAGGGACAATTTCTCACCCGAAGGACAAGAAGGCGTCCTGACTCGTCTCAACTCGTCCACCCAAAGCTGTTGGTTGAGAAGAGGTTACTGCTTACACCGACAGTAGTTCGGTTCCTTTTTGTCGCCTTTTATGACACGCAGGATATACGATGGGAGATATTCTGACCCGCCCCCACACGGGGGCCTCCGATTTTCAATCGATTGGTAAGTGTTGTCCACTAGTTTCATGATAGCATCTGTAGTCCCTTTCTCATTTCTGAAGCCGAATTGGTCATTCGTTATTATCTGATTTCTGTCCACATACTGTACCATCGGATCTAGCAATCTATATTCTATTATCTGAGGGAAGCTAGGTGTAATGTGTATTTGTCTGTAACTTTCTGGATTTTGGATCACGGTGTTATAAAAAAATGGAGTTAAGTTGATTGACCCAGTACTTCCCACACGTAATGGTGATGCCTATTTATTATTTTCCCATAGCATGAAGCTATAGTCTGAGATCCCCTTGCAACCAAATCATCCCCCGCCCACCCAATATGTGTGTGGTATGTGAATTTTTTGTGCAGATGTTACTGGTGCTACAAAATAACATTTCAGTAATTAACTGAAGTTCCTGATCCACCTAATACGCTAACGTGAAACTTGATATCGTAATATCGAACATTCTCGCAAAAAAAAAAATTGGTTGCCGAAGGAGATAGAACTTATAGGAAACAGATAATGGATGGGGTAGAAAATTTGATGAATTACCAACCAATATATACTTTTCGCCTTCCACACTGACAGGCAAAAGGAGTATTACAATCGTGAAGAAAAGCGAATCTGAGGAAAAACGTCTCTTGGACGTTTTATGATATCTATGTATGTAAAAAGATCGTGTCAGTAATTTCCGTCTGTCTGTTGTACGTCTGTTAGCTATTTGCTGTCTATCTGACTTGTGCCACACAGAAAAATGAATTCTTGAACGAAGAATATACAGGGTGTCCAATATCTCGTAAGGTATACCTGGTAGAACAAAATGTTAAATAGAGAAGTTATTTGGTTGATTAAGACACATATCCTAAAATTATTTTGAAATATACAGGGTGTTGCGGGAAAGCAAGATAAGAATCAAATAGATTTTTTTTAAATGGAATCACTATCTTTATTTACCCTCATTCAACCGATCCCAGAAATACGTTAGTATTAAATAAAAATTAAATAAAAATTAATGATGCAAACTAAATGAGATTAACAAAAATAATGGTTCCATTTAAAAAATCAAGTTGGTTATTATCCTGCTCTCCCACAACACCCTGTGTATTTTAAAATCGTTTTAGGATATGCGACTTAGACAAGCAAAAAGCTTCTGTATTTTACATTTCCTTTTATCAGGTATATCCTACTAAATGGACACCCTGTATACTTTCATTCAAGCATAGCATATCTTTCTATATGCGCAAAGCTGTAATAATCTTAAACCAATAGTGTGATGTTTTTGACGATATGGGGTTATATTGAGTAAATATTTTCAATTCAAAACTGGGAAAATCTTGAAAGCAAAAATACCGAAATCTTAAATCAAGTATACGATGATCTTCAAAATCTACTTCTCCCCCTGGTACCCTCAGCCATCCAGGGTCCTCCCCTTAAAAAATATTAAAGACAAGGGGTATCGAGTAATATCTTGTTTGAAAGGTATGTCTATGTCCTTTAGTCTCACATTCGATTTTTTTTAGTCCGCCGATTTGTTTTCAAAAAAATTAGAAAAATGTTTGGGTATCCTCAAATAGAAAACAAAAATGTTACTGTTTAGTGCAATAATAGTTCAAAATGTTGCCCGTTATTGGCCAAACAATGCTATAGGTGATGTTCAAATGCCTGACGGACCTCTGGTATTATACGCAAACTTAGTTTTTTCGTAAAATTTTAAGCATAGTATCAATAAAATAAGAATTTATATGACGCCTAATATTTTTGCAAAACAAAAACGGACAAAAATACTTAGTGAATTTTAAGCTTGCTTATGAGAAAAAGTTTCTTTTTTAACCTTTTTCATTACGAAAATATTACGCCTCAAACAAATTCTTATTTCATTTATCTTCTGCTTATTACTTAAACGAAAACATTGGTTTGTGTATGAAATCAAAGGCTTCAGGATTTTAAATAAAATAATGACTTCATTTATGTGTCAAAGGCTGTAGGGTGTTATTTGGAAAAAAATTTGGGGATCAATTTTAGAGTTTGAAGTACAAAAAAAAGTTTTTTCGAAAGCATGGTATGATAGGTCTTTGAGTATACTTGGAAGTCCCACTTATCTTTATTTCTTATAACTTTTTTAGGGAATACAAAGCCGCATCAACCGTGCAGGGTTATTAGCGACTATAGCGGACTAATCAGATTAGTTTGTAGTAACTAGTAGCTTTTAGGAATTTTATAGTAGTCCTATACTGTTCTATAAGGGCACTTCTAAGGTTTGTTGGCACTTCACAAGTCACTCTTTCACTAATAAACTCTCAACAGTAATACGTGTTGGACGGTTAGTCTGATATCTGTTTTTTGTTACGAAAATATTACGCCTCAAACAATTCCTTATTTTATTTACCTTAAGGTTATGATTTTACAAAAAAAAAGGTTTATGCATAAAATCAAAGGCACTAAAAGAATTTGAATGAAATAAGGACTTAATTTGTTTAAGAAAAACAATTAAGTGCTATTTGAAAAAAAGAAAAAAAGAAGTTGGAGGTGAGTTTTGAGGGTGGAAGTACAAAAAAATGTTTCGAAAGCATGGTAGGTCTTTGAGAACTCTTGAAATACCCACTCCTATTATTTATCTCTTTTTATTACGAAAATATTACGCTTCGAATAACTATTTTATTAATCTTATGCTTATGCCTTTACTTAAAAAGTAGGTTTGCGTATAAAATCCAAGGTACCAGAAGATTAAACGAAATAAAGACTCAATTGGTTTAGGGAAAACGATTGAGTTCTATTTGACAAAAGAAGTTGGAGGTGAGTTTAAAGGTTGAAACACAAAAAAATGTTCTAAAATCATTATATGATAGACCCTATAGACTATAAAAAAATACCATTCAGCCTTTGTTTGTCTTTTTTTTGTTACGAGAATATCACGTGTCAATGAAATTCTGGGAGACCCGGTATAGATGAGACATCTACCCTCCAGAAGCTGCAGAGTGCGTTGTGGAGAACGAGAGATCGAATTTACTGGAACAATTCATTCCCCACGCTCGTGCTTGTGCATGTTAATAAGCCCGACTTAGTCCTATTTGACCACCAACAAAAGACGAGTTTCGTTATCAAGTTTTCGGCATCTGCCGAGGTGAACATCATCTTGGAGAAGGAAAAGCGGACCAAGTATCGGGAGCTTCGGGCAACTTCGCAGGCTTTGGCTGCACTACATTGTTAGCCTGCTAGTTATGGTCATTGGATCCCTAAATGCAATGAGGAGTAAGCTGCTCCTCTGCCCAGCGGCGTACGTTTTGGTCACAATAATACCGAAGGCTCCAAAAAACATTTTATTGGTATAGAAAAATGTAAACAATTAATATCGAGAAACCCAAAAAGGTGCAGCCTTGTGTGTGGGATGTGAAAAGAAAACTAAAATTAACATAAAAGTATGAGAATATACACAATGATATTAAAAACAGTTATACTTATTTCAAAGGTTCAATCTCTGTTTGTTGTAGTCAAACGCTGTTCATCAAACGTATTTTCAATATACGCCGGTGTTCCTCAGGGATCTGCCCTATCCCCTACACTGCTTCTGCTGTACATCAATGAGCTGCTGGAAATAACATCCAATTCAATCTACAGCTTCGCAGATGACAGTACATTAATCTCGTGCATGGAAACAGGCAAGCCACTATCATCTCAGGAGACAGACGGTACGTTGGCGACAGCAACATGCCTTACAGATTAACGAACATATCAAAACAATTGTCGAGTGGGGATTAGTAAATAAAGTATAGTTTAACGTACAGAAAACTCAGGCAACAACACTGACAAAGAAGTCTCAGGTTGGCTTATCAACTGTGGAAATGGAGAGTCACCCATTAGTCAAGTCACCTTCCGTCAAGCTTTTGGAGATCAACATCAACAATAACATGTCCTGGCACGAGCACGTCATTTTATCCCAGAAGCTTGGATTTTTGTTCCGCTGTAGGAAGCTGTGTATACCAGAGCAACTACTGCTGCTCTACAAGGCACAGAAACGCAGATCAGATTATCGTTGGTGTATTACTCCCATGAGTGGGGATGCGCTCCGAGGCATTCCCTAAATCTTCTAGTTATTATCCAGAAGAGAGCAATAAGACTAATCGATACGCCTAACCTCACAAAGGACCTCCACAGTCTGGATCATATGATTCTGTCACAGAAGATGTTCTAGTGAGCTCTCCCAGACAATAACACCAAACGCCTTCCTAACGAGGAACACTAGAGAGGCTCTGCGGGCTCATACTTACCAGGTCGAGCCTGTACCAGTCTCCTCCAATGATCCTTCTTTTGGAGAACTTCGAAGCTATGGAATGAGCTGCCGGGGAATTTGTTTCCCGACGGCTACAACCTGCAGCGTTTCAAATGTTACGCTCACAGAGACTTATCCTCTCACAGCGCTTCTACAGCGCCATAGCCTTTGCGGGAGGCTGACCATAAAAAAACCTCCAATCGTATTTCCTCGCAAGCGTCTGTCAATGGTTAGCAAACAATGAGGTATAGGGTATAATAAATAAAAAATAATTTCATTTATTTTTATATAAATTAATCGATTTAGATAGTCTGCTGTATAGTTTTGAGGGCTACATTTAATTTGAATTTATATAGCAATGCGCATTATATAGAGCTACATTTTTGTCATAGGGTATTCAAATTTCACCAGAATAATTTTTTGTTCAGCTCAGAAGGGTGGCACTTACGTCTTGACGAAATTGCCACATACGCTGTACTATAATTCACTTCTTGACTGATAGACATATTTTTCTGATCAGTTAAAAGGTACTTATATGTAGATGCCAACGACTGGTTTACTCAGTGCCCTTAACCATGGCTACGGTGCCAATAACTATGTGAAATCCCAGTTTTCTATTAAACTGAATTTATCGTGGAGTTAGTTTGCAAAAAAATAATCAACAAGCAAATTCAAAATTGCCAATGCTTCTTGACTGCACGTTACCATAAATGTCGCTTGTGTACTTAACCTATTAAGCTAAAGACATCTTATCCTTAAAGTGCCAACAACTGTACCCAAACCTCCAAGCTGTAACATATTTCAAGTACGTTTAACTTTGAAGCACATCATTCTTGAATGTCCACACCTCTCCCATGCTCGTATACCGTGCGAAACACGGCAGACTTTTCGTGAATGTTTCAGCAATCAGGAAATGTGTAACAGACTATTAAAGTTAATAAAGTGCTCAGGGCTTTTTAAATCTCTATAGATCTGTGTCACGTGACTAATAACTCCAGAAGTTGATGCCGCTAAACATAACAAAAAAAAAAACTGTACCCGTTACCCTAGTCAATGTGTGATTTCTGCTGGGCGTGGCAGAGGCTCCCGGACTAATAAGAGGACACCTCAAAATAAACTTGCCGAAAATGAAACGGAAGCGGAAATAGAGACAGAAACTATCG
The DNA here is from genome assembly GCA_951848785.1 of Callosobruchus maculatus. Taxonomy (NCBI): domain Eukaryota; kingdom Metazoa; phylum Arthropoda; class Insecta; order Coleoptera; family Chrysomelidae; genus Callosobruchus; species Callosobruchus maculatus. Next base: position 6,822,097 of record CATOUR010000033.1, read on the forward strand.
TCACGGCCGCCATTCCTGGAATGCTCTAGACTAGAATGCATTTTGTCTATATGCGGAAAACCCTACACCATTATGTGGAATAGTTTTAAGCCCCAAACAAAATTCGTCTGCTACAAACCATTTAATTCGTTTACTACCAGTTTTGGTAATAGCGCTAGAGCAAACTTATGTAATTTCGTATTGCGAACTACTTATACGTTATATGTATGTATATGTATCTTAAACAATGCAACAAAATTTAAGGTATCCTGTGATCAACGATAATATATACAAGCCTGACAAGTGTAGCAAGAGACTTGGCAATTTCGCCGCTGTCTCACACGCACACGTTATTTCATATCCTCTCGTCTCTTGCTATCCTTGTCTATTTCATATTTCTCACGGCTCTTGTTATACATGTTTCATAAATTTGAAAATCATTGAAGCTTATCTTTCGAATTGACGAAACTTATCCATGTCGGATCATGTTTTCTGTAATGTCGGGGCCAATTTTGATCTCTGCGGGATCACAGCGTTAATGTTATGAGAGAAAGAGGGGAAACCGTTGTGGTGATCCAAAACGCGCTCCTGGTTGCCAGACGTTAGAACGTACCTTTAGCGGTCACGTGACTGAAGATGGACATTGACGGCATCGACGAATGATTTATAAAAAATTGTAAGATCTGAGTATGAGTGTAATTAGTCGATGAAGTTCAGATAAGTAATCTATTTGATTATTACTACATCATATATTGTTCAGATATTTTGATATTTGTCAGATCATGAGTGACTTTTCATATAGCAAATAGTTCCATGTTCATTTTCAATCTGTGACTCAAAGCTACAGTTCTGTGATGCCTTTTGTTTTTGCTTTGTCACTTGGTAGTCCTTGGAGACTCGTTGCCATAGTTTGTTTATTGATTACGGGTGGGGATTGTTTTTGAAAAAGGGAAGAGTTCAGTCACCAAAATTTACACAATGCATTTTGCAGTCTTTTTCACGAATATTTGCAGGTATGTTTTCTTTTGAGTTTGTATTATTAACTAATATAGTCTGGCTACAATATTTAAAGTGTTTGACAACGTATACTATACATCCTGCTTTTGAGACGATACTATATGGCGTTGGATCTCTGATTTCCGTCAACTCTAGGTATTAGGTCCTGGAGCTTACAGCTTGGTGGTGTTTAGGTGTATTTATTTAAATCCTTACTGATATCTTTTTATTTATACATGATATTTATTTACGGAAGGTCGATAGCCCGGCAATAACCCAGGTTGGGCCTATTCCAATTATCTCCTTTATTTACTCCTTTATATGGTTGGTTATATTTATTTATTTATATATGCTGATATTTTACATTTTTTCACATCCTATCCATATTTCTCTCCCTGGCGTTGAACAAAGACCTAGCCCACTATGTATTATTACTATTATTTATCATTTAGACTGTGAATTGTTATAACCACTTCTTTATTATACAATATCAATAATAAGAGCCAGTTTACCACTTATTAAGACATTTTTGAATCGTATATTTCAACATATCAATATAAATACTTCACCAGTAAAATATATGGAATACAAAGCACTCATGATTTGATAAATACAAGAATCAAGTAATAAAACCATACCATAAACACTCAGCACTCATGATTAATAAATACAAAACAAATGTTAAGAAACAAATAATAAAAAAACCATATCATAACATTTCTATGTTTTGATTTCATTCTCTATGAGTTGGTACACATGCATGCTAAAAGAATCTGGTTAGCATGGGCACACACACAACATTGGGTTCTAAATTCCACCACTAGACGTCTTGATCACTTTGGCTATTTCTAAATTTGGTATCGGTTTTGACAGTGACCTCTTGCTCACTACATCGTCTACCACGACAAAGGAATTCGCGACCAGAGAGGAAGTCTGCTAACCAACTGCACAGTTTAACGGAAAGTCTATGGAACGGAAGCTTGTTTAGGAGAGGCGCATGCCACAGATGATCGAATGGCTCTAGAATATCGAGAGCCTCGCCAAACGAATGGATCAGTTTGCTCCAGACATGTGTGGTGCAAGCCAGGAGATCTCTAATTGATTCTTCTTCCTTACAATATATTTCTTTCTGTCTATCTTGCTTTGGTCATTTTAGTTCGTCACTCGCTTTATTGAATTTATTTTTAGTTACTGTACTTAGTTTTGTTCTTAGTGAAGAGTTGTGTTTTTCCAAATTTAATGCTTCTTCTGATAACGCAAAACTTCCATTAATGTCTTTTGAACTTTTATTGGTCCCAATCGCTCCTTAGAACAACACGATGCTTCTATTGATTTCTAGATTGCATGCTTTTCTTCTGTTATTAGCCCTAAAAAGTGGCAGAACTACTTTATTTGTTGTATTATTCATCTTTGGTGTTAATGCTGGTAGCTATTTCTCGCCTTCCTTTATACACTACCATGATTTTAATTTTACCATCACGGTAGTTAAATTTTTATTTAATTAGTACAGTGTTAGGTGCATGCGCTATTTGCTATTCCTGACTTGCTTGTCTGTGCTCTCTGGGTGTTGAGCGAGAATCAAGAAGCATAAACAAAAATTGACTGAGTATTACAAAATTATCTGAGAAGACTCTGAAGTAATTTACAAAGAACCTCACTGGTATCGCCGGAAATTCAAAGAAGCAGATTATATTTCCAGCAACAAGAACGTGTATACAAGCCTTAGACCAATACGGCAGCCTCTCATAAGAAACAGAAGAACTAAAATTGGACACAACAAACCTGGACACAAACATGGAACGCAGCGACCATTGAACGGCCACGTCAGTAAAAACCGACGCCGCTGTACAAGAGCGACCGGTCAGAAGCACTGTAACCAGGAGAAGCCATGAAGAACGACACGTCATCAAGAACTGACGCACTCAGCAGAACGCGGCATCGACCAATCAGATCAAGCCACGAAAAACGACACGTTAGCTAGACGAGAATAAAAAACAACGAAACGAACATGTTCGACAGTTCACCAATTCACTCAAAACTGTATAAACAATGAAAGTCTGAAACAGCCCTTTTGAAACAGCATCGATGCTTCTGATTTTTCTAATAACTCTATGATCTGCATATCTGATAGAAAGGTTTTTCTCTAGACTCTTCAGAGAGAGTAAAAGAGAGCAGTTTAGAGTTGCAATCTTTTGTTCCATTTACTGCTGATTCTATGAAAAAGCTGAACAAATAGTGGCGGAACAAGGGTGGTGTATTTCATATGCACGACATTGTTCTATTTTTTGAATACAGTTGGCATAGGTATTAATTAGCTTTCCTTTACTTTTTACGCGTAGTGTATACATTCTACAACTTGAAATTGTATTGTGCTGAATACTTGCACTAATACCCTCGAAAACAATACAGCATTGTAGCGAAAATGTATGTACCTCATCGCCTGCAACGAAATAATAGTACAAAAAAAAGCTTGATTGAAGGTTTTGCTGAATTTTCGCGGGAACTTCGTTGTACGTGAAAGTATACATAATGTGAAACTATATAGCGTATCTTGGTGCAAAGATAACCTCTTCCACGACACAGGGTAAGCTACCCAGTTATTGGGACTTCAAACAGGTTTCTTACATTTGGATGTACTTTTGAAAGGCTTATATACCAAACGTGTTATTGAAATTATAGAAGTATACCTTCAACATTCTACTTCCACAAAACACAGTAAGGAATATGAAGTGGGGACCTATTTCCATGGAAATCAGTTTAACATGAAAAATTGCTAAAATTCCAGTTGTTGCCACTCATTGTTTCCCAGGTATTGGAACTCGTGGGCTAGTATATTATTCATCTCTAGATACTACTCATATGTCATTAATTTTCACAAATATCTATTTTATCTCATAAATCAAGATTCTTCAATTCTGTCGTGTAAATTAATAAACCTGTAGACCAAATACTGAGCAACTCATTGAAAGAATAACAAATATGTTAAAAACAAATAACATACAAAAAAGTATAACATAATAATAATTTATTGGTGTTTTATACACAAATATGTGTTTACACACGTCATTCAAAGAATAAATAAGAAAATTTAAATCACAAATTCATGTGCAGGATATGTGCTTACATAAGTCATTTAAAAAAATACATATAAATAAATAGGTAAATCACAAACAAATGAACGAACAAACAATACAATAATACATAAAATAAAAATCATACAGTCATGTCGCTAAAGTTGTTTTCTAAACTCTTCAATAGAGGAGAAAGCTTAATAGTAAAGATTTTAAAACAAATTTAAATTTTTTATCATCAAGATGATGACATATCACAGGTAGCTTATTAAAGAACCTAACACCGAAATAATTTGTGCCACATCTGGTTTTAGTCAGCCTAGTGTACTGAGGGATTATTTCAAGGTTCGATCGTGTATTGTATTGGTGGACATCTCTTGGGGTTGAATATTCATTGAGGTGTTTCTTTACATATATCAGACATTCGAGTATATATGAGCATGGAGTCGTCATTATTTTTAAGTCAATATAAGCTTGTTTACAACAATCTCTATACTTTAAGTTTGAAAGGATTCTCACAAATCTTCTTTGAATTGCAAACACTTTGGATGCATGAGGTGAGTGACCCCAATTTAGTATACAATACTGCATATTTGTGTGAGAATAAGCAAAATAAGCAGTCATCAAAATTTTTTTTGAAACAGAGCTGTTCAGGCTACGTATCAGGAAAGTGATCTTGGACAATTTTTGAGATAACTTAGTTAGGTGAGGTTCCCAAACAATGCTATGGTCGATGAGTAGACCCGAGAATTAAACTGGCTCTACTAACTTACTATTATGGTGTCTGGTACTAAGTACTAGGGTTTGAGATTTATTAACATTCAGAGATAATTTATTTTCAGCAAACCAGTTCTCTAAATCTAATTTGTGTCATCACATCATCTAAATTATCACTTGTATTTATAGTTATAGTGTCGTCAGCAAATAATATACACTTATTTGAGTTAACTTTAGGAAGATCATTGATGTATATCAAAAAAAGGTCCTAAAACAGTTCCCTGAGGCACACCATGTTTAATTTTAATATTGTTTGACTGCTGGTTCTGACATTTAACGTATTGCTGTAGGTTCGATAGATAAGAAGATATAAGAGATACACTCGGAGATACACATATCTTCATTGAGTCCGTATGCTGATAATTTATTCAAAAGAATACTATGGTGGACACAATCAAAAGCCTTTGTCAGGTCATAAAAGTTGGCTACAATGAACATCTTCTTTTCGAGACCATTATTAACGGATGTAATGAAATCATTGACTGCTGCAGATGTAGACAAAGCTTTACGATAGCCAAACTGGCTACTGCAAAAAAAATTATTGCGTTCAAAGTACTCGTTTAACTGATCCTTTAGTAATATCTCAAACACTTTTCCTATTACAGGGATAACCGATATTGGGCTGTAGTTAGAGGGGTCATTGACTGAACCTGATTTGAAAATTGGGACTACTTTAGCTAATTTTAGATGGCCAGGAAATATTTTACTTACTATACACATATTGATTAATTTAATTTTAATTAACATGTTGGTAAGTTTAGTTAGTTTAGTTGAACATTTGTTGTAGATTGAACTTATCATGTGCTTGTTGTTAAAAAATCATCAAAGAACAAAATATACTCAAAACAGTTCAAAGGATCACCCTCTATATTTTTGCCGCATGTTTATCGTATAACCAGAGGGGCTTAATGTGCTTCCGCCCCTCGAATTAATTTCGCTACCTTTATACCTCCAGAAAAATATTAACACCATAAAGATAATAAGTGGTCGGTGACCCAACCACTAGAGTCTCATCAATTTAAATCCTTGCTATTCTTCTCAATATAGGTTTTCAATTTGACACTTATACTGTCGGCAACTGTTAGGGCAACTGAGCCCTGACCACTTCACTGCCAAAAATGAGTGAGCTGCTTCGCAAAGGTTTTCCAATATTTTCGTACTATACTATATGGAAATATATACAAACGAGAGGTATAAAAATGTCAACGCAAGAGCACGTATTTTTGTTCCATTTTTTCCGCTATGCTGGTGTAAAATTAAAATAAATATATCAATGGGGAAACATTCCACACTAATAGTATTTGGCATAACAAAGCAGAAAATTCGAAAACACATATTATTGTGACTGTTCTGTGCTTTAAAAATCAGCTGCAATTCAACAAAAAATAACAAAAAAATCATTGTCATATCGCAATGGAAACAGAAAGAAGGCATGTACAACTAGCTAGCTGTGTTGAATTTGATTGATAATGATATACATGCCATATTCCCAATCCCTCGCTTCCATTAGTGATTTATTTTTGTTTTTAAACGCCCTTTGTTCGGAAACCCCAATACTCCCCTCTGTTGTTGTGCAAATATCCCTTTCACTTTTCTCTGGTAAACATCTGAGCTCTAAGCGCCGTCGACAAAAATTAATTGGAAGGTTTTGGAGAGATTTCAGCGTGCGTCACTCTGGTATATACCGATTGTTACAGTTTTTTAAAAGAACTCTTTTCTGTTTGTGGAAATCTTTTGTCATTCGTCCTATAGCTGCGTATGCTTTCAGCAGCAGCATCGATGCTTTCGGACATACAGACAATCGATTTTTAAAATGGAGGACGCACTTTTCAAGAGAAGCTCTACCCCATTCACAGGAGGGCGGGCATTTGACGTATCGAGCTAGATTATATCCGATTTTGAAGGGCAAACATTCGAAAAACTGGACGGAATATAGAAATCTTTCGCAGGGCGCTTACGCTAGTGCTAAATGATTCTATGATTTATTAGGGACCTCAGAAAAGATGCAAAGCATAATGAAACTCTTGCAATTGAAGGGTCCAATGCACATTTTCATCAATTATAGACTATCAGTGCTATCTATGTGAACATTTTGTTAGCTTTCTGGTAGTGTATCTAAAATGGTTGCAAGATGTACCTAAGTGATTATACAGGGTTATTCACGTTATTCGACACGGAGCGTTATGGCTAAAGTATTTGATAAAAAAGAAAATAATAATTTTGGATGAATAGAAACCCATAAAGGCTACATTTTAAAAATACTTTCATGTTATACAGGGTGTCCTGAAAGCACGAAATGTATCACAGTTATGTTTTTTAAATGGAACACCCCGTATGCTATTGGACACTAAGATTCCTTGGTGAATCCTATTGTGACTTTATGTATCATACATGGGACTTAACGCGAACCGTTTAGGTGCAAATCACCATTTTCGGTATAAGTAGATATCAGGAAAAAATTGAATATCGCAGAGATTATAAAATTTGGAAGGCTGTGACTTTGCCGTATTACTAAGCATAAAATGCGTCAGCTTTGATGAGACTGTCAAATTTAAATTACGTTTATGCTTGGAGAAACTGGTCGATAAATTAAGGAAACTTCGAATAAACGTAGAATTTGATAACCTCTCTAATGATATAAGGTTATGAATGTCAATTTCTGGTAGTTTTCATTTTATTTTAGGTTTTCAAACACATCGGCGTTTTTCAATTTTCCTACCTATAAGCAACGTAGAAGGCCATGAAATATAAACAAAAACCTGTTGAGGTAGAAGGAAACAACTAATTTAGCTAAAAGATACACACGAACTAGACTAAAGGGACAAAAATATAAAAATTACTCACAACAAGCAAAGTCTAACCAGAAACAACGGCGGTAACATATCTTTGGACAGAGAGAAGCTGGAGTATGGCAGAAATGGATTTTTTCATGGTCTACTAGCTACTGCAATGTACTAAAGTTTGGCAATTTCCAAAACCACTAAAAATTTTGAAATAAAATAAAAGCTATTAGAGAATGTTGTAAGCAGTTTATTATTTTCATAATAAAATTTCACATTTAAGGATATAAAAACTCAAGTCAAAAGTATCTCTGACTGGAGTTCTGAAAATTCTTCAGTACCTATTAGCAGGATCGCAGAAAATGAAGAATGAATTAAAATTTGTTCAAATTATAAAACATAACTTAAATGGCAGAAAATTTAAATCTGATTTGTCAGTATTCCTTTTTTGCAATATTGTTAATAGATATTGAAAAATAGAAGGGCCCCAGTCAGAGGTATCGACTTCGACGCAACTTAGTACTTCTTTACACCATTGCATATGATTGATAGTTGCGTGCTGGAGCAACAGTCGCTGGTTGTTTTTGTTTCATATCAGGGTTTTTAATTGTCTTGGAAATTTTTAACCTTTAGTAAATTGCGGTAGCCAGTAGACTGTAAAAAATATCTATTACTGCCATACTCTAGCTTCTCTTTGACCTTAGAGATGTTATCGCAGTTGTTTCTGGGAAAGTTGGTTTGTTGTAAGGAATTTTTATAATCTTGTCCCTTTAGTCCTGTTCTACTTGAACAGGTTTTTGTTTATATTTCATGGCCTGCTAAGTTGCTTATAGGTAGGAAAATGAAAATCGCCGATTTGTTTGAAAATTTAAAATTAAATGAAAACTACCAGAGATTGATATTCACAACCTTATATCATTAGAAAGGTTATCAAATTCTACGTTTAACCGTATAAAAAAATTAGGCATTCCCATTTGAAAAAATCAAAAAAAAATCAAGTTATCGCTGATCGAAGTTTCCTTAATTAATCCACCGATTTCTCCAAGCATAAACGTAATTTAAATGAAGCATTTTGTGCTTAGTAATACGGCAAAGCCACAGTCTTCCAAATTTTATAATCTCTGCGATATTCAATGTTTTCCTCATATTAAATGGTGGTTCACACCTAAACGGTTCGCTTTAGGTCCCATATATGATACATAAAGTCACACTAGAATTCACCAAGGAATGTGAGTATGCAATAATATATGGGATTTCATTCAAAAAAACAAAACTTTGATACATTTCGTGTTTTTGGGACACCCTGTATAACATGAAAATATTTTTAAAATGTAGCCTTTATGGGTCTCTATCCATCCGAAATTATTATTTTTTTTTTCATCAAATACTTTAGCCATAAGGCTCCGTGTCGGATAACGTGAATAACCCTGTATAAGCACATGAGTTTTTTAAAATAGTTCTCAGTTCAGTGCAACAAGTGCCTAAGTTCAGCCAAATATTAGATAAAATATTTTCAATGGAAGATGAGCCTAAGTATACGGTGTGTTAGTCACTATATGAATGTCCACTTCAACGCAAAAAAATGCCTGCTTACCATCGATGCTTCCGGACCTATAGACAATCGATTTTTGAAATGGAGGACGCATTTTACAAGAGAAGCTCTACCTAATTCACAGGGGGAAGGCATTTGATATATCGAGGTCCATTATATCCGATTGTGAAGGGCAAGCATTCGGAAAACTGGACGGAATCTAGAAATCTTTCGCAGGGCGCTGACGCTAGAGCCAAATGAGTACTAACCTTCTCTGATTCATTAGGGATTTTAAAAAAGATGCAAAGCATAATAAAAGTCTTACAATTATTTATAAATTATTTTTATACAAACTAGATATTTATAAGGCCTATATTTTAAAATAACAGTAATTCTAATTTAGCTATTATTTTGACTCCATTATAATTACTTAGTCAATAATTGATTGGTGATTTATTTGTCAACAGCGCGGTTTTCTGCATTCACGTCCTAGACGTCAGAGGTTCTCAGATAAGTCAAATGGTAATAGTTGGGGGACCAGCGGCGAATTTTCGTGGATAATTATACTGAGAACTTACAGTTTCTTGTAGATTAGTAAACTGGTGTTAGCTGAGGCGACTGAGTGACCTGAAATTTTGGGAGTCTGCCTATACCGCACAAATATTCCGAGGTATTTTACTGAAGTTAAAAATTTGCAGATAATTGACGAAAAAATGACTGAAAAATATGTGTGACCTAACATATTAGCTGCGCGGTTGATCATTCAAGAAAGACTGGTGAATCGCACTGTTTCGCTGAACCTGATATTAATTTTCATGACAATATTATGAAAATTATAAAAATAAGTGATCGGTTGATGCGGATGCAGATTGTTTGTACTTTGGCAGTAGAGCACAGAATCTTTGACAACAATTTCGGTGAAACATCGAATTAGCTTCCAGTGTTTTTGGCAATTGAAAGCCAGATAATTTGTTTTCGTGTCGCCAATACACTTTTGTACTTTCCCAAAGCTTATTCGCCGAATAATACTAATGGTTTACATTTCTTGGAACAGAATAAACAGGATGACATTTTGAATCACATGCGACCGAACATTAGGAAGCTATTAGAAGACACCGCTACTGTTTGTATAGATATAAAAAGCCGTTGAAAATCTTACAAAAAAATAATTGCGCCGCTGTTATTTATATATTTCACTTGAGTTTGAATGTCAAAAGGCTAATCCCAAGATTTCTTTGGCTTAAGGGTCTGGGGTATAGCGCGCGAAATTGAGAATCCAAGAAAAGACGTATTCCCGTGTTAGCGAGGAGGCGTGGCCACCTGTTCCCTTTCTCTAGTATGCGTGTCTAAGATGAGGGCAGATAAGTCCAAAAATCCAAAGGTAAGGTCAAAAGGTCCAAAGGTAAGTTCCAAAGGTCACTATAAAAATGAATTTCGCATTTCTAAGCTCCTGAAGTTACCTCTAAACTTACAGTAATGACTAAAAGAGCAAATTGAAGAAGAAATCTTGCGCTTGGGCAGCTATTTAGCCTTTTTACTTCCCACACCGATAGGTGAGGGGAGTATTGTGATCGCGAAAATTTTCGATTTTGAGATAATACGTTTTTTGGGCGTTTTATGATGTGTACATAACGAAAATCCACGTCACTCATTTCCGTCGGTCTGTCTGTCGGTCTGTCTGTCTGTCTGTCTGTCTGTCTGTCTGTCTGTCTGTCGGTCTGTCTGTCGGTCTGTCTGTCTGTCTGTCTGTCGCGTTTTTCTACCCTCGTAATCTCAGTAACCGCTGCATGGATTGTGATGAAATTTGGGCAGCTGTATGCTGTGGGGTCGTAGTAGGTAATGTTCCTATAATTTTGAAAATCGGTCCATAGGCGGCGGAGTAATTAGCAAAAAACAAAAAAATTAAATATTGCTGAAACTTCGTTTTGTTGCTTCCATAATAGACTGTCCACTGACCTGTGAAGGAAGACCTGGCGACATAAATAACTTTTTTAGGTCCATCCGAACATTGCCTTTGCCTATTACAGAAAGCAAAGGACTTAGAATTTTTTTGATGTAAATATACGAGAGTATTGCGTCAGATCGTTGTAACGAAGAAACTGTTGAATTGATTTTAATGAAATTTTGAAACGGCATTACTACCATGGCGAAGATGGAAAACGCGTATGGTTTTGATAAATCATGCCAGTGGCGGCGCAGAAATAATAAAAAAAACTAAAAATATAAAAACAGCTCAAACTTCGTTTTTAAGCGTTTTAGAGGTTCCTGATCATTTTCTGCGGCTTTTTTTGGGTGGGGGTGAAATTGGGGTAGTTGGGGGGTTGGGGGTTGAAAAATTAAAAAAATTCTTGTACTCATAATAGGCTGTCCACTAACCTGTGAAGGAAGATCTAGCGACACAAATCACCTTTTTAGGTGCATCCGAACATTGCCTAGCCTATTACAGAAACTAAGGACTTTGAATTTTCTGTATATTATACGAGAATTTATTGGTCTAAATCGTTTTGTATTTTGTAACGTGGACACTATTAAATTGATTCTAATGAAATTTTGACACAGTATATTGTTACCGTGGTGAGAATGAAAACGCGTATGTTTGTTAAAAATCTTGTCAGTGGCAGCGTAGCAATAATCAAAGAACGCGACAAGTATGAAAGCAACTCAAATTCGGTTTTTAGATGTTTTAGGGGTTCCTACCAGTTTTTTGGGTGGGGGTGAAAGTGAGGTGGTTGCGGGGGGTGAGGGTTCTAAAACTGAGGAGTTTGTGGTATCGATAATAGGCTGTCCATTGACCTGTGAAGGAAAGACCTAGCGGCATAAGACAATTTGGGGGGGGGGGTGTTGGCAGTTATTTGGTTGCAAGGGATCTTAGACTAAAGCTTCATGCTATGGGAAAATAATAAACTGGTATCAGCGTAATGTGTGGGAAGTACTGAGTCAATCAACTTGACTTCATTTTTTTATATCGTGTTTGGTTGTTAAATTAGAGGCATTTATAGGAAGTATGATTTTGCATTGCGAGTTTTTTTGCACATTAAAAAACTTTTTAGAGAAAATCGAAAATAGCTGCCACTCATTAAGGTCTTTACTATCGCTTTCTGAAATATTATATATGTAGTTTGAGAATAGAGTGTGTTATGCGAGAAATTGTGAGTCCGTGTTTTACATGGCAAATACGTATGTATAAATGTGTGTATCCAGGCCCCTCAAGTAACACTTAACCTGTAATTATTTTATTTGTTACATTAGTGTTTGAAGGGAAAAGATTGATAAGCTTATTTTATGAATGTTGTTAGAAATAAAATCTTATTAAACAACCGAGAATAATATACCAAGAATGAACTATTTTTATAGTTTTGAAGACTGCATATTTTTCACAGTTCCGGGCGACTACAGGAACAAACTTAATTATATTGCATCAAATAGAGGAAACATCTTGAATATGCGTTTTTTTTTTGTTCTTAGATATCTCTCAGGCGCCCTAAAATTAAAATGTTTGCTATCTTCTCCCAAGATTTATCTCACAGCCGTTTTAACATTAATATTTTTCGAAAAGGCATAACTACGAGTTTTATATATGCCTTATTTAATTTAAATTCGTGCCAGAAAATGTCGGAAAAAGGTCGGCGGCTGGCGGGACTCGACGCCGACATTTTTACGACATTTTTCCGACATTTTTCCGACATTTTCTGGTACAAATTTAAATTGAGAAATCCACATGCGGATGTAAGAATGATGATTAAAGCAATCAAATATGCTTTAATTGTTTTTCGTCATGTATTTAACGCGCAGCTAAAAAGGTGATAATTCACGAATTTCCAAAATGATTTAAAAAAACTATTATTTTACTTTATTATGACAAATTAAAGAAAAAATAACTCATAACAACTAATAAACACGATAATCATTGATCTTTTAATCACTTTTAATAAAAAAAATTAATACCTGTGCTTTTTGCTGTGTACTATTGAACTTCTGCTAAATTAAGTTGTATGGAAAGTTAACAAAGGAAAGGAATAATAAAACAACAATCTGACTTTCAATTCCATTGCGGAATTACCTGGGAAGCGTTATCGTAGCATACGCCATTCCTTTTACTTCCCACACCGGTAGGTGAGGGGAGAATTATGATCGTGAAAATTTTAGATTTTGAGATAATAGGTTTTTTGGGCGTTTTATAATGTCTACATAACAAAAATCCGCGTCACTCATTTTCGTCGTTCTGTCTGTCGGTCTGCCTGTCGGTCTGCCTGTCGGTCTGTCTGTCTGTACGCGTTTTTCTAGCCTCGTAATCTCAGTAACCGCTGCATGGACTGTGATGAAATTTGGATAGCAATATTCTGTGGGGTCTTAGTAGGTAATGCTGCTATAATTTTGGAAATCGGTACATGGGCGGCGGAGTAATTAAAACAAAAATTTCAAATATTCCTCAAACTTCGTTTTTAGGCGTTTTAAAGGTTCTTGATCTGCGTTTTTTTGGGTGGGGGTGGAATTTGGGTGTTTGGGGGGTGGGGGGTTGAAAAACTAAAAACCTTGATGTATTCATGATAGGTTGTCTACTGACCTGTCAAGGAAGACCTAGCGATATAAATCACCTTTTTAGGTCCATCCGAACATTGCCTTGCCTATTACCGAAAATTAATTAACACAACTGCGCTTCGCCGACATGAGCTCGCAAAAGCTACTCTGAAAGAAAGGAATGGCGTATGCTACGACATCGCTTCCCAGGTAATTTCGCCATCAAATTGAAAGTCAGATTATTGTTTTATTATCCCTTTCCTTTGTTAACTTTCCATACAACTTAATTTAGCAGAAGTTTAATAGTACATAGCAAAAACACTCCAAAAATCACAATTTGGGTATTAGTTTTTTTATTAAAAGTCATCAAAACATCAATGATTATCGGGTTTGTTAGTCGTTACGAGTTTTTTTTCTTTAATTTGTCATAATAAAGCAAAATAATAGTTTTTTAAATCATTTTGGAAATTCGTGAATCATCACCTTTTTACCTTTAACACTCACGTACGGCGCAAAATGTCCCCATAAGTGCTACTTTTTCATTATTGTTTCGAAAATGCAATATCATGCAAAGTTTTTAAGATTGGTTTGAAGTTCCAGAACCAGGCATAAGTATTTTTAATTTTATTTTAAAGGTTTTGGTCTCCTGACTAAAAACAGAGATTTCAAACTTTGCGCCCAAAATGTACTTAATTATTTTTCGGATGTACAGGTTCTCTTTATTGGATATTAAAGTAGGCTTAATACTGACTATAATTGTAGAAAAAAATAAAAGCTAAAACGCCTTCTTGTTTTTGTTTATGACGATTACTTGAAAAAACTGGAAAATCTCTAATTTTTCAAAAAAAAATCATAACTCGAAAACTATCAATAATCGGTACACATACATGGGGGTGTTTTGGATAGGTCTTGGTGGATTGGCCACCCTGTATAACATTTCAGAAGGCGATAGTTAAGACCTTAGTGAATGACGGCTATTTACGATTTTCTCAAAAAAGTTTTTTAATGTGCAAAAAAACTCGCAATGCAAAATCATACATTCTATAAATGCCTGTAATTTAAGAACCAAACACGATATCAAAAAAAGGCTAAATAGTTGCACAAGCGCAAGCTTTCTTCTTCAATTTGCTCTTTCAGTAATTACTGTAAGTTTAAAGGTAACGTCAGGAGCTTGGAAATGCGAAATTTATTTTTATGGCGACCTTTGGACCTTACCTTTGGATTTTTGGACGTATCTCCCCTCATCTTAGACGCACACACTGGAGAGAGGGAACAGGCGGCCGCGCCTCCTCGCTAACACGGAAATACGTCTTTTCTTTGATTCTCAATTTCGCGCGCTATACCCTAGACCCTTAATTGTCATATAAATGAATTTCAGCCTCCTATACATTATCATGGGCGCAGCTAACTATTGAGTCACACAGATTTTGCAGCTAACAAATTTTCTGGTGATGAAATTGTAATCTATCTGCAAATTTTCAACTTCAATAAAATACCTCTAATTTTTTTTTTTTTGCAAGATACGCACGTTCTCAAAATCTTAGTTTAGGAATCAGGACCAGCTAATATAGACACCTTTTATCGTTGACATCACGAAACCCTAAACTAAGGGGACCCACGTGGCTGCGCGATGAACGGCGTGTGCCTTCGATAGTGGGGCAGCAGCAGCAGCAGCAGCCTTGTGCGCGGTTAGCGCTTGGGTGGGTGACTGAATATAATACAGAGCATTCAGTTTCGACCGTGTCGGTGTCGCCCACACGACCGCTGAGCGAAGCATCTAACGCGGTCGGCACTTTGGATGATCGACCGGAAGGCCCGGACGGGGGAGCCCCGACGGACCGTCCGGGGTGATGGTATCATTTCAATGGTGCTGATCGTGCACCGTCCCCCCTTTGGGAGTTATAGAACAATAGGCCTTGAAGGCTTAAGTCTTGACGGCTCCCAGAGGTAAAAAAAAACCCTAAAATAAAAAAACAATCCAGGAAACAGATGGTTGGGTTTAGGTCAAGAAAAAGAGGAAGCCTCTTTTACTGTTTTGCCGACGTTTCGGCCTTTATTAGGCCATCTTCAGGGCACTATAATTTTTTTTTGTTTATACTTAAACAGACAAATATACATTACAGTTATAAAAATTGAATATATAAAATGACAATATACAATAACAATTAAAAAGGAAGGTGATCATTGCTATTAAAAAAAACCTAATACACAATATACAATAAACGGGTAGTACTTACATCAGTGATGGACTCCTTGAGTCAAATATGGTGAAAAGGCACATGTAGTATAAAAAAAGTATATAAGGGCAAAACGGCACGTAATAAATAGATAAGAACAATAAGACGGAGATTGTCTATTCACAATCGATGTGTACGCCGGACTGGCAAAAATCATAAGTATTTTTAAAGGAATTCTATGGGGGCACAAAAAGGTTAGCAAGAAACATAATATTTCAATATTTACAAAAATAGACAAGGAATACAGGGCGAAGTTGAGAAAAGAAAATGTAGAAAAAGGGGTTGTATGGGGTAATGTAGAACAGTGTTAATTATAAAAAAGAAGAAGCAAATGTGTGGTTAATTCTTCTTAGGTATTTTGCTGATAAGGTTAAAATAACTACTATTTAAATGTTGTATGTCTTGTTTCTTGTTAACAGTATTAAATTTTTTTATATTGATCATTTCAAGAAACAGACGTTTCTTCAAATTACTTTGTTTTGATAAAATGGTTGTATTGTCAAAATCAAAGTTGTGATGTAAGTCTTGAGTATGCTGCATCAAGGCAGTTTTATTAGTACCATGAAGGTGGGTGGGTCGGACACTTCTTTTGTGTTCTTCTATGCATCTTTTTAGGTATCTGCTCGTCTGTCCTACATATACTTTATCACAATTACAGCAAGGTATGCTATAAACAACTTCGCTTTGTAGTTCCTTGGGAGATCTATCTTTCATGCGGGTAAAATACTTTTTTATCGTATTGTTGCTTTTGAAAGCAATTTTTACCTCTCATAGAATCTAGCTGGGGTACTAAGCAGTGACAATGTAAAAATTGCTTTCAAAAGCAACAATACGATAAAAAAGTATTTTACCCGCATGAAAGATAGATCTCCCAAGGAACTACAAAGCGAAGTTGTTTATAGCATACCTTGCTGTAATTGTGATAAAGTATATGTAGGACAGACGAGCAGATACCTAAAAAGATGCATAGAAGAACACAAAAGAAGTGTCCGACCCACCCACCTTCATGGTACTAATAAAACTGCCTTGATGCAGCATACTCAAGACTTACATCACAACTTTGATTTTGACAATACAACCATTTTATCAAAACAAAGTAATTTGAAGAAACGTCTGTTTCTTGAAATGATCAATATAAAAAAATTTAATACTGTTAACAAGAAACAAGACATACAACATTTAAATAGTAGTTATTTTAACCTTATCAGCAAAATACCTAAGAAGAATTAACCACACATTTGCTTCTTCTTTTTTATAATTAACACTGTTCTACATTACCCCATACAACCCCTTTTTCTACATTTTCTGTTCTCAACTTCGCCCTGTATTCCTTGTCTATTTTTGTAAATATTGAAATATTATGTTTCTTGCTAACCTTTTTGTGCCCCCATAGAATTCCTTTAAAAATACTTATGATTTTTGCCAGTCCGGCGTACACATCGATTGTGAATAGACAATCTCCGTCTTATTGTTCTTATTTATTTATTACGTGTCGTTTTGCCCTTATATACTTTTTTTATACTACATGTGCCTTTTCACCATATTTGACTCAAGGAGTCCATCACTGATGTAAGTACTACCCGTTTATTGTATATTGTGTATTAGGTTTTTTTTTTAATAGCAATGATCACCTTCCTTTTTAATTGTTATTGTATATTGTCATTTTATATATTCAATTTTTATAACTGTAATGTATATTTGTCTGTTTAAGTATAAACAAAAAAAAATTTTTAGTGCCCTGAAGATGGCCTAATAAAGGCCGAAACGTCGGCAAAACAGTAAAAGAGACTTCCTCTTTTTCTTGACTTAAACCCAACCATCTGTTTCCTGGATAGTATACAGTAGGTCACTAAACAATTGAGCTGATAAAAAAACAATAATGGTGCTGCGAAATTTGATGTCATCCCCCAGACTACAACATACAAACGATAATCAACAAAGTAACCTACCTAACCGATGTTGTATGACACTGTTACTATGGCTTTTGTAAAGGGAGGGAAAACGCTGTTACAAGATTTCAGTATGATAAGAAGCAGTTTTACCTACCCTACCATGACTTAAGTAATTGATGACTAATCGAATGGTATAAACTACATATTCCAAAAAATACTTCTAAACATTATTTATGTTTTTGTTTACTCCTAAAATATGTTTATTCTACCTTTAAATACAAAAAGACGCTGCCCTCTCATACAAGCACGTCTTAAAGTCATGATATTTAATCGTTAATAACTTTCTGAAATGATCAATAACAGGTGTTGGTTTTTAAGGGTAGATACCTATGTGATTGAACTTATCAAAAATAAAAAAAGTTAACTTCATATGTTAAACCCTTTCGTGAACGAACGTCCTTACCACGGCTTGAAGTGTTAGATATCCGTTTGTTTATGTTGCACTAAATTGTGTCACAAAGTAATCGAAAGAAAAATTTGACCAACGATGTTCTTAATATATACTTACTTACTTGCTTTTTTCCAGTAGTATTCCTTAATCCTCGTCGCCAATTGTGGTGGGCCGTGGCGGGTCCTCATTATAATCACATACACAATGATTAACAATTATCTATTATAAATTATTCCCAATACAATATTCAATATAAATATAACGTAACGTAAATAGTCACCACGCACAACAATAATAAACCGAATGTCTCTCACGGCGGTCGGTCATTCACTGTCCGCCTCAAACAACTGTTATCGATGACGGTTCCAATCTCGGTGGTACCAATCATCCTTAACCAGTGGCGTCGCTCGCCGCTGTGTCCTTGACAAGTCTCAACAGAGCGGAAGGTCAAACTGTCAGGCAGATAGTGCAAGAATGTCGCCTTAGAGCATATCCAGGCAACAACAACAGTTATTATTTAAATAACAATTTTGTTATTTTTATTTTTTCTTTAATTTTGTGTACATATCCTGGTGGATTATTATTTTCTCAAACAAACATTCTAGATATTCGCCAATTATTTTTTATGTCTTTTGGTATTCAGCAATATGAAAATAAATCGCATTCGGATGCGACATACTGTCTTTCGTGAATTCTGTTGGTGTATGGATGTTTTCTATGTCAGTGTGATGATTCCAAAGGAGTATGTCGGTATAGGTATCGCAAACGTGTTAATGGCTTTTGTAATATTTCTAGATATCAGTTTTGTTTTTAACAGTCTAGTAAGGCGGTCTTTAAATTCTTGTGCCTTTGACCTGTGTATGATCTATCTTAACGTTCTGATTCAAACCCAGGTACTCGTACTTGTACATTTTATCTTTGTCCATGTTGTCCAGCGTTTGGCCAGTTACTACTTCTTGTTGGGGATGGTTCTTCCATTGGCCTTTATTGATGTGGACTGTAGAGCACCTTGCATTTACCCATTCCGAATAGGGTATTTGCAGAAAAAAATATTATGTCGTTTACGCGTTCCTTAGAGCCTAGTAAACATGACAAAATCACTTGTTTGGTTTTTGAGAGATATTCCAAAAATTATTTCAAATGCCGGGAAATGCCGCGCAACCAACCTCTGACGTCAGTGATATCCTATAGTGATGGGATGTAAAGTATTGATATTCGATATCAATAGCCAGTGCTAACCTAACATTTTGACATTGATCATTATAACCACAAAACACAGTCACACACAAAAGTACAAAAGTCAAAAGAATAAAAGTTAGGCTAGATTACTAATTCACTTTGTAGGGATGGGCTTGAATTAGATTCTATCTTTGGATTCATTCATAATGGGATGCGCCGAAATAAAATGATGGCTTCGATTAGTTGCGAATCTCGATCACAATCAGGATGAACTGTGATACTATCAGATATAAAAATGTATTGCAACGAAAATGCTAGTTGGTTAATAATTGCCTGTTTCAAATATGTTTAAGTATCAATAAATTGAGTCGCACTGTTAAAGAATTCAGAGCATCTCTAGTTTGCAGTTGAATCTCACTGACCTGTGCTGTAGCAGTATCGACTGTCGATATCGATCAGACACCTGTGACGTCAGCCCTTGTTTTAAGTCACGTGGAAAAATTTGAATATATCCTTGTTTTATTTTGCAAATATCTTTTTTTTGGCCGTCAGTAAAATCATGTTTTACTTCCCACACCGATAGGTGAGGGGAGTATTGTGATCGCGAAAATTTTCGATTTTGAGATAATACACTTTTTGGACGTTTTATGATGCCTACATCACGAAAATCCACGTCACTCATTTCCGTCGGTCTGTCTGTCTGTCGGTCTGTCTGTCTGTCGGTCTGTCTGTCGGTCTGTCGGTCTGTCTGTCTGTCTGTTGGCGTTTTTCTAGCCTCCTAATCTCAGTAACCGCTACATAGATTTTGGTTAAATTTGGGTGGTGATATGGTGTAGGGTCGTAGTAGGTAATGTTGCTACAATTTTGAAAATCGGTGCATAGGCGGCGGAGTAATTAGCAAAAAACGAAAAATTTCACATATGCCTCAAACTTCGTTTTTAGGTGTTTTAGGGGTTCCTGATCATTTTCTACTTTTTTTTGGGTGGGGTTGAAATTGGGGTGGTTTGGGGGGTGGGGGGTTGTAAATCTAAAAAAATTGTTGTACTTATAATGGGCTGTCTACTGACCTGAGAGAGAAAGACCTAGCGGTATAATACACTTTTTTATGTCCATCCGAACATTGCCTTTTGTATTACAGGAACCAAGGGAATTTTCCGATGTATACTATACGAGTATTGCTTTAGATAGTTCTGTATTTTATAATGTTGAAATAACTGAATTGATTTTAATGAAATTTCGGCACAGTATTACTAGTTTGGCGGGGATGGAAAACGCGTCTGATTTTTGGAAATCGTCTCAGTGGCGGCGCAGCAATATTAAAAAAACTAAAAATATGAAAACAGCTCAAACTTCGTTTTTAGACGTTTTAGGGGTTCCTGATCATTTTATATCTTTTTTTGGGTGGGGGTGAAAATTGGGGTGGTTGGGGGTTGAGGGGTTGTAAAATTGAAAAATTTGTTGTATTCATAATAGACTGCCCACTGACCTATGAAGGAAGACCTAGCGACATAAATAACTTTTTTAGGTCTATCTGAACATTGCCTTATGCCTATTACAGAAAACAAAGAACTTAGAATTTTTTCCGATGTATGACATACGAGTATTGCTTTAGATCGTTCTGTATTTTATAATGTAGAAACTACTGAATTGGTGTTAATGAAATTTCGGTACAGTATTACTACTTTGGCAAGGATGGAAAACGCGTATGATTTTTAGAAATCGTCTCAGTGGCGGCGCAGCAATATTAAAAAAAACTAAAAATATGAAAACAGCTCAAACTCCGTTTTTAGACGTTTTAGGGGTTCCTGATCATTTTATACTGTTTTTTGGGTGGGGGTGAATTTAGGGTGGTTGGGGGGTTGTAAAATTGGAAATTTTGTTGTATTCCTAATGGGCTGTTCATTGATATGCGAATGAAAAACCTAGCAGCGTGATACACTTTTTAGGTCCATCCGAACGTTGCATGCTTATTATAGAACCCACGGGACCACGAATATTTGTGATGTATACATACAAGTATTGTTTTAGATCGTTCTAGATTGCGTAACGTGAAAATTGTTCAATTGATTTTTAATGCATATTTCCTGAAGAGGGAGACGTAAGAAACTATTTACGAGGGTTGTTGTGTTGGATGTTTTTTTGCGGGCGGGTGGGCGATGATTTAGTTGCAAGGAGAGTTCAGACTATAGCTTCATGGCCTTCATGCAATGGGAAATAATAAAATGGTATCATCGTTATGTGTGGGAAGTACTGAGTCAATCAACTTGACTCCATTTTTTTGTTTCCTACTGCTTTTTGATATGGTTTTCTTTACGCTATGTATCCTCCCGAGATGATTTCACGACCTCTGCAAGTACCCCATTCCATCTTCATGTCTGACGTACAAACCTCTGTTATTCCGAGCAATTCTTCCTGTTGCGTTTCTGTGGCCGCATATAGCAATAAACGCTATTATTATTACTATTATTATATGCAGTAGCATTTCAATGCAACCCGAAAATGCGTGTGGGTCAAACCAGTTCATGCGACTTTTCTAAAACAACACCTCCCAAATTAACAGAATAGTAACTCGAATTGCCATTCCCATAGTTTGAGGGTGTCCCTATATTTACTGTGCTCTCGAAAGTTCATAAAGGCTGAAGGGCATTTGAGTAACATGCTGCGGCAACTTATACACCCGCACACATATGTCATGTAGTCAACTAAATGCATATTAATTCACACAACTACACATAAGAGACACATAATCCCCAACAAAATGGCGATGGAGTGCCGGCAGGTTTTCTAGTGCTCCCCACGATGAACTAATTCCAACATCGAAAGCTCCGAACAGCCAGAGGCGCAGGTCTCAGCGTTGCACGGTGATATTTAACCTCGAAAAATGTGCTCAGTTATTAACCATCACAACTTGCAGTTCAAAATACAGTACTTCGAATACGATCACTTATAGGAAACTTGTTTCTGTGTTCTTCTTCTATTTGTTTTTCTTTCTTAATTACAGCAAGGGGTTTTTATTTATTGACACCCGTATGCACGGTTTGGCGATTCTAATCCTAGTTCCCTAATCACGTTTTGCTAATCGTTGGCATCTAGCCATGCACCGTCAAGAGATTAACTAATCCAGATTGGAGATACGGCAAGGTTGTGTTTGCAAGATTGTTTTGACAGTCACAGTATCAAAGTTGTCAGTTTGCGGTGCATAGTAAACAATCCAGGTTTACGTAACTAATCGCGCAACCGACTTACGGTGCATACGGGCGTTAATCGTGTCTTAACTACACTTAAATTATTGGTTAGTTTTACATATTTTTTCAATTTTATTTTATTTTTTAGCTTTTTTAAGCTTTTTATATAAACAAGGTGTCCAGCTATTTCACTGACAATGCTTGACAGTGGTAGACCTCACTTTTCTATGAACACTGAGATAGGAACATGAAGCCTTAAAATGCTTAATTTTCAAGATATAGGGTGTCAAAGTTTTACTTTTATTTTCGTTTTTTCTCAATTATTCCGCAATAAAATGGCACAATGATGTAAAATTACGTATTGGAGGGTTTTTTGATACGAGAAATTCAAATTCAACCACGGTTTTCCTATCATGAATAGAGGGCGTCACCTACGGCGCATTCAACTCATTTAATTTATAAAAACTTTTTTCCCGTTTAGTGAGTATCAAAAAAATCGTTTCCTCAAAACGTTTTACGTGAAAAAGGTATACTTTGTTTGGGCCCGTAGAGGTAACCGTTTATGAAATAACCTTCATTAAAGTTTCTAATGTGACTAAATTATCGCTATTTCCGCACCAATGAATATAGGGGTCGTACTTTTAGATAACATTGACGAAGTATCCTTAAACTTCAACACAACCTATTTTAAATTAGGTATCTTTGAAACATGTTTTTTGATCTAATATTATTCGCTCGGGAATACCAATAATTCTTTCGATAAGGTTTTACAACCAATTGGGGTGCTCGGGAAGGCAAGATTACATATTCCGCTTAAAAAATTATTGAACCTCACAATTACCTTCCATTTCCAGGGTCAAAAATACAGGGTGTTTCATAAGTTGGGACTTTTTTTTTCATACAGCGGATAGTACTCGCCAAAATGAGTGTTTTTTCCAGTAACATATAAACGAAATATTTAGAGAAAACGAGATACTGACCATTAAAGGAATCCTCAATTCTAAGTCCATCCCTGGGCAATGGCTCACCATGTCATAATATCGCAAAAAACAAGGCAGCGCTAGTGGTGCCCGAACTGCTGATGCCGGTGAGAAAAACAGGCAGTTCATCATACCGTCGCGTTGCTGTTGCTACATCTGCCGATCGGACTTTAAAAACAACAACAATGGTGCATACTTATAACAATAATGAACTGGTGGACATGATTTTAATATACGGTGAGTGTGGTCAAAATACCGCTGCGGCTTCGCGAGTGTATGCCGATCGTTTCCCTAAGCCTACTCACCCTGCACTTCGTGGATTTGTCTGGCTTGTGCAAAGAGCTAGAGACACAGAATGTCTGAATCCACATCGTGGTGGTCACGCTGGAAGACCTCGACAACATCGTGTGGTCCAAATTGAAGAAGACATCGCAAGTCGTACTTTTACCTGCGCCTGCGACAGGACCGTACTTACAACTTCCGTAGCTACCAAATAGTGAGTACTTGCTTGAAATTTTCTTTCACTGTTTTGCTGCTGATTCACCGTGCATTAGCTTTGCCGTTTCAAGGGCCGTTGCTTCTAAAGAGGAAAGTCCCAACTTTCCAAACACCCTGTATAGGGGTCTGTTTCAGAAAATGAACTTGAGCTTGAAGTGACCTTCAAGGTCGTAGTCAAGGTCAATCATCAAGATCATTATCGAATTCAAAATTTCACCCTCTTGCCATTTTCGGGGTCCCATATCGGATAATCGTAGTGACCTTCAAGGTCATAGTGAAGGTCACCATTAGACTGCCCAAGTGAATTCTTACAAATTTTGTTCGAGTCATTTTTTCAAGTTGGGAACCTTTTAAATACCCTGCATATAAAAGTGCAAGGATGCTATGAATTTGTAATAATGTCCAAACCAAACTGATAGCTTAATCACCCAAGCGTGTAATTTATGATATGCTCTGTATGCCATGTACAGTTATCGTATAGGCTGAAGAGTCCTGTCATACCGATTATTCCCACCCCATTTTTTGCCCTTCGATTAGTTTCTACCCCACTGCTTGAAACGTTGTCACATACGACACAAATGCCTGAGGCTTCGTGTATGTCGCCCTATTTTTTTTTTTCGTTTATCGACAGCGTTCAGATAGCTTTCGATTTGGGAGTAAAGGCAAGATTTGGAACTGAGGTAATGCATCAAAGGGGTTGACGACAAAGCGAGCAAACACAGCTAGATGCAGCTGAGTCAATGAGGAAAGTTGTCAGTACGGGCAAGATTATCACCGAAACAGACGTTATCAGAATTTCTGGTGAAGCAAAAGACACATCCCACTTCTGATTATACTAAATTAAGTGGGTGATCCATTGGCGAGTGAAACCGTGGCAGCTGTACTCGCATATGTTGGACAGTCAACCTGCGTCGGTAAGCCAGTGGCTGAGTATATTTTTGCTTCTATACTAGATTCACCCAACAGAAAAAGTGAGTATAAACAATGATCAGTGCGTGATAGGTAGGTCGTCATGCGGCATTCATACTGGTTGAATGATAACCGCTAACCCTATTGGCCCTAATTGGTCGAGCCTCTCTAGACAGCCAATAAGATTGCACGCAAGTGTGAGTGAGACAGCCGTTCAACGCACGGCGCGCCGCGCCGCCGCCGCTTAAACAGGAGTGGACTTGTTTAGTGTTTTCCATACAGCAATCCATCGTGCATCGCAATAAATTTAATTATTATTAGCGCAAATATTTGAATTTGTTATAGCCTGAGATGTCTGACACGGACACAGCTAGAGAGATCGATGATATCAGCTTTACACCGCCAAAAAAAAAAAGGGGCCTAAAGACTGCATCTCAGTGCTATTGAGAAGCAAATCATTTTAAATATTTATAAAAACCAAATGCAACAAAATGCCGATTTAGTGATTGAAGGTAGCTGAGATTTCAGATGTGAGTCGATCAAGTGTATACAGGATTATTAACCCTTAACCGGTAACGTGCAAGTTCGGGGCATAGTTGGTAACGTGCAGTCTGTGAGACTGTAACCTCTTTGAAGCTTGAAAAATCAAATTCTCCTATTTATTTTTTGGGAAAAATGCATGAAGATTTGTTGGATATATATCCTTTAATAATAATTTTGTATAAAGTAGCAGGATATGTGATATACAGAAAAAAAGTTATGATAATTATTAACTAGAACACACGCACAAATTTGTAGGACCAAGATAATAAAAAAAAATTTGACCACACTCAAATCTATATATTTTGTGATTGATAACAAGTAAAGAAGTAAAGCAATACACTTATAAAAATATTTTGGTAAAAAATGACGGACCTGCCATGACTACCAGTTGAGAAAAATTATAACGCAAACCGTAACGTGCCGTCTCGCAGACTGAACCAAACTAACAACTAAGCACATCTGGAATGTTGTTTATGCAAACTTATTGATAAACAGGATATAAAAGGGATACCAATGGCTGGTAGATTAGATGAGGTCATTTGCCAGAAATGCGGTAAGGTTTTGTTGTGGGGCCGAATTTAAGATTGCTTGCAGTCTCACAGACGGCACGTTACCGGTTAAGGGTTAAGGAGTATAAATGTAATCATTCATTATCAGAGCCAAAATCTTATCCTAAAAGAAAAAATTCTAGCTCTGACAGTGACTTATTGCTTTTATATTCCTAAATACTCTTGTATACACTTGACCAACTCACTCCTGAAATATTACCAACCTTCCACACAACTCCTTCAAACACTAAATAGATATTTTCGTGCTTTTGGTTTTTGTACATATTCAAAATAATTTGCTTCCGTCCACATTGATGATGCAATTCTGGATTTTTTTTGTTTTTTGATCATTACCCCGCTGTCAGTGAACTATTGCTAAAAATAAAGCAGTTCGGCCTATTCCAACTAGACAGCATGCAACCTGTAATCTATAACGTGGAAACTACCGTCTTGATTGTGATGAAATTTTGACACCATATCACTACGATGGCAGATATGGAAAAAGTATGCTACAATCGATTCTAATACCTCCGTCGCCTAACGGCGCCGGCGTGAGAAATAAAAACAAACAAAAGCCCTTTATTATCGCTGCTTCTTGTTTTTGTTCGGCTTCCCGCAAGTCAATATTAATGATTAATTTCTCTTTGTCAGAGCAGTTAAGTTCTGGCGATGATATTAAATGTTTACTTTTACCTATGATAAAGTTGCATGCCAGGTTTTTCACTAATTTTTTGCAGTTAAGTAGATTCCCTTTCCGATTTTCTTGTATCTTAGATATTTTGTTTTGTCTAATAGATAATATAGACAACTGGATGACTACATACACATGTGAAGAAATCCTAAAATAGTATGTAAACCATTTTTGAAATAACTGCTGGCATCTAGTCACGCTATCGTATCCATAACTTCTGTGGCGGGGAGGCAATATTATAATTATAGTACTGTTTGATGAAAGCAAATTGTGTTTCTATTTCGTAATAATGTTGGATATATGTATTCTGTGCCAATATATAAGTATTTTTCATTTCTTGTCAATTTCTAACTTTTCAACGGATAATCAGATATAATTACTCACTTTTCAAGTGATATCTTAAGCCGGACCTGTAATCGGTACCTGTTTTAGAGAGACAACGCTTCGCCGCGTTTAATCACGTACAGAATGCGTGTATTTGTTTATATGAGATTTTTCTGTTGGGAGAATCAAGTATAGAAGGCAAGGAGCAGCCTAGTTATCTTAGGCCGAGGCCAACGATAACTTACGGGCTACCGCGCTCGGTATCGGTTAGTGATGTAACATAATCAAGTAACTGCTACAAAGTAATCGTTACTAATGAGTAACCGAACTTAACGAGTCCTCCATTTCGGAAATTCAGGATACACAACACATACACAATCACATTATCGATAGTGGTGGTTTAAGTAGGTTTAAGGAGGTTTTAGCTTGAGTTCAGATCAGTGTATGTTTTGTTGTCCTTGTTTTCGAAGAAGTGTTTTCAAACGTACTGTTTTTAATAAACTATCCATCTTTGTATTATAAATACGTACGAAATATACTTGGCCATCTCAATGTTCTACAAAATAACTAAAGCAAGTCAAAAGTAGAGCGGTCAACCGTTTAAAGTAAACTCTTGAACATACTTATCAAACAGTAACTAAAGTAACGAGTAACGAGTCCTGAAGTGGAAAGTAACGAGTCGTTAAAAATCCCTCAAAGTAACTAAAGTTGACATCACTATATAGTATCGGCAGACCTCCTAACTTGGCGTGTATTGACATATACGCACTTAGGCTTTTTACGCTCTAGGGGTATGTCAATGGTTATGTACCAAGAGTAGAAGAAAAAGCAACACTTACAGGGTGACCAATTAATACCCCAAAGTTTGAAACCTCCGCCATTATGGAAGATACAAAAAAAAAACTTTCGAATAAAAGTTATAGGCAGAGCAAAGGTCTACATTTTTCAATTATTGTATAATATACAGTATTATTGATGGAGTCACGGTATACCAAAGTTGTGTTTTTTTTCAAGTGGAACTAATTTGCGTTTCTTTTCCCTATTCCAGAAATATAGGGTTTTGTCAGGTTATACAGGGTATTTTCAGACATATGGCCACTTACATGTGAAAATCTTAATGAATTCATCACCCTGTATCTTAGAAAATCAATAACTGGGAGCTTGATTCTCAATGCTAGAATAATTTCATGGTTGTCTAGTTTTGTCTAAAATTATCGAGTTTCTGCTATCTTTGATTTTGTGTACAGGGTGAACCAAAATTCAAGACCATAATTTTCTTTGTTATTTTAAATGGAACATCCTGTATTTTATAGCATCGTTAGAAAGTTCTGATAAACGAGTTTCACTGTTAATAAACATTCCCTATTCTTGTATATAACAGTTATGGACTTGTTTCGATTTGAAGTGGTAAAACAATATTTTTACAAAATTCTGGTGTTTCTTAACTTGGCCATGGATGCTATGCTTGACAGAACATAACAAGTGTTGTTACATTTGTTGAATAGCGACATTAATATTCTAGTTTTGATTTGGTTTCAATTATTTGCAATTATTGCATATGATCAATTTGATCACCCTGTATACGCGCTTAGGCTTTTTATGCTTTAGTAGGGGTATATTAATAGCTATGCACCAAGTGCAGAAGAAAAAGCAACACCTATATAGATTGTTTACTTTCAGCATTTTTCTCACCACAAATTAGGTACCTATGTTATAGTTAATAAATGGTAAAAAATTTAACATGAAATGACAGTTTTATATCACTTATTTCCATGATAGTTTCTACGTGTCTGCACAATTTGGTTAAAAAAACTTAGCAAAATAATTTGAATTTTTCTCTGCACTCATTATATATACAGGGTGATTCCTAAGTTGACACTTTTTTAACTGTATATAGAAGTCTTTAAAATAAATAACTTTTTTCAGAAAACTGAAAAGCAAGGGAGATACATAACAAACAACGTGAATCTGGGCTTGTGTATCAGGACACATCTAGTCTCTATATCTTTAGTGTTTTGCACGGATTTGTATATTACCGATTAGGTATTGTACCTGTTAGATAAGCGCACTTTTGATTTATCAATTTTAAATTGGTAAATCCTAAATGTGGCACATTATTATGGAACAACTTTTAGGATTTACCAATTTAGAGTTAACTACGATGAACTGAAAGTGACCTGTTGCACTAATTGACAAATGCATAAGACAAAAATCCGACAAAAGAACTAACCATAAACGATTAGGTACTTCAAATTATGACAAATTATGTATGAGATAGTGGTAGGAAAATTTCGGTTTTGAGTTTTCACACCCACACTCAACGACTTCCCTTTTGAGATACCATACTTAATAAGCCTTTGTGATGTATATTCAAGAGATGAATAAATATTATTGTTGCCGTTATCAAAAATAAAACAAAAATTTGGATTTTTTATTATTTTAGACTATTAATTAATAACTTGACAACGTCGCAAAGTCATGAAAACATATTGCGGGGCGAGATAGGGTATTAGTAGGTACTTTGATATAAAATGAAACATACAGGATGATATATTGAAAAACAAACAAAGTAAAATGACTTTCAAATTATCATAACTCAAAATTCTTCAGAAAACATCCTGTATATGAAAACAGTCAGAATTATCATAACAAAATAGTATTCACTTAGCATTCAAGTAACTATCTGTTTAATAATATCGAGAAATTTTAAAGGAATGCTCCAATTTGTACGTGTTACTTGCGATTCCTTGAAAAATTTAAAAAAATTATAACTTGGCAACGTTGCAACCGATCTCAGAAATATGTTAGAGTTAAATAGAGATCAGTGAGGTAAATGAGGTTAGGAAAAGATAATAGTTCCATAAAAAAATCAAGCTGATCATTTATCTTGCCTTGCCGCAACACTCTGTATGTTTCAAAATATTTTTGAGATGTGCGCCTCAAACAACCGAATAAGTTTTCTATTTAACATTTTCTTCTACCAGGTATACCTTGAGAGATATCGAAAAATTACACACTAGATGGACATTCTGTATACAGGGTGTTTAAAGATCTTAATGCCGTTATGTAAAGTACGAATATTACACATCATTGTAATGCTTGTAGCACAAATATAGTACGAATATCCCAAATTTGAAGTTTCAAAAAAAATCGCAACATTTTCTGATAACACAGAATATGCAGCAACAAGTCTAGAGATAATAACACTTGTTTACATAGTGAATTTCTCCAAAAATACCTGACAGAAACTAGGGCGAATACTGGGAAATGTTGTCGGATTGTGATTTTGCAGTCACACTTTTTAATTCCTTCTGTTCTGTTTCTGTTTAACTATGCGTTAACTAGTGAAATGGTACTGGGGTTTCAGGTTCGAAATATCATGATATATCGTTCCTCCAAATTAATGCACTAAGATCGTAAACACCCTGTATATAGCAACACGTACACAATTTGTAAAAATGATGGATGCGCCTACTAATAGTGATAGATACTATTAGTTAATGCACTCACATTTCCATAATATAATAAAGTAGAGCCATTATCATTTTTCATCGAAATTCTAATCGCGTTATTGCTACGTACATAAAATATTGACAAGCCGTATGATAAGTTAATAATAAATTGCATTGTTATTCTGTATTGGGGAGAGTCCTTACACTACTACAGGTCTTCAGCTTCACATAACTGAGAAAGGTTGGAGATGTGTTGTTGTACATGTGGTTAGTAGTATGAGATTTAATGTGAGGCCTACTATGTTCTATACGGAATATAGTTGTCTGCTCAAAAAACCTAAATAGTCTGATGCCAACCTTGCTCCCTTGAGCGAAATCTGAGAACATAAGTACAGGAGCAGAACACATAAACCTTTCTTCGAAATTCATTTCCACTTTCCGATGCACATCATTGAATACAATAAATCTGGTAGTAGTCTCTCAAAGTACCCCTATACAATTCCCCAAGTCAGGTAATCAATGATATCCATCGAAAAACAAAAGTTTGAACAGGCTGCTACACCGCAAGGGGTTTATTAGGTAAGTGATTTGCTAGGTGATTTATGGATGGTAATCAACTTACACTCAATAACTCCTCTCTCCAATACTTTTTGCCCAGAATTACATCGAACAATATACAGGGTATATAAAACGTTGCAAGAGCAAACTTTGGTATTTGACAGATGTCAGGATCTGACATCGGCAAAGTGTAAGAAAATGTTATTGTGTTAGTTTAATCGATGAATACGAACATTTAGACAATAAAATGTCAGGTGGAAATTAGTAAATAAAATACAGTTTAGTGTGCAGAAAACTTAGGCAACAACACTGACAAAGAAGTCTTACGTTGGAATGCCAAATGTGGAAAAGGTGGATCATCCAGTAGTCGAGTTACTTCCGTCAAGCAGCTTTTGGGTATCAACATCAATAATAACATGTCCTGGCACGACCACGTCGTCAGTATTGCTAAAACGGCATCCCAGAAGCTTGGAGTTTTGTTCCGCTGTAGGAAGTTGTATACACCAGAGCAACTACTGGTGCTCTACAAGGCGCAGATCCGACCATCGTTGGAGTATTACTCCCATGTGAGGGAACGAGCTCCGAAGCACCCTCTAAAACTTCTGGATACTATTCAGAAGAGTGCAATTAGACTAATCGATATGCCTAACCTCACAAAGAACCTCCACAGCCTGGAACATAGAAGAAGGGTGGCTGACCTATCCCTGTTTACAGATTTTCTCACGAAATAAGGTGTTTGAGTGAGCTCCTCCAGATAATAACACCGAAGGCCGTCGGAACGAGGAACACTAGAGTGGCTTTGTGGGCTCATCCTTGCCAGGTCGAGGTCTCTACTCCCCGGACGCTGTAGAGTGAACTGCCGTTGAACTTGTTTCCCGACGGCTACAACCTGCAGCGTTACAAATCTAACGTGCACATCTACAAGTTAGGTCTATAGCAAACATCGGAGTGTCGTTTCTGCTATGTGGAGGATGAAACAGCGGAATACATATTGGGCTCCTGTCCAGTACTGGAAAGAGCTAGGTTTCAGACTTCCGGATTCACCCTACTGGAAGGACTTCAACACGACTATCAGTTTCATCAAGAAGTATAAGAAGAAGAACTATTAAATGTGGATGCTCTCGACGTGAGCTTATATTAAAAATGCACTATCATCGTAGCCAAGGTGAACTGAAATAAAATTTACGCTCCTCAGAGTGCTGACTATATAAAAAACTGAAACAGAAGTTTCGAATTGTGCTGTTGCATTATTTCGTGCTCAATAAAAATTCTTTCCGAAGCTATAGATTTTCCGATAAAACTGTCAGCAAGAAATAATTCCTCCAGTTCACTGGTCTGTTGATAGCTGGAGACATGTTGTCACTTAAGTTGGAATCCCTTTTGAACTTACATGACTTCCTAGATCACGATGAATACCTTTTGGGAGTAGAAAAGTTTTGTTTTGAACTTTTCTATCGCCTTCACAGCTCCGGCAGTTTTAGTTTTGTTGTCCGATATTCGAAGCTAGAGAGGCAGATGGGAAAGTCGACAGCGATAAAAATGCTCAAGTTTTTATTCTCTCTCTCCATGTCAGCCATTTACATTGCAAGAAATAGATGGACGAAACCGTTTCCTTTGTGAGTCGTCTATATATATGCCACCAGGGGTTGAAAATAGGTCATGTCAAGCGATTGATTTAAGGGCAACTACATCTTAGCTATAAACGGTATTTTTTTATCACCAGCCTCCTGCAAAGGCTGAAAGCCTATGGTGATGTGAAAACGCTGCGAGAGGGTGTTTTCACGTTAGATTTGAAACACTGCATGTTGTAGCCGCCGAGAAACAAATTCCCCGGCAGCTCATTCCTCAGCGACGAAGTTCTGCAAAGGAAGAAATGCTGCAGGAGACTGGTTCGTGGATTAGGGGCTTCGACTTGGTAAGGATGAGCGCGCAGAGCTCTGGGAGAGCTCACTTTGTGAGGCTTGGCGTATCGATTAGTCTAATTCTCTCTCCTTTCTCTCTCTTCTGGATAGTGTTTAGAGAGTGCTCTGGAGCGCATTCCCACACATGGGAGTAATAGTCTAACGATGGTCGGATCTGTACCTTGTAGAACAGCAGTAGTTGCTCTGTGTATACAGCTTCCTACAACGGAATAAAACTACAAGCTTCTGGGACGCCGTTTCAGCAATACTGACGACGTGGTCGATCCAGGACATGTTATTGTTGATGCTGATTCCCAAAAGCTTGACGGAAGCTGACTCGACTATTGGGTGACCCTCCATTTCCACAGTTGGTAAGCCAACGTGAAACTTCTTTGTCAGTGTTGTTGCCTGAGCTTTCTGTACGTTAAACTGTACTTTATCTACTAATTCCCACTCGACAATTGTTTTGATATCTACATTGATCTGTGAATCACGTTGCTGTCGCCAAAGTACCATCACCTGGGATGATAGTGGCTTGCTTAGTTCTATGTACGATATTAAACTACTGTCGTCTGCGAAGCTGTAGATTAGTTTAGGTTAGGTTAGATTGAAAGTGAGTGGGGCAGAGCTGCCTCCTTCCACTGCGACTCAATTGTGTCTATTGTGGCTCACACCTTTTTAGAGTTCACCGTACAGTCCGCACCTCTTTACAAAGGCGATCATCGTGAAGGGGAAAACTTCCTTCCGTCATGAGGTTCCAGTTGGGCAAATCCGAATGTCTGGAACCTAGCATTATTCAGTACTGGACAGGAGCAAAGAATATGCTGCGCTGTTTCGTCCTCCATGTAGCAGAAGCGACAGTCTCAAGTTTGTTCAAGACCCAACTTCCGCATATTATACCTTAGACGACCATGTCCCGTCAACAGACCGACCAGAATGCGGAGGTCGTACCTATTACATTCCATGACCCTCGGGGGGGCCTGACTCGAGGGCTATCTTATAAACACCTTCCTCACTGCCCAGTCCGAGATGGTCTTTTTAGCGGTGCTTTTTGCAATGCCCGCGAATGGTTCTGGTCCTATGAACACAGATTCAGTTCCTCCTTTTGCTAACGCGTCGGCCAATACATTGCGTTCCACTCCACTGTGGCCCGAAACCCAAATCAAGGTTATCCTGCTTTCCGTTCCAAGTTTGTTGAGGAGGTGCATGCAGTTCCATACCAGTCTTGAATCAATCCGACTGGAGCACAGTGCTTTCAATGCAGCCTGGCTGTCTGAAAAGATTTTTATAGATCTGTTTGTCAGGGGTCTTTTGATTAGTTCCCTGACTCCCAGCTCTATGGCAATCATTTCTGCTTGGAAGACTGTGCTATACCTTCCAAGGTTGACTGCAATTTCAACTCTTGGATTGGTACCCACTACTCCCGCCCCTACCCCCAGTTCAGACTTGGAGCCATCAGTAAATAGCGCAAGATCAGGGGGTGATATAAAATCGTCCCTCCTCCATTCGTTCCTGCCTGGGAAAAAGGACGTTATAGTATCGCTCTATATGCGCTTGAGGAACCATATAGTCCGAGACCATTCCGAGTACATGATGATGGATAATTTCACCCATTATACCTGTTGTGTCTGGACCTAGTTCCGTTTTGTCAGGTCTGCCGGTTGATAGCAGTATGTAGACGACCACTTAAGCTATAGATTGGAATGGATGTTATTTCCAGCAGCTCGTTGATGTACAGCAGAAACAGTGTAGAGGATAGGACAGATTCCTGAGAAACTCCGGCGTTTATTGAAAATACATCTGATGAACAGCCTTCAACTACAACAAACAGAGATTGGTCGTTCAAAAAGCTATTCAGCCACTGGCGCAGGCCAGATGGTAATCCATAGGCAGCAAACTTGACCAGAAGTCCCTCATGCTACACTCTGCCGAAGGCTTTCGATATGTCAACTGCAACAACACGGAACTCGCTATGATTTTCAATTGCTCTGTTCCACAGGTAAGTGACGTAGGCCAGGAGGTCACCCATATACCTATGCCTACGGAAGCCATATGCATATCTGCGCATAATGCGACATAACTTCCATCATAAACTGTACATATCTGCAGCAATAGCGTGAGAAAACTTTGGCGCAACTTCATTAATTGACAGCTCGATTTAATAATTGGTCAGAGTGAAGGCGCTTTGAAGTCTACGAAGTAACGGATACAGTCTGCTAAGTTCGATAAATTATTACTGGATTTGACGCTAATGTCAACTCCGAACTAGTTTGCCTA
Organism: Callosobruchus maculatus; assembly: GCA_951848785.1. Taxonomy (NCBI): domain Eukaryota; kingdom Metazoa; phylum Arthropoda; class Insecta; order Coleoptera; family Chrysomelidae; genus Callosobruchus; species Callosobruchus maculatus. The sequence goes on from CATOUR010000033.1 coordinate 6,857,374, forward strand.
ATGAAATCTCGTACATAGTACGGACAGTAAAATTTCTGTATCAGACTTGGTAGTTCGCGATTGCTGCAGCTGACTCTACATGTATCAACTCATAAATCAATGAGCTAAGTTCGAAGATAAAAGGGATGGAGGGTCTGTGATACATAATCGGCCTTTACTGAAACAGAGACCTCGATCTGTTCAGTTGCGCAATGACAAGCGACAGCGCACCCAACATAATTATAATATATTTTGTTATGTTTAGGCCCGATTTATCAACACGCATATTTAACAAAGATTTTGACAAAGCTTTTCTATTGGATGTTATTTAGCAAAGCCTTCTATTGGGTATTGAGGGCTATGTTAATAAGTATCATCCAATAGTATTCTATAAATATTGAAAACAAAACGTCAAAACTGGATGACACTTTTGTCAAAAATATTTTAAAATTCATGGATCAAAATCATAGCAGGATATCAGAACAAAGCGATTAATTTGCAAATTAATGCCACATTTTTCATGTTTACATTATAATTATTCTATAATTACTAATTGCAAACTGCGATAATTTGTGACAGAATCATAAAAGTACCTATAGTATCAATCACAGCAACTACCTTATTTAATAATTACAAATCCCACCTCCGTCAGTCAGATGGATTATAGAAAAAAATATACATACTTTTATGAAGAATCAATCTTTCATTTACTGGATGCATGTTTGTTACAGACCATCTTATAGAAATATTCACAGAGGATCTGAAGATGCACCATTTATAATATAAAATAATTATAAGGTTATAGGCAGCTAAATAATGAGCTTTGCCGTTCTGGACAGGCAACCAGTAATGCACATGTATGCTTGGAAAATAGCTTGCCTAACAGTTAAATCATCTGTTTAACTTTTGAAATGTAACAAGGTGCTATGTTTACCCCTTTTTACTATAAAACAAAGGTATATTGCATGTATTTATAATTATTATCGATAGTAAATTGTTTTATCCAAATAATGCAATGAGTGAATTTCTTGTCATCATATCATTTAATACAGCATGAAACCAGCGGTCAAATGGAAATGGAATCTGGAATCTGATTGGTTGAGATTAGCAATTGCTAAACTTTTGATTAAACAAGAAAACGCAATTTTTCACCCATTTAGGGTGGAAAATCAGACAGGAAAAGATGCTAGATGATTTATAATGCTCGATTGTGTATAAAGTATGTCATTTTTGAGCTTTTTGAGGTCAACTTCAAGAGAAATCAATAATTTTCAGAGTACTTTGGCAGATGCATGTTCTTGAAAGGGCCGCTCTGATTGGTCAAAGTCTTTGTTAAATTGCGTATGTTGATAAAATTGGGCCTTAGCCTCCGGTAAATGTTGAAAGCCTATGGCGCTGTAGAACTCTGCGGGAGGATACATTACACATTAGAGTTGAAGTGTTGCAGGTTGTAGCCTTCGAAAACAAATTCCCCGGCGGCTCATTCCACAGCGTCCAAGTTCTCCATAAGAAGGAATACTGGAGGAGACTGGTAAGAATGAGGTCGTAGCGCCTTTCTGGTGTTCCTCGTTCGGACGGCCTTTGGTGTTATTATCTAGGAAGAAATCTCACACAAACATCTTCCATGATAGAATCTGTAAAACAGGGCCAGGTCAGCCACCCTTCTTGGATGTTCCAATCTGTGGAGGTCCTTTGTGAGGTTAGGCGTATCGATTACTCTAATTGCTCTCTCACATAGGTATCTTATGAACACGTGTAAATCTAGCAATGAGATTCCACAATTATAAAAAGGATGTGTCAGCCTACAAGGATTTTTTTATCACAAGTTCCAAGAGTACTGCATTTTGAGGGTTGTAATAGGCGAATGCCTGCATTTCAAAAAGTGACTAAGTTCAACATATATGCTCTGAGAAATATTGAAGCAGTCTCATGGAAGGATAATTATTATGTCTGTGTTATGCCTCAGTTGGAACTTAAATAAGATAAATAAGATATGAAATACTTGTCTGGGGTCTTTTCCCCAACGCATACAAGATTTTCATATCTCCAAAGAAAATTATCAGATATATAGCCTGGGTACCAAGAACTCCTAGATGTAAGCAATTATTCAAAATCATTGACATCTACTTTGCTTACTCATACATTTGAAAACTTGCCACCACGGATTTATCGAAAGCTACTGTATATGATATTGTCATGCACATACGTGTCAATAAAGTTGTAAATGGATTTTAACAGCAATATCTTGCAATCCAATGCTAGGAAAACGCATGGAAGGTGTGGGAAGTAAAAGGGCAAAAAAGATAATTGATTTCGAAAGTATGTATCAAATACCCTTTAAAATCCACTTAACTTTATTTATTATCTGTTTTTTGCGCAAAAATAGTTCTCATTTTATTTATATTATTCTTATGATTTTACGCAAAAATATGTTTGCGTATAAAATCAAGGGACCACAAGACTTGAAATAAAATTGGGATGTCATTTATGTAGAACAATATATAGGGTGCTATTTGAAAAAAAGTTTGGGGATGAGTTTTAAGGATTGAGGTCCAAAAAGAATGTTTTTAAAGCATGGTGTGATATACCCTTCGTGTCTTCGCGACTTTGAGCGCGCATGAGTCGAGTCAAATCTTGTCGGCTTTAGATCACCTCTCAAAGAAAACGTTCAGCGTATGCGTGCTCAACGTGGACGTTTATACGATGTCTGTGCCATACAACGACCTCCGTGGTACCTGCTTATACCCGACGGTGAACATGGAGCGAGTTGAGAACACGCGCATGCGACGTAAAAAGTAAAACACGTGACTTGAGAACACACACATTGAGCACGCACGCATATGTGTGTGTTCTCAAGTCACGTGCGCTCAGATGTGTACACAGCTTTAGAGAATTGAATATTATACACCGTCTCCCAGGTAGAATCCCAAAAAAAGAAATGGCACTTAGGTTCCGGAGTGTGACGTCGACATTAAAAGGAATAATTCTGAAATTCGCATTTGTAGCAGAGAAATCAACATTTGAAGTGTGGTTGTAAAGATAGCTGACACATGTGTGGCCCACTTTCACGTGAATTCCTTGCAAAAACCAAGAAGGTCGAATTACGCTAACGGGTTTTTTTAATGTTGTTGTCGATTGTTTACAGCAAATGGCATATGATTGAATTGCTTGTATCATACGAATATGATAAAGGGAGATATACGTTTAACTATTTCGCGACCTGATTAAGGAAATTTCAATTTTTTTGCTATTGAGAATGAACATATAATTTAATCATATTATATCATAAGGAGGTGGCAGAAATGATCCCTTAAAGTTTTCGGGATTCATTCTGGCACACGAAATATACCACGTTTATGCCTAGCTAGCAAATAAATTTACCTGCGACAACAAATTCCAAGAAGGGAAAATATTCACCGTTTTACTTCGTTTTTTTCTGTACCAGTTTTCCTATAGTATATGCCTCGCTAAGTGGAGTAGATAGAACAATTTAACTTGTAGAAAACTTTGTAATTTCTTTCTATATCTCCAATCCGGTAGAAGTTGTTTATAAACTTTAAATCGGGCTTCGAGAAGATGTGGCACGGAAAAAACTGCAAGCACAAACAGACAATAATGGGAAATTGTACGACGCGATTACTGGATATATTTTAAAGCCCTGTTAAAATGAAAATCCTCAACCAAGCATTTTAATTGTTCCTACTGCCATAAAAGTAAGTAATGACGACAACTTTTTCATTAATTAATAATGATAACAATAACAATCATAAAGCAAATGCAAGGTGCTCCACATCAATAAAGGTCAATGGAAGAACCAATCCAAACAGGAAATATTAACTGGCCAAACGCTAGATAACATGGAGAAGAATGAAATGTACAAGTACTTGGGCTTCAGTCAGAACGTTGAGATCAACCACACACAAGTCAAGGCTAAACTAACACAAGAGTTTAGGGACCGTCTCGTTAAACTTCTAAAAACAAAATTGAATTCCAAAAATCTTACAATAGCAATTAACACATTTGCGATACCGGTCCTCACATACTCCTTCGGCATTATCAAGTGGTCACACACTGATATAGAAAACATCCACATCCTCATACGGACAGAACAAACCAAACACCAAATGTCTCATCCAAACACATGCAAAGAAAGGCTCACCATAGACAGAAAACAAGGAGGCAGGGGGATTACAGATAATATACAGTCGCTTCGCACAAGGCATATACAGACTCTCAGACATTTTTTCCAAAACAAACAAACAAATTTACATCGAGCAATAGTAAAAGCAGACAAAATCTATACACCACTAAGCCCATCATGTCCAGACCACGCAGCAGACACACACAATCCCACACAATCGCAACAAGAAAAAATAAACACTTGGTCGCAGAAACCACTCCATGGCAAGCATAGATACCGTATTACGCAAGACCACATAAACGAGACACAGTCATACACCTGGCTGCAGGATGGCCAGCTCTTTCCAGAAACTGAAGGATTTATGCTTGCTATCCAGGACCAATTTATTGCGACAAGAAACTACAAGAAATACATAATTAAAGATCCATCCATAACAGACGATAACTGTTGGAAATGTCACCAACAAAAAGAAACAATAGATCACATAACAAGCGGATGCAAAGTTCTTGCTGGTACCGAATACACATCCATACATAACTCTGCGGCCAAGGTCATACACCAAGCACTAGCCACAGCAAACAAACTAATAGAAAACACCGATCCATACTACAACTACACTCCGACATCTGTACTCGAAAACGATCGGTACCAACTATACTGGGACGTCGAAATACATACAGACAAGACTATCCCAGCCAATAGACCAGATATAGTTTTCCAGTCAAAGGCCGACAAAATTACCTATTTGATAGATATTGCCATTCCCAACAATGCGAATATCCAAAACACTTACGCTGGGAAGATATCTAAATACACGGATCTTGTAAAGGAAATAAAGCGACTTTGGAAACAAAACACTAGTCACTAGTCACTATTGTCCCCCTCATTATGTCAGTGTTAGGCCTTACACCAAACACGTTTACACAACACCTCCAACAGTTGGCTTGGACAAAAAGTTACGCAAAGTATTCCAAAAGTCTGTAATCCTGAAGACCTGTAATATTGTGCGATCCTTCCTAAATTCCAATCAATAATAGTCAGGGTGTTGACTTGGCACAGCCCGTTAACACTTGTTGCTACCGCAATTATGCGAGAGGAATTTAGACAATCATAACTGTCTCTATAGGCTACAAACATGAGCTGTACAGACTGTTCAGAGCGCAATACTCACACCTCTCAACATGTGTAGCCGAACATGACCAGAAAAGAGTCATAACAAAAAACAACTGTCTTACCGCGCAAGAACTACAAATCATAAAGGGCCTTGTATCCAACGAAATAAACACTGTCCAACCGAATAATTCGTTAGCCACTGAATCAACCAGAGAAAGGCAAAACACATTTACCAGCTCACCTTCCACAGCCACACAAAGCCAAAACGTTACTCTACCACCTGCCATCACAAAATCTAACGAACAAGTGATGAACACACAATATAACAAATGACGTGGCACCAATCCTGCACTGCGAGATACCTTGACTAACTTTTAAAAACAACACTCGACAAATATTACACACAATAAATTCCAACACAGTACCACAATTCTTAGTAAACGACAGTAACTTAGAGGACATCCATACCGTTATCTTTACACAAGACAAATAGAAATGCTCAGAGGTTTTTCTCAAAACAGACAAACTTACATAGGTCAACAGCAAAAATAGCCAAAACCTATACACCACTCACCCTATCCTACCCAGACCACGCAGCCGATGCACACAATCACATGCAATTACAACAACAAAAAAAAGACACCAGGTTGCAGAAAGGTCTCCAGGTCAAGCACAGATACCGTGTTGGGTAGGAGCACATTCATGAAAGGAAGTCATACACCTGGCTGCAGGATGGCCAACTCTTTTCAGAAACTGTTTTATGCTTGCTATCCAGGACCAAGTGATTGCAATACGAAACTACATGAAATACATAATAAAAGATCCATTCATAAACGACGATGATTGCTATAAATGTCATCAAAAGGAAGAAACTATAGACCTCATAACAAGCGCATGAAAAACTCTCGCTGGAACCGAGTACACAGCTAGACATAACTCTGCAGCCAAAGCCGTACACCTAGCACTAGCCACAACAAACAAGCTAATAGAAAGCACATATATATATATATATATATATATATATATATATATATATATATATATATAAGCATTCACAGGCCGTTTAGGCCCATAGCTTTGTGACAAATTTCCATTGTTTTCTGTCTCTTGCCATAAGCTCCCAATTTTCAATCCTCTTTTCTTTCAAATCTTCTAAAACAGCATCCATCCATTTCTTCCTGGGTCTACCCCGTTTTCTTTTTCCATCAGGTGCTTTCCTACCGATATTCTTGATTAATCTCTCATCTTCCATTCGCTGTAAGTGACCTAACCATTGAATGCGGCGTGCTTTAACCACCTGACCTACCGGTGCCTCATCAAACAGTTTGTAAATGTCTTCATTTGTCCGACGGACCCAAATATCATCTACTTTTCTGCCTCCAAAAATTCTTCTTAGAATTTTTCGTTCCCATACTTCCAATTTATCTTGAACAGTTTTTGTCATCACCCAAGTTTCACACCCATAAATCAGAGTGGTTCTCAACACTGTCTTATATAGCCTTATTTTCGCCTTTCTTGATATATTCTTAGATCTTAAAATCTTGTTCATTGACCCTGCCCTTCTGTTACTCTTTGCTATTCTGAGACTCACCTCCGAAAGCTCATTACAGTTATGATCTATCAAACAGCCCAAATACATATAGTTCTCAGCTGCTTCAAATTCCAGTACCTCCCCCTCTTCAATTTGAATTTTTAGGGTGTCATTTGGATTAAACGTTTTCTGGAGGTTCATATATTTGGACTTAGATTCGTTGACGGACAGTCCCATATATCTGGCTGCTTTTATCAGGCGCCAGGTTGTAGCCTGTAGTTCTTTCTTACTTTGGGCCAGGATGACTATATCGTCTGCATAGGCCAGACATTGGTGCCCCTTGGTATATAGAGTCCCAGTTCTGTTAATTTTACTGTCCCTTATTATTTTCTCTAGCGCCAGGTTGAACAGCACTGTCGAGAGTGGGTCACCCTGCCTCAAACCACTATTGACGTTGAAAAAATCTGATACTATCCCATTAACCTTCACCGCGCATTTTGTGTTGGACAGAGTCATACTAACCAGCCGTATCAGTTTACCAGGTATTTCAAATGCTTTCAAAGCGTTTACAAGTGCGTCTCTATTTACTGTATCGTATGCAGCTCTAAAGTCAATAAACACCATATGTACAGGTATGTTATATTCATGACACCCTGTAAGAATTTGCTTGACTAAATATATATTATCTGTCGTGGCTCTGTTCCTCCGAAATCCAGATTGGTACTCCCCTAGTACGGCCTCCGCATATTTTTCTAACCTTAACTTAACTAACGTTGCAAATATTTTGTACGCTACCTCTAACAGAGCTATTCCCCTGTAGTTACTGCATATAGTTGGATCACCTTTCTTAAATATTGGTATAATTAGTGAGTTACACCAATCGGTTGGCAGTCTCTCAGTTTTCCATATACCCAGAATTATGTTATAAATTTCTGCATGCACAAGCTCCCCTGCATATTTTAAGTTTTCAGCCATAATTCCATCAGGTCCCGGACTTTTATTATTTTTCATAGCCTGTAAAATCTCTAGTACCTCATGTTGTGATGGGTTATCCTCTATTTCTCCTTCTGTTATTTCTACAGTATTTTGAGCTACCTGTGCCGTTTCTTTATTTAGCAGATCTTCAAAATGTTCCTTCCATCTCTCTAAAATTTCATGTTCACTTCCCAGTAGCTTCCCCTCTTTATCTCTGAAGAAGACCGCCTGCGGCTGGAATCCTTTCCCAATAGCCTTAACATCTTTATAAAAATTACGCATTTCTTTTTTCATAAATGACATTTCAATCCGCTTCAACCTGTTCTCTTCAAATATTCTTTTTTGTTTCCTATAAACTTGCTTCGATTTCCTCTTCTGATTCTGGTAGTTCTTTATGTCTTCCTCCGTCTGCGATTGTAGCATCTTCTGTCTTAGCCTCTTTCTTTCTTCTAACTCTCGTCTGCATTCGTCATTAAACCACGTCTCCTTCTTATAGCGTCGATGACTACCTAAGGTGTTGCTTGTTGCCTTCTGTATTGCTCCTTTTAGACAGTTCCAGCATTTATCAGTTTCCGTTATTTCTTTATGCTCTTTTGTACCATATTCCTGACATATTGCATTTCTATACTGTTGGCCTATTTCCACCTTCCGCAGATCTTCCACGTTATGCCACCTGCTTCTCTTTTGCCTTGGTCTTTTTTCTGCTGACTGACATATCTTCATTGTAGCTCTGACCAGGTAATGATCCGAATCTGACTCAGCACCTCTGCAGGATCTTACATTAGTCACATATTTTGAAAATTGCTCTTTTATTAAGACGTGGTCTATTTGGTTCGTCTCTATTCTCCCCGGTATAATCCACGTTCCTTTATATATACCTTTTCTTTTAAAATGCGTGCTCATAATCTTTAGGTTATGTTCTATTGCAAAGGAAATAAGTCTAAGGCCATTATCGTTACTCTCCATATGCTTACTTTCTCCTCCTGTTATTTGTTTGTATATATCTTCATTTCCCACTTTCGCATTCGCATCCCCTATCACTACTGTGACATATTCATTTGGTATTTCCTCCAGTATATCCGCCACCTTTTCATAATATTCGTCCTTCACCTCCTCCTCCTTATCTTCAGTAGGTGCATGTATGTTGATTATTATCATTTTGATTCCATTCAACTCCACCTTCAACATACACAATCTATCTGATTTTGGTTCAAAACCTTTAATACTACTCTTGAAGTCCGCATGAACTAAAAAGCCCACCCCAAACCTTCTGTTCTCCCCCCCACTCGTAAACAGAATGTAATTACCTACTTTTTCTACAATATTTCCTTTTAAATGTGTTTCTTGTAAGGCTACAATATGCATTTTGTATTTGTTCATTTCCCCCACCAAATTAACTAAAATTCCCGCCCCCTGCAATCCCCTAACATTCCATGTGCCAATGTTTATGAATGTGTCTATCTTTCCTTGTTTCTCGTGATCTGCTTTCACTACATTATCTTGTTCCATGTCCATAGCTTCAGTCGTCATCGTTATGTCCTTTCTGCCTTCATCGCGTTTTACTTTTTTGCTCTTTGATCTTGCTGCGCCTCTTGCTCTATGCGCCCTTCGCGATGGTTCCATTTCCATACATGTCCATCTACAGTTAGTTTCATGAATCCTATTTTTACCACACGTCCTTTTCTTCTCTCCTCCCTAGCCATGCCTCTCAGTTTGGACATTATTTCCCTATCTCTCTTTGACAAGTCATCATTTATGTAAACAATGGATTCCCTATATGCCCTCAGTTTGTTTTTATTTTTTACGACTTTTAGTTTGTCTTGCGTACTATTTAGCTCCAGTAGATACATTTTTTCGCCTATAACCTTTGCTTGCTTTATATCAACATCTGCTTCAATTTTCTGATTGAGAAAATCTTTTAATTTATTTTTTAAGATCGTAGGATCATCTGCGTCTACGCTTAGCCCTTGGACTACAATATTATTTTTTCTTTTATCGGCCTCCAAAATATCTAGCCTCCTTCTCATGTAATTTAGTTCATTTCGTATATACTCATTTTCTTTCCTTATTGCCTCATTTTCTTGCTTTAAAGCCCTCATTTCCTCCATTATCTTATCTTCCTTTTCCTCTATATGAGTTGTTCTTAGAGTGAGCCCTTCCAGCATGTCCATAATTCTATCCAATTTGGCACTATCGGCTTTTGGACCTTTTTCTGGTGTCCTCGCTGTTTTCCGGCATTTCGCGAAAAAATCAGTAACCCCTGCCACCTCCCTTTTCCGCTTACCTTCATCAGTAGAGTAGTCGTCGCTATCCATACCTTTCGAAATTTTCCCGTACCAATTCTGAGTCCGCCTCTGTCTGCCACAGGCATGCACCGCTGATCAACCGGTACTGCTTCGTCGTAATTTGGCGCACTACTTGAATTTTATTTTTGAAATCGCCACTCACGTTTCACGCTAAATCGGCGCGCTCGCGGCACCCACCGCGATAGGTGCGTTGTTCGGGTCGACCCCTCGGGAACTCGGCTCCTCTCGGTGGGCTACTTGGATTTGTTTTCTATTTCGATCTCTTAGATATTCACAGATTCGGTATAACGAAACGCCTGCCTCAAATTCCCTTATCACTAAACCACTCACAATCACCACTTTTGCAACCCCTTGTGCACTCTAAATCCCTCCTATTGGATAAAGACTTAGGAGTGAACTCGCACGTGTCTGAACCTGTATCGTGCCAGGACCGAACTCAGAAAGCACATATGCATACTAAAATTACACACCAACATCAGTAATAGAAAACAATGAATACAAACTATACTGGGACGTTGAAATACATACAGACAAGACTGTACCAGCCAATAGACCAGGTATAGTTTTTCAATCAAAGGCAGACAAGGCTACATATTTGAAAATGAGGTTACACAAAATATTCCAATTCAGTGTTTTGCTTAATCAGGAGTGAATTTAATCTGGCAATGCTATTACAAATTAAATTTGATGAATTTGTGGTTCTTGGGTTTTTAGGCCGGCATCGTTTAGCGTTAAAGCTTGACGTTTCGCCACCACGAGTGGATGGCATCTTCAGAAGCTATTTCACTTCGGCGACTTCCAAAATACTGTACAGTATTTTGGAAGTCGCCGAAGTGAAATACTGTACAGTATTTTGGAAGTCGCCGAAGTGAAATAGCTTCTGAATCCATCCACTCGTGGTGGCGAAACGTCAAGCTTTAACGCTAAACGACGCCGGCCTAAAAACCCAAGAACCACAAAATTCATTGGACGATGGCCGCGAAAGCCTTACACAGTAAATTAAATTTGAATTCAAATAAAACGTATTATGTAGCATTTTGTATTTCTGTAGGGTTGTCCCGATTTTTGTTAAACTGCAATTTTCAATTTGGAAGCCGATATACCAAAGTATTTGAGGAAAATTATAGATAAACATTTATGACGGGAATATCTTACTCAAAGATTGAAAAATAACATCCAGACACTAACTCATAACTTCCAACTCCTCTAGTAAATGCGCTCCCAGAATATATTATTCGTTACATATACAAATCGTTGGCAGAAATCTAGTATGGAGTGACCCAAATGTACAGAAATGTTCTACAACAATTTAGTTTTACGCAAAAACTGATTTTTTTACTGTCAACTCGTTTTACTTCCCACACCGATAGGGGTGGTTAGGGGGTGGGGGGTTGTAAAACTCAAAAATTTGTTCTATTCATAATAGGCTGTCCATTGATCTATGAAAGAAAGACCTAGTGGCATAATAGACATTTTTTAGGTCCATTCGAACATTGCCTTGGCTATTACAGAAATCAAGGGACTTTAAATTTTGTGATGTAAGTATACATACGAGTATTTCTTTAGATCGTTCTGAATTTAGTAACATGGAAATTATGGAATTGATTTTATTGAAATTAGACACAGTGATATTACCGTGGCGAGGATGAAAAATCCGTATTATTTACAAAAATCGTGTCAGTGGCGACCCAGCAATAATAAAAGACCTCAAAATATAAAAATAGCTCAAACTTCGTTTTTAAGCAATTTCAGGTTTCCTGATTGTATCGTTTCATCCAGCTAAAGGTCGCAGAATAAAAATTGTGTCGTGTTAGTTCCTACGGAGAGACTTAGGAAGCTATCTACTAGTTTTTGTGTTCGATGTTTTTTGAGGATATGCGAACGATTATTTGGTTGCAAGTCACCTCAGACTATAGCTTCATGCAATGGGAAAATAAAATGATATCACTGCTATGTGTGGGAAGTACTGAGTCAGTCAGCTTGACTCCATTTTTTATTTATCTTTTTTATTTATTTATTTGTATAAATAGTGAAATACAAATATTGCTACCTCAAAACCTAGGCTTTGTATGAGGTATATGCATATGTGCATATGTGCATATGTGTATAGGCTATAGAAATGTGTACTACAATTTAGCTAACCTAATATTTCCGAGATCAGTCTGAAATATGTTGCTAGCAATGGTGGTGTCTGCTTCATTCCCAATTCCATGTGGCCTACAAATAAAGCCCCTGCAGCTCATCTAAATTATGGGATACTTCCTAATCTTCCTTTTATCGGGAAATTGTATACTCTAAATTTTGACGCGCATTTGACGCCTCTGAGATACATTATTTCAACAGATGGTTACCTCACCGAACACCAAATTTTACTGCCTATCTTTGAACGAAAGTGAGTTATAGTATCCAATACAGTTTTAATAAACTCTGTAACAATAAAAATGTTGCTTGGTCATGAACGACCAGCCAACACTTTTATTACTCATAGCAACCAGTAGCTCAGTAGGATTGCAAAAGACTAGGGTATGTAGGTGCGTGCGTGTGTGCGTGAATGTGTGAGTCTCGTTAGCCGCCAAGAAATGAAAACTAGGACAACAATGGTTTAATAAAGATTTATTTTAGTATGTATACGAATGCAGTACATTTAATTTTTTTTTTAAAAAAAACTTATCTCGAAGGGAAGTCCTGGTAGTAGTGCCCTTCCGAAAGGAAGGTGGTGCTCATTGAGGCACCCCGCCAAAAAAGATGGTCTTGGTGGTACCCGGAGAAAAAAGGGTGGTTCTCCTGTGAAAGAGTTATGGCTGGTATTAGCACCTTGTGGAGAAGTTCACAGGACTTCACGATCTGCTCCTGAAGTATGGATCTTCATGCGTTCTTACATTTTGATAAATTGCATTCATATACTTCAGAAACAAATCTATGAAGTAGCATGGGGGAATTAAAAAGCCAAAAAGCAGATAACTTTCAAATGTTCACATGGTAAAGATTAAAAAAAAATATAGATATATACAAGAGCGAACAGTTTAAAAAAAAAATTCTTAAATACTTTGCATTTTCAGTCCTACCGGATCTTTTCAGATATATAGTGACAAATAAAATAAATGTACAAAGTATGTTCAAAAATTTACAAACTTTCTCCTCACGCCTTGTAAAACAAAATTACAAAAATGTCCAAAAGATCTTTTCATTGCGTTCTCGATTAGCAAATCTGAGTGATAGGTATTTTTACGTAAGGAATGTCATAAAAAAAAATGTGAAACATTAAATACACACAAGATAAGGCATCGTAACACAAAAATATATGGCTAGAAATAAAGAATAGTGTTCAGCGACTCTTTTGTTAGATAATTAATAAATATACAGTGTATGATTGACTTGATATTTAAAGATTAAAATGTTCGCCATCACATGTTCATGAAAAGAAATGTATGAATCAAACAAAATCACATTCCTACACAAGATAAGATAAGATAAATATGCAGAAGCAATGAAAATGTGGGAAACCTTAGCAATTAAATCGTTATGATTACCTTGATTAAGACATAATGGCACAGACACAAAAGATTGTCTTAGAGAGACATAATTACATTAGCTGTTAACTGTTTGAGTTCAAAACGCAAAAGGAAGGAGATATGTGTTTCGACATAAAAGGTAACCTTGGTGGAGAGCAAGAGCATACCCCCACTCATTAGATTTTCCCAAAATTTGGCGCACTTGCGCAGTGTGTATAATTAACAATATTTGCAGCTCAAGGAAGTAGAGATGGGAAAAAGGTAGAGGTGAGAAGCAAAATAGTTATAAAAATGTACTAGTTTAATGAGGAAGCAGTAGCTAAAAAAGCAAGTTATAAACTATTTGTATATGGTAGCCAAGTAAATAATATAAAAATAATTTTGAAAACGGGTGAACCGTTACAACTCATAATTTTGTTAAAAAATGTCGTCAAGTGTCTTGACACAGTACCTCCTGCACGTTATCGGCGCTAACAAAAAATTTGCAGTCCATCTATCCCTACGTCATCCTCATCAAAAAACTAGACAATGATTAGTGACCTTTGAAACATCTTAAAATGAATTTTGAGCTGTTTTCATTTCAATATTTTTAGTTTTATGCTTCTAGCTGTGCCGCCACTAACACGATTTCTAAAAACCATACGCGTTTTGCATCCTCACCACGGTAGTAATACTGTGTCAAAATGTTGTTAAAATCAATACAATAATTTCCAGGTTACACAATGGAGAACGGTCTAAAGCAATACTCGTATGTATACATCAGATTCCTTGGTTTCTGCAATAGGCAATACTCGGATGAACTCGGATGCCGCTGGGTCTTTCTTTGGCAGGTCAATGGACAGCCTATCATGAATACAACAAATTTTTCAATTTTACAAAACGAAGTTTGAGGAATATTTCAATTCTACTTTCCACATCGATAGGTGAGGGGAGTATTGTGATCGCGAAAATTTTCGATTTTGAGATAATACGTTTTCTGGGCGTTTTATGATGTCTACATAACGAAAATCCACGTCACTCGTTTCTGTCGGTCTGTCTGTCGGTCTGTCTGTCGGTCTGTCTGTCGGTCTGTCTGTCGGTCTGTCTGTCGGTCTGTCTGTCGGTCTGTCTGTCGGTCTGTCTGTCGGTCTGTCTGTCGGTCTGTCTGTCGGTCTGTCTGTCGGTCTGTCTGTCGGTCTGTCTGTCGGTCTGTCTGTCGGTCTGTCTGTCGGTCTGTCTGTCGGTCTGTCTGTCGGTCTGTCTGTCGGTCTGTCTGTCGGTCTGTCTGTCGGTCTGTCTGTCGGTCTGTCTGTCGGTCTGTCTGTCGGTCTGTCTGTCGGTCTGTCTGTCGGTCTGTCTGTCGGTCTGTCTGTCGGTCTGTCTGTCGGTCTGTCTGTCGGTCTGTCTGTCGGTCTGTCTGTCGGTCTGTCTGTCGGTCTGTCTGTCGGTCTGTCTGTCGGTCTGTCTGTCGGTCTGTCTGTCGGTCTGTCTGTCGGTCTGTCTGTCGGTCTGTCTGTCGGTCTGTCTGTCGGTCTGTCTGTCGGTCTGTCTGTCGGTCTGTCTGTCGGTCTGTCTGTCGGTCTGTCTGTCGGTCTGTCTGTCGGTCTGTCTGTCGGTCTGTCTGTCGGTCTGTCTGTCGGTCTGTCTGTCGGTCTGTCTGTCGGTCTGTCTGTCGGTCTGTCTGTCGGTCTGTCTGTCGGTCTGTCTGTCGGTCTGTCTGTCGGTCTGTCTGTCGGTCTGTCTGTCGGTCTGTCTGTCGGTCTGTCTGTCGGTCTGTCTGTCGGTCTGTCTGTCGGTCTGTCTGTCGGTCTGTCTGTCGGTCTGTCTGTCGGTCTGTCTGTCGGTCTGTCTGTCGGTCTGTCTGTCGGTCTGTCTGTCGGTCTGTCTGTCGGTCTGTCTGTCGGTCTGTCTGTCGGTCTGTCTGTCGGTCTGCCTGCCGGTCTGTCTGTCGGTCTGCCTGTCGGTCTGCCTGTCGGCCTGTCTGTCGGTCTGTCTGTCGGTCTGTCTGTCGGTCTGTCTGTCGGTCTGTCTGTCGGTCTGTCTGTCGGTTTGTCTGTCGGTCTGTCTGTCGGTCTGTCTGTCGGTCTGTCTGTCGGTCTGTCTGTCGGTCTGTCTGTCGGTCTGTCTGTCGGTCTGTCTGTCGGTCTGTCTGTCGGTCTGTCTGTCGGTCTGTCTGTCGCTCTGTCTGTCCGTCTTTCGGGCCGTTCGTCTGTCGGACTATCTGTCGGTCATTCTGTCAATCTGTCTGTCGGTCTGTCTGTCGGTCTGACTGTCGGTCTGTCGGTCTGTCTGTCGATCAGTCTGTCGGTCTGTCTGTCGGTCCGTCCGTCTGTCGGTCTGACTGTCGGTCTGTCTGTCGATCTGTCTGTCGGTCTGTCCATCGGTCTGTCTGACGGTCTGTCTGTCGGTCTGTTGGTCTGTCGGTTTGTTGGTCTGTCTGTCTGTTGGCGTTTTTCTAGCGTCCCAATCTCAGTAACCGCTGTATAGATTTTTATGAAATTTGGGTAGCGATATGGTATGGGGCCGTAGTAGGTAATGCTGCTATATTTTTGAAAATCGGTGCATGGGCGGCAGAGTAATTAGCAAAAAACAGAAAATTTCAAATATTTCTCAAGCTGAATAATTTATTGTATTCATAATAGGCTGTCCATTGACCTGAGAGAGAAAGATCTAGCAGTATAATACACTTTTTTAGGTGCATCCAAACATTGCCTTGTCTATTACAGAAACCAAGGAATTTTCCGATGTGTACATACGATTATTGCTTTAGATCGTTCTGTATTTTATAATGTGGAAACTACTGAATTGATTATAATGAACAGTACAGCACAGTATTACTACTTTGGCGAGGATGGAAAACGCGTATGATTTTTAGAAATCGTTTCAGTGGCGGCGCGGCAATAATAAAAAAACTAAATATATAAAAACACCTCAAACTTCGTTTTTAGACGTTTTAAGGGTTCCTGACCATTTTAAATTTCTTTGGGTGGGGGCGAAATTGGCGTGGTTTGGGGGTGGGCGGTACTAAAACTCAAAAATTTGTTGTATTCATGATAGATTGCCCACTGACATGTGAAAGAAGTAGCTAGTGGAATAACACACCTTTGTTGCGGTCGGGCGAGCGATAATTTGATTGCAAGGGTATCTCAGACTATAGCTTCATGCTATGGGAAAATATGCAAACTCATATCACCGGAATGTGTGGGAAGTAATGAGTCAATCAACTTGATTACATTTTTTTTCGATTTTGATAATTACATGCCGCCCATGTGCCGATTTTTAAAATTATTCCAGGATTACCTACTATGACACCACAGCAGTGATGTGGATTTTCGTTATGTAGATTTCGCGATCATAATACTCTCCTCACCTATCGATGTGGGAAGTAAAATCATTAGTTTTTTAGTAGCCGTTTGAAATGCCAAACGTTAGGTCACCTTTCACATTATATTTCTCTCTATATTTATAGAGTAAAAAATTAATATGTGACCATGAAGAAGTGAGATCCAAAGGGACATTGTAGAGCAGATTTTTTCTATTTGATTTCATTCATTTGTACAATTAATAATGCAAATATTTCCACATCTCGAAGGTTACACGGTGTATGAGGTATAGGCATATAAAGTTGACATTATTATTTAGTTATAACCTATTGCTCTAACAATTTGGTTGTCTTTTCTGGACTTGATAGTGGCCATTGTGTCTCCATTCATTCTCACTTTAATTGCTTTCTTGCATGACAAAACTTCGTCGGTTTTCAACAGGTTAATTTCCCCAATTGTGTCGGTTATGAGCCTTATAAGCTTATAAATTCCAGTGCCTTATAGAAACTCAAAATGCTGACGTGATCCAAATATGTCTACTAGTTATTTCAGAACAATGCAACCTTGTTTCCTGAAATATAACAGATCGCTTGAGGTCTGATTAGTTGCATCACAGTTACTGAAAAGTGGGACGTGATTTTATGTAAATTTGGTTTCACAAAGGTGATGATGCATTCAAATGATTTGGTATATCTGTTTTATTACCATCCAGACATAGCTAATTCTGTGTTATCGAAAATGTTCAGCATAATTCAAATGTCAAGATGAACCACATTGCAGTTTATATCCATTAATTGACATGATAACCCTACCTGTTATAAGCCATGTGTATTATTTACTGTTCAGCCTATAATTATTGTTTAAACAGTACGATGAATTGGTTAATTAAATTACAAATGTATAGTTTGTAAATACTCGCAGGTAGGTTTTAGAGTAACGGTGAATTTTGAAATAACTGTATTCATGTGCTTTCTAAAACCGATCCTCTGTTCGTCTCTCTGTTACATCGCGCTTTACTGGCTCCTCATAGAAACTCAAAATATGCCAAATTATAAAGATTTTGTTTGGAAATACTTTGGATAACAACGTGTTAACAATAAAACTGTGTACGCATGTATGTTTTGTTTTTGAATGTACAAGATTGGAGGTTTTGTTCATAAACTTGTTCTCTTAATGTTCTTATGATTTTTTAAAGAAGTGAAGTTTCTTTTTTAATAACACGCCCTTATTGGGTAGCTCTCTCTTGGATTAAACATTGAATGCTCCAACTTTGACGCAAAAACGATTCTGACGGCTTCAAATCCGCGACCACAGCTTAAAAGGCGTGACATCCAACTGTTTGGGAGTTGGTACTTTTGTGAAATTTATTCAGGAATGTTGACAATTTTAATTATCGTTTATGCAGTGATGGTAATAATTATGCTACGAATATATCAGAAACAGTTGTAAAACTTTATTTCACGAATACAGTTAAAAAAAAATAAAAAACACGCTTTAGTTATAAAATTAAACAAAAAATATGAAATATAGTTAAAAAAACTAATAAACACCTTGAAGCCTCGGACTAAAAAGTCGAAAAAAGTTTTGGGATAAGACCGAAAGTTCGCGAGCGTTCGTAATGAAAAATTAATTACGGTAATTTTCCAACACTACCTATGTCTAAGTACAAAATTTGACGATTTGACAATTGACTAATTTTAAGTAGCAATAATAGCAATATTGTCACGAAGATCACTTCTCCTTTTCATTCTAGAGAATCAAACTCCACGTACTTTTGACCCTTCGTAACTACTTGCATAGATGTACTTTTTCAAATCCTGTTTTGCTATGCTAGTATCTGAAGGGTTAGCATCAACCACCGTTTAAACCCCCTTATTTGAAAATTCCGTTTTATGGGGCTTTTTTATAATATCAGCACCAGGATTTACTAAATACCAGTAGACACTCTTTCGCAAAGTCAAAAAACCTTTCCCTCTTTCAAGACGGTCGAGAAATATAAAAAAGAACAAATAATATGAAAGGTATAGGGTGCGGTTGTCGATATTGAACTGTCTCGAAATTGAGCTTTTGCCATTTTTGTTACTTCTCGTAAAACTTGGCAATGTTGCCATCGTGTATTCGACACCACACCTATGAACATTCTTGCGACTCAGTTGATTTTTAGATTGGGGCAACGTAATACAGATCTGCAAAGTGTTGAAGATTTCGACAACGTGCAAAGTAATATTTTATGAGCTTGGCGAAGGCTTCAAATCTAAATAAACCAATGAAGGTTTGCTCTTTCATTTTTATAATTTGACTATTAGATAGCATGCCTGAAAGAAACCTCTTGCAACTCTATCTTAATTTTGCGTTTCTCTTGTTGTTTATAAATATAAAAATAATTTATGCTCTCCAAAATTATCCTCAAAGTTGAGAGATTTGTTTCGCGTTACCAATTTATTTTGTTTTTTGATGCCACACATGAACGAACAATTTTAGAAAATCTGGTTCAACATTAGCGATTTTACCCTATGTAGGATAGATCGCTGTTACAAGTTTTTGTGGAATTTGAAAAACGAGAAATAAGTACCTATTTCTAAACTATACTAAAACTGATTTTTTTACGCCTCCCAATTTGACTGTTTATTTGGAGGAAAAGTTCTTTTGGGTTGATTATTTCTGTATTCATACAGGATGTATCAAGGATGTGTGGGTAGAAGATAACTGCTTCCCTATTTGAGATAGAAAAAAGTCTCAAATAAAAAATGTAGAGGGTAATGAAATCTATGTTCCAAACCTATTTACCATTACACAGGTTATACAATAAATGCGTGACTTATCAAAGTTACATTTTTTTAATAGAACCCTTAATTATTATTGCACATTTGGATTCCTTTGTTGATCCTAAGGTGACTTTATGTATCACATATGATACTTAAAAGAACCGTTTAGGCGCAAATCACCACTTTTTATATAAGTACATGTTACAAAAAAAAAATTAAATATCGCAGCGTCTTTGAAACTTAGAAGGCTGTGAATATGCGAAATGTGTCAGCTTGGGTAGTGCTGTCAAATTTAGATTCTTCTTACGAACGATATAGGATTGTCGGTGCTAATCTCTTGTAGTTTCGATTTTATTTCAAAATTTCAGTCAAATCAAAGTTTTTCAAATTTTTCTACCCGTAAGCAAACCAGCAGGTCATGAGAAATAAACAAAAGGTTGTCCAGATGGAAGAAAACAACTGATGTGCTATGCGAGATGGGAACAGTTAATGGGACAATATTATAAAAATACCTTACAATATATCAGTTCTAGTTAGAAAGAACAGCGGCAGCATATCTAAAATCAATGAGAAGCTGGAGTATGTCAGAAATGGCTATTTTTTACTGCCTAGCTTTCTAGAGACTTAAAATCTTCGAGAATTATTACAAATTTGGAAATATAAGAAAAAATACCAGTGATTGTTGCGGGCAGTCTAGTATCTTCAGGAAGAAATTTTACATTCAATGGAATAAAAAAAGTATCAATTTTCATCAAGTCAACAGTAAGGATACCTCTACTAGAGCACTCTAAATTCTTCAGTACTAATTAGCAGAATTACAGAAAACGAAAACTGAATTAAAGTATATTTTAATTATAAAACATAATTTACTTGTCAAAAAATATATAAAATGAGCACAACTAAAACATGGACTAATGAATAATTTTAACAACTATTCCAATGTTCAGAATGCGTTAATTTTAATTTGACCGAAATTATTACTGTCTTATTCCATTCAATGTGAAATTTTATTCTGTAGATATTAGACCACCAGCAACATTTCATTTTTAAATTTTGAATCATTTTTGAAATCTGATAATCTCTATCACATCTTAATAGTTAGTAGGCTTTGAAAAATAACCATTTCTGTCATAGTTCAGCTTTTTATTGACCTTAGATATGTTCCCGCTGTTGTTTTTGGTTAGGGTAGATAACTATATTGTAAGGAATTTTTATTGTGTTATCTTGTTACTCTAGTTTGTTTACATGTTTTTGTTTTTTGTCAGTTTTTTGCTTCCATCATGGCCTGCTAAGTTACTTACAGGAAGAAAAGCTTGAAACATCCAATTTGACTGAAAAGTTGAAATAAAGTGGAAACTACAAGAGATTTATATTTGGTCTGTTCACAAAGAGAATCACAAACCAGTCAGAGCCAATCAGTATTCGCCATTGCAGTTGCCAAACTATTTCTGACTAGTACTAGCCAATCAAATTGACGCTGACTAGTTTGTGATTGCTCTGCGAACAGCCCTATCAACAATCTGATATCGTTAGAAAGCGACTAAAAAAGATTAGGTATTCCCATTTAAAAAAATCAAGTTATCTTTGATTGAAATTTCCTTAATTATTAATCAACCGATTTTACGAAGTACAAAAAGAATTTAAATTTCACAGTACCAAAGTTTACGGAATACATATAAGTTGGATCACTCCGCAAAAATATCAAAACAGCCTGCTCCTTGCCCCGTCTCCCCGGTCCACCGGTAGCAGTATACCGACGTTAGCCGGGAGATACGGGGCGGCGCAAAGTTGTGGTTGAACGTGTGTAACGCGAAGTTTATACAGTGTCTCAAAAATATCGGAATTTGTTAACTCGGATTTGTTTGCAGGAAAAGTTTGATTTTATCAATTACATTTATTAACGGATGGCAAATGACAACCAGATCCATCCTTATTTTGTGGCAAACCTTGAAATATAAAGTATGAATACATGTTTCACGACGACTAGGACACGCAATAGGTCGGAACTGGGCAGTAGTAGAGAATTATATATCCAATGAGGTATTTGTTTTTGGTCACGTGACGTCTGATTCAAAATTATTAATGGGACACCCTGTACATTTGTGCCTTTCTGTGTTCCACCCGATAAAATAATTCCAACAAACCAGCACACGTCTAAAGTGATTAATTCGAGGCCTACAGGTACTTAAAGGATTGTATCACGCTAAAAGCGTATAGTGAGACAAAATATTCATTCGGTGGTCTTACCATACCACCTAGAGACATTCTGGAAATATTTTTATTGACAACTTTAACAATTTAGTTTCTACAGTAGCAATTGGAATGACACTGAAAAGCAAAATGTCAATAATATTTATTCACATCCATGTAAAGCATTTCCACATCATTATCTTTTGAAACTATACATACGAGTTCCTTTATATTATACCATAAATTTTATAAGCTGTGGTCTCAAAAATATGCCAAAGAAACAAAACATTAAGGTAAAAATACTTCAGCAGCTTTGAACCAATTTTTACGTATCTACGAAACAGCTACAATATGTGAAATCATTTGAAATTCATTAGTAGTAGTTTTACTTTACTTTAGTTACCTAATGTATTAGCAAAATAAACGTTATATTTGTATGTCTAAATCGGCTGTCAATACATAGTCTTTCAATGACCCTCTTATATACGTAAAACCCTGGCGTTAGCAAGTCCCCGCTAAAAGACCCTCGTACTTGGGCAAAAACCAACGCAAAAACTAACTGGCGCGTGCGGCCGCGGCATCGCTTTGATTTGAGATCTTCAAAGTGCCGACGGAGAGTGATCCAACTTATATTTATTCCGTAAACTTTGACAGGACTGTTTAAGCTGACACATTTCATGCTTAGTCACACCGCAACGTCACGCCGTTCTAAGTTTTATAGACACTGTGATATTAAATTTTTTTCTAGCATGTACTCATATCAAAAATGGAGATTTCCGCCTCAACGGTTCGTTTTAAGTATCATATATGATACATAAAGTCACATTAAAATCGACCAAGGAATCCAAACATGCAGTAATATTATAGCGACTTTTATCTAAAAAAATGTAACTTTGATACGTAACACATTTATTTTACATCCTGTATAATGATAAATGTTTTTGGAACATAAATTTTGTTACCCTCTAAATTTTTTAATTGAAACATTTTTTCTATCTCAAATAGGGAAGCAGTTATCATCCACCCACACATCGTTGATACACCCTGTACTTCACCTAAATGTCTACTCAATTTTTATTTATCTTATAATCAATGGTCATATTTGGACACCGTCAAAAGTTTCTTATAGTATTCAAAATCTTTTATGAAACTCAAAAATGCCTGGGAACTACCGGGTCTAACCAGCTGACGCATTTAGGCCCAGTTTCACAATCATTGGTAACCTCTGGTATTCACTTAAACGACAGATGGAAGTTAACCAGTAGTTAACGGGGAGCTCTGTTTCACAAAGGAAACCAATGGTAAAGCTTATTTATCTTTATGTTGGCACCATGTATTGGTCTCAGAGAACTGCCATAATGGTGTTCCGTGAATATAACCTAACCCTTTGACAAAGAAACCTAACCTTTCTTTTCATATTTTTCATTTATGTCATTATAGAGTATAATCAAAATCCATCGACGTCTTAGACGTCAGTGTCAAAATTCAAGCTTTTATACTCCCCAAAGCTGTCATCGGTTGACTACAACAAACGTAAAGATAACCCATACCTTGTCCTTTGGTTAGCATAACTACTGGTTGACCAGAGCTTTTGACGTAAACCGTCGAATATGAAATGGAATATTTTCGTTAACCACTAGTCACTAGTTAACTGACGATTGTGAAACTGGGCCTTATTGCTTTATCGTGCTACAGAAACATTAGCCAAGGATATCTGGAGGAACTTTGGCCTCAAATACCTCCACCGAGCTAATTAGTACATAATTTGAGTTGGGAGCATAGGGTGCTACTTATATTAAATTAGGGGACTTGGAAAGTTGCAACATTTGGGCGCTTGAGGCAAAAAAGGGTTCGATTCACAAAGGTAAAAGGGATCCTAACGACGGTTTCTCAAGAATAGAATTTCATTAACAAGCTACTCGTCTGCGCGCTATTCAAATAGAAGATTCGGGTGTATAAATCATTCAAAATATCTGGGGCATGCCGAAAACTCCTTCTATCGACTTAAGGGAATCGAATATTCAAAAAGGATCGGGTATAGCCGTGATGTAGGCTTTCGTCCAATGACAAACAAACTAAACAGAATGAATATTTTCCTTCATATGTCAATGGGCTTACAATTATTTTACCTACCAATCAATATACAGCTTATGCAGATGACATATCTCCACTTGTTTCATCAAAAGACGATGCTAACCTTTAGGAAAAGTGTATAGAACCATTAACGACATTTTTAACATACGTGACTTGTTTTTGAATACTGAAAAAGTTGAAGTGTTAAGATTTCACAGCTTCTAACGTATATTTGGTTTTCAAATACAGAAACAATACTAGAGTCAAAGAGAAACAACATTTTTTGGAGTTTTTATTAACTAACATTCGAGTTGGACCTTCCATTGTAATATAAAGATATTATCATCGTATTTGTACATGTTCAGAAATTTAGGGACTGTTCTTTCCACACTTGGTGTACTAAATGTGTATTACGGCCATACTGAATCATGACTCAGATACGGTATATGTATTTGGAGTAGCTCATCTGGTTGTCAAAAAGTTTTGGTATCGTATCGTACCTTAGGGAGGCTTTTCGCAGCCATTTTCACTGTAGATTTCCAAGGAAGCACTACGACCACCACCATAAACGTGAGCTCGAGAATGGCGGAGGTCAAATTTCAACATCGAGATGTAAAAAGCATCCTCCAAAAACTAAACATGAAGAAAGCTGCTGGTCCTGACCAAATTCCAACCATTGCCCTTAAACGCTGTGGCACTGAGCTTGCTGCAGCTCCTGAAATAGGTATCTGGATGACAACGATAACATCATAAATGATCGCCAGAAAGGCTTCCGTAAGCACAGGTATACGGATGACCTCCCTGATTACGTCACTAACTTGTGGAATAGAGCAGCTGAAAATCTTGGCGAGTACCGTATTGCTGCACTTGACATATCGAAAGCCTTTGATAGAGCGTGGCAGGAGAGACTTCTGGTCAAGCTTGCTGCTTATGGACTACCAACTGTCCTGCGCCAGTGGCTGAATAGCTTGTTGAACGACCGACCTCTGTTTGTTGTAGTCGAAGGCTGTTCATTAGACGTATTTTCAACAAACGCCGGTGTTACACAAGGATCAATCCTATCCCCATACACTGTTTCTGCTGTACATCAACGAACTGCTCCAATCTACAGCTGCGCAGACGACAGTACATTAATATGGTGCATGGAACCAGGCACGTCACTATCATCTAAGGAGACGGTATGTCGGCGACATCAGCATGCCTCACAGATCAACGTAGATATCAAAATACAGTACAGTTCAACGTACAGAAAACTCAGGCAACAACACTTACAAAGGAGTCCCACGTTGGCTTACCAACGGTGGAAATGGAGGGTCACGCCATGGTCGATTCATCTTTTGTCCAGATTTTAGGGATCAACATCAACAATAACATGTCCTGGCATGACCACGTCGTCAGTATTGCTAAAACGGCATCCCAGAAGCTTAGAGGTTTTTTCCACTGTAGGAAGCTGTATACATCAGAGCAACTGCTGCTGCTCTATAAGACACATGTTCGACCATCGCTGGAGAGTATTGCTCCCATTTGTGGGGATGCGCTCCGAATCACTCTCTAAAGCTTCTGGACACTATCCAGAAGAGAGCAATTAGACTAATCGATACACCTAACCTCACAAAGGACCTCCATAGCCCGTGACATCGAAGAAGGGTGACCGACCTGTCTCTGTTTTACCGATTCTATCCCGCAAGATGTTCGAGTGAGCTCCCCCAGATAATAACACCAAAGGTCGCCCTAACGAGGAAAACTGAGAGGATCTGCGAGCTTATCCTTACCAGGTCGAGGTCCTTGGTCCCCGAACCAGTCTCTTCCAGCATTCCTTCTTTTGAGGAACTTAGAGGCTGTCGAATGTGCTGCCGGGGAATAAACTTCCCGATGGCTACAACTTACAGCGTTTAAAATCTGACGTCCACCGATACTTATCCTCACGCAGCACTTCTATAACGTCATGCGTTTCAGCTTTTACGGGAGGCTGATCATAAAAAAAATAAAAAAAAGTCAAAAGAGAGTTGTCGTAGTAGTTGTTTGTTTTAGTTCACTGCTTTTACAATTGTGTACTATATTTTCTTCGGCTAAAATAAATAATAATATGGATGACTAAGTTCTTTGAATCCAATGCAGTCAGACTAAACAACAAAGTGCCTTTTTAGAAAGGTACGAGTGAACTTCTCATCAATTCAACTGCTGTGAATTATTTCTAGGAGATAAATAATACACCTATATTCCATATTGTGTTCTGACGAATAAACAAATATCTCTCAATCGGCTTCTGTATCCAATTTGTTAAGTATACTGTGATTTTGATTGACTGAACCATTCATTTGGATAATCAATTATATCAGCAAATGACAATAACGATAACGATGGTGTTAATTTATTTAAATTCAATATGTTAATGGAAAACACTGACAATGTCGATATGCTGACGCATTATATAATTATATATTCTATCAGGACATATTTAAATAGCAAGTAGTAACATCCCACAATATGTAGCTGGGAATATTATTAAGATTTATGACAACTGTTTGTATTTTTGCTAGTCATTCATCCAAAATAGTTGATCCATGTCTACTGTGTATCTAACATTATTCCTCAGACCATGAAGGTATGCACAAACTGTCGGTGATTTTAAGCACCCTCACTAGTTGTAACTGGATGTGATCTGAATAGATAGTTTGATATTTTATATTTCTCAAATTAGTATTGCAAATATAATCAGAGGAATCTGAGGATGGTATCTTTTGAACTACCTACGTTTTTTGTTTTTGTTACTCATGACATGGATGGTTTTATCAAGCAGTTGTATGGAGAGTGCTTGTATTCTTTATGCAAGATGATTCGTCAAAGAGCATTTTGTTTCTATTCACTAATTTATCTCTCAAAATTATTTTTGCTGAAAGTTCACATTTGCACACAAATTTATACCATTTACCATGATGTCATTAAACAAAAATTATCGTAGAAAACGTAATACAATATGCTATGTTTTGATGATGATGATTCTTTTGTTCCATTTTACTCATTGTATCCATATCTGACTTTACCGTAAAACTAAAAAATTTGGTGTATTCATAACAGTCTCTCTATTGACCTGTGGAAGAAATACCTAGCGGCATATTACACTTTTGAGGTCCATCCTAACATTGGCTTGCCTATTACAGAAACCAATTTTGTGATCTGTACATACGAGTTTTGCTTTATTTCGTTCTATGTATTTTGCGTAAAGCGAAAATTATTGAATTGATTTCAATAAAATAGAAAGAAACATAAAATTAGCTCAAACTTCATTTTTAGACGGGTTGGAGGCTCTTGATCGTTTCGCGTCGTCCAGTTGAAGCACGCAGAAAAAAACTGTGGCGTCCTAGTTCCAAAGGAGGGCGACGCAAGAAACTATTTACGAGGGTTTTTTGTATTGGCTTTTGTTTTTGGGGGCGGATGGGCGATAATTTAGTTGCAAGGGGATTTTAGACTATAGGTTCATGCAATGATATCATCATTGTGTGAGGGAAGTACTGAGTCAATCAACTTGACTTCATTTTTAGTTTTTGAATAGTTTCATTTGCCATGTTTGTGAAAAATGGTGGGAGTGCGACGATTGAGTAGTTAAAAAAATGGTGGAGGTTCAAATTTAATATATCCTTAACTTTGCTGGTTCTGGTCGGGATGTGCAAAAGTATAGAATAATTTATAGATTGTCAACAAATTTGAATACGTATGCAATTTTTTAGTTTAAATAAAAAAAGGAGTTCCTACAAACAGTGTTTGATTCAGACTATAAGATATTAACAACCTTAGCCAAAAGTTAAGATAAAATATGGTTTGAACTTTTCCCCTGCTTTCTAGAAGTTTTTAAGAAAAGTTCGAACACTTTTTATTTTTCCAAATGCAAATAAGCAAGCTTCCGATGAACGAAAAGTGTTAAAAATCTAGTGTGAAAAATGTAAGACGATGATGATGTAACTAATCATAAATCAAATGGGTCATTTTCCTTCGGAGCTTGTCTAGTAAAGTGTTTCACCATTCGCGCATTTTTGAACTCGTCCACACTCAGTTCTCTCTGATCATAATGACACGAACCACGTTCATCAAACAAGGTATTCACTTTTCGCATACCATTATTTCAGAATCCTTATAACTTATTTGTAATCAGTGTTTCCCTGTGCTTCCTACATAGTTCCAAACTCGAGCGCAAAGTATATGCATATGGCCGACCTAAATAATTAATTAAGTAATTAAAAGTTTCTCAAAGTTTGGAAGGAATCTTTGTGGGATTTCTTAGATACATTTAGCAACAATTTCTCTTTCGCTACTCCTAAAGTTTGCATAAAGTTTGTCGTTGACAAATATCGACCCCAGGAAAGCTTCTGGGCTGATTGGCACAACAAAACTTAAATGTCCTTTGCTTGCCTTTGTTCTGATGTCTCTCAGTTTGTTGCCCTGAGAAGCAATCCCTCTTTTTCCTGTTCTGAGTTTTTTCCTCTCTTAATCTACCGTGTATTACGTACCGTTACCGTACCTTTGGTTCTATGTATACAGGGTTATTCACGTTATTCGACACGGAGCATTAAGGCTAAAGTATTTGATAAAAAAGAAAATAATAACTTTGGATAGATAGAGACCCATAACAGCTACATTTTAAAAATATTTTCATGTTATACAGGGTGTCCCAAAAGCACGAAATGTATCAAACTTGTTTTTTTAAATGGAACACCCCATATATTATTGCACATTCAGATTCCTTGGTGAATTCTAGTGTGACTTTATGTATCATACATGGTACCTAAAGCAAACCGTTAACGTGTAAATCACCATTTTCGGTATAAGTAGATATCAGGAAAAAATTGAATATCGCAGAGATTACAAAATATGGAAGGCTGTGGCTTTGCCGTATTACTAAGCATAAAATGCATCAGCTTTGATGAGACTCTCAAATTCAAATTACGTTTATGCTTGGAGAAATCGGTCTATTAATTAAGGAAACTTCGATCAGCGATAACTTGATTTTTTCAAATGGGAATGCCACATATTTTTTATACGGTTAAACGTAGAATTTGATAACCTTTCTAATGATATAAGGTTATGAATATCAATCTCTGGTAGTTTTCATTTAATTTTAAATTTTCAAACAAATCGGCGATTTTCAATTTTCCTACCTATAAGCAACGTAGCAGGCCGTGAAATATAAACCAAAACCTGTTCAGGTAGAAGAAAACAACTAACTTAGCTGGAAAATACGCACTAACTAGACTAAAGGGACAAGATTATAAAAATTGCTTACAACAAATCAACTCTCCCAGAAACAACTGCGATAACATCTCTAAGGTGAAAGAGAAGCTGGAGTATGGCAGTAATAGATAGCTTTTACAGTCTACTGGCTACCGCAATTTACTAGAGGTTAAAAATTTCCAAGACAATTGAAAACTCTGATATGAAACAAAAACAACCAGCGACTGTTGCTCCAACATGCAACTATCAATCATATGTAATGGAGTAAAAAATTATCAGTTTGCGTCGAAGTCGACACCTGTTACTGGAGCCCCTCTATTTTTCAATATCTATTAGCAATATTGCAAAAAATGAATACTGACTAATCAGATTTGAATTTTCTGCCATTTAAGTTATGTTTTATAATTTGAACAAATTTTAATTCATTCTTCATTTTCTGCGATCTTGCTAATAGATACTGAAGAATTTTCAGAACTCCAGTCAGAGGTACCTTTGACTTGAGTTTTGACAGAATTGCATACTTTTTTATATGACTGAATGAGAAATTTTATTATGAAAATAATAAACTGCTTACAATATTCTCTAGTATTTTACATTTTATTTCAAAACTTTTAATGGTTTTGGAAATTGCGAATATCTAGTACATTCAAGTAGCTAGTAGGCCGTGAAAAAATTCATTTCTGCCATACTCCAGCTTCTCTTTGACCAAAGATATGTTACCGCCGTTGTTTCTGGTTAGACTTTGTTTGTTGTGAGAAATTTTTATAATCTTGTCCCCTTAGTCTAGTTCGTGTGTATTTTTCAGCTAAGTTAGTTGTTTTCTTCTACCTGAACAGGTTTTTGTTCATATTTCATGGCCTGCTTATAGGTAGGAAAATTGAAAAACGCCGATTTGTTTGAAAATTCAAAATTAAATGAAAACTACCAGAGATTGATATTCACAACCTTATATCATTAGAAAGGTTATCAAATTCTACGTTTAACCGTATAAAAAAAATAGGCATTCCCATTTGAAAAAAGCAAGTTATCGCTGATCGAAGTTTGCTTAATTAATCGACCGATTTCTCCAAGCTTAAACGTAATTTAAATTTGACAGTCTCATCAAAGCTGAAGCACTTTATGCTTAGTAATACGGCAAAGTCACAGCTTTCCAAATTTTATAATCTCTGCGATACTCAATTTTTTGCTGATATCTACTTATACCGAAAATGGTGATTTACACCTAAACGGTTCGCTTTAAGTCCCATGTTGAATACATAAAGTCACAATGGAATTCACCAAGGAATCTGAATATGCAATAACATACGGGGGGTTCCATTTAAAAAAACATAACTTTGATACATTTCGTGCTTTTGGGACACCCTGTATAACATTAAAATATTTTTAAAATGTAGCCCTTATGAGTCTCTATCCATCCGAAATTATTATTTTCTTTTTTATCAAATACTTTAGCCATAATGCTCCGTGTCGAATAACGTGAATAACCCTGTATGTTCACCACTTTGCTCTTATTTCAAGCTTTATAGAAATTACTTCATTTTACGGATTGGATCTACATCTGATTTTACTACATAAAACCGCATTTCTTACACTGTTGCTTATGTTTGCTTTTACTTCCCACACCGATAGGTGAGGGGAGTATTGTGATCGCGAAAATTTTCGATTTTGAGATAATACGCTTTTTGGGAGTTTTATGATGTGTACATAACGAAAATCTACGTCACTCATTTCCGTCGGTCTGTCTGTCTGTCTGCCTATCGTTATACGGGGGGCGGAGTAATTAGCAAAAAACCAAAAAATTCAAATATGCCTCAAACTTCGTTTTTAGGCGTTTTAGGGGTTCCTGATCATTTTGTACCTTTTCTTGGGTGGGGGTGAATTTGGGGTGGTTGGGAGGTGGGGGGTTGTAATACTGAAAAATTTGTTGTATTCGTAATGGGCTGTCCATTGATATGTGAATGAAAAACCTAGCGGCATGATACACTTTTTTAGGTCCATTCGAACGTTGCATGCTTATTATAGACACCACGGGACTTAGAATTTGTGATGTATACATACGAGTATTGTTTTAGATCGTTCGATATTGCGTAACGCGAAAATCGTTCAATTAATTTTAATGAAATTTTGAGATAGTATTACCCCACAGGCGAGAATGGAAAACGCGTATGTTTTGTGAAAATCGGATCAGTGGCGGCGCGGCAATATAAAAAAACTAAAAATATAAAAACAGCTCAAACTTTGTTTTTAGGCGTTTTAGGGGTTTCTGATCATGTTGTATGTACGTTTTTCTGGGTGAGGGCGAATTTGGGGTGGTTGGAGGGTGGGGGGTTGTAGAACTGAAAAATTTGTTGTACTCATAATGGGTTGTCCATTGATTCTTGAATGAAAAACCTAGCAGCATAATACACCTTTTAGGTAGATCCGAACATTGCCTTGCTTATCATAAAAACCAAGGGACTTAGGATTTGTAATGTATACATAGGAGCACTGTTTTAGATCGTTCTATATTGCGTAACACGAAAATTATTGAATTGATTTCAATGAAATTTTGACACAGTATTACTACCGCAGCGAGGATGGAAGACGCGTATGTTTTAGAAAAATAGTGTCAGTGGCGGCGCAGCAATAATAAAAATGAAAACAGCTCAAACTTTGTGTTAAGGCGTTTTACGGCTTCCTGATCATTTTCAATTTTTTTTTGGGTGGGGTGAAATCGGGGCGGTTGGGGGGTGGGGGTAGTAAAACTGAAAAATTTGTTGTATTCATAATAGTCCGTCTATTGACCTGTAGAAGAAATACCTAGCGGCAAATTACACTTTTTTAGGTCCATCCGAACATTGGCTTGCCTATTACAGAAACCAATTTTGTGATCTGTACATAAGAGTTTTGCTTTATTTCGTTCTATGTATATTGCGTAAAGCGAATATTATCGAATTGATGTTAACAAAATTTTGACACAGAATTTATAACCGGTGCGAGAATGGAAAACGACTCTGTTTTTGAAAAACCGAGGGTTTTTGTGTTGGATGTTGTTTTTGCGGGCGGATCGGCGATAATTTAATTGCAAGGGGATTTTAGACTATAGTTTCATGCAATGGGAAATAATAAAATGGTATCATCATTATGTGTGGAAAGTACTGAGTCAATCAACTTTGGGTAGTTTAAAAAATGGTGGAGGTTCACATACAAAAGTATAGAATTATTGGATTGCTTGCCTTTGTTCTGATGTCTCTCAGTTTGTTACCCTACGAATCAATTCGTCGATGCCGCGATTTTTCTATTTTCCTGTTTCCGAGTTTATTTCCTCTTTATTCTACTCTGCATTATCTCTTGTAATACACTTATTCTATATTGAAAGGAAGGTAATCTGCCAAGATAACAAAAGTTAGACTTAGTTTTCAGAGGTAAAAAGGCTTTTGGTCGCAGAGCAGTTTTGAGTTTAATTGTTACAAGCTAGGCACTATACTTTTTGAGATTTACGAGCCATAGTAGTGATTAATTTTAATATCATGGCAAATTGGATGACCTGTCTTATTTTTGCATTTTTTATAAAATCCATGACGACTCTCCAGATATACTAGACGTGATATTGGAGAGCCTTAAAAGTCTTTCTCTATGCTGTAATTTATATTTTGGTTTATTTTCCCGTTTGTGTCAATTTTGGTAGCCGCCAAAATCCCACGTTTTCAGTGATTATATTATGTTTGTTCTAAATCAGTTAGAACATCGCAGATCGTACGTTCTGACAGTAAAATAGCTCTAAAGGCAGTGGCATCTCCAAGGGCTAGATCAGCTCTAGCTCAGGAATATTCTGCTGCCCTTTAGAGACTGGAATGTCACAAGAATGTGACCTTCTTTTAGGGCTGCGGAAACTTTGGCGTACGCTGTGACTTTTGAACAAAAGCAAAGAGACGCTCATCCGTTTAGTGGGAGTTCCCACAGGCTATATTACTGACATTTGTCTCTCATGAGAGTGGTAAGGGGCCCTGTCTGTTCCAGAACCTTAGGGATTAGATATGAATTTGGCAAGGATTTTTGGGGAGTAGTAGTGACTTTTTTCGTTAGGGGGGGAGGGTAGGGTAATTTCGCATCCAGACACCACTCTGTGGCGAACGGAGCTCTCATCTAGTAAAAAACCACCTACCGATCGCGATACGAGGTCTCCATGTCGTCCATGGTGAGTGACCCTGCCCTGGTACCGTCTATAAGACATTCTTCACGGGTAGGGTTAGGCTATTCCTCCTTCATTCTTTCATACTCCTCCGCCCATCGTTGGTGTAGACTGATGAGGGGTTCGGAATCGCTTTACTAGCTCGCCTTTGTTTCTTCCTCTAGTTCGTTGTATTTGCCCGATGTTGAATCTCTTGCCTCTCTTCCAGAGTCATAATCCTTCCAATGAGACGTTCAAATGGTTCCAGTTTTTCCTACTTCGCAACATGTTCCTAATGATGTTTTCTTTAGAGAGTACTAACCCACAAGTTTTTCTTATCTGGTTCAATCTTGGGCAATGTAAAACAGTGTGCTCTGCCGTATCACTGTTCTGACAATATATGCAGTTGTCATGGGTTGTTTTTACAGTTCTTTTAGAGTACGCTGGCCTGTCAAGAACTGTGGGATGAAATAGATGGTTTCTCGATGCGGCAAGTCTAGTCAGGATCTAATATCCGGTATTAACTCCTTGGTACACTGTGCCACGTCATCCGTGTAATGCCATATATCTGTTGATCGTAGAAAAAATGTGCGTAATAAGTGCAAAAAGCACATCAATACATTTATTGATAAAAAAAGTTAGAAGGCCTGGGTTTCGATCCAAAGACCCTGATATTCACTATCGGATACTCCAACCACTAGGCCATCCTTCGATTGAGAAGATCTTTTCAACGAGACATATTTGATTAGGTGCTTACTTACTGGAATCTGTAATCGGGCTTCAACTTCAAACATTCAAAAACATATTTATTTCGATCGTAGACTTCGTCTCGAGCTGCAAACTTTATTCTTCGACTGTATTGCAACAAATATACACTAGTTACCAGTTTACCAGTATTTTCGCGATTGGCTGGGAATCTAGAATCTAGTATAGCAGTAGGAGGTCGTTGGTCAAAGGAGCATCCTTACCGCCATGGTGACGTCACACGGGTTTGGGAGTCGTCGGCGAGTTTTCGGTACTCGATTCAAAAACCCATTTTTATTTTGATATAACTTTTGAATTATTGCGGGAAAAAAGAAAACAAAAACAGTTTTGTTATAAAACTTATATATGATCTTTCCATTTATGACAAAAAAAAATCATTTAAAACCACAATTGTCGAGTGGGGATTAGTAAATAAAGTACAGTTTAACGTACATAAAACACAGGCAACAACACCAACAAAGAAGTCTCACGTTGGCTCACCAACTGTGGTAATGGAGGGTCACCCAATAGTCGAGTCACCTTCCTGAAGCCCTTGGGGATCAACAGTAACATGTTCTGGCATGACCACGTCGTCAGTATTGCTAAAACGGCATCCTGCTGTAGGAAGCTAGATACACCTGAACAACTACTGCCACTATGCAAGGCACAGATCCGACCATCGTTGGAGTATTGCTGCCATGTGAGGGGATGTGCTTCAAAGCACCCTCTAGAGCTTCTGAACACTATCCATAAGAGAGCAATTAGACTAATCGATAGGCTTAACTTCACAGAGGACCTCCACAGCCTAGAATATCGAAGGAAGATGGCTGACCAGTCCCTATTTCATACATTCTATCACGGAAGATATTCGAGTGAGCTCTCCCAGATAATAAGACCGAACGCCGTCCGAATGAGGAACACTAGAGAGGCTCAGGTCGAGGTCCCTACTCCTTGAAGCAGTCTTGTCCAGCATTCATCCTTTGGGAGAACTTCCACACTCTGGAATGAGCTGCCGGGAAATCTGTTTCTCGATGGCGGCGGCGATGCTTACAACCTACAGCATTCCAAATCTAACGTGCGCACACACACTTATTATCTCGTAGCGTTGCAGCACCACTGGCGGAAGGCTGACCATAACAAAAAACAAGATTTACGAGCTCGGAACAGCTCTACATTCATATTGGTATGTCGTTCGATGAAAATAGTAGAAGGGCCTGGAGGCAAGAAGAGAGGGAACGCGTTATGATCGATTTCAGTTTCTTCTGCAGATCGAGGAAAACGCATTTTGTTTCTGGTACCGCTTCAATGATTATAAACACACTACATATTTACAAACATTGAATTGATAATTTGTAAGTATCGGACCGTTGCTATGTTGCGGTTCGGTTGTCGGTCTTCTCTTTTCTTTTTCAGTTTGAAGCCCGAACCTCCTCAACAGTGGGGGGTCAGGGGATTCTTGTTCAGGTTTCAACCAGTCGGACCGTTGTGGCATGTCGGGTGGACACAATTGCGTCCGTTGGACATGATTCCTGAAGACTATGATAAAAACCTGCGAAGACTGTTTTCGGAACAAGAATTTTCCACAGTAATTTTCCTGGCGTATAAAGGGCCGAGTGGGAGTGTTTTAGCTGAAAGTGCAAATATCCAGTCGATAAATTCGCCTAGGTAGTTATTAAAGAACCTCCCAGGGAACTGCATATTTATCTACCGTAATTGATTTAAAAAACAGCACCGAATAATTAGATAGTTAAGAGCTTCAGCCAATTAGATTAAGAAAGAGAATAGCGAACGAGCTAGGGAAATTGTCGCCAGTAGAATGGATGCTTTACATTTAAAATGAATGGAACATACAAAAGGGGACTTGGAATTTTCCTTTCGAAGTACCTTAACAGATGTAAACTTCGCCTTATATTGAGTGAGATTGAGTGTGGCATGTTAGTCTTAATTACCACCTCCAGACAGAACCCTCATCGGGTCAGAACCAGCATTCAATCAAGAAGATGCTGAGGGAGCGCTTTTGTTCTGATACCGCAGACGCTCTATCTATATACCCAGAAGACTAATCGATATGCCTAACCTCACAAAGGATCTCGATAGCCTGGAATATCGAAGAAGGATGGCTGACCTGTCCCTGTTTTACAGATCACGGAACATGTTCAAGTGAGCTCGCCCAGATAATAACATCGAAGGCTGTCCGAACAAGAAACACTAAAGAGACTCAGCGAGCTTATCTTTACCAGGTCGAGGTCCCTACCCCCAAAACCACTCTCCTCCAGCATTTCTTCTTTTGGAGAACTCCGAAGCTGTGGAATGAGTTGCCAGGTCATTTGTTTCCCGACGGCTATAACCTGGAGCGTTTCAAATCTAACTTGCACAGAGACTAATCCTTTAACAGCGCTTCTACAGCTTCAGAGGGTTTCAGCATTTGCGGGAGGCTGACCATCAAAAAAAGATTGAGCAGGAAGGAAATAGGAATAAGGTGGTTGGATTAATAATTAACCATTGGACGTTCAGTGCACACCTGCAAATTGGGAATCGACGTGACAAATCCCCTATGCAGGAAGTGTATTGAGGCAGAGGGAACAGCTAAGCACACTATCTGCACCTGTCCTGTCTTGAGTGAAAGCAGGAACTCCTATCTGAATGTAGGCCAGGAGGGAGGTCAGGAGAGCACAGTCCAATGCACTTCAAAATTGGCAAAGAACTTAAGATTAGACTCTGTCTGATCCCTTTGACCAGTGGTGCAGAATAAGCCTCAACGCTGAGCGGCAACTATTAGGGTAACTGAACCCTAACCTCACTACTAAAAAAAAACCTCTTACTTCTCATGTCGCTGCCCCGCATTGAAATAAGTTAGCAAATTCTCAGAAGTAAATAAGTCGAACCCTGGTCTTCGCATCACTGTCGCAGATTGAAGACACGGACGCCAAAGTCTTATACAATATATTCTACATAATAGATCTACAAATTCACCTACTTTCCTTTTAATCCAAATAACTATAAGCGATAGAGTGGTTAGAACGCTTAACTCAGCCACAGCGTAGATTACTAGGAGAATCAGAACGTAATGCGGGAGTACCTTGGTACCCTCAGTAAGACTAAAATCATTATTATGTATAAAGGAAAATAACGAATAACTTTGAAACAATGCAACATGTAAAATAATCCTACCTTGGAAGTCTCCTTTTTATATGGTCAGCCTCCCGCAAAGGCTAAAAGCTATAGCGCTGCAGAAGCGTTGTGAGGGGATAAGTGTCTGTGCATGTTAGATTTGAAACACTGCAGGGTGTAGCTATCGGGAAACAAGTTCCTCGGCAGCTCATTCCATAGCGTCGAAGTTCTCCAAAGGAAGGAATACTGGAGGAGACTGATTCGGAGAGTAGGGACCTAGACCTGGTAAGGATGAGCTCGCAGAGCTTCTCTAGTGTTCCTCGTTCGGACGGCCTTCGGTGTTATTATGTGGGAGAGCTCACTCAAATATCTTCTGTGATAGAATTTGTGACAAAGGGACAGGTCAACTACCCTTCTTCGATGTTCCAGGCTGTGGCGGTCCTTTGTGAGGTTAGTCGTATCGATTAGTCTAATGCTCTCTTCTGGATAGTATCCAGAAGCGTCAGAGAGGAAGCATGGAAGCAATACGCCAATGATGTTCGGATCTATGTCTTGTAGAGAGTAGTTGCTCTGATAAATGCAGCTTCCTACAGCAGAACAAAACTTCAGGCCTCTGAGATGCCGTTTTAGCAATACTCACGACACAGTCGTGCTAGGACATTGTTGATATTGATTCCTTAAAGCTTGACGGACTACTGGATGACCCTCCATTTCCACAGTTGGTAAGCCAACGTAAGAGTTCTTTGTCAGTATTGTTGCCTGAGTTTTCTGTGGGTTAAACTATACTTTATATACTAATCCCCACTCGACAATTGTTTGGATATCTACGACTGTGTGTGAGGCATATTGTTGTCAACGATGTACCGTCTCCTGGGATGATGGTGGCCTGACTGATGTCATGCACGATATTAACGTGTTGTCGTCTGCGAAGCTGTAGATTGGATTGTATGTTATTTCCAGCAGATCGTTGGTATACAGCAGAAACAGTGTAGGGGACAGGACAGATCCCTGAGGAACACGGGCGTTTGTTGACGGCCTTCGACTACAACAAACAGAGATCGGTTATTCAAAAACCTATTCAGCTACTTGCACAGGCCAGATGGTGGCAGCAAGCTTGACCAGAAGTCCCTCATGCCACACTCTGAGGAAGCTTTCGATATGTCAAGTGCAACAACACGGGATTCGCCATGATTTTCAATTACTTCGTTTCACGAGTGACGTAGGCCAAAAGGTCACCCATAGACTTATGCTTATGGAAGCCATATTGTCGATCGTTTACGATGTTACTGTTGCTCAGGTGTTTCAGGAGCTGCGTGTTAATGACAGTCTCCATAATCTTAGACATGATCCAATTAGAAACGACGATACAGAAATAAGACGAAGGATCTCACCCTCTAAACAAGCTTTTAGAGGGAAATAAATGTACTCTTTGCAAACAAAAACTTTGGACAACTGTCAAAAAGGCAATACATTAAAACTTACTGTGACTGTGAAACTTGGCAATGAAAATCAATCAAAACGAAAGACAGGAAGCGATGGAATGGAAGAAAACTTGGATGCAAAGTGTTTGTGAGGTGCCTTGGTCTTCTTGGTTTGATCATTGAGACGCAGTATGGGCTCTGGCATCAAATATATCCTGGTTTACATCACACATGTCCCACAGCCTTGGTTTCTTTGTGATTTTAGACATGACATTCAACAGGAAAGAGGCGACAATCATAGTAATCGATTTTGCCAAGAATTAATAACAATACATAATGAAAGTATAAAGTTTGTTTATCTTTCTGCCTCTACATTGAACTTTCATACACTATGCATGTGCATTAAAAGTACATGAATGTACATTTTATGTATATACAGTGGATGTGGAAATTCGCGACAAACATATATGAAATGTAAATTTTTTTATGTCTATTTTACATCCATTAGACGTTCATGCTCCATTTGTGGATATACATATCCATTGTGTGTTCATTGTATATACTTTGGTATGTAAGTATATTAATGGTATATGTTATGAATATATATGTTCATACCTGGTCTATGTTACATTGCATGTACATTAGACGTACACATGTACATTCTATGGATATGCCATGGATGTGAAAGTTCGCGACAAACGTACAAGAAATGTATGTTTTTTTGATGTCTATTTGCAAGGGCGTACCCAGGTAGGGGCAGGGGGGGGCAGCTGCCCCCCCCTAGAAGATTAAATAAATGTAATTTTTTTTGGCAAATAAAAATTAAAAACGTGTTACCTACTCTGCGCAAAATGAAGTGTTGGAAACAAAATATCTTTTCAGCCAGATTTGTTCTTTATTTTCTATAGTTAAATATTCTACAACATTCGATATAGAGTCTGTATAGTGAGTCGTGTCGGTCGTGTCACAACGTATTTATTAGAATATTTTATATGGCGACCTTCAGCCGCCGTCAAACGAAACGCAAAATGTTTTGATCAAGTTTTGATACACTTTATTTATTTCTTTATTTCGTTTTTATTATTTGTTAGTTATCACTAACAAATGAAAGTGTCAGTAATGATTTATAGTCGATAATTTAATTTCTAGAATCTGATTTTGATTACGAGACAGAATAAATAAAAATTAAGTACGGTTTTGATGCAAGTTTGGTTTTATTATATAATTTTTGTTTTCAATGCTATGCTAAAATAAAATAATATTCAATATGTTGCATATTATTTTAAGTAGTATATATCTGTACAGATTTAGTTTAAGATTCTTAGTGTTCATAAAATAAAATAGTGAAAGTATCAAACTCAAATTTCATAGCATATTCTATTCAGTGCTTACAACTAAATTATTTTTAAATTTGCCGCGGTTATTTCTGTGCCGCGACTCACTAGACAGACTCTAGTATACTGTTAGCGATGCAATATAATTTAAATCTCCCACAAAACCGTGGTATCTCGTAGTTTCCGCTTCCGACGAGACAATCAGAGCCATATAGGATTAAAGCTGAATATAATTGGAAGAAAATAACATCTAACGCCATCTAGTTTCGGACGGCAGTACTTTTTCCAGTAAAAAGAAATAGGCTCAATGTATACTGTATACGGTCAATAGAGACATCTAGTATTGAATAGCAATACCACGAAGAATATTCTCGCATGGACTATTCCGGAAAGAAAAGACAGTGATAGCATGTATTATAAGACAAGGATGGAAATAGAGTCGAGCTCGAGTATTTTCTACATATTTCGGGAGCGAGAATATTTTCAATATATAAGCGGAACGTAAGGCAGAGCACGTGAATTTAGTTCGAATACAATTCAGTTCGGAGTGGAATACGAGCGAATATTTCATACGCCATAGATAGTGTCTTATAGTTTCGTTGCGGAGACACGAGATTTACGTTTACTGCGCAACAACTGGAAATATTACTCCGTCAAATGGATATCAGGAAATTCTTTGAAAGAGGTGAGTCAAAACAAAACACTTAAGTACATACTTAATATGATTATTTGATTTGTTTAAGGGGGGCTATGACTCTCTTGTAAGTGTATATCTTAGGCATTACTTACAATATTTAAATTTATTAATTACAACACGTGGTTTTGTTATAATAGCTAAAATAACATTTGTGAATATTTTGTGATAAAAAAGTTAAAAAAAAAACATAAAAGAAAGATCCTTGCAATATTTTGGATTTATTAATAAGATCATACCGACAACAAAATCCCTTTTCTCTAACGTCACAACAAGTGTATTATTTCAAATTACTTACCTAGTTTTGATTATTTGGCGTTCAAACCATATGCAAGAGAATGTGAAACTTGATCTTTGATTTTCGTCCTATGCAACCCGCCTAAACACTGTAAGGGTAATTCTGTGTATCCATTTTTTAGGGAGGCCACGCGAAAAAAGAAAAAAAGGTCGGGAAAGTAGCAGTGGAAGCGATGAAAATGACAACCATGATAAAACCACTCATGTAATGCCAATATCATTGCATGCTAACATTGGACAAGCGTCAAATTCTTCAGTAGAACCTCTTAATATATCTGTTGCCGACTATTCTTCTCCATCGACATCCCAACAAACTTATGACGTCAACGTCGATCCTGAAATTATAGTGGACGATGGCTGTCATGAAAATGATCTGGGTCGTTATGTTGGATTGGCTACCCAGCTATCGACGGAAAAGAAGAGGGAGTTGTTACAAAATCCTTGGATCCCGCCCAGAAATTACGATTTTGAAAGTGATGCAAGCCATTTAAAAAGAAAATTTAATCATGCTTGGTTGGATCAATATTCACCATGGCTAGTATATTCCAAGCGACTTGTAAGTATTGTGTTTTGTTTCCTCCGCCCATTAGCACTGTGAGAGGAATTTTGGGATCGTTTATGGTCAGGCCATATTTAAAGTTCAAAAATATGCATGAAGACTGCCGAAAGCATGCAACGACCAACCTTCACCAAACGGCGACAAATGCTGCAAAAAATTTTCTTGAAAATGTTCCTGTAGACATCCAACTGCAAAGTGGACACCAAAAAGCAATCGATGAAAACAGACAAATATTGTCATCAATTATTTCTTGTATAGTATTTTGCGGTACACATGATATGCCTCTTAGGGGCAAACAAGCAGATGAGGGTGTTTTATTAGATTTATTGAAGTTGAGAATCGATTCAGGGGACAACAAATTAAAGAGTCACTTTGAAAAGTGCCGTCGAAATGCAATTTATACTTCGCCAAGAATACAAAACGAACTAATAAATTTATGTGGCGAAGTTATTCAGGAGAATGTAATTAGTGAGGTTCGGAAGACCATGGCATACTCAATCTTAGCTGATGAAACAGCAGACGTATCTGGGAAAGAACAGCTGTCAATAGGCGTGCGGTTCTACGACGAAAGCAAAAGTAAAATCAGAGAAGAATTTGTAGGGTTCGTTGAACTAAAAGCACAAAATGCTTCCGCAATCGCCGAAGCAATTGACAATTTCTTAATTAGTTCTAACCTCTCCAAAGAAGATTGCGTAGGGTTTGGATTCGATGGCTGTTCTACAATGGCAGGAAAAGAGGGTGGCGTACAAGCCATTTTGAGAAAAAAATATCCTCGTGCTTTATATTTTCATTGCTCAAGTCACAAACTCAACCTTGTTGTGAATGATGCGAACGCAGTGCCAGAAATTAGAAATACTGTCGCCACTGTAAAGGATGTTATAACGTTTTTCAGAGAATCGACTACACGTCGAAACTACGCTCCAAACCTATCACGATTATGTGAGACGAGATGGTCCGAAAAATATAAATCAATCAGAAAGTTTTCTCAACATTTTTCAGAGCTCGTGAAATCTCTAGAAACGTTATCTGTAGAGGGAAATTATGCCACCAGAAAATCTGCATATCAGTTGCATTCAGCCGTTACAAAACCAGTGTTTATTGTTTCTCTACAAACAATAGCCAAATATTCAGCAGTTATAGAACCAGTAGTTAACGCACTGCAAGCTAAATCGATCGACATGATCTCGGTAGGAAAACACATTAAAAATATCAAGGACATTCTCAGAAATGACCGCGAGTTTCCTGATAGAATAAGTAATGAAATACTTCAAAAAGCACGAGCTGTTGCAATGGATTTGAACATAGAAATTTCGGTTCCACGTCTTGCTCATAAGCAAACACATAGAAGTAATCCGCCATCAGACAATGATAACGAATATTGGCGGCGTTCCCTGATAATACCATACATTGATTCACTCATTTCATCATTGAATATTCGATTCTCCCAAGAAAATACTCCGGCGTTTGCTTTAAGCAGGCTACATCCCTTGTATATGACAAAAACCAGCATTGCAGACCTACACAAAAACGCAGAATCATTCCAAGAATTTTATAACCTGGATATCACCGGGGAACTGAACCTTTGGCATAATTTATGGGTGACGAAGGCTTTATCAGATGATCAATTAAAGGACATAGAAGTAGTTGATCTGTTCAAAGAAGCGAACATTTTTTACCCTGCTGTCAGAAAGGCATTAATTATTTTAAGCACTATCCCATGCACCACGGCGACCGTAGAACGGTCCTTCAGTACGCTGCGAAGAGTTAAAACGTGGCTAAGAAGCACC
The DNA here is from genome assembly GCA_951848785.1 of Callosobruchus maculatus. Taxonomy (NCBI): domain Eukaryota; kingdom Metazoa; phylum Arthropoda; class Insecta; order Coleoptera; family Chrysomelidae; genus Callosobruchus; species Callosobruchus maculatus. The sequence continues at coordinate 6,900,584 of CATOUR010000033.1, forward strand.
ATGGGTGAAGAAAGGCTTACGGGTTTATGTCTGATGAGCGTACATCGCAATTATTTAAAAGACAACAGTGAGTTTATTGAAAAGATTGTCATAGACAAATTTTCGGCAAATCCGAGAAGATTACTGTTAAATTAAAATAAACATATATAATATTATATATTATACATAATGTATAGTATAATTATTATGTACTTATAATATTTGTTTTGTGTCATCATAAAAGTTAATGAATAAAAGTCAATTTTCGAAACAGGTATAAGCACTAAGCAGCCCCCTGCCCCCCCCTAACTGAAATCCTGGGTACGCCCTTGTCTATTTGACATCTATTGGACATTCTTCCTCCATTTGTGGATATACATATCCATTGGTTCGATATCCATTGTATGTACATTGTATGTACTTTTGTTATGTCGCAAACTGTTGTATCGCCACAGTATCTGCATTGTTGTTCAGTTTAATGACAAAAGTAACATCGATGAAAAAATTCGCGAATACCTCTGTATGTCAGCCTAGTATTTGAAATGGTGGATAAAAATGCAGCGTTGTCTTTGTTAAGCACAAATACAGATTTGTACTGGAAATGGCAAACATTAATTATATTTTCGCGCCCGAAAGCAGATTTTCTAATTATAATTCTTCACCTGGACAAAATTCTGGCTCAGATAGATAATGAGCGGACCCATTGTTTGCCTCGCGTGAAAAATTTCAAACCCTGAATTGGGCGTATGAAAAATCTCATTATTTTTTGATGTACATCTGTTGTATGCAACTACGCACTCTCTCTGCGAGGCGCAACTGCGAGAATCGCCAAAATAAAAAAAATGCTTTTCATTGCATGGGCTCAATTAGTTTTCCGGAAAATCACCAATATCCCACTTTGTGTTGCAAAATGGCTTCAACAATTCGTACTTTTTTAAATTTATGCCCCAAATCTGTGATGTTGCATGTACTGATCGGGGTCAGAAGATGCCTGTGGATTATCAGTTATCTAATCATAATAAATATCGCAGAAATTTACAACATACAAACTCAAAAACAGCTGTTTTGGTTATTGACATTTTACCAGCTGTTTTATGCATCATAGAAAATTAACCTATATAAAGCGGTTCTCGGCAATTGACAATTCTGACATCTAAAACCTGACTGTTGACAAACGCGACATCTTTGGCCAGAATCCTAAACTATTCAATCACTCAAAACCGCGACAGGATTTCTAATCATCAATTCAAAACATGAGGTTTCATTATATCGGAAAGCCAAATAAAGAATTCCGATTTTTTAGGCAAACGTGAAGATCTGAAAGATCTGGAATAATCGTTGCCCCCAAATTATTCGAAACACGTCGTTTCATCTAAATAGAAAGTCAAATCAAGGTTTTCCAGATAAACCTGAACATCTGAAAGACCTGACATTCCTGATTTTCATCAGACGAGATCAAAACTCAAAAGTGCGACCGGATTTGTAATCAAATTATATAGAACACGAGGTTTCACGGTAACAGAAAGCGAAAGAAGATTTTTTTTTTGGTAAACCTGAAGATTTGGAAGATCTGTCATTTTTGATTGTCGTCAAACAAGACTGAAACTCAAAACTGCCATTGAACTTGTAATCATCACCCACAAATTATTCAATACTCGGGGTTCCATCTGAGAGATCTGAAAATTTTGATTTTTGTCAAATGAGACTGAAACTCAAAACTGTGGCAGGATTTGTAATCATCACCCCCAATTCATCCGTAACACGTGGTTGCATCTTAATTGAAAGCCAAACGAAGATTTTTGGGTTTTTAAGTAAACCAGAAGATCTGAAACTCAATCTGAAAGATCTGAAATTTTGATTTTCGTCAAATGAGAATGTAACTTAAAACTGCGACTGGATTTGTAATCGCCATCCTCCATTTATCCATTACACGTGGTTTCATCTTAATAGAAAGCCAGATACAGATTTTCGATTTCTTGAGTAAACCTGAACATCTGAAAAAACTGCGACCGGATTTGTAATCAGCACTCTCAAATTATCCAAAACATGAAGTTTCATCTTTATAAAAAGCCAAATAAAGATTTTAGATTGTTTAGGTAAACCTGAAGATCTGAAATATCTGATATTTTTGATTTCCGTCAAACAAGACTGAAATTCAAAACTACGATCAGACTTGTAATCAGCACCCACAATTTGAATAAAAATTTTTGATTTTCGTCAAATGAGAATGAAACTCAAAACTGTGGCCGGATTTGTAATCATCTCCCTCAATTTATCTACAACACGTGGTTTCATCTTAATAGAAAGCCAGATGAAGATTTTCGATTTCTTAGGTAAACGTGAACATCTGAAAGATTTGACACTTCTGATTTTCGTCAAACGAAACTGAAACTCAAAACTGCGACAGGATTTATTATCAGCACTCTCAAATTATCCAAAAGTTTTATCTTTATAAAAAGCCAAATGAAGATTTTTGATTTATTCGGTAAACCAGAAGATCCGAGAGATCTGAAATTTTTTATTTTCGTCAAATGAGACTGAAACTCAAAGCTGTGGCCGGATTTGTAATCATCTGCCTCAATTTATCCACAACACGTGGTTTCATCTTAATCGAAAGCCAAATAAATATTTTCGATTTTTTAAGTAAACCAGAATATCTGAAAGATCTGAGATTTTGATTTTCGTCAAATGAGAATAAACCTCAAAACTGCGACCGGATTTGTAATAGTCACCCTCAATTTATCCATAACACGTGGTTTCATCTTAATAGAAAGCCAGATAAAGATTTTCGATTTCTTAGGTAAACGTGAACATCTGAAGATTCGACATTTCTGATTTTCATCAAGCGAAACTGAAACTCAAATCTGCGACAGGATTTGTAATCAGCACTCTCAAATTATCCAAAACACGAAGTTTTATCTTTATAAAAAGCCAAATAAGGATTTTAGATTATTTAGGTAAACCTGAACATCTGAAAGATTTGACATTTCCGATTTTCATCAAACAAGACTGAAATTCAAAACTACACAATTTGAATAAAGATTTTTGATTTACTCGGTAAACCAGAAGATCTGAGAGATTTGAAATTCTTTATTTTCGTCAGACTGAAACTCAAAACTGCGATCAGATTTGTAGTCATCACAAAATGGAATTCGACCAGGTAACAACACTGCCTAAATCAAGTTTACCTAAGAGTCACTTTAGACAGGACTACGTCCGATAAAATACACGTAGAGTACACTTTTTTTTATGGTCGGCCTCCCGCAAAGGCTGAAAGCCTATGGTGCTGTAGAGACTAGACTAGAGCAAAGTTGAATTGGAGGAACGGTGTTTTCGCAAGCTGCTTAACTTCCAATGGGGTTCGCATCCTGGCGTATTGCAGACAACATGCCCTTGCCATGTGCTTTGCTCTAGCCGAATGCGCATGCCCTGTATAGTCCAGATCGACTCATCTTAACAAACTTGACCCTACCCTGAATTACGCCTGTAGGATAATCACTGGCAGTTTGAAACCTACCAATCTGGACCAGCTATACATGTCAGCGTGAATAGCCCCCCAAAAATCAGGCGAGAAGTGGGCGCTCATTAGGTAGAAGACATCGTCTATATGGGCACAAGCATCCAACCTTAAATCCAGGAAGAATTTCATTACATCCACAAACTCTCTGACATACTCCAAATCAGTAACCAAAGAGGTACTGTGGAAGCGACGGCTAACAGAGAACCGTATACCAACTTGGAATCCGACTGAAAGCCTCCCTGCTGGATCACAACTGGAATGAAGGATCTGGAAAATTCTCAACAGGATTAGTTGCCAAATAGGCACTGTGGATAAGCTAGTGGGATCAGGATACGCTGAGGACGATTTATGTGCCTGATCGTCATATATATGTGTCTTTTCTTCCTCTGATCAATACTTCATAACTAATACTATTATGTATAGAATAAAAACAAAAAAAGCAAAAAAAATATACTAAAGCCCGATTTCATCAACATGCGCATTTTAACAAAGACTTTGACCAATCAGAGCAGTCCATTCAAGAACATGCATCTGTCAAAGTACTGTGAAAATTTTTGATTTCTTTTGAAGCTTAGGTCAAACAGGTAAGAAATGGCATGCTTTATATACAATCGACCATTGTGGACCATCTAGTATCTTTTATAGTCTGATCTTTTATCCTAAGTGGGCAAAAAATTACATTTTCTTGTGTAACAAATTGCAATTGCTAATCTCAACCAATCAGATTCCACAGCAGCAATAGATTTGATCACTGGATTGTTGGTCTATCAAATGACAATGATGACAAGGAATTCAAATTACTGCATTATTTAGATGAAACAATAATTTATTATCGATAATAATTATAGATACATGCAATATAACTTTGTATTATACAGGGGCAAAAATTACATTTTGTTATATTTCACAAAGCTAAACACACGACTTAACTGTTGGCCAAGCTATTTCCTAAGTTTGCATGTGCATTACTGGTTACCTATCCTGAATGGCAAAGTTCGCAGTCTGGCGTATAACCTCATTTTTTGTAAACAAAAACAAGGAACCTGTCGGATAACTCATAGTCAGAAAGTGAATCAGGTCCTTGATATACTTTTGAGAGAAAAGGAGCAACTAGCATTCCTATGCATGCCTTACAATGTATACGCTGCACCTTCACATCCTCTGTGAATATTTCTATAAGAAGGTCTATAACAAACATGCATCCAGTATATGGAAGATTCTTCATAAAAGTATGAATTTGTCTATAATCCATCTGACCGGATGAGGTGGAATTCGTTAACTATTAAATGAGGTTGCTGTGATTGATACTACCAACGACGTCATAGTGATAGACTACGCATCCAAGGCAAATTGTTTGTCGGCATTCCAAGCATTGGGAATGTCAACGGAATATTTACAAGCAACGACGTCATTGTTTACAAGTTACATCGCAGCACGCCAAGTTGACAATCATTTGGAATGAATTTTCAGAAAAATGTATGGAACGTATGTTGTAAAAAAGTAAAAATATGATTGTGGCTTGCTTATCTGTAATAGAAAAAGTACTCTGAAGATACTCTTTTGTAAAACACGTTTAATTTTGCAATTCTGTCAAGAATTAACGCCATTTTTATATTTTACAAACATTGCTGCATGCACCAAGCATGCCCTAATGCACAACTGGCAACGTCGGGTGTGTCTATGTCAATACAGCTGATGTTCCCCCCTTCCGTCGCACCGCCAGAAACGCTTACAAACATTCGGTATACAAAGCGTAGTCTATCAGTATGACGTCGTTGGATACTACTTTTATTATTCTCTCACAATCTATCACAGTTTGCAATTTGTAATTATAGAATAATTTTAAAGTAAACATGAAAAATTTGGGATTAATTTGCAGATCAATCGCTTTGTTCTGATTTTCTGCTATGATTTTGATCCATGAATTTCTAAAATACTTTTCATCCAGCTCTGACGTTTTGTTTCCAATATTGATAAGATACTATTGGATGATACTTATTAACATAGCCCTCAATACCCAATAGCAACCTTTTGCTAAACCACACCCAATAGAAAAGCTTTCTCAAAGCCTTTTTTAAATTATGCATGCTGATAAAATCGGGCCTTAAACAACCAATTAATTCAAGTGTAGCTCAGGCATGATCAAATATATTAATTTAAAACACGAGGTTTCAATTTAGATGTAATACAGGCAACATGCTCTGTGAAACAGTTTTCATTCTAATCCTTGTTCAAGGAACTGAACAAAATGTGTTTTGTGAGCAACCCCGCCTATGTTGAAACCCTTTCGTTTTTTCACGTACATCGCGTTTCACAGCGGAGCAGGTAACAAACTCGGATAATAAAATGAAACTAGCAAGTGGTAGGTCCTCACCGGAAAAGTCGGCAAGAGCTGGTCTGCAGTCTGCTACATGAAAAATAAAGTAGTTTTGGGTTTTATATCGGCTCACCTGAGACGATTACGTTAATTTTGCAACTTTGACAAACATACCTACTTGGAATACGCCGACAGCACAATTGTCGTTCAAGCGAATAGTCAAACAGTGGCAGCGCAGGGTCATCTTATTACAAGTAGTCAAGAATTTCCTCTTTTTATAAATACGAATGAATTTTCCAGATGTTCCAGGCCTGTCTATACCTGACGCCGTCCAGAGAAGGGTCATTGGACTAATTCGTCAGCCGGCCTTAACGCGCCACCTCCAGCCACTTTCTCACCGCCATGCGGTTGGTGGCCACTCACTCTTCTACCGATATTGAAACGGAGTCTGTCTCTCTGAGCTATCCTCTATAGTTCCGCCGCTCGCACATCCTATCAGATGCACCCGCGCGACTGCTGCATCTCATCCAAAGGGTGGGGTGTCGCAGCAGGATACGTTGCCCCGACGTGCTAGTGACGGTACGGCAACGTCGCCGTGGAACGCCGACGTGTGGCTAGCTCTATTGGTTTTGGTTACGATACACTCGCTCAGTTAATGATTTATTGGCATTGAAACTTCTGTTAATAATTCTTTAAAAGTTGATGTGGTCATTCCAAAATATCTGTAGAGGCTGTGGTCACATGTTTTCAATGCTTCGTATTATCTAGTGAAATGATTCCCATCACTATTCATCATTGAAAGATAGGGGTGCACCCAATATTGTCTTTTCACATATTTTTTTTCAACCTCTCTCTTCGTCTTTTTAACAACAGCAGAAGCAGAATACGTATTGTGCGCTCTGTATCTAGAACGAGACTGCTATTTTTCACGTACGTTAGTGAAGAATGTATCGAAATTTTACAAGGCACTGTGAAGTGAACCATGACGTGTCGTGAAGTGCATTTTTACGACACGGTAACGTAAATTGGTACGTTATGACAACGCACCGTGAGCGATACCGCACCGTTCCACGTTGACGACGTCGTGACGTGGAGATGTGGACAAGCCCTAAGGCGGTCATTCTTCATACATCAAGAACCGAGCGGTAGGACCGCACATGTATTTCCAGGGTTGCCAAGACGTGGAATGGACTGCCAGGAGATGTATTTATTGGGCCTGTATATTCAAGTCTCGCGTTCACAGCAGCCGCGGTATTCTGGTATTTAGGATGTAGAAGGGTTTCTATTACTTATCTAGTTTACATGATCAAAGGTTTTATGAGTGGATAAAACAACGCAACAATGTAGTTCCACCTTACCATATAAAACACCTTTTATTTTCATCAAGCGTAATAAAAATGAAACACCCTACGGACGTAGCTGTAACTTTATTTTTCTTTAAACTTGGGAATATATATATGACTAAGCTATGGCGACGGTATAAAAGCCCTAAAAGTCTCTTTTATAACTTCTTTGGATACCTTCAATAATACAGCATAAAATCGACAAGTCCTAAACTTTTCTAAAACCATGTATTTATTACCTTTTTAACCTTTTCAAACACTCGTATAAACAGGGTGTCCCAAACTAAAGTGCACAAACAAAACTGGGTGAAACTAAATCAATTTGTCAACAAAAAGGATATTAAGAAAAATGTCAAAACATTATTTGTTTGCCGTATACTGACAGTTAATCTTTTCTGTCTTTTAAATTTAAGATAATCATACCTTTCAAAGCATTGCGTGTATTTCTTTGAAATAGAAACATTAATAATGCCTAACAATTGGTGCTGCTTAGCAAATAAAAAGGGCTGCCAAAAAAGTAAGAAAGCTAAAATAATGTTTTTAGAAATCTTAGACCGCTTTTTTGAACTTTCAATTTTTTAGGAAATACCCCCCATAATTATATCCTTTTTGTCTCTATACAAATGCGACTGTACAAGTTCAATATTTACAATGTTTTCTGAGGTTCATCGCGCTCTACTGACGCGTCAAAGTATATACTTAAAAATTATTATAAATAAGTGAGGTTGGTTAAAAGCTGTGCCAGGAAGGAAGCAGCTTTCGTTTTTTACATACTAACTAGCTTTCTAACTAGGTCAATGATTTTGAAGTAATAAGGCACACATGGTTTTCATATATTCCGAAAACTTATAATTTTATCCCTCCTCCAAAATCCTTGGAATACTTCACAAAACACTAAGCAATGCTGCTGGAATCTGACTATTGTACAACAGATTATATTAATTATTCCCTCACGATGTTAAATGTAATAGATTATTGAGTTTCTGATAACATAAATGTTCTATCCATTTATTCTTCTTTTCCAATAGCCATACCTACTATATCATGCATTTGATTCTATTTTCATGCTTTTACTTCCCACACCGATGCATGGAGGAAGTATTATGATCGATTGTAAGATAATACACTTTTTGGGGCTTTTATGATATCTACACAATGAAAATCCACGTCGCCCATTTCCGTCGATCTGTCTATCAGTTGGCGTCCTTCTAGCCTCTTACTCTCAGTAACCGCTGCATGGAGTATAATGAAACTTGGGTAGCGATATGCTGAGGTGTCGTAGTAGGCAACGCTGCTATAATTTTGAAAATTGGTCCACAAGCGGCGAGGTAATTATATAAAAACACAAAATTTCACACATATTTCTGAAACTTCGTTTTTAGGAATTTAAGGAATTCCTGATTATTTTCTACGTTATTTGGGCAGGGGTGAAATTGGGTTGGTCGGAGATTGCTGGCATTATACACATTTTTAGGTCCATCCGAACATTGTCTTGCCTATTACAGTAACCAAGGGACAAAATTATTGATGTATACATACCAGTATTGCTTTAGATCGTTCTGTATTGTGTAACCTGGTAATTATTAAATTGATTTTAATGACCTTTGCCACAGTATTACTACCGTGGCGAGGATGAAAAACGCGTATTGTTTTTAGAAATCGTGTCAGTGGCGACGCAGCAATAATCAGAAAAATTAAAATACTAAACCAGCTCAACCTTCATTTTTAGATCCATGATCATTGTCTACTATTTTGATGAGAGATAGAGGAACTCCAAATTGTTTATTAGCACCGACAGTGTGTGGGAAGTAGTGAGTCAAGGCCCACGACGCTATTTTCTGTACCACCACTGTGCATTTACCTAATTTTTCTTCTAGTGTAAGAATGTAGTCTCAGTTTACCACACAAAACTCCCACTACACTACGGATGTAGCTGTAACTTCCTTTTTCTTTAAACTTGGAGATATTATATGTCGACGTTATGGCAAGGGTATTTGTAACGTCTGGAAATACAGTGATAGAGCTAAAGCCGGGGATGGCTTATCAGTAAATTATTGAAGACTTGTTGTGGTGATTTTCCATTTTCCGCGGATAACTTTCCCAAGCCACCCCGACCGGATTTGCTAGCTTAAGGGGTAGATAAGTGAATCAAAAGACTCCAGATAAAATGACTTTCTACCTCGGTGCCTTCAATTATGTTGGTGAACAGAGGGTTAATGCTATTTACTTAAAACGTCACCTTTCATTACTGGCCTAAGATCAACCCTTAGACCAGTCAGCAAAGCTGAATAATAGGGAATTTGTCGATTTTTTTCAATAACATTACTCTGTTATATCTAAAAGAATCATACTTCAATTATTATTCCTTAAAAATAAAAATAACCTTGTTACAAGGCTTCAAAGTTTTGCACGCTGGAAAAACGTTTGAAACGATCTATTTTGCGCGCTACCCTCGCTGACATCATGTTGTATAACAGTCGCTGACACGAGGCTCTCCCCGATCATACCGACGTGCAATGCGAATGTAGGCCGATTACCATATGATAGATTCGCTGATCCACGAAGATATACCTGATCTTTCCTTGCGCAGATTAAGGTCCGGGAAATCCCTAATCACAACAGCATTTCAACTTCAGTCTGGCGGTTCCAATCCTGCAGAAATTTGTAAAACACAAACACCAGAAAAAGTAACAGTAACCTAACTGTTGGTTAGGGAGCCCCTGGTTGGAGCGTCAAACTGTTAGGCATACAATGCAAGAATGTGGTCCTAGAGCATATTCAGGCAACAGCAAGGACTTCCTCCAGGCCAAGCCATCAGCCGTAGGATAGATTTTGATGCCGATATAAACTTGTAGTACTTTTTTTATTCTTTTGCTTTTTTTCTTTTTCCTTGGCACTAGGATCTAGTCCCATCAGCCAGCATCATATTATGTAATAGTTTTAACTGATTGTGAATAATAAAATACATAAAAAAATATAAGGCGAGAGTGAACGCCTGCCGTGGGTGCACCATCTGTTGAAAAAATATGTGTAAGGCATTTAACTGACTTTCCAGTGAAAAACAGAATACTTTGGTGTCTAAAGGTATAAAAGATTAAGTGATAAAGATATATTGCGGAAGTTCTGGAAAGTTCATATGAGTGGCTTATGTAGTTCTCATGAACCATGGGAAGAAGGCTCAAAGACCAAGCACTCAGTTACAAAAGAAAGGGATGAAACTAAAAACAATAATAACATTTATTTGAACGAATCTAGGAAGGAAGGGGATGTGGGTTAGACAGGGGCACAGATTCTTCTCGCCTAGGGGCCCGGCAAGGCATTTCAAACTTTCACACACATCAATTAGGCCTTCGGTTAGAAAGGACGGGGAAGGTTTTAATACACACAAAAGTGATAAAGCAGAGGAGTACTAGCAAAACAAAAATTAGGAAAAAAAAACACTAAATTGTGATACCAGAATTTTTTATAAATTTGATGATACAAAGAAGTACGTCAGCTCTACTAAGCGAAAGTATATGTGAGGTGTTCAAAGGGGCAGATAAACCCCACTTAACCAGGTCGGCATAAAGTGCATTGGAATGGGGAAAAAATTTAGAGCAACCAAAAAAGAGATGATCGAGATCTCCATAGACATTGCAGACATTACAAAGATCAGACGGGCTCAAGTTAAGTCTCGCGAGATGTGCTGGGAAGATACCATGGCCAAGTTTCAAGCGAGTAATACAAGATATATATTTCCTTGGGATTTTAAAATTTTGGTGCCAAAAAGTATTTGGGAGAGTCGGATGAATACCAGTGTATCTCGTAGGATTAGTGAAGCAATATCTACTCCATTCTGCATGCCATTTCTTATATAGATAGCGCTTCAAAATCACATACTTGTCTTCAATGCTTAGAGGTATATCTAATTCAGAGCCGATCATAATACTATCTCATCGACTTTTTCGTTGGGGCCGATACCACAGTGAGCCTTCACCCATATTAATGTGATTGTGAATCCTCTTTTTCTCAAGTGTGTTTTTTTTTGGTTTTTTTTGTATGATTTGTCTTAACCGTTTTGACATCTCTTTGACTTTTGTTTCCTGTGTACTATAACCATACCTTAAATGAAAAGAACCGCTGATTAATTTATTTGGTAATAGTTCCTCGTTCGGACTGCTCTTGGTGTTGTTATCTGGGAGAGCTCACTCAAATACCTCCCGTGATTGAATCTGTAAAACAGGGAAAGGTCAGCCAGATTTTTTCGATTTTCCAGGCTGCGAAGGTCCTTGTTGAGGTTAGGCGCTTCAATTAGTCGGATTGCTATCTTCTGGATAGTGTCCAGAAGCTTTAGAGGGTGCTTCGGAGCGCATCCACACACATAGGAGTAATACTCTAACGATAGTCGGATCTGTGCCTTGTAGAGCAGCGGTAGTTGCTGTGGTGTATGCAGCTTCCTAAAGCGGCACAAAACTCCAAGCTTCTGGGATGCCGTTTCAGCAGTACCGACGGCGTGGTCGTGCCAGGACGTGTTATTGTTTATGCTGATCTCCAAAAGTTTGAGGAAGGTGACTCGACTATTGGGTGACCCTACATTTCCACAGTTGGTAAGCGAATATGAGACTCCTTGTTAGTGTTGCTGCCTGAGCTCGGTCGTTCAAAAAACTGTTCAGTCACTAGCGCAGGCCAGATGGTAGTCCGTAAGCAGCAAGCTTGACCAGAAGTCCCTCATGCCACACTCTGTCGGAGGCTTTCGTTATGTCAAGTGCAACAACACGGGATTCGCTATGATTTTCAATTGCTCTGTTCCACAGGTGAGTGACGTAGGCCAGGAGGTCACCTGTAGACCTATGTTTAGGGAAGAGAGACTTGATATAGAAACTCACCAGGTATAGTATAGCATTCCTAGAAATGTTTCGTACTTCAATTCAGTAACTGTTCCCTGGAATGCGTTATGGTTATTTTTTACCTACTATGCAAACAGTTGATAACAGTTGTACCGTTTTATAAAACCCATAAAAAATTATAAAACACTATAGTAGTATGTTGTCACGACGGCCGCTTCTCCTTCACTCCAGGGGAATCAAACTGGACGTAATTTCCACCTTTTTACTTCACAACTCAATTCAAAATCTCTTATGGTACGCGCACATAAATCGGCCTCGGACGGACGGTACGGATGGAACGGCCGGTCCGGTACGGATTTTTTTATCGCACATATCTGATCGGAATCGTCGGAAGAATTGGAAATCAGTTGCAAATATGCAAAGGACCTGCAGGCAGTGTTGCCAGGCAGATCAGATTTAAATTCGCTACTGAGCCGCCTTGAACGTCTCATTACGTTGTCGCCACACAAAAATAACGTATATTTCAGCCTGTGTATAACTTTATTCGTGAGAAGGAGGGGGGGTGCAATTGATGTTAGGTATGTGTATAATATAATATCACCTTTCATTCAAAAATAGTGGATTACCCGATACATAGTCTCGACACAGCATAGTGAACAACCAGCAGAATATCTCTGAGGATTCCCTATATAAAAATGGTTCCCACAGAATTTGACCTTCGGATGATTTTACGGTTGTGAAATCTGGGTAGAGATGCGAAAATAAAAATATCGATATCGGTACCAATTCCATATCTTTTAGCCAAGTATATAGAGCTATATACGCCAATGGAGGTGCGTTTGGTTCGTAATTATTTTCGATACTGATACCGATACGAAAGTAGCAATACCAGCATAGAATTGCTCAAACAGTAACTGAGATAAAAATTCTCGATGTTAGTCCAGAAGTATTGACACATTTCAAGTATCAAAGTATCGTTAGCATCCCTACAGATAATCATGCAAAAGGGGGGATGCGCGTGTAATTGCCGCCAACCTGATATATTGTGTTGATTGTTTACTATGCTGTGGTCTCGACACCAATACAAGACTGGGCAAAACCGAAAAGAAGAATGGACAAGCAGTAGTCAGTGGCGAAAAGAAGATAGTAACAGAATTTTTCGCGACAAGTTGCTATGAATGGCAACACTGCCTGCAGGCAGTACAGGTAGAAACTTGGAAAATACCGACGGTGCCTCGGCAATCGCCGATCAGCATCACACATACGTCGGTATCGGCACGGACGGCACGCATCGGCCGGCTTTATTTCTAGTTGCTAGATTTTCACCGGATTTGAAAATCCGATGCCTACCGTCCCGATGTATGTGCGATGGTCCATTAAATTTAATAGAAAGTAACTTTTTCTGATCCGAACCGTCCGTCCGATGCCGATTTATGTGCGCGTACTCTTAACCATATCTCAATCCTGGCAAGTTTTTGCCAAACGCTCTGTTGAACCTTTGCACTCTCGGAGATCCAATATGCTTTTATAGGTTAAATGCAATCATATTGCCTGTGTTTACCACATATACGGTAAGTTTATGGTACTGATGGATAACTAGAAACATGGGGATACTTTTACCGCAAAGGTTAATTGTTTGGTGACATTTTAAGATACATTATTTTTTTGTAACATCTCTTGTTCACTTTGGAACACACAATAATTTTGACAGTATCTTTTGAAGTGTTTGATACAAGATCACTTTCTTTTAGTCGATAATGACCCAGTAGCATATTTTCTCAGGACAAATGGCAAAAATTCCAAAATCCGACATTAAAACTTTGTTTTATTAAGGTTTTCGTTTGCAGGTCTCCATTTTAATAAAAATCTCTAAAATTCAAGTTATCTTGGAAACCATTAGGAATTGGACATATGGTAGTTTTATTAGCTCACTACCTCTACTAACCGTCACCTCCAAAAGTTAATTTATCGAACTACCAATAACATTGTGTAAACACAGCCATTAGGAGCTACAATTTCAGTGTCACCCAGTATAATAATATAATAAAATATTTCTGTGAGTGTTGTTGCAGCTTTAATTTCAAATAAATGCAATATGTGAACTCTGATTGCCTCAGGATCCTGTAACACTGAGTTATGTCACGCCAATATTGGTTTTTCTCATGATGTCTGTAGTTCTACATCCTCCATGAAATGAGTTGATTAAAAAACATTATATTAACTTTTATTGGCAATATATTATTTATAGTAGCTGTTGGGTATTACTAATCATGTTCGTTTGCTTTATTAACCAGCATGCGATTTTTTATAGCTGTCACTCAGAAAGAGATTTATTTATACTTTACATGTCATAAAAAATTTATGTTAAATAAAGCCTGGTATATTTTATGCCTTTTGCAGCCATGTACGCAACGATTTCAAAGGATTTAATAAACGATTAAAAATGCAGAGAGTCTATCTGGTTGCCAGAACCACCAGTTCATTGGCATACAGGCAGGCCCTTATGCACCTCTTATTACCCTTGTTCCAAAGTTCAGCCCTCATCGCAAAGGTGAAGATAGCCTTGGGTACTGCCCATCTTATATCCTCAGGTTCAAGGACTCTTAAACCTAGTATAGTCTGCCTCTTCCTCCTGTGCATCAAATACAAGTCGTTTGAATGTGTTATGGCCAGATAGCAGGTCAACAAGTAACTTTAGCTGGTTTCTGCCCAGCAAGAGACAGAACCTCCCCACTTTGGCTGGAGGTCCTGAAATAAGTTCTCTAGCTTGTCCGAGATCTCCAGAGATTCCTCCCTATGTCATAAAATGTTTATTTTGCAACCACACTTCTGTTTTCCTTCTAATGGTACCTAATGCCAGCCCCACAGTTAGCTCAGGATCCAGGAAATCATTCCTATTCCTATTGCAAGCGCGTCCGCCATTTCATTACCGCAAACTCCAGCGTAACTCGGCACCCACATTAGTGATACCTGATATCGTGGACAAATGCCATCCAAGACCTTTCTACATTGTAGAACGAGACTTGATTTAAACATATAAGCACTCAGTGCTTTTAATACGCCTCCTAAGCCCCTGAATTTCGTGAACACGAGAGGCACAAGCTAAAATCGCATATATTTCTGCTTGGAATACCGTGTTCCATCTCTCTAGAGAGATTTTAGAGAAAATAACAGAAAGAGGTACCACAAATTCCAATTTCATGTATACAGGGTGTTTACGATCTTAATGCCGTTATGTAAAGTACGAATATTACACATCATTGTAATGCTTGTAGCACAAATATTATACGAATATCCTAAATTTGAAGTTTCAAGAAAAATCGCAACATTTTCTGATAACACAGAACATGCGGCAACAGGTCTAGCGATAATGACATTTGTTTACATAGTAAATATATCCAAAATACCTGACAGAGACTAGGGCGAATACTGGGCAATGTTGTAGGATTATGATTTTGCAGTCATACTTTTTTAATTTTTTTCTGTTTAACTATGCGTTAGCTAGTGAAATGGTACTGGGCTTTCAAGTTCGAAATATCATGATCTATCGCTCCTCAAAATTAATGCACTAAGATCGTAAACACCTTGTATAGCTCTAGGATTTGAGAACACTAAAAAAAATTATTTTTTTGCTCAAATAAGATTGTAAATTTGGAACCAAAACACGATTCGTCAAGCTCTGAAGCTACTATGGCAAAATAATCAGGTGAGGCAAAATACACAAACCAGTAGTTTTGTTACTTATGAGTATATATACAGAAGTAGCAGTTTTTTACTATAGAGGATTTAGCAAAGTCAGCTTGATGGCAAGGACAGAAGTATTCGCACACCCGGAAGTGTGAAGGAGAGTCTCGCCACCCGACGTTGAATCAGCTTGACTTCTTTGATGTCATGTCCAACGGACAATCATACCGTCTGATCTCTAAGATTGTTAGAGGATATTGAGGGATTCTCTGTCTTGTTCCACAAGCCATAGCATGAGGCATATGTCCATTTCATCTAAGCCTTCCTGTAGGTCAACCGTATAGTGGACAGTCTAGCCAGGAAGGCTGCTGACCAAAGAATTCTAGGAACATGTAACCTTTCTGGAATGTCGACAACTACAATTATTGCGGAGATTCAAAGAACCACTCTCATGCACAAGTAGTTAAGCAATGGGAAGGGCTACAAAGATGCCGATTTGCTAAGATAGCCCTTGTACGCCAAGAAGTGCTTGGCGATAACCAAGTCAAACCTACGTCTCATTGTATAGGATTCCTGACTGACCATTGTCAACTCAGGAAACAGCTCCACATTATGAGGTTAAGTGACACACCTATATGTAGAATATGTGACAGCGAAGACGAAACTGTGGAATACATGATATGAGAGTGCCCAGAGTAATATTTTATTAGATAGTGTGTGTTCAGCGAGTCTTGGCCTACACCTGCCCACATAAGGAAGATGTCCCCAAACGACTTGTTCACCTCCCTAAAATTGGCACCATGGCGACGATTTGAGGTAACAACTCTCTGGGAGGATGCATAATGGGGCAGTGGAGGCCTAAGTGTGGTGGGACTGCTCATGCTCCCCACTGCACAGATAGAGATACCCAGCATAATGTGCTTAGCCAGTGGTGGACCTGCTTGTCCCTGGTCTAGCAAGGTAAGTCGTTCTGTCCCTATTTCATTTGCCGAGGACTCACAAAAGGGACACATACATGAAGTACGCTGATTTTGAAGCAGCTCTCCTAGATCAGCACTGACCTAGTTGTCATAGATGCTATCGCTTTCAAAGTTGTTCAGTTTATAGATAGTCACACAGGTTTCACGCGCCAAGTATCTCTGCAATTCTCTACCCCCCAGACACTGCCCCACTGATAATAACTTCTTGAACATAATCTGGTGCGAAGATTATTGCAATTTATCGAAACAAAGACGCAAGATAACTCGCTACGTGTCAGAAAGAAAATGTTTTTCCGCTAGTGACTTTCAAGACCTGACTGGCCTTGAAAAAATGCAAATCACCAAAAAAAGGGAAATGCAAAAAGTGATTATATCCTCCCAACAAATAAATATTTTCCATTCCCCTCCTAAATACACCCTGACGGAGCACGAGGCGAAGATCCCTCAACGCTAAAAATTGACATTAATCATTATGACAGCAGCCAAACAGAAAAAGTATCGAGAAAATATAGCACAGTCAAATTATACCTATATATACCTCAATGATTAATGACGTTTAGTTAAGGTAACTAAGGTTAAAAAACCCAGAAGGTGTTAAATGGATCAGGTCCAAATATAGAAAATAAAATAATGAACACAAATAAATGGCCTTGGTTATACGATTTTGATAAACTCACTAAATTGGGAGATAGTACCAGAGTACTTTGATAAGTCCCATAATTTTATTCCAGCTCACTACATGTTTATGATGTTTGTTTCTTTTCAAATGATAAGACTTTTCAATATATTCAAAACAAGCATTTTTGCCAACGATGGTCTCTTCAACCCTATTTTTATACCTCCTAGCCATTTCCTCACGCCTGGAAGCAGAAAATAGTCAGGAGGGGCCAAATCTGGATAATATTCATGCAAAAATGGATGTTGCCGCTCAAAGTAACTTGTACTAGTGGGGGCCCAGGACATTCAAAAGGAAAAAACGTCAGCAGGAGCTAGACAGGCTGCAAAGGAAGTCACTGCTGAGGGTGGCCAATACCTACCGCACAGTATCTAGTAAAGCATTGCAAGTGGCGATAGGGATACCACCCTTGCATCTGTTGGCTGGAGAGAAAAGGAACATGTACGTCTCACAACGGGACACAGAGAGCAGGCGGAAAGACTGCAGACAACGGACCATAGAGAAGTCGCAGTAGACATGGCCTATGGACTCTACAAACTACCCTATAACCTCAGCTCTAAAATTTTTATAGTTTTTTTGCCGAGCAATTTTGTCTTGTAGTAATGCAGTAGCTTAGCAGTGGTAATTTGTGGATCTGAGTAGACTCGAGGGCTCCTGTTATAAGCTTTGTTGCTTGACTTACTTGGACCCCGATCGTTTCCTTGTAGCTAATATAGAATAATCAACCGGCGAAGTATGTAAGGACTATTCATTCAAGCCCCAACATAGTATTTTGCAGCAGAGCTATTAAGTTTTAAGGATGAAGTGAAGTTGTTCTTCTCATGTTAAGTTTAGCCGCAGTGCTTGTTGAATCTATTTGGAGGAGAGTGTGCTGTTTGTTATAACACTGAGGTAACACATGGATCTTAGTTCACTATTTGCCAGACAATATTATCACATTACTGCAAAAAGTCACTAACTGACTTTTGTGGAAAAATCTGTTGCATCTTACTTTTTATTGTATCTTTCAGTTTCAGAGGTCACTAACTCTCTATATGTATCAGATCAGATTATATCTATATATTAAAACTCATCAACGAAATAGAAACTAAAAATTGTAATACGAAAAGTCCTTAAGTACCTTAATGACTTCTCGCATAAACGCTTCATACATGTTTGAACGGGGCGCGCGAGTGCAAAAACTCACTAACAGCAACTGTTGTTTGAAGTTTGTAAACAAAGTAGATGTTTCAGACGGCCAGTTTCGGATTGCCATTACCATTTAGATGCTATTTATTCTCGTCTAGCTGACGCGCCGTTTTTCGTGGTTTGTTCTGATTGGTCGGTGCCACGTTCTGCTGAGTGTGTCAGTTCTTGATGAGGTGCCGTTCTTCGCGGCTTGTTCTGACCGGTCGCTGTTGTGTTCTAGTTCAGTGGCGTCGCGCGTCGGTCCTTACTGACGATGACGTGGCCGTTCGTTACACGTTTGTGTCCAAGTTTGTTTTGTCCAATTTTAGTTTTCCTATGTTTTTTATGAGGGACTGCTATTTTGATCTAATGTCCACAGTTGGCTTATTGTACACGTTCTTGTTGCAGGCGATATAAGCAGCTTCTTTGAATTTCCGGCGATACCATTGAGGTTCTTCGCTTAGCGTCTGCCCAAATAATTCTGTGCTGCTCGGCCACAATGATATTGACAAAGAACCTCACTGGCAACGCCAGATATAAGGCCGCCTAAAAAGTCTAATCCACAAAATATACACTCCCCCGCCTCCGACGAGACCAATTTTAAAAGGTAGCAAGCTTAATCTGGACCACCCCCAAAACTACATTATGTAATGTCACCCCCCCCCCACGACGATTCCGTAATTTGTCCCCCGAGACCAAAAAAACTAAATATTGGATACCTACCCACCGATTAGTATTGTTAAAAAGGAAGCTCTATTGAAACTATGCCGCAAAAATATTATACCAGAAGAGCTGGTATCAGTCACTCACAACCTCGAATAACGTATCAGATCACACTACGCAACCTGCCCAAGAGGACGGCGAACAAGAGGAATAAGCCATTTCCCTTTCTACTGACATTATTTCTTATTTAAATGATAATATTGCCTGTACAAGTGGGCGAATAAATAACTAGTTCCACAAAGCTAATTTTTTTACTGCCAAAAGTCACTAACTCGGTTTGTTTATTTTTTATTATACTCTAGAGAGAATAAAACTGAATTTTTGCTATTGAAATTGATTAGGCATGTTATTAACAGAACTCAGGAACATAGCTTGCGTGAAAAAATAAAAACTGATTTAATAAATAGAAAATAAACTTCAAGCTGAAATATCTCGAAAGTCAATAAATGTTAGTTAGTGAATTTTCGCTGGAATATGACGATATGGATTCCGACATCAAAGATCAACTGGAGATTTCCAGTCTTATGTCATGTGTGGAGCAAACTCACCCATTCGTTTGGCAAGGTTCACGTCATTGTTCTCAATATTTTAAAGGCATTCGATCAACTGCGGCATGCAGCTCTCCTAAACAATCTTCCGTCCTACACACTCCCTGTTAGGCTTTGATGTTTGCTCGTGAAGTTCCTCCCAGGTCGAAAAATCTCTGTCACGGTAGACGGCTTTTCCTCGTCCATCCAGAACATCGAAGCTGGGGTTCCCCAGAGGAAGACTGACAGCAACCACTTCACTTTAGAAGGATCTGGAGGTCATTACTGCTCAGCGGCTCATGAATAAGGTAAAACTTGAAACTCCCAAGACCCAGTATTTTACGTTATCAAATAAGAAATGCCAGTGATATACACTAAATAAAATAAAGACAGTTTTGCATTGATGGTAAAAACTTGGGTACCGGCCAAAAAGTACTTCTCACCATGTAACCTCCTCTGTCTCTCTGTCATATCTGGGGAGCAGTGCTTAATACATTCTATTTGAAGGAGAATGTGATATTTGTTATAAAACTGAGGTAACACGTGAATCTTAGTTCACTATTTGCCAGGCAGAAGAACGATAGTTCTACTTTCACTCGTCTATATCAAAAGAATCGTCAACTATTATACTCACCGGTGGAGCATGAAATACATTCCGCGATCAATACGCTTTTGCTAAATTTCCATTAGGTGTATTTCGGGAGTAAGAAACTATGCTGAACAAAAAATACATGGGGACGCATTTTTTATGAAGTCCGCAACCTATTCTGCATTTGAAATTATGACTGTTTATGCGACATCCTCTGTCATATGTAAATTTTCGTTTTCCGACGTATACCCGCATCTATACAGCGGGTTCAAATTCGACAGGGTCGTTCTAGGAAAAGGTCGGGTTTGACGGAATTTAGTTAGATGGGACATGCTTGAAGAAGAAATAGTAATAACAGTGCCTTCGCGTCATTAATGGTGCTGAAGTTCATTTTCTTCTAAGGGTGACCAAAGATAGCTCGGTGCAAAACTTTCTTCATCTTATTTCGTGTATATCAATAGGTTAGGTTAGATTAAATAGACTGTGACCGTAATATGCCTATTCTGCCTCAGACCTCCTTGGAGTTACCTGTACATGTAACACTTGATGTTCTTTCAGGGGCCATTCACCTATATGGCACCTCCAAAAAAAAACTCTACCTATAAGTGTAAAACAGAGCATGACTTTTTGTCGATCCAAAAACTATGATATCTGTTACAAATTTGGCGAGAGACTATTTGATTGTATAACAATGCCCCAGTTTACGCAGTTAAACCCATTGGAACGGGGTCTGATTGTAGGCTAACGAGAACGTTGTGCTTCTTTAATAGCAATTTCTGTAACCATAAGGCGTAGCGTGGCTGCAGTTGTAGCAGCATGACGCACATAGATCGAAGAACAGCAAATGCAGCGAACTAGAGGTTTTGAAGCATGTAGCAGAACAACAGACCGGTAAGATCGTCACCTGCGACTACTACCCCTTCAAGACAGAATGCGATCCACTTGAGCTGTTGCTGATGCTTGATATGCGCACCTAAATCGGCATCGGACGGACGGTACGGATCGGAAAAAGTTACTTTCTATTAAATTTAATGGACCATCGCACATACGTCGGGACAGTAGGCATCGGATTTTCAAAATACGGCGAAAATATAGCAACTAGAAATAAAGCCGGCCGATGCGTGCCGTGCGTGCTGATACCGACGTATGTGCGATGCTGATCGGCGATTGCCGAGGCACCGTCGGCATTTTCCAAGTTTCTACCTGTACTGCCTGCAGACAGTGTTGCCATTCATAGCAACTTGTTGCGAAAATAGCGACATTTTGATTACGTTGAGACGTAGCGGCGATTTAACAAAATAAACCGATTTGTAGCGACTTGTTGAAAAATTCTGTTACTATCTTTTTTTGCCACTGATTACTGCTTGTCTATTCTTCTTTTCGGTTTTGCCCAGACTGTCTTGTATTGGTGTCGAGACCACAGCATAGTAAACAATCAGCACAATATCTCAGGTTGGCGACAATTACACGCGCATCCCCCTTTTGGATGATTATTTGTAGGGATACTAACGATACTTCGATACTTAAAATGTATCAATACTTCTGCACTAATATCGAGTATTTTTGTCTTAGATACCTTTTGAGCGATTCCAAGCTGGTATCGCTACTTTTGTAGCTGTATCGATGTCGAAAATAATTACGAACCAAATGCGCCTCCATTGGCGTGTACAGCTCTATACTTGGCTACAAAATATCGAATTGGTACCGGTATCGATATTTTTATTTCCGCATCTCTGCCCAGACTTCACACCTGTCAAATTCTGTGGGAACCATTTTTATATAGGAAATCCTCAGAGGTGTTCTGTTGGTTGTTTACTATGCTGTGTCGAGACTATGTATCGGGTAATCCATAGTCGGTGGGTAATCTACTATTTTTGAATGAAAGGTTATATTATACTATACACATACCTAAGATCAATTGCACCCCCCCCTCATGAATAAAGTTACAGATAGGCTGAAATATACGTTATTTTTGTGTGGCGACAACGTAGCGACATTTAAGGCGGCTCAGTAGCGAATTTCAATCTGATGTGCCTGGCAACACTGCCTGCAGATCATTTGCATATTTGCAACTGATTTCCAATTTTTTCGTCGATTCCGATCAGATATGTGCTATATCCTAATGAAAAATCCGTACCGTACCGGCCGTTCCATCCGTACCGTCCGTCCGATGCCGATTTATGTGCGCGTACCCATAGGGAGGCCCCTTCGAATCCGCACGGTGTTACCACAGAGTGCGTGCAATTGCCTAGATGCGTGCAATTGCCTAGAGATCATACCATCCGTACCTAGTGCTTCCTCTCACTGCAAATCATCATCACCAATGGTGGAATTGGTGCCAACAATACCGACAATGGCATTTTGAGTGGCATCAGACGGCCTTCTCCGACGAGTCCAGGTTCTGTCTGCGGCGCACGATGGACACCAACGATTTAGACAACAACGGGGTGAACAACGTGATCTCCAGTTTGATGTTGAGCGCTGTGTATACCGTTTGTTTGGTTTGATGGTTTGGGGTGCCATTGCAATTAACAACAAGTCACTTTTACCTGTTATTCGTGGCATAATGACGGCCCAACGTTATGTGTTTCGAACCAGATGCCGTTCTATACAGGGTGTTCTAAAAGTTGGGACTTTCCTCTTTAGAAGCAACGGCCCTTGAAACGGCAAAGCTAATGCACGGTGAGTTAGCAGCAAAACAGCAAAAAAAATGTCAAGCAAGTACTCACTGTTTGGTTGCTACGGAAGTTGTAAGTACGGTCGTGTCGCAGGCGTCTTACAGGTAAAAGTACGATTTGCTATGTCTTCTTCAATTTGGACCATACGATGTTGTCGAGGTCTTCCAGCGTGTCCACCACGATGCGGATTCAGATGTCTGTGTCTCTAGTTCTTTGCACAGGCCAGACAAATCGAAGAAGTGCAGGGTGAGTACGGTTAGGGAAACGATCGGCATACACTCGCGAAGCCGCAGCGGTATTTTGACCACACTCACCGTACATTGAAATCATGTCCACCAGTTCATTATTGTTATAAGCATGCACCATTGTTGTTGTTTTTCAAGTCCGATCGTCAAGCACCCTCGAACACTATGCGACTGCAAGTATGACCCGAGTATGACGAACTGATTATTTTCTCACAGGTACCGCAAACGCGTGGCGCTGTTTTGTTGTGATATGACAATACATAGTCATCTCATTGCCCAGGGAGCAGGGATGGACTCAGCATTGAGGATTTCTTAAGCGGTTAGTATCTTGTTTTCTCTAAATATTTCGTTATATATGTTACTGCGAAAAAAGACTCATTTTGGCGAGTACTATCCGCTGTATAAAAAAAAACCTATGAAACACCCGAGGCCTTAAAAGTGTTTATTCCAGCAAGATAAGGCGCATCCTCATATCGCAAGGGTGTCGATGAGGCTGCTATAAGAAACTGAGGTCAGGGTGCTCTTCTGGCACCTAAGATTACCCGACCTGTTGTATTTTTTCATAAATTAATTATGGCAAATGGATTTGTTTTTAAGTGTCTTTAGTCTTGATGCTTTTCATGGGGATCTCGCTAACGGACAACTGATTAATAAAGGTAGAACCCTACGAAAAATGACCTCACTGAAGGAAAACAGTTTAAGGTTCTTCTCTAATTTGAAGAAATTATTGAAACATCTCAAAGAAATCCCAAACTGGATCTATACCTCTTCCAGGAGTAGTTTCGGGAGGATCAAATTGTATTTCTAAAGCATCAAACCTAAACTCAAACTGTTAGTTATAATGTTACATTTTTCTTGGGAGTGGCACTGGGAGTTGTTTTCATTCGCCAGACATGTTTATAATAGCCATATAGTAGTTTCATAGTTTTATTTTTTCAATATTACATCTTGCGGCATCTCGCAAAATCCTTGGAAATATTTATTTAGTCGGCATTCTGTAACTGGGATATGGGGTCCAATATTTCGGTAACGCAACTAGCGAATTTCGATCATTTCTGATGTAACATTCGTAAAGCGTTAACCGTTCATCCACACCGTAGGACATTTTAATGTTGATGTTGATAAAAATCTTCAGGTGCAATATTGCGTCAAAATTTAATATGTCTGATGTCAGTCAAAACCTACTTCAAGTATTTTGGATTTCCGTAAGAGGAACAACGGGTTGAGTTAAAAAAAATGCGAACTATTTGGAATCTATTAACTTTACGTATAGAACATGGATAATGAATTAATCAGATAGTCCGACAATACTAAAATATACAGGAGGTCCGTTCCATCTAGAGTATTTTGAATTTAATCAAGAATAACATGGAGTTGAATTAAAAAAACTTGAAATTATTTGGAATCTGTCAGCTTTAGGTGTAGGAGATACTTATTATAAGAAAACACAGGAAACACAGAAAATTATAATTTTCAAATTAAATATACAGGGGATTTCATTTGAAATATGTAATAGAGGTATCGGTGTTAGAAAAATTGCTATTTCCAATGACTGTAGCAAACATCCATTCTCAATAAATATACTTCGTCGTAGAATTTTCAGAACATAGTAGTAGTGACATCTGTCTTACGGACCGGCTAAAATGCAATTTTTAGAAACACTGATTTTTCGGAAAAAGGTGCAATATCGATTTACACAAAAACTAGATAGAATTTTAAAAAACTTAACAGCACAAATATTTGGAATTAAGAGTGTAAACTGAAAATCGAGAAATATACACTGTGTACCAGGACGAATGCCGAAAAAAAGAAATCGCTGTTGGTTTCGTAATATGAAGCCAATATCAAAAGGAATTAATCTGAAATTCGCAATTGTTTCAAAGAAATCAACCTCTGACGTTTGGTTGTAAAGATAACTGAAACGTGTGTGGCCCACTTTCACTTTCGGGAATTCCTTGCAAAAACGTAGATGGTCGGTTTACGGTAACGGGTATTTTGAATGTTTTTGGCGATTGTTTACAGCAAATATCATATGATATTGGTACATATGATGATGAATAGGCCCACACATTAACCAATTCGCGATCTAATTAAGTGAATTTCAACTTTTGTGCTATTGAGAATAAACATCTAATTTAATCATATTATGTAATATCATATTATATAGTAAGTCGGTGTAAGAAATCATCCCTTGAAGTTTTCGTCCTGGGACACGGTGTATGGGGTGTTCCATTTAAAATAAAAAAGTTGACATTAATTCAGGCGCAGTAGGCCACCCTGTATATACAAAATTAGAATAAAATCAAAGTCTAACTCACATCAAACAACTTTTGTTTTTAACTTTTTGTCCTATCACATACAGCTTCTGAGATAAGGTAGTGGATTATCTTACGTGTCCCACCCTGTACATGCAGCGACATGCAGATTCCTGCGATTCAATGTGCCTCGTATTGCAAAACTTATGTACAGTGGATAAATTATATACGATAAGTGAACCTAACCCTCTGTTAAGTCCAGAAGTCTCATCAGGTTATGCTTTCTCACTCAAATATCGAGACTGCGTGACAATTTCTACTAAAGCTTTACCAGAAGGCTTCACAAAAAAGTCAACAGCTTCAAATAATTGCATTGACGAATCCGAGATTCTTCAGCTCTGCTAAAAAAGAATCATTAAGTGGGAATATGGGAATGGCAACTTTTCTAATTTAGTTAATGAGTTCCCATTTCCGAAGAAAAAACTTGAATGTACTTCACTAGAAATCGTTCACATAGAATGGCGTCGCATCGACTGAAGGGGCATTCTCTTAAAACGGTCTTGTTGTATTTGGGCCATAAATTGGGAGACATTGTTTTGAATATTGCAATGTTATACAGGGTTCGGTATAAAGGACGTTTGTCTTTTTTTATTTTTTCTTTCTGCGTCAACGGCATCGATTGCTGTGGTCATTAGCCTCGTGTTCTGTGTAGGCTTTGTTACTGTTCTCCGGCGCCACTCTAGGAACAGCACTCTTGCTGAGCTTTATTAATGGAAATTTATTTCTGATTGAAAAAACCGCAAATAAATTCTCGCCTTTGACGGAAATTGAACCCGGGACCTTCCGGCCACGAGCCCTCGGCTCTAACCACTGAGCCAAGCCACCCCCAGGACGGTTGTTTTAAAATGTTAGGTAGCTAATTCAATTCAATTCATTTGTTCATGTCAATACATGGTAATGTTTACATATGTCAAAAACATACATACAATGATAAATTTAAGGAATGGTAATTCTCAAAATTGTATGTACCGGGTGTTTCCTCATGCTTTGCCACCCGTCCTTCTTTTTTATTTGAAGAGATAGAAACACAGTTTTTATATGAACGTTTTATAGTCTTCTCTTGTCACCTAGAATTTTAAATGATCAAAAAGAAAAAAAATCAAAAATCCTGTTCATATAAAGTTATATTTTTAAAAGGAGCACCCTGTACGGAAAGAACCATATTTTTCTTTTGTTCTCAAAAATATAGGGAATTTTGAGAGATTTTTAGAATATTTAGCTTTAAAGTTTATAAAATGTGGATGTTAACCTCAATCCACTGTAGCCACTGCGGCCAAAAAACAATTCAATGCGGTACTGTTTTGTGTCACTCTGAAATATTGACGAGGATAAAGCATCGCAAATAACCTCCAGTTTTATTATGAAAAAATGTTATACTGACAATAAAATTTGAAATTATATGTTTATTTTATAAAAATGATAACAACATATCTCAAGCAAGAAAAAAATAAAGGGGACTATTTTGCGAAGCCGTGCTGTCAAAAACCACGCGCAAATATATGGAAATCAAATTCAGAGGAGTTTCTAAAACGACCAGTCGAAATGACTTATAATTACTAGATTACTGCAAACAAATATAACCATATAAATATTCAGTGTGTCCGCCATTATCTTCAATACACTTTTGATAATCGACGGGAATTTTATTAATAGTATTCACTAAAAATTTAGGGTTTAGAAAGTGTATTGATTGTAAAATGTTTTTCACTATATCCAAATTTCTATTTTCCACTACGTAGACTTGTTCTTTAAGATATCCCCCATGAAAATGCATCCAGGGGAGTCAAATCTGGACTATTTGATGGCCAGAAAACTGGTCCATGTTTGATATCAGTGAGAACTGTTTTGCTGTCAAATGATGGTGTTAAATTGCCTTAAGGGGATATCTTCCAGGAAACTCTCAATTTCATTTTGAAAAACATTCAGGTATCTTTCCCCTGTTAGTCCACCTCTAAGAATAATTGGCCACATAAATCGGCTATTAAGGATGCCACACCAAACCTGGCCTGTTAAATTTCACAGCAGTTGTAAAATTAGCCTCATCAGTCCACAAAATCTTTTTAAAAATATCAGGATCTTCTTTAAGTCATATATTCTCAAAATCGCAACTTTCTAATCTTATGTTCGTCAGTCCGTTCTTGAAGAGGTGAAATTTTATAAGGATGGTAATGATGGTATCCATATTTCTTAAGAGTTAAATGTATTTTTTCGACTTTCCAAAAGATTTATTTTATTTATTATAATAATTGTTCATACAAAAAAAAGTAAAATGTCCACTATTTGTTTTTTATCAACGACTGTTGTTTCGTTTTTTCCTGTCACATACTGAATGTCAAGAAAAAACCATAAAACTTCCATACAAAAACTTTTATCTATCTCCTCAAGTAAAAAAGATTAGAGGGGCGGCAAGGTATGAGGAAACACCCGGTACATAAAAAGTTATACCAATAAGTATGAGCCATTATCATCTGTTCATAAATATGAAACAAGTGGTAAGAATAAACTGACTCAACCCCGTGGTTCGCTTCACCTACCAATGCTTTCAAGAGAAAAACTAGACATTTACAGAGGTGTAGCTCCTTATAAAATAGATGATTATGTCAACTATATGGGCTCAAATGTTGGCCCTTGGTTCTTATTTTATTTTCCATATATTTTTATACAGGGTGAGTCAAGCTCAACGCTTCGGACTCTTGTGACTAAACGATACAACCCTTCGAAAAATCGACTTTGCAAGTGTATGTAGGTCGAATTGAAGTACATTTTAAAAGTAGTGACTTTTATACAGGGTGTCTAATAAAAGCGTGATATATCAAAGTTATGATTTTTTAAATGGAACACCCTGTATATTATTGCATTTTTAGATTCCCGGGTGCATTTTAGTGTGACTTTATGTATCACACATGGGACTTTAAGGGAACCGTTTAGGTGCAAATCACAATTTTGGATATAGGCAGATGTCAGAAGAAAATTGAGTATCGCAGCTATTATCAATCTTAGAGGGCTGTGACTTTGCCGTGTTACTAAGCATGAAATATGCCACCTTACATTAGACGGTCGAGTTCGAATTACATTTGTACTTGGAGAAATCGGTAGATCAATTTAAGGAACCTTCAATCAAAGGTAACTTGATTTTTTCAAATGGGAATGCATAATTTTTTTTATACGATCAAATGTGCAATTTGATAGGCTTTCTAACTATATCAGGTAGTGAATATCAATCTATGGTAGTTTTTGTTAAATTTCGAGATTTCAATCAAATCAGTGTTTTTCAATTTCCCTACCTATAAACAAACTAGCAGGCCATGAAATATAAACAAAATCGTATTCAGATAGAAGAAAACAACTAACTTAGCAAAAAGATCCAGCAGAACTAGAGTAAAAGAACCAGATTATAAAAATTCCTTACAACAAATCAACTCTAACCAGAAACAACGGCGGTAACATGTCTAATATTAAAGAGAAGCTGGAGTACTACAGAAATGGATAATTTTCACAGCCTACTAGCGACTGCAATGTACTAGAGATTAGAAATTTCCAAAATCACTAAACACTTTGAAATGAAAGCAAATCTTTCAGCGATCGTTGCCGTCAGTCTAATATCTTCAGAACGCAATTTCACATTTAATGGTATAAAACGGTAGTCATTTCCGTCAAAGTCAAAAGTAATGACACCTGTCACTGTTGTCCTTTAGATTTTTCAGCATCTATTAGCAAGGTCGCAAAAAAAGGAATACTGAACGAAGGAGAAAGGAAAATAATATTTTCTGCCAGGTAAATTATGTTTAATAATTTGAGCCGATTTTTAATTTATTCTTAATTTTCAGCGATCTTGCTTATGAGTACTGAAGAATTTGCAGAACTCCAGCCAGAGGTATCGGTTACTATTTTTTTTAAATCATGAAATGTGAAATTTTATTCTGAAGCTATTAAACTACCAGCAACATTAGTGGTAGATTTCCTTTCATTTCAAGATTCACAATAGTTTTGTGAATCTTCAATCTTTAGAATATTGTAGTAGCCGGTATGCTGTGAAAAATATCCATTTCTGTCGTACTCCAGCTACTTTTTGACCTTAGATGTGTAATGTCTGCTATTTCTGGTTAGAATTGATTTGTTGTAAGTCATTTTCATGACTTTGTCCCTTTACTCTAGTTCATCCGTAACTATCTGCTAAGTTAGTTGTTTTGCTCCATCTGACCAGTCTTTTGTTTATATTTAATGGCATGCTAAGTTGCTTATAGGTAGGAAAATTGAAAAACACCGGTTTTACTGAAAATTTGGAATTAAATCAAAACTACGAGAGATTGATATTTACAACGGCATATCATTAGAAAGCTTATCACATCGCACATTTGATCATATAAAAAAATGATGCATTCCCATTTGAAAAAATCAAGTTACCTTTGATTGAAGTTTCCTTAATTGATCTATCGATTTCTCCAAGTACAAATGTAATTCAAACTCGACCGTCTAAAGTAAATTGACACATATCATGCTTAGTAACACGGCAAAGTCACAGCCCTCTAAGATTTATAATAGCTGCGATATTCAATTTTTTTCTCATATCTACCTATACCCAAAATTGTGATTTGCACCTAAACGTTCGCTTAAAGTCCCATGTGTGATACATAAAGTCACACTAAAATGCACCCGCGAATCTAAATATGCAATAATATATAGGGTATTCCATTTAAAAAAACATAACTTTGATATGTCACGCTTTTATTGGACACCCTGTATAAAAGTCATTATTTTTAAAATGTAGTCCAATTCGACCTACATACACTCGGAAAGTCGATTTTTCGAAAAGTGGTATCGTTTGGTCACAAGAGTCCGAGGCGTTGAGCTTGACTCATCCTGTATAACTGTAAATAATTTTAGTAGGATAAAGAAGTTATTATTATTATAATGCAAGGTTTTACTTTGATTATGCTGCCATTCATTTAGATTCGTGGCTTTCCCTACTAGACAAGCTCATGTAGCACTTTGCCTCGGAAGGTCTCGAACAGTATGCAATTAGAAGAACTGATTGCTCAAAGTTGTAACCTATGTAAGGGTTGATGTGACAGTGTATCCTTTGGTGTAGCAACCGCAAACACTATACAGTATACCCACTCAATTGAGAGCGTTCGATCAGTTTGGTCGTAAACTTCATCAAAGAGTTATTAGGCAACTCAAAGGACAATATTGATAAACTTGTGGCGCGGAATGTATAAAATTAGCTGTGGTATTTGTAATGAATCCTGCATAGGGCGAATCAAAAATCTATTAGTAATCGATTTAGCGAACATGTATTGTTAAGATATGGTAGAATCAA
This sequence comes from Callosobruchus maculatus, assembly GCA_951848785.1. NCBI lineage: Eukaryota > Metazoa > Arthropoda > Insecta > Coleoptera > Chrysomelidae > Callosobruchus > Callosobruchus maculatus. Next base: position 6,931,473 of record CATOUR010000033.1, read on the forward strand.
TATATCTGATTGATAGTGAACATAAGGTAGATTTAGGTACTCGTAGTTTAAAATATTACTTCCTAGTTGATTGACTCAGTACTTCCCATACATAACGGTGATATTGTTTAATTTTTTCCATTGTATGAAGTTATAGTTTGAAATCCCCTTGACCCCCAGCCAAATCATCGCTCGCCCACCCTCAAAAAAAAAAAACATGCAACACAGAAACTCACGTAAATAGTTTCTTACATCTCTGTAGGAAATAAGATGAAACAGTTTTTATTCTGCAAGCTTCATCTGGATGAAACGTAGTGACCATGAACCCCTAAATCGCTTAAAAACGAAATTTGAGCTGTTTTTACATTTATAGTTTTTTTTATTATTGCTGCGCCGCCACTGATACGATTTCTAAAAACCATACGCATTTTCCATTCACGTCACGGTAATAATACTGTGTCGAAATTTCATTGAAATCAATTTCAGGTTACACAATACAGAACGATCTAAAGCAATATTCGTATGTATGAGTGTACATCAGAAAATTCTAAGTCCCTTGGTTTCTGTGATAGGCAAGGCAATGTTCTGATAGACCTAAAAAACGTTTATTATGCCGCAAGGTCCTTCTTTCGCAGGTCGCCCTAACCACCCTAATTTCAGCAGCAGCCAAAAAAAAGTAGAAAATGATCGGGAACCCCTAATATGCCTAAAAACGAAGTTTGAGCGGTTTTCATATTTTTTGGTTTTTTATTATCGATGTGCCGCCACTGACACTATTTCTAAAAATCATACGCTTTTTCAATTCTCGCCACAGTAGCAATACTGTGTCAAAATTTCATTAAAATAAATTCAATAGAGAAAGATCTAAAGCAATAGTCATCGTATGTATACATCAGAAGTCCCTTGGTTTCAGGCAAGACAATGTTCGGATGGACCTAAAAAAGTATATTATGCCGCTATGCCTTTCTTTCCCAGATCAGTAGGCAGCCTACCATAGGTACAGCACATTTTTTAGCTTTTCAATCCCCCAACCCCCCCAACCCCTCCAATTTCACCCCCATCCAGAAGAAGGTAGAAAATGATCAGCAACCCCTGAAAAACAAAGTTTGAGGAATATTTGATTTTTTTTTGTTTTTGGCTAATTAGACCACCGCCCATGCACCGATTATAGCAGCATAACCTACTACGACCCCACAGCATATCGCTACCGAAATTTCATCAGAATCTATGCAGCGGTTACTGAGACTACGAAGCTAGAAAAATGCGACTGACAGACAGACAGACCGACAGGCAGATATCATAAAACGCCCAAAAAGCGTATTATCTTAAAATCGAATATTTTCGCCATCACGTAACGGTATGGGAAGTAAAAAATCCAAGAATATAATGGACATGGATAAAAGCTCGATTGTGAACACGGTGCTGATGTCTCTTCGTATGTTACTGCGTTTTAAGTTCAGAATAAAAAATGTTAAAACAAGACAAGTAAACTTTGTTCTTCTTATAGATAGGCCATAATTTCAAAGGCGTATTTATGACCCAAATTCAAGTAGAAAAGTCCATATAAATATGTGCTCTGATGAGTCTGGTTTTCAAGATACAGGCTGTCAATGTCAGTGAAAGAAATTGATTATTTGACACCCTGTATCTCGAAAACCAGACCTCTTAGGGCATATTTTTATATGAGCTTTTCTACGTGAATTTGGGATTTATGTATCTGATGGTGTTTAACCGTCTTTTAAGACATTTTTTTAACCGTTTATTCAAACTATCACTAGGTATTTTTTTATATAGCCTTGGCGCCAAACAAATATATAATTTCTGCATAGTTAATTTCCTCGTCTTATGTTTTTTCTATGATCAGTCTTTCGCAAAGGCTGAAAGCCTATGGTACTGTAGAAGCGCTGCGAGAGGATAAAAGTCTGTGCACGTTGGATTTGAAACGCTGCAAGTTGTAGCCGTCGGGAATTTCCGTAGTTCTTTCAAAAGTATATTTAATGCTGTAGGTCATAAAAGTTAGGTTCTGCTGGTCATCGGAGGTTTTTTCCATTTGCTCTATGGCTATATATTTTGTCTAACTTTGACTTATCTCTAGTCCAAATCTCCTTACTTCCACGGCTATCTTCGGCGTAATTTTCTCCAGTTCTTTCTTTGTCTTTGCTACTAGTATTAAGTCGTGTGCATATGCTATACATTGGTGTTCGTTATTAGATATGATTCCATTTGTCTTGATTCTGATTTTTCTTATTGTTGCTTCAAGTGTCAGATTAAAAAATATCGTTGATAGAGGATCGCCTTGCCCGAGTCCTGTTCTCAAATTCTTCTTCTTCTTGTGATGCACTTTCCCATCCATGTAATTCTATTCTTGGTTTACAAATTAACTTTGAAAGAATAAATCCATACGTACTATGCACAAATTGCTGGCGAATCGCGCATTAAAAATTGCGAGCATACGCATAGTCTGTACGAACCTTAACATGCTGCACCATAAAAATGTTTTCGTGGGTGTCCTTTTGTTCGATTCCCATTTTCTTTTACAATTTTGGTGGCCGGACCTCATCGCAAAAGTATCCCATACAGTATACTCCTAAGAAAATAATGAAACTCCGCAGAGAAAAGTTTTGCTTGCACCAGCAGTCGTAGACGATCGGCCATTATGAGTACAATGACGCATCCAGACTATCCAGTATCCAGTAATTTGTTGCTTCTCTACGAAGCCGAATACACAAACGAGCAATTCGAAAAGGCAGCTCAGCATTACCCAGGGTTGTAGTCAGCCAGAATTACCAAAGGATAATTGCTGTCAATTTATCCTCGAACAGAATCCAGGGCATCCCAAATATAGTCGCAGAAGCTCACGTCGTTCCCCTTGATATTTTAAAGGTACTCGATTAACTGTGACATGCAGCTCTCCTAAACAAGCCTCCGTCCTATGGCTTGCAGACTTCCTCTCAGGCCGGAAGGTCTCTGTCGTGGTAGACGGCTTTTCCTCTTCCTTCCATACATCAGTGCTGGGTTTCCGCAGGGATCGGTATTGGCCCGATATTGTTTTTGCTTCACATCAATGATCTACTCTCTAGCTCTACAAACCCAATCCACAGTTTAGCGGATGACAGTACTCTGCATGCAGGCATCATGGGCAATAGACTGATCCCTGTTGTCGAGCTGGAAGGCAGAAGACTGGAAGCAGCTGCTTCGCTTTCAAATCTCTAGAGACCATTACCATTTGGGGACCTAAGAATATGGCAGAATTTAATGCTTCCAAGATCCATTACTGTACGCTATCAAACAAGAGGTGCCCAAGCCGGCACCTGGTTCTAATGAACAACCAGGTTCTGCCAAGGAGTCGATCATTCAAGCTCTTAGAAAATCTGATCTGGCACGAATACATTGCGTCAATTGCCACAGCTGCTGGTAAAAAGCTTAGATACCTAGTCAGAGCCAGAAAGTAGTTCTCGTCACCTAACCTCCTCACGCTATTCATATAAGGCTCAGATAAGACCTGTCCTGGAGTATTGCTCTCATGTCTGGAGAGCTGCTGCATCTACTACCCTGGCTTTACCACACCCCATACAGAGAAGGGCAATTCGACTAATTGGCGACTCGGCCTTAATGCGCCACCTCCAGCTTCTCACCGGCGTTCTGTTGGTAACATCTCACTCTTTTACCGATATTCAAACGGAGTCTGCTCCTTTAAGCTATCCTCTATAGTTCCGCCGCTCTCCGCTCCTATTAGAAGTACCCGCAGGACCGCTGCATCTCATCCTAGAGCAGTCGTTCATCACACATCAAGAACCGAGCGGTACGAGTACACATTTATTTCCAGGGTGTCCAAGGCTTGGAATGGGCTGCCAAAAGGTGTGTATTGGACTTGCGGGTGTTGGCCTATTCAAGTCCTGCGTTAACAAACTTTCCCAAAGCTAACCTTTTCGCACCAGCCGTGGTACTCTGGTATTCAGGCTTCGCCTACGCGGTTTGCTCAGTAATATAAAAAAAAATAAAAAATTGAACCACCCCACCTAATGTATGCCAGGTGACGTTCTATAGCTTTTGATCAATTTTACTAGCCACATTAGTATTTGCTAATTTGATTCTCCCTAAGCAAATTTTCGCTCGAATGTGTTCTGTATCTACAGAGTGGTGGGGAGGGTGTTTCCTCAGGTCCTCCCTTCTGCCAATTTTAGGAAGGCGGACAAGCCGCTTGGGGACATCTCCCATATGTGGGCAGAAGTAATCCAACACTCAATCTCTAATAGAAGATAGCTCTGGACACTGGACACTGACAAAGAAGTCTCACGTTGGCTTACCAACTGTGGAAATGGAGGGTCACCCCATAGTCGAGTCATCTTTGGTCAAGCTTTCGGGGACGAACATCAACAACAACATGTCCTGGCACGACCACGTCGTCAATATTGCTAAAACCGCATCCCAGAAGCTTGGAGTTTTGTTGCGGTATAGGAAGCTGTATACAACAGAGCAACTACTACTGCTCTACAAGGCACAGATCCAACCATGGTTGGAGTAATGCTCCCATGTGTGAGGATGTGCTCCTAAGCACTCTCAAAAGCTTCTGGACACTATCCAAAAGAGAGCAGTTAGACTAATAGATGCACCTAACCTCACAAACGACCTCCATAGCCTAGAATATCGAAGAAGTGTAGTTGACCTGTCCCTGTTTTACACATTCTGTCACGGAAGTGGTCCCGTTTTACCGAACCGGTCTCCTCCAGCATTCCTTATTTTGGAGGGCTTCGACGGTGTGGAATGAGCTGCCGGGGAACTTGTTTCCCAACGGCTACAACCTGCAGTATTTCAAATCTGACATGCACCGATACTTATCCTCTTGCAGCGCTTCTACAGCACCATAGGCTTTCACTTCTTTACCTACATTATAGTGCTCTCATATAAAACGGATCAGGGGCGGCTAATGGCCTTTATAGTCGATGCCCTATGCCTCCAACGAAAAAAAAGAACAGATCAGGGGATCGGTGCTCCTCCTCGCGTTGAAGGCAGTGACCACTACCACCGTGTTGAATTAATGACCGTAGGAGTCGTTTACAGCAAATAGTAGTGGGTTCCATCATACGCCTTCACGGAACACACCCTCTGGCAGTTCTGGTGGATTTTTTAATTATCAGAAACAGAGGCTATTGATGTTGATTTGCGAAGAACGTCGAGGATATGAACGTATGATTTAGGAAAACTGCAAGACGTTTTGACTACCTAGTGTAGCAAAGAATGTGCTTTCGTGAGACTATATTTCAGCGCTGCCTAGTTCGGTCCTGATTTTGTCCGTTTCAACCTCAGAACATAAATCTGAAATCGCAGATATACCATTGAAATTAGAACGTCTACAGTGATACATTAGTTTGCTTACTTCACTTCACTACTTGCTGTAATATATGCCTCACCACTATTTTAGTAACTAAAAAGCTCTATATTTTATCGCTGCTCCAAGTTGAAAGTCTCTTTTTTGGCTTATTTTCATACACAGGGATGAACAAATCATTAGTTTCAAACTTTTCACTTGGTAGGAGTTCACCCGTAAACACGGATTTGCAGGTAGGAGTGCCAGTCCAGTGAAATTTTCATAGATATTAATAGCAGTGCGTTAGTTTGGTTGCGGAAGCTGTTTTGGTAGAAGAGGTTCTACGGATTCTGGTATAAAGTACTGCAAGAGGTTTTTTACTCAAAGAGCCGACGTTTCGGCTTTATTTTACGCCTTCTTCAGGGCTATCGAGTAAACACCTATAGCAACAAGAGATAACATACTGCTCTGGGTCAAAAAATAAAAAAAAACGTTCCAAAAAATGGTTAAAAAAGGAATCAGTGGCGTGCGGAAAGGGCCCGCAGGGCCCGCGGTGCAGGGGCTTCGGACATCCGGGGAGCCCGCGATCAGACTCGACTACCTCGAGCAAGCTTTTTACATAGTAATAACTATAATACTTATACTTATTTTATAGCGGCGGAATACCTCATAATTTTCCCTAATCAAATTAAATATGTTTTGCCTTATGACTAAATTTGACAACACGACAACGTGGTCAAACGTAGAATCTAGAACGACTAGTACAAGTGGTAAGACGCGTATCTGTGCCGTTAATCGATGTATAATCATATTGTACTTAAGGTCTATGAATTATTATTCTTCAAAGCCTCGAAAGAAAAATCAAAATATAAAGTTGAGGTCACACCAAATTTTTTCTATCGATAAATCGATTTGAAATATCACCGTAGACAGTGAGTCTTGTTTTCACTCAGTATAGGCAGTATATTTTTTATGTAGGGGAGGGCTCTGTGAAAAAAAACTGCGGGGGGCCCCCGAAGACTTTGGCACGCTACTGAAAAGAATCACAAATGCCATTTGTCAGTACACCTAATTTTGGTGCCTGCTGCTGTACACTCAGTACAGTACAGGCCATTATTGACATACTGTATTTTTTTATAAACTAGTAGTGGCAAATATGTTCATTTATTATTTTTTTGTAGTCCTATCGCATTTCATAAACAGCATCCCTTTTCTTTTAGTGTTAGGATTTCACTTGCGAGTAGTATATGACCAAATAATGGACTAAAATCCCTCAGCCCTACACTTGGGTAAAAATCAGAGCTGTTCTCTTTTGCAGAATGTAAATCCAAGAAAAACTCAAAAGAACACAGAGTGCTACGTAAAAAGTGGGAATTCCATTTGAATTGTGATGCATTACAAACACTTCGCCTCTAATTTTACTTGAGGGCAACAAGATTAGCCCTTTATAAACACCTCGGCGTGCCAAGAAAAATGTTGGTGCACTTCGTTCAGAGAAAAGGAGTGACAACACTTACTTGCTAAAAATATATCCCAGTGGAATTAGGTTTTACTTCATTCTCCAATAAAAGTAAAAATTGAAGAATCAATGCTTTGAAATGGTTAATGTAACTTATACTGTTGTTGTTTTTCTGTTGCATCGTATTTCAATGGCTCGCTACTGAAAACCACATATACTTGAAATAGCTTTACCGATGTTTAGGCCACTTCAGTTTCCTATACCAAAGTACTGAATTTGGCAAAATTTTGTTTTGAATATATAACATTATTTGACAGCTGCTCCTGAAGACGCTTTTGTCTTTTGTTAACTATCTTCCTGACTAACTGACGTTGATTAGAGGATCTTAAAAAAAACACAAAGTGATGTACCACAGGTCCTCATTTTCGATTTGTCGAAACTGCGAACCCAACAATCTATGGGTTGCGTGTGTAAGCATAGTGGGAGTTATGGTACACATATTGCAGCTTTGAAGGTACTGCTGAATATCGTACCTCTTGATATTTAGATAGAGGGAGAGGTAAAAATGGCTCCATACAGAACGCACTGTCATGGAAACTGGTTTTAACACCCCGTCATGAAACACCTCTCGATATTTAATCACCTGCGGTGCAACATACTTGAGATACCACCTGACAGAGTGCCAAGAGTCGTGGACACTGAGGTGCCATACAAAAGAGAGCCTCGGCGTATGTCGAATGGTATCAGTATACTTCACTGATGGTTCCGAAAATTCATCGGGTACAGGAGGAGGCATATACGGTGAAAAATTCAGCGCCAATGCACCGATTTTCAGAATTATAGTAGCATTACCTACTAGGGCCCCATAGCATACCGGTACCCAAATTTCATCACAATCCATGCAGCGGTATTACGAGCCTAGAAAAACGCGCACAGAGACATAGACGGATAGACAGACCAGGCCGGCAGACCGACAGACCGACAGACCGACAGACCGACAGACCGACAGACCGACAGACCGACAGACCGACAGACCGACAGACCGACAGACCGACAGACCGACAGACCGACAGACCGACAGACCGACAGACCGACAGACCGACAGACCGACAGACCGACAGACCGACAGACCGACAGACCGACAGACCGACAGACCGACAGACCGACAGACCGACAGACCGACAGACCGACAGACCGACAGACCGACAGACCGACAGACCGACAGACCGACGGAAATGAGTGACGTGGTTTTTCGTTATGTAGACATCATAAAATGCCTAAAAAGCGTATTAACTCAAAATCGAAAATTTTCGCGCCCACAGTACTCACTCACCTATCGGTGTGGGAATTAAAAACACACTTTGTGCTCTCAGGGTCACCGGCAGTTAGTTAGGAAGTTAATAAACAAAAAAAGTCACGAAATGTCAGTATGGTTTATTTGAGGTATATGTGTTTCTCATTAGAGTACCAGTGAAGCACACTACAATAGGCAATGAGTTGAAGCCTGCATAAAAACTACACTTAGTTTTAAAAAGACTGGCCTATTCGATTCTTGACCCAGCTTCTTAGTTCAGTCAAACACTGACTTTAAGTGATTGTCAGAATCATATAGGCAAGATCAAATAAAATCTGGTGAAATACAATCGGTGCCAGACCGTAGGAGAGATATACTCTACATGTAGCTTCTGGACCCCCACCCTATACAAAGTTGTATGCTAACGGACTTGAACCACCCTGTATGTAATGTACACAGCGATTGTAAACAACTGAAATATAAACAGTGCTAGATTGGCCCTGCGAAGTGTAAAATACGCCCTTCTCCAACTATTGACGGCGTTCTTAGACACGTAAGAGTTTAATTTAACCCCTGTTAACGAGCTTCAAATGTTTTTACGTCATGCACAGTGTACATTACTTTGTTGTGCTACGTAGACAGCGCACTCATAAATTCACACCTTTATATTTCCCTGCCTGCACTTCTGCTATATATGCAGTAGACATAATCTTATCTAGTTTAAGGCTGTAAAAGTAAGTTCCTCTTTTACAGCCCCAAGTTTGATACTTATGTAAAAGAAGGATCAGTTCCGGATGATATGAGATACCATGTTCAGGTTTTCCATCGATATGCTTCTCGATCTTTTTCTCTGTTTGTTACAATCTTTGGCTTTGATTTATTCTCATACATTCCACACCGATAGGTGAGGGAAGTATTGTGGTCGCGAAAATTTTTGAGTTTGAGGTAATACGCTTTTTGGGCGTCATGATATCTACATAACGTCCCTCATTTCGGTTTGTCTGTCTGTCTGTTACCATTTCCTCCAAGGTACTAATCCGGTGTCAAAATTTCATCGCAACATGTATGTATCAAATATAGATATAAAATTCAAAGGCAACAATCGAATAAGTCTAAAAAGCAGCGCAATGTGGACTATTTTATCAATACAATAAATGTTTAAGCTTTCAGACCCCCAAGCACCACAACAGTTACAAAAAAAATGAAAAGGATCAGGAACCCCTGAAACGCCTAAAAAAGAAGTTTCGATGGGTTCCGATAATTTTTAGTTTTTCACGCCTCCAATGCACCGACTTTACAGATTATAGCAGCATTACCCACTACGACCCCACCGCATATCGCTACACCAATTTCATCACAATCCAAACAGCGGTTATGGAAATTACGTGGCTAGAAAAACGCAAATAGACAGACAAACCGACGGAAATAAGTGGCATGGATTTTCGTTATGTATGTCTCATGAAACGTCCAAAACACGTTTTATCTCAAAATCGAAAATTGTCGCGATCACAATACTACCCTCACCTATAGGTGTGGGAAGTAAAATCTATTATTTGTCAACGCAAGTGTGGACCACAGAGCGAACATAGACAGAACGAATATTCGGATGCTCTGATGTGTGTTCATGTTTCGATACCAGAGGGAAAACATTCGTGTTCGGGCAAACATGCTGAATATTCGAACGTGAATATCTTGTCTACACATACGGTGTTTGCCCCGAATGCTGATTATTCAGCAAGCTCTAAACTGTAGAAGTTATGTTGTCAACGTTTATACTCTATATTTTTTTGCTGTCTTTGGGTAAACTGTTTGAAAAATGGTGGATGCGACAGCTTAATTGCCCTGTTGCGTAGGTATGTTAGCACTTTCACCATAATTATAACTGCATGTAACTGCATCTCCACACATTATAATAATTAATAGTAGTGCTTAGTTTAATTCTTCCTGATTTCAGAGCCTTTAAAGTATTAATACTGGGTATGTTATTTTGAAAAATGATGGATGCAACGACTTAATCGCCATAAGGTCCCTATTTATTTTTATACTCCACTAGAATGGCACTTTCACCATATCTAGATCTGCTCTAGAAGCTGTTAATAATAATTAATGTTGACACACTAGTAATGATCACACCACGGTTTGTCTGAACCCTTTGACAGGAGGTGCGCAAAAAGTCTTAAGGGTGAGCCGCAACCATTAGGGTAACTGAGTCCTAACCCCTTCACTACTGAAAAAAATCGAACTCAGATATGGATTCTATTAAAAACAATACTCCGAGAATTAGTTAGAGTTAGAGTTGCCCAGGACAAGCACTATCAATCTCTGAACACTAACGTTGAAATAACAACGAATTCACTATTAAAAAAATCGAAGCACTATCCATTGTCATAGATTGATTCCGTTGAAAAAATACTTCGAAAGTTACCCACACGTTCCCAGAGCAAGCACTGCTCCCATATCTATTGTCAAACACTAACGTTGAAATGACGACGTGAAAGAGAAACATCATTCCAAACAACATAACAATTCCGGATAAAATACGGCAGAATAAGAAGGTATACCCCAAGCCCTTACATCTGTTAGGAGTAGGTAATAAAAAATGTTGGTGGGAGAACTACAAATTCTCTCGTCAATCTCTTTCCGCCACTTTCTGGAGTCGATCTTTGACCATAAATCAAATAGATTGGCTTTTCGGAGAAACAGGAACCCGCGTATATCAAAATATGTTAAATTAACAGCTTTATTACTTAAGTTATAGAGTTAACGGTAAATCTTTGGAAATGGAGCGACTCAATACGATGTTTCTGGATTAGGGACTAGCGAAAGTATTGGAAAACTTTTAAATTGTTTGAGATCGGGAAATGATGCTGATTTAAGTAGTTTTAGTTGGCTTTCTGGTTTTGCAATCAAGCAGAACGAGGAAAACAGTTTTGTATACAAATGCTGTAATACACTTCGCAATTTCTTGTGTAACATTTGGTCCAATTTATTGAATAATATTAATTGATCAGTATCATTCAGCAAACTGTTTTAAAAGCTTAAATTGAACAAAAAAATCAGTTGAAAATAGAACATGTTTGATTCTATGTGATGCTATTCTACTGGAATGTATTTATTTCAGTTTTATTTTTTACTTCGTAGATGATACAGTGGCATTTAAATCATAGTCTGCTCATGTCATAATATCGGGTATATGTATAGGTAGTATGTGTTGAAAATGTTTAATGTGCATGCAAGGGTACAGTGGAGGAGCATCTCCAATTAACTCACCCTAAAGGTTTCTGGTCAGTCTGTATTTTGGATAATCATGGGCTTCATATTTATTATTGTTCTTTACTGTTCAGAAATAAAGCAACAAATGTTGAAGGGCTGTGCCAAGTCAACACCTGAACTATTGTTGACCTGAATTTAGGGATGATCGTACAATATTACAGGTCTTTAGGATTACAGACTTTTGGAATATCTTGTGTAACCTTTCATCCAGGCCCAACTGTTTACTACGCCTACGTGTGGTGTAAATGTGTTTCGTGTAAGGCGTGAAACCGACATGATTAGGGGGACAATAGTAAATTTGCTGTTTCCAGAGTCGTTTTATTTCTGTGGCAAGGTCAGTTTATTTAGATGTCTTCCAGGCGTAGGAGTTTTGGATATTCATATCATTGGAAATAGCAATATCTATTAAATAGGTAGCTTTGTCTGCCTTTGACTGATAAACTCTATCTGGTATTGTTGCTGAGATAGCCTTGTCTATGTGTACTTCGTCGTCCCAGTACAGCTTGTATTGATTGTTTTGAAGTACTAATGTTGTTTGTTGTGGCTAGTGCTTGGTGTATGACTTTGACCGTAGAGTTAGGTACGGTTGTGTACTCAGTTCTAGCGAGAGTTTTACACGCGCTTGTTATGTGGTCTATTGTTTCTTTCTCTTGGTAACATTTCCTGCAACTATCGTCATTTATGGATATATCTCTGATTATCCATTTCATGTAGCTTCCTGCCGCAATCACTTGGTCTTGGATAACAAGCATAAAACCCTCAGTTTCTGGAAAGAGTTTGCCATCTTGCAGTTAGGTGTATGACTGCCCTTCATTAGTGTGCTCTTGTGTAACACGGTATCTGTGTTTGCAATGTAGTGCTTTCTGGGACCAGGTGTTTATTTTTTCTTGTTGTGATTGTATGTGATTGTGTGCGTCTGCTGCGTGGTCTGGGCAGGATAGGGTGAGTGGTGTGTAGTTTTTAGCTGCTTTTTCTAATTGACCGTAAGTTTATTTGTTTGCTTTGGAGAAAATTTTTGAGCATTTTTATTCTTTTTTTGTGCAGTGTGTTTGTCTATAATTCCTCTGCCATCTTGCTTGCTGTCTATGATAAGCCTTTCTTTACATACTTTCAAATGTGACATTCTGTATTCTGTGAGTTCCGTTCGCATGAGTATGTTGATGTTTACAGTACCAGTGTGTGACCATTTGATGATGTAAAGGGGTTATGTGAGGACCGGTATCATGAATATGTTAAAGGCTTTTGTAAGATCTTTGGAATTCAGTTCTGTTTTTAGTAGTCCAATGAGGCAGTCTTTAAACACTTGTGTTAGTTGAGCCTTGACTTGTGTATGCTCCATATTAATGTTCTAATTGAAGCCCAGGTACTTGTACGTTCCGTCCTTGTCCATGTTGTCCAGCTCTTGGCCAGTTGCTATTTCCTGTTCGAGGATTGATGTGGAGCACCTTGCATTTGCTCATTCGGAACTCCATCCTGACGTCTGACCTACAGACTTCTGTTATTTTGAGTAAATCTCTCAGTTGCACTTCAGTGGCGGCATATAGTTTTATTTTATCCATGTAGAGAAGATGATTGAACTTGTGTTGATTGACTTTCTGGTGTGTGATGTTGAAACTATAGTTTGTCGTTGTTGAGCGGATGTAGAAAGAGGCAGAACACTCATTCGTTAGTTAAACGTTATTTAATCCCTGACACCTTTTCATTTTTACGTTACTTCTTTACGTACAATCAACTTAAAAATGTCGCGGTTTCTAACGCTACAAGTAACGTATAAATAAACGTTTTATCCCGGTTTAAAAAAAGCGATCATTATACGTTTAAAAAAGTTCAATTTGTAACCCTTTTCAAAAACGTTTAAAAATCGTGTATTTGCAACGTTAATGAGATATTATTTTTGCCCCAGTCAAAACATTATTCTGAGGTAGTATTTGAATTGCTATTAATAGTGCTTATAATTTTAAGGGGTATCATGAATAAAACGCAACGGTTGTTTTTTTAACGTATTTATTGAACTCTCATTAATAAGTGGATACATCAAATTAGAAGGCTGCTTATAAAGGAATATACATATAATATATAACTTAAAATAAAGTATATACACAACTTTAAGGGCGCTTATAAAAAACGCAATGTAAAATTTTTGTTTCGTTAAAGTTGCTCGTTTTGTTACTTTTCTTTGTACTTGACGTTTTGAGATTATCTTAAAATGTGGCATAATTGACCATTACCTAAAAGTAGAGCATTTTCATTAAATCTGGAACAACCCTATTTATTTTTATTTTGCGTTAATCCAAATAATTATAAATACATGAAAATAAACCAATACAGATTCATTCCTTCAACAATATGAAACAAAATGTAAAAAAGCCAAATAATAATCAGGAAGCATGATAATTACAATGCTACTATTAAGAAACGGTTATAGGTACTCCATATGAGTTGAGAAGAAAAACCCGAACAAACGCACGCCACCAAGCGACGAGTTGTAATAACATCATTTGCATCTCTGAGGTGCACAGCAAAATTTTAGCATTAGGGACATTAGCATTTTCATCTCAGCAAATTAGTTAGTCATGTGGATGCACTTACCAAACGCAAGACCTGTACTAAACAGCTGAAGACTCAGGGAGCGGAGAACACTTGTTGACTCTACAACAACACGGGTGAAAATGGCCGCCGCCAGTACTGATGTCACGACATACACGCTCAGCCTGGCTCTTTCGGACCAATCAAATTGCGTAAAGTTGTACCTGAACGAGCAATGCACGTTATTTTCATCTGCTATCATAACGGTTTGCACAGCTCATAGTGGATTAGCAAAATTATGTATTTTGTTTCTTGTTAGACGCTTGACCAGATTTTGCTCCTAATTTGAAAATGAAAAACTTTTGAAAAACCAGTTGCTCATATGGTTAATAAAATGGTTTGGCCAAACGTTACTTCAATATTGAAACTCTATGGATTGCAGAATGATTTTGAATCAGAACGTTATATTAACATCTGAATACATCATTTTTGTCACACTTTATTTGTAGAGTACACAACGTTACTCTAACGTGGAACTGAGTCACCGTAGAATTATGTATTGAATTAAACGTTATTATGACGCTTCAATCAAACGGTATAATTTTACACCAAAATCGAACCGTTAACATTCTAGCGTAAACGTTTTATCAACCGTTCACACGTTTAAATTACGCTTAAGTAACGTATATGTGTTTACTGAGAGTGAACTGAGAGAATCAACGTGGAAGATATCGGGTCGTATCGTATGTGTAGTTCCTACGTTTGGATATGTATACTATTACTATTATTATTATTCGCAGTTTCATCTGTCTCCCGTACTATAGTGGCGTCTAGTCGACTACATCGACCAAGCCCGGCAGTTCTGGGAGCGTCTGAACACTTTCCTGGGCAAGGCTGCTCTGAAAGCCAAGCGGACGGCTGACTGTGCGACCAACCACCGGATTCTGAAAGGATGTTCCGCTCTCTCAGCTCCACAGTTTCCGCTAGATTATGCCTACGAAACTCACTCATACTCCTTGATACCTAATTTTATTACCCTATAATGCCTCGTTTACATGCCAGATGGAGAGATATAGAAGCATTAGCAGCCGTAATGTTACAACGTACTCCAGCTCGGGTTGAAGCAACTATATTCCTGCTGAAATAGCCCACAGAGTAGATTGATCTATGCTTATCGTTTTATTATTAGAAATCCTAAGAGGTTCAACGTCAGTATTAATATCACTGTAGTTTGGTTTGGTAAGGCCTTGAGTGGATAATTATTCAACAGTAGTATATTTAGTACATCATTTCGATTAAAAACGTTCGTTCACGGGAGATTTTGGAATACAAATTTTTTTTTTCAGTTTTAATAAGATTAATCACATCAAAACCCTCATAGTTTTAAAACCTCTTACCGATCATTTCCGTAAGTTATTAAGGGTCTAGGGTATAGCGCGCGAAATTGAGAATCGAAGAAAAGACGTATTCCCGTGTTAGCGAGGAGGCGTGGCTGCCTGCTCCCTTAGTCCAGTGTGTGTGTCTAAGATGAGGGGAGATAAGTCCAAAAATCTAAAGGTAAGTTCAAAAGGTTTAAAGGTTAGGTCCAAAGGTCACCATAAAAATGAATTTCGCATTTCCAAGCTCCTGATGTTACCTCTAAACTTACAGTAATGACTCAAAGAGCAAATTGAAGAAGAAAGCTTGCGCTTATGCAACTATTTAGCCTTTTTTGATATCGTGTTTGGTTGTTAAATTACAGGCAATTATAGAATGTATGATTTTGCATTGCGAGTTTTTTTGCCCATTAAATAACTTTTTTGGGAAAATCGAAAATAGTTGTCATTCATTAAGGTCTTAACTATCGCCTTCTGAAATATTATGTATGTAGTTTGAAAATAAAGTGAGTTATGCGAGAAATCTGTCCGTGTTTTACATGGCAAATACGCATGTATAAATGTGTGTATCCAGGCCCCTTAACGATTAAAAATGTGGACGTTGGTTGAGGCAGACCTCGTTCTAGGAACTTCCCCGACTCGAGCGGTTGCTGTTCATCCGCTATTTAGACAATATTGTTCTGCAGCCCCCATTCCCCTTAACTCTGAAGAGTTCAATCGAATAGTAATATTATTTTGAGGTAGAAATTTTTAAGCTATTTACGACTGCATAATATGAAACAATACAGTGCACAAATACAGCAGTTATTGACATTTGAGTATTTCAAGTTACTTAATTTTATTAGCCTCTATTTCAGAAAAAAATAACATGTGATATATCGTCTTAGACATAGAGACACATTCTCTTTCAACTGGTGCTATCAAATTTATACAGGGTGTCCCACGACGATTAAGACAAGCAATATATCGGAACTGGGCAGTAGTAGCGATTTATAATTTTGGGGGTGTAAATTAGAGCAAATATGGTATCTTTTCTTATTATTGTGTCACCCAATGAGGTATTTGTCTTTGATCACGTGACATCCGACTCAAAATTTCTAATAGGACACCCTGTATATTTGTGACTTTTTATGTTCCATCCGATAAAACAATTCCAATTTTAAGGTATGGGAAAGCCGGTGTAAATAATTTGTTGATTGTACTGAAGAATATTAATACTATATATTCAATAAATTTTTGGAAAAAATATATTTTACATTTGGGACACTCCCTGTAGTTCAGTATAACAAACAAGTATTATAACCGTTTTTTAACAAGATATTTATCTATAATGAGATGTTAGAGAATGTTGTCATGAGTCACTCCTTGAAGAACAAGAAAAGTGCCTCCTAAAACGTAAAACTTTCGAAAAGCTCATTTATATGTTAATGAACGAGGTTTTCTCCTAGAAAACAAATTAGAAATGTTTTGTTAAATATATACCCCTGTAACTAAATTACTGGTTTATTTATAGCTACAGATTGCGTGCAGTTGCTATTTTCTTGTCATATGTAAATTATTCCAACGTATGCACAACCCACTAAAAATAAACCTACGGAAAAAATCAGGGTGCGTTTTAATCGAATAACAACATTCTATAAATATACAGACTGCATTTTAAATCAATTTGTCAATTCAATAAAAGAGCACGCACTCCTTGTATAGGACTTTGTTAACATAACGTCATCATGCTATATAATAATAATAATAATATAATAATAATAATAATTTATTTCCATTCGACTCGTACAAACAAGCATAGGAAAATGTCAAAATACATAGTAAACAGAGACTAGAGGGAAAAAACACATTAAAATTTTTGCAGTAGGTACTCATCTACAGAGTAGAAGGTATAATTTAGCAATAACTCGCGAACCTTGCGCTTAAAGACCGAAACCGAAGCAATAGCTTTTATGTCCGAAGGTAAATGATTAAATAGCCTAACAGGCATGACTGAAGCTCCCTTGGAAACCGATGCAAGTTTGTGAGCTGGCATGACAATATTGAAATTGTTGCGTAGATTATAACCAGAATCGGAAATTACATCAATTCTGGAGACATATGATTTATAATGCTCTTTTACATAAATGACACTTTTATAGATATACAAGGAGTATACTGTCATTATTTCCAATTCCTTGAATAATTGTTTACACGAATGTCTACAATGTTTGAATAGCATGGTTCTCAATATTCTTTTCTGTATAATGAATAACTCGTTCATTCTACGGCTACCACCCCACGCCACAATGCAGTAGCTAAGGGCAGAGTGCACATGAGCAAAATAATAAAGTTTCAGAATTTCGATGTTAACATGACGCCGTAGCTGCCACACAATGAAAGCTTGGACAGACATCTTCTTGACCAAGTGCTCAATTTGAGTTGCAAAAGTCAGTTTGGTGTCCAAATGTAAACCAAGCAATTTGACACAGTTATTCTGCTTTAAATTGTAACCAACCCCACTAAGTTGCAGACTGAGCTTCACTTCACTATTGTTGAATAATATTAGATCAGTTTTTTGTGAATTCAGTACTAAACCATTGCTGGAGCAATAGTTGCTCATTTGAATAAAAGCATGATTAGTCAAAGTTTCTAATTCTTGAGGATCCCTAGCATGGATACTAAATGTTGTGTCATCTGCGAACAAGGTTTTGAATATGTTGGGGGAAGAAATGTGTATATCATTTATAAACAAAATGAATAATAATGGACCCAGTGTGCTACCTTGAGGTACTCCCGATGAAACAAATTTTGCATCTGATTGAACCAAATGATGATTATGTTTAACTTTCACTACTTGCAACCTACTTTGTAAATAAGATTTTATCCAGTTGTAAGCACACCCCCGAACACCATATTTTTCCAGTTTATTCAATAATAAAGCATGATTGACTGTCTCAAATGCGCGGCTAAGATCGAATAACAAACAGGCAGTTGTTTCTTTGTTCTCCGCGTTCTGAGATATTTCTTTACATAATGACAAGATAGCATCCTGCGTACTTCGACCTTTAGTGAAACCAAACTGTACTGAATTCAGAATATTTTGTTGTAATACAAATTGATATAACCTTGAGTAAAAAGCTTTTTCATACAGTTTGGAAAATACGGATAGTAGCGAAATCCCTCTGTAGTTAGCCAAATCGGTTTTATCATTTTTTTTGTGAATTGGAATAATGACAGCTTCCTTAAGTCTAGAAGGAAATACTCCTTCAGCAAAAGAGCAGTTAACCATTTTCATTAATGGTTCGGCTACTATATCTGTTATCTTTGCCAATAAGGAGCAAGGCACTTCATCATTACCGCTGGATGACTTAGAAGAAATCTCACTGATGATGTTTTTGACTTCACTACAGCATAATGGACGGAGAAACAGAGATGAAGAATGACTAGATATGTGTGTTGTTAAATTTAGATTTAGGTTTTGTGTAAGTGATTGCACAGACTGAATGAAATAATTATTAAAAGTATCGGCCAATTCTTTGCCAGCAAGTGAAGAACCATCGTCTTTACGAAAATCTATTATGTTTTGATTACTATTACTACCTCCAGTGTGTTGTTTAATGATATTCCATGCGGTCTTAGTTCTGTTAGATGAAATGCGCATTTTACTGTCATAACATAATTTTTTGGCGACCTGAATTTTCAACCTATGACTCGTTTTTAGAGTTTTGTATCTTTGATGTAGCTCTGTACTCATTGTATATTTATATGAGGCATGTATTTCACGAAGAAGTTTCCCTTCCTCTAGAATTTCCTTGTTCAGCCATGGCTTTCTTTGTGAATTTTTGTTAAGTGGACAGTAGGTAATAGGAAAAGCTTTGTCCATTAGTTGTAAAAAAATATCATGGAAACACGAAAATTTGTCGTCACTGCACATCTCGCTATCAAGAAAACTCCAGTCATTCTGCGTTAGGAGGTATCTAAAATAAAAAATATTATTTTCGTCGTTGAAAAACCTTCGTGGTATATACGTTTTTGGCATACAGTTTTTTTGATCATCGAAAGTTAACTCAACTAGTTGCAAAAAATGATCTGACAAGTCACACGGTACTACTTCGGCCTTCAAGCGCAGATTTTCAACATTGCAAAAAATATTATCAATAACTGTGCCCACTCCATTCTGTACCCGTGTGTGATCAGAAACAAGTGGGTCATAGCCATAGCATTTAAAAACATTTTTGCATGCAATAGCATTTCTGTCATTACAACATATGTCAAAATTAAAATTAAAGTCACCACATATACAGACAGCTCCAGTACACATAACACTTAAAAAATTATCTAAAAAATTCAAAAACATAGAAGCATCGGAATCGGGTGACCGATAAATACAACCTACTGTTACTTTGCTGCCTAAATAGTCGACGGTTGCAAGGGCATACTCAAAAATGGATTCCGTTCTTACAGTCTTACATAATTTAGTAGTGTGAGTAATGCCACTTTTTATGAAAATAGCTACCCCGCCTCCTTTCTTATGAGAACGAGTGAAACAGTCGGATAGTACATACCCCGTTAGATTAATATGAACTAATTCATCACTACTACACCACACTTCAGAAAGACATATAATTTCCGGAAAGTTTAATTCATGAAGTACAGTATCAAGTCCTTCAGCCTTATTTCTCAGACTACGAATATTTAAGTGAAATATACGGATTCCACTGTGAACACTCACTGATCCAGATTGGATGGGCTTCCTACGGGAAAATTTTTCTTCCGGAAGTCAAATCTGCGGATAGCGGCACCAGTAGGCCACAGATTGGGGTTGTACACTTCCTTGCAGTGGTCAATAGGGAAAGACACCTTGAAAGATGTACTTTTTTCGGTCTTCTTCCATAATTCGCTCTCAAACTTAATATCTGGAGCGGTTTCTGAGAGCATCGATTGGAGATCATCAGATGTTACATTGGGGCCACATCTATATACGAAAAGGTATCCTAGTTTGGGTAGAGTATCTATCGATCCACCACCACAACCAATAACTGGTTTATTATTCTTTTTCAAACGGATGGAATCTCCGTTTGTTTGCTGTTTTTGTTGATGGGAATTCCCACTGTTTAACTGGTTCACTGGGTCAACACTTTTTGTCGGTCTATCAGTTTTTGCTGCTGACACATATGTTTTCGGTCGCGGAAAGAGTTTTTGAGATTGTTCTTGTCTGCTAGACTCCTGTGTTATTGCTTCTACAGAATTTTTCTCGTTACATAAACTGCTGCTAGATGACGCTTGATGTACCATTTGGTTCTGGTTGTTTCTAACTCCCTTATCACTCGAGAATAGACTATTTCCTTGTTTAAGTAACAAAATGAGATCCTCTTGCTCACCTGTTCTTTTCTCCAAATGAGCAGTCAATTTTTCGATAGCTTCCAATTTGTCTTGTAACTTTTCACACCGGGTACACGCTGTCCCGTCATGGCTGTCATAGAATATGTCTTTATTCACAGGAATCTCGTCTTCTTTGCTTTTACCAACAAAGTTCACTAGCACTGTATTATTGGCACTGCTCGGCAACTTCTTTTTAACAATAATATCAATTAACTCGTCCTTTTTTAGTTTGTTTAACTCTTTAACTAATACTGCTGTTTCTGTGTCGACCGCCATGTTGGTACCATGGTGATCAATGTTTTTTTATATACAGGGTGGGGTTCTTTTAGCTTTAAGGTTTATTGTGCATCTCCGCTCAAAGGGATCAGATGGAGTCTCATCCTCATCCCAAGTTCTTTGCGAACCTTGAGATGCATTGGAATATGCTTCCTTGTCTTCCCTTCTGGCCTACATTCAGATGAGTTCCTGCTTCCACCCAGGGCAGGATAACTGCAGATAACGTACTTATCTGTAACCTCTGTCTCACCGCAATTTCTGGCCAGTTATAAATCCAACCACCTTAGGTAGTTCCTTGCTGGTCAATCTGAGAGCGTCTGTGGTGTTAGAAGACAAGAGTTCCTTCAGCAACATCCTCTTAGAATATTCTTCAACACTCTGTCCTAGCGCTTTTGGTGCACAGTTGACACCCAACTGGTAACAGCTATCTCTTTCACGTTGTATGATATACCACATTCTGTTTCTGACCTGATGAAAGGGAGTTCTGCGCCTTCCTTGACACACCTGTCAGCCCTCTCGTTCCTAGCTAGTCCTATTTGACTAGGCACCAGACCAGATAATGTTACATTATTGGCCTTCGCCAGTGTCTTCATAGTATTATGGCAATACCACACTATTTTTGAAGTATAGTAGTTACTTGTCAAGGCCAACAGAGACTCGACTGTCTGTGATTATCCTTTATAGCAACATATAGATATTGGGAAGCAGTACTTTGAAAAAGTATTGGTTCGCCATCTATCTACCAAAGCCGGTACCTGAGCGTTCAATTTGAGTATCCGAGCACTGTTTATGTGACCCGTTTAAAAGCTTCAGGTATAGAAGCCTGCGGGTACGACAACGACAACAAACAGACCCTTTTTTGTGGAACACTCATTTAACACTCCCGACATTCGGTTTATGCTAAAAAGCAACGTAACTCACTTAAAGAGTAGCAGTTTCATTCATTCATCCGAAACCAGTCACAGACGACGTCGTTTCGCTTCTGTTAAAGCTCGTCAGTGTGATTCAGGTCTCAAACGAATAAATGAAATTACCTGTTAGTGCCTAGCTGGCAAAACTTGTACTAGTAGTAGCAACATATAGATATTCGGAAGCAGTACTTTGAAAAAGTATTGGTTCGTCATCTGTTTACCAAAGCCGGTACCTGAGCGTTCAATTTGAGTATCTGAGCACTGTTTATGTGACCCGTTTAAAAGCATCAGGTATAGAAACCTGCGGGTACGACAACGACAACAAACAGACTCTTTTTTGGCAGATAGATGGCGAACCAATACTTTTTCAAAGTACTGCTTTCCAATATCTATATATTGCTACTACTAGTACGAGTAGGCTAGGCACTAGGCACTAACAGGCAATTTCGTTTATTCGTCTGAGCCCTAAATCACACTGACGAGCTTCAATAAAAGCGAAACGACGTCGTCTGTGATTGGTTTTGTATGAATGAATGAAATTGCTACTCTTTAATTATCCTTCATCTATGCATATTCTACCGCATTCCGGCTATTTCTGCTTGGAAAACGGTAGTCAGTTCACCTAAATGGATACTTATGTTCTTCTTAAGTGTATCACTGTATGTGCCTCCTCCTGTACCTGATGAATTTTTGGAGCCATCAGTATACTAGGTGATACTATTCGGCAATGTCACGGTTCTCCCAGAGTCTATTCCGACCTGTTACTCGTTGACCTTGTATGGGATCTCAGTGTCGACGACTTTTGGCATTATGTCGGTTGGCATCATCTCAAGTATGCACATTGCAGGCTGTCATGTATCTTGGTGGGTTTGTTCCCGAAAATCCCTTGGCAGTTGTACGACGAGATCCTGGACTTTTTGAGAGCTGCTTTGAGATGCAATTTCCAGTTTGGAGTTTTACCTAGGACGAGTCCCAGATATTTTTCATTTGTTGCTATGGGGATGATTTCACATGAAAAAAAGCTTCAAATGATAGAATTCAATTAGCGATCTCTGGGGGTCGCTATGGGAATGATTTTGCATGACGATTGAATGGAGTAATCATGAGAATACACGTACAGTAAAATTTCAAATAATTTGAGTCTCGAAAACAAATTCTTTTTGTCTGAGTTGGTAATACAGGACCTGATAAATTCAATTTAAACTGGGGTCACCTCAGGGTAGTGTCCTCGGGCCACTAATTTTTTTAATTTGTATTAATGACCTACCCTAATACTTATCCTGGAAAAAACTACTTTTGAATGCATTTGATACTAATATTATCAGTTCTGACTCATCGTCCAAATGTCTTGAAGAAAAAATTAATAAATTGGTGAGTGACTTCAAACTATAATGTTTTAAACATAGATTAGTAATCAATACCGACAAAACAGTTTTAATTGAATATCGTACTAATGCTAGGATTCCTCTGAACCTCAAGTTCCTACTTCAGAACAATACAATTGAATCTTCAAAATCGGCTACCTTTCTGGGGACTAATTTTGATTGCAGTTCAAAGTGGACAGATCAGATTAATTCTGTGTGTGGTAGGTTGAGAAAGAGCACGTATCTGATTATGACGCTGAGTAGGATGTTGAACATCAATGCGTTGCTGGATGTCTACTATGCTTGTGCACACTCTATTATATCATACGGTATTATTGCATGGGGCAGGGCCAGC
This sequence comes from Callosobruchus maculatus, assembly GCA_951848785.1. Taxonomy (NCBI): domain Eukaryota; kingdom Metazoa; phylum Arthropoda; class Insecta; order Coleoptera; family Chrysomelidae; genus Callosobruchus; species Callosobruchus maculatus. The sequence continues at coordinate 6,954,958 of CATOUR010000033.1, forward strand.
GATGTGTGTAGGGTGTTTGTGATACAAAAGAGAATAGTCCGCACGATATTAAAATGTAGTCTGGATGACCTTGTCGTGATATATTTATAAAATACAGTACTCACTGTGACGTGTATACGATCTTGTGAGCACAAAAATGATTTTACCAATCATAAAGATCTTCATAGCTATAATACGCGTAATAAAAGTGACATGGTTAGGCCTAAATTTTACCACACGTTTTATTATAAATCTCCTGTGATAGCAGGTTACCCTTCCAACTTGCTACCTTCTGATTTGAAAAACTTGGGCTCGGTTGGATTAAGAAGCAACTTCATAGATCGTGGCTCCTATAACTTAAATAAATTTGTGGATTACTGCAATAGCTCCGATAAGTCTTTTGTATCCATGTGACATTTTTATATCTTTCATAGTGCTCTAGCTATTTTAGGTTATTTTGTGTTTGTTTTGTATTTGTCTAGTGCCCTTGCGTCACGATTCAAATGTATCTGCTTTGTCTTTTTGACTCTATTTAATATAAATATCTATTTTAAACATGACGTATCCAGTGTCTTCGCGTGTAGATTTTACTGGATCAATAAACTATCTACCTAACTATCTATTTGTTTGAGTCAGTCCACGAAGGCAAAGCTTAAGTATCACAGTTCAACGGTTGCTATGGATAAGTTAGGTTAGGAGAAGTTTTTTGACGCGGGTTGAATAGGTCAACACCTGCTGGCTTGACAGATACGTCTTTTGGCAGTGAGCCCCAAGTCGTGGACCCCTAGGGACAAAGGTGCGGCTTGGTACTTGATGTATAAAGAGCGACCGCTTTGGGATCAGATGCAGCAGTCCCACAGGTGGATCTAATAATAAGTTCAGTGAGTAGCAGAATTATAGAGGATAGCTCAAGAAGCAGGCTCCGTTTAAATACCGGTAGATAAGAGAAGAATACAAAAGGGCAATAGGTGCTACTATGCATTGCAAGAATTATTAAGATCAACAATCCTATCAACAACGTCAAAAACTAGAATATATATATTTATAATCAGGCTCGTCGTAATGTATGGCGCAGAAACCTAGACCATCACTAAGCAGAACGAACTACTATAGAAGCGCTTCAAACGTAAAATACTGAGAAGGATCTATGGTCCTAAAGCGGATGAGATAACAGGACAATACCGAATCAGAACAAATGAAGAACTGGAAAGAATGTTTAACAAACCAATCATCACCAATGAAATAAAAGCTCAAAGGCTTAGATGGGCAGGACATGTTCTGAGAGCCCAAAACGAGCGCCTCATTAAACGAGTATGGGAGGAGAACCCAGCCAGTAAGAGACCACTACGAAGACCTGGACTTAGATGGAGGAACAATATCGAAAAAGACATAGAGGCCCTAGGAATACAAGAATGGAGAGAGAAAGCTATGGACCGCAATAGATGGAGGCAGATCGTGCTTGCAGCAAAAACCCATGAAGGGTTGTGACGCTACAGAGAGGAAATAAGTCCAAAAATGTAAAGGTAAGGTCAAAACGCCAAAGGTAAGGTTCAAAGGTCACCGTAAAAATGAATTTCGCATTTCGAAGCTTCTGACGTTACCTTTAAACTTAGAGTAATAATTCAGAGAGCAAATTAAAAAAGAAAGCTGGCGCTTTTTCACTGTGGTGGCCTTTTTTGATGTCACGTTTGGTTGTTAAATTACAGACATTTGAAGGATGGATGATTTTGCATTGCGAGTTTTTTTGCACACAAAAACACAACTTTGGAAAAATTGCACGTAGATGTCATTGACTAAGGTCTTAACCATCACCTTCTGAAATACTGTGTATGTAGTTTGAAAAACAAGGGAGTCCTGTTCGAAATGGTAGTCCGCTTTTTACATGGCAAATATAAACACAAAAATCTGTCGTTCTGTTAAAGACTTACGCTTGGATTCAATGGGACGCTACACTCAGCATTCCTCAAATACAGCGATGTTTTATCCAATGGGAAGTGTATAGTTGGTAACGAATTATATCGTATTGTCGATTCAACTACAAGATGTCATTGGATTCCAATGAATAATTCAATCGCAGCCTGTCGTTGAATCGCATCTGTGTTTGGTAATTGATTCTAATATACTTCCTTTTCCTTGGACCAACAGATTTTATTGCGAGGACAGCTGATTGATTCGTTTGGATGTTTAATTGTGTGATTTTGTATGAAGTTAAAAAGAGCACGATATAAGAATTAGACATAAGCCTGCACCAGTTGTTGCATTATTACCTGAAATATAACTGTCTGACTAATCTAAATACCTACATTCAAATTCACTAGGTCCTCCATTTAATATATAACTGGAAACATTTAAATCACACAATTGCTGATGCAATACGCAAAACCACGAGATGACACAACACGGCTAACACCGAAACTACACAACGGAACAACCTCGTCCATGTTTACGGGTTCGCGGCGATAGTAGCACTGAGAAGAACCCCCTTTCTTTATTCTTACGTTCATCGATTCGGGACATCAGTCCCGTCGAATACTGATTATAGTTCAGCGAACGACAGGGGCCATTGAAACAAAATTAATTTTTATCAGATGAATCATCACGAACTGCTGTTGCAGTAATCATTTTTGGACATTGAATAGATTGTATGCTTTGCTTAAATGAAACATAGGGTAAATTTCGAAAACAAAAGGATGTTTTGATTGCATTATATGTGTGTATATGTGGTATCAAAAGGATTATACATATCGTTAGAACGAATCTAAAATTATTTTGAATTTATTGGCGTACCTGTGATTACTTCGAATATAAGGATTGAATTCTTTCAATGACGTGGATTTGAAACAACTGTGAATATATTTAAAGCGATGGAAAAACATCCAAATACTAACAATCAATTGGAAACGCAACAGTATTTTTTTGTGTGTACATTATGTATAACTGTGTACCCAGGCCCCCTAAGTCAGCCTAGCACCTACTGACAACATTGTGCTCCAATTCCTGCGTGCGTAGTACTGTCATCCGCAAAATTGCGAATTTACATTGTAATGCTAGAAATCAGTGATGCGAAGCAGAAACAATGTCAGAGCCAATACCAATCTCTGCGCAACCCCAACATTATGCCAATATCAAGAGCAACGATGTGATTGTCGCCTAACGAATGGATAATAATAAAAAATCTTTCAATTTGTATATAAAATCCATAGTTTAGCTCATTCCCAATCTTTTTGTTACAGCTTGTATAGAAGCCCCGAAATAGCTAGGCGTGTATAGCTCCATTTTTATCGTAAATATCCTCCAGCACATAACTCTACGTTTCATTTTCTTGAGTGGATCTGTAATTATTAATGAACTAATCCCAGTTATATGATCGTTTAATATTTATTAGAGCCTGGCTAAATACAATATTTACAAAATTATATGCGATACCTTTACGGTCATTAATTTGTTCGCCACGGGCTGCAGGACAGGTGTTCCCTAATGACAGGGTAACAATGTAGGATTAAAGGGCGATATTCGCGAAAGCATTTTCGATTTTACACGTGGGATTTTTATTGCTGTTCGATAGCTGTTGAAGAGCTCTTTTTTTATTTAAAACGATCAAATATCTGTATCGAATATACCTACATAATTTATTAAATACACACAAAAAAAATGGAGTCAAGTTGATTGACTCAGTACTTCCCACACATAATGATGATACCATTTTATTATTTTCCCATTGCATGAAGCTATAGTTTGAAATCCCTTGCAACCAAATCATCGCCCAGCCGCCGGCAAAAAACAACCAACACAAAAACCTCTCGTAAATAGTTTCTTGCGTCTCCCTCCTTAGAAGCTAAGACGCCACATTTTTTTTTCTGCATGCTTCAACTAAACGATGCGAAATGATCAGGAGCCTCCAAACCATCTAGAAACAAAGTTTGAGCTGTGTCTTTATATTTTTAGTTTTTTATTATTGCTGCGCCACCACTGACGATTTTTCAAAGACAGACGCGTTTTCCATTCTCGCCGCGGCACTAAATTTGGTGTCAAAATTTCATTAAAATCAATTCAATAATTTTCGCTTTACGCAAAATACATAGAACGAAATAAAGCAAAACTCGTATGTATACATCACAAAATTGGTTTCTGTAATAGGCAAGCCAATATTCAGATGGACCTAAAAAAGTGTAATATGCCGCTACGTATTTTTTTTAACAGGTTAATGGACAAACTATTATGAATACAACAAATTTTTTCAGTTTTACAACCCCCCACCCCCCAACCGCCCCAATTTCACCCTCACCCAAAAAAGTAGAAAATGATCAGGAACCCCTAAAACGCCTAAAAATAAAGTTTGAGATGTTTTTATATATTTAGTTTTTTTATTATTGCTGCGCCGCCACTGAAATGATTTTTTCCAAAACATACGCGTTTTCTATCCTCGCCGCGGTAGTAATACTGTGTCAAAATTTCATTAAAATCAATTCAATAATTTTTGCGTTACGCAATAGAATAATATATCGATCTAAAACAACACTCGTATGTATACACCACAAATTCTAAGTCCCTTGGTTTCTGTAATCGGCAAGGCAATGTTCGGATGGACCTAAGAAAGTGTATTATGCTGCTAGGACTTTCTCTCTCAGGTCAGTAGACAGCCCATTATAAGTACAACAAATTTTTCAGATTTACAACCCCCCACCCCCCCAACCACCCGAATTTCACCCCCACCCAAAAAAAAAAATAGAAAATAATCAGGTACCCCTAAAACGCCTAAAAACTAAGTTTGAGCTGTTTTCATATTTTTTGTTTTTTTAATATTGCTGCGCCGCCACTGAGACGATTCCTAAACATCAGACGCGTTTTCCTTCCTCGCCAAAGTAGTAATACTGTGCCGAAATTTTATTAACATCACTTCAGTAATTTCAACATTATACATCGGAAAATTCTCCAAGTCCCTTGGTTCCTGTAATACAAAAGGCAATGTTCCGAAGGACCTAAAAAAGTGTATTATAGCGCTAGGTCTTTCTCTCTTAGGTCAGTAGACAGCCTATTATGAGTACAACAAATTTTTCAGCTTTACAACCCCCTACCCCCCAACCACCCCAATTTCACCCCCACCCAAAAAAAAGTAGAAAATGATCAGGAACCTCTAAAACGCCTGAAAACGAAGTTTAACGCATATTTGGAATTTTTCGTTTTTTGCTAATTACTCCGCCGCCCATGCACCGATTTTCAAAATTGTAGCAACATTACCTACTACGACCCTACACCATATCACCACCCAAATTTCATCAAAATATATGTAGCGGTTACTGCGATTAGGAGGCTAGAAAAACGCCAACAGACAGACAGACCGACAGACAGACAGACAGACCGACAGACAGACCGACAGACAGACCGACAGACAGACCGACAGACAGACCGACAGACAGACCGACGGAAATGAGTGACGTGGATTTTCGTGATGTAGACATCATAAAACGTCCAAAAAACGTATTATCTCGAAATCGAAAATTTTCGCGATCACAATACTCCCCTCACCTATCGGTGTGGGAAGTAAAAGATAAGTCAAGTAAAATCACTCAGTAGTATAGTGTGAGATGCCCTTGCAACTAAATCTTCGCCAGCCAGCTCGCAAAAAAACTTTGTTATGCTGCTAGGTCTGCCTTTCACAGGACAATGGACATCCTATTATATACAAAAATATTTTTAGTTCTACAACCCTTACCGATCAGCCACCCCAATTTCACCCCACCTCAAAAAAACTAGAAAATGATTAGGAACCCCTAAAACGCCTAAAAACAAAGTTTGAGCTGTTTTTATGTTTTTTTGATGGTATTACTACCGTATCAAAGTTTCATTAGATTCAATTCAAAAGTATCCACGTTACACAATACACAACACAATACTATAAGATTAAATTTGAGAAGTGATGGCCTTATTTCAGCTCCTCGCCAGAGAACTACAATTTATCAAAGCTCTTTCACGTATTGTATTTACAAATTATACAACCAGGTTCTACAAAATATCAGACACTTATCCGTAACGCCTTGTAAGAAAAAATGTAAATACTTAATAGGTACCTTCGCACTTTGAAATAGAATTGCCATTACTCTGTACTTCAAAATCAACACGAAGAAGGATGTAATCTTTTCTTTCTATAATTTTCTTCCTTTCTTTTATTTGTTAGCTTAAGTCTAGGATAGGTAAGGCTGAGTGGAAGACCAGCAAGCTAAATTTTTGCAATTTGGTGATGCTGAACTCCGCCTTTTGAAATGTATATTTTGTATATTTCAATAAAGGTTACTACTACTACTACTACATCAGAAAATTCTAAGCCCCAGTGTCCAATTGCATCGATTGCGTACAGGACACACTGCTTTCACCCACTCCCAACTTCTGCTCGGCACCAAACCTCCCGATTGTAGATTCTGCGGTACTTCTCTCACCATTCTCCACATAATCTACGAGTGTCCATCCCTTCATCCCTTGCGTCAACTGTATGAAATACCTCATGACGTACATAGTTGTTTTAATAGCCTTGATAAGATTAAGAAGATTCTGCTGAACAGTAAAAGTTTCGGACTCTATTGGAAATTGTAGAGCAAAATTCGCAATATTGTAAATAGTGATAACGGTAACCAAGCACCACAGTGGTCGACGCTGCCTATATAAAAAGGAATTCTAAGTCCCTTGGTTTTTGTAATAGGTAAGGCAACGTTGGGATGAATCTAAAAAAGTTTATTATGCCGCTAGGTCTCCTTTTCTCAGGTCAGTGTATAGTCTGTATAGCCTATTATGAATACCACAAATTTTTCAGTTTTAAAACCTCCCACCCCCCAACCACCATAATTTTACGACCATCAAAAAAAAGTAAAAAACCACCAGGAACTCCAAAAATGCATAAAAATAAAGTTTAAGGAATATTTAAAATGTTTTGTTTTTTGCTAATTACTATGCCGCCCATGCACCGATTTTTAAATTATAGCAGAATTAGCTACTACGATCCCACAGCATATCGCTTCCTGGCGGTTACTGAAATTACCAGGCTAGAAAAACGCTAATAGACAGACAGACCAACAGACAGATAAATAAACAGAAAGACCAATAGATCTCAAAATTGAAAATTTTCGCCATCACAATGCTCCCCGCACTTATCGATGTGGGAAGTAAAACTAAAAAAGCAAAAATAAATAACAATGCAATAAATGCGGCAATAAATACTTTTAGTCAAATAACTATGCATGGTTGTACTGACAAATCATTATATAAAAACTTTAGAATTCAAAAACGTTGATGTGTATTCTTCACATATCTTTGATCAATGTATCATGGCATTTATGCAAATATCAACATAACTTACTATGTAGCTTGTGAAATGTACTTTTGAGATTTTCAACCAGTAATTTCATGGATTTTTGAGCAAATAATGAAAACCATATTAAAACTGGGTAGCTCTAGGACGAGGTCCACAATAGTTTGGGACTGTCAGCAAGAACTCAGCAGAACACAAACAAAGTAATTTTGGAGAGGGTGCACTGAAAAGGCACATGAGCTTGCAAGAAAGAGCTCATCTGCCTCTTACAATGGTCCAGAACCGGCCTTGGGGACGAACAGGACTACATGACAAGGCATACTAGAACTTGGCGACTTGATGTGTCTATAAGTGACTTTCCATCACAGGATAATGTTAAAAAATGGCTGCAAGTATTACTACTAAAGAAGCACCTGACCAATTAGGGTGACATGAGTAGGTCTTCCATATTTCATGTACATCAGGATTCAAAAAACTCTTTGGGAAGACTACACAGGAACCAGTAGTAGTATCAGCTAAGAATTTGTGATAAACTGGTAGAGGATACCAGACTGCAATCACTTGTACTTCACTTGAAAGTACTTTAGTTTATTAAAATAGCATCAACTCAAATATTACACTATTCCAGTGAGGCCTTAGATAGGTTTAAATAAACCACTTGACACTTCAATCAGTAGACAAGACCTGACACTACAATATAATTGAAATAATCAGATACAGGACTGCTCTAAGAATACTTTAGGTTTAAATAAAGGACATTACGAAATACTTCACTTAAAGCATTAATTTAATTTTCTTTTCATAACTTTGAGTATCAGCTTTGTGTATGATATCTAGGATATAAAATCTAGTATCGATTTTATTATAAAATTTCATTTTAGTCTATATTTCGATATACACTACTCATCAAACGTACGATGCAAAAATTCTTGACAATCTCATGTGAATAACCTCGTCACAGGTGACGAGACTTGGATGTACTATTACTGTATTCCAAAACTTTCGTAATTATATTATGATAATCAATTCAAAACACGCAAGATCAAACCGATCAAATTATTTAGCACATACTTAATACCAATATCACCTACTTGTGAGTAGCTTTACCATTTTAGATGCACCAGTGGTATCAATTTAATCATATCCTTATACCTGCAATAAGTCTCTGTAGTTTTGATAATCGCTTCACTCACAATGACGTTTATATACTTAATACAAATATATATATTAAACCTAAGTATACTCATCGGGACTCTACCGTATTATAGGTTATGTACAATGCTACCGTAGTATCAAAGTAGCATTATTAGTTTAAAATTCACCCTACTTTTTTGTACGTAGTAAGATCGGTAATAACCTAAAGAAAGCCAAAGCACTTAGCAGAAAAGCTGATATGTAGTTCTCAGAAAACTGACATGGACCTTCGAAACTTTATACTCGGTCTATGCCAAAGCACTCTACGGCCATTTTTTAGTCTGATTTTTCAATTGCTGCGCTAATTTATGCAACACCTTCGTACCTCGAAATTTTAAAAATTCGCGTCTTTCCAGGAGACGGTACGTCGGCGACAGCAACATGCCTCACAGATCAACGTAAATATCAAAACAATTGTCGAGTGGGGGTTAGTAAATGAATTAAAGTTTAACGTACAGAAAGCTCAGGAATAACACTGGTCTCACGTTGGCTTACCAACTGTGGAAGTGAAAATAAGTCAAGTCACCTTCCGCCAAGCTTTTGGGATCAACAATAACATGTCCTGGCACGACCACGTCGTCAGCACTGCTAAAACGATATCCCAGAAGCTTGGAGTTTTATTCCACGGTAGGAAGCTGTATACACCAGAGCAACTACTGCAACTAAGCACTATCTAAAGCTTCTGGGCACTATCCAGAAGAGAGCAATGAGACTAATCAGTACGCCTAACCTCACAAAGTATCTCCACAGCCTGGGACATCGAAGGAGGTTGGCTGACCTATCCCTGTCTCACAAATTCTATCACGGAAGATGTCCGCGTGAGCTCTCCCAGATAATAACACCAAAAGCCATCCTAACAAAGAACACCAGAGAGGTTCTGCGAGCTCATCCTTACCAGGTCGAGGTCCCTACTCCCCGCACCGATCTCCTCCAGCACTTCTTCTTTCGGAAAACTTTGACGCTGTGGAATGAGCTGCCGGGGAATTTGTATCCCTACCACTACCACCTGCAGCGTTTTAAATCTAACGTGCACAAACACTTTCCTTTTGCAGCGCTTCTACAGCGCCAAAGGCTTTCAGCCCTTGCGGGAGGGTAGCCATAAAAAAAATAAAACCAAATTTTATTGTATGAATGTGGATGCCTAGCATGGAAAACCACAAAAGTCACTAAGCAAAAACGCCAGGTTTTCATTAATAGATGTCTACAAAGAGCCTGACAAATCGAGATCAGGCATAGACATCGCTTCTACAACGCCATAGGCCTTGCGGGAGGCCGACCATAAAAAAATCCACCCTTAAAATATGCTGTAGGAGCGCCGCATAGAAGAATTTGCGAGCACGTGCTGATTTTTCTAACGAGGCTAATCCGCCCCTGGACGAGCCTTTCTCTCTCCATTTCCCGCCAGTACTTAAAATACTTCTTTTTCTCTGTTTGAATTCCGGCTTTCCGCGGAAGTTCATCCTCCTTAATAGGTGTTTTCCGAAAAGTATCGACCGTCTTTCTTATCTGGTGCGTAATTAGCGTTGAGACACTCAGAAGGGGCGCAAAGGGTGCAAAGGGTGCAAAGGAACGGAGATCACAGTCAAGGGTCACGCCGTCAGAGGTAGAGGTTACAGCCGTGATGCTACGCCTTAATGGGTAGCTAGTTAAAGTAGTTAGAGAGGTATCCACGCGCCTTTTTGGGGAACACGTGAAGGGTCGGCATTCATACAGGGTGCTTTGACTTTCTTATTCAGGTTCATAAGACGTATTTTCAATAAACTCCGCTGTTCCTCAGGGATCTGTCCTATCCCATACACTGTTTCTTCTGTACATAAGCAAGCTGCTGGAAATAACATCCAATCCAATCTACAGCTCCGCAGACGACAGAACATTAATATCGTGCACGGAACCTATCATCCCAGGAGATCAACGTAGATATCAAAATAATTGTCGAGTGAGGATTAGTAAATAAAGTACAGTTTAACGTGCAGAAAACTCAGGCAACAACACGGTCAAAGAAGTCTCCCGTTGGGTTACCAACTGTGGAAATGGCGGGTCACCCAATAGTTGAGTCACTTTTTGTCAAGCTTTTCTGGATTAACATCAACAATAACACGTCCTGGCACGAGCATGTCGTCAGTATTGCTAAAACGGCACCCCAGAAGCTTGAAGTTTTCTTCCACTTTAGGAAGCAACTACTGCTGCTCTACAAGGCACACACCCGACCATCGTTGGAATATTGCTTCCATGTATGGGTATGCGCTCCGAAGCACTCTCTCGAGCTTGTGGACACTATCTAGAAGAGATCAGTTAGACTAGTCGATACGCCTAACCTCACAAAGGAACTCCACAGCCTGGAACATCGAAGGAGGGTGGCTGACCTGTCCCTGTCTTACAGATTCTATCACGGAATATGTTCGAGTGAACGTTAACAGGATAATAACACCGAAGACCGTTAGAACTAGGAACACTAGAGAGGCTCTGCGAGCTCATCCAGGTGGAGGTCCCTACTCCCTAAACCAGTCTCCTCCAGCATTCCTTCCTTTGGAGAACTTTGACGGTATGGAATGAGCTGCCGGGCAACTTGTTTCAAATCTAACGTGCACAGACACTTATCCTCTCGCAACGCTTCATAGGCTTTCAGCCGTTGGAGGAGACTGACCTTAAAACGGTGCTAGTATCATGGTATGAATAAAAGAATGAAAGAAGTTTTTGTTGACATGAACCAGCAGCGTATAGACCTACAAGCAAGCCATTCGGTGCTGCCCATCTTATGTCTTCAAGTCTTCAAGGTCAAGGACCCTTAAACCTAGTATAGTCTGCCTGTGATACCATGGGCTTCACAGCGACATCGAATGTGCGCCGAAGGCCCAGTGAGATACAGAACCGCCCTATCTTGGCCAAAGGTCCTACAAAAAGTTCTCTAGCTTGACGGAGAAGTCCAGCGACTCCTCTCCATATCATAAGATGTTCATTTTGCAACCACACGTCTGTCTGTTTCCTGCTAATGGTACCTGCTGCTAGCCCCACAGCCCTAAAATTGTTCTACCATTAACGCTACTCCACACGGCCACTAGTCACTACTTGGCTCGTGCAATGGTTCCTGGTGAATAACTTGTGGATTCTTACTACCCCACAAATGATGGTTCTGCTTATTCACAGCTCCATTCGAAAAAAAATGAGCTTCGTCGCACGTCATGATTTTGTTCCAAAAATCCTCAACTTGTTTTCAATGTTTTGTTGTTGTTGTTGTGTTGTTTTTGTTGTTGTTTAATTACAATATTGAAGTCGTTTTTCAAAGTCTAAAGGAAGAACTTCATGGATTACCTGTACATATTTTGTAGAGAAACAAGTGCAAAATCTTTCATCAAAATTCATTGCAATGAACGTCGGGTAATGTTTAAATGTGATTTATCAGATGTAGATCCAATTTGTTAAAAATTGCTCGCTAATGGCCGAAATATCTTTGCAGTTGGAACACTGCGTCTTCCATATTTTCTACGATATTCTTGTTGACCTAGGATAATAATCGACGAATTATGTTGATAAACAAATTTTACGATTTCGGCACATTCTCAAGACAAGTGTCGATTCATAATGAATTTCCCAAGTATCTACTTTGCAACTGATACAAAAAGTCGAGCAGATGTCAACTGCTGCTGATAATATATCATTACCGGTTTCATCCAAGGATCCAGAAATTTTTAAGAAGATATGCTCAGATACCTTATCTAATGTAAAAGACTTTCTTTATGACAAGGATCTCATACTCAATAAAAAATAGGTACTGAGGTACTAGGATTCCATAATTATCAAAATAAAATTGACACATTTAAATTTGAGGTACCCGGAGATTGTTTTGATAGCTGTGCTGAACCTAAATTTCTTGGCATGTACCTTAACGAAAGACTAAGCTGGGCCAAGCATTGCGGAGGGCTTGTACATGGGCTTGCGTCATGTACGTTTATGTTCAGAAATCTGCGCTCGGTTCTAGCCTATAGCGATATGCTTAATATATGTTATTCACAAGTAGAATCTAGACTACGTTATAGAATTTGTCTATGGGGCAGTTCACCAGCTGCAAGAAGTGCCTTCATAGCACAGAAAAGAGTAATAAGAGCTATATTCAATTTGGCACATGATACCTCTTGTAAACAGCTGTTCTTAGAGTATAAACTGCTAACACTGGCAGGTTTGTACATACTGAAGGTATTAACAAATATGCTGATACAATAGTCGTATGAAAAATAAAACAGATGAACTAGCTGTCATTTACAAAGTGTGCCAGGATTCTTCCTATTTGTTAGGGATAAAAATCTATAATAACCTGCCAAATATTATTCAAACTATTATTACTAAATCAGATTTTAACCGTTATGTACAGTCTGTTGAAAGCGAACTAACCATTAATGTCAACAAGTTTTGGAGCTTCACTTCCATAAAAAGACATAATGTTAGCAAGATTCCACTAGAGGTCCAGCATAATGATACAACTGTCAAGGGAGGATAAGATATTAGCAACGTGTTTGCTGATTATTTCAGTAATGCTTTCGAGCCTGAACGATTTAGCTTCAATCATAGTTCTCCGAATAGTTCTGTACATAATTCTCATCTTAGCTTAATTCAACTGTCAGAAAAACAGGTTTTGGATAATTTGTTACAGATGGATACAAAAAAATGTGCAGGTCCTGACATGCTACCCCCAGTGTTTCTGAAAAATTGTGCATTATCGCTACATATTCCTCACTTTTCTCTTTAATCAGTCATTAGAGCTAGGTATATTTCCAGAAAGATGGAAGGTATCATCTATAACACCTATTTTCAAAAGTGGCCAGAAAAAATTAGTTAAGAATTACAGACCTATAAGTAAATTATCAGCTATTCCAAAAATATTTGAGAAAATCATTTATAAATATTTGTTTACTTTAGTAAAAAATTAATTATTGATGAACAGCACGGGTTTTTTAAATATCGCTCATTGGAATCAAATTTGATATCGTATTCGGAATTTTTATTTTGTTGACTAGACTTGCTGAGGTCGGGGTAAGTGGGTCTCTTCTAAGATGGATTGAGTCTTACATAAAAAACAGATCCCAATTTATAAGTGTCCAAGGTTTTAAATCAACAGTTTATCCTGTAACGTCTGGGGTCCCTCACAGATCCCACTTGGGACCATTGTTCTTTATTATTTACATAAATCCTGTAAGATCAGTCTTTAAAAATTCGGAAATATTATTGTACGCAGATGATTTGAAAATATTTAAAGAGATTACCTGTGCAAGCCCTTCAGGATGATTTGAACATATTTACTGAATTTTGTACTAATAATGGATTATTTTTAAATTTAAATAAGTGTTGTTCAATCAGATTCACAAGAAAAAGACAACCGTTTGCCTATCAATATCATATAAACAGTGAAAAGCTGCCACCCGTTAGTGAATTTTGGGATTTAGGCATTATTTTCGACAAAAAATTGATGTTTGATAAACACATAGATCACGTGATTAATTCCAGTTTGAGAATGCTTGGCTACATTTTTAGGTCTTGTAAACACTTCCAATCATCTCAGCCAATCCTTAGTGCGTATAATGCCTTTGTTTTGAACAAATTAAATTTTGGTAATGTAATTTGGTCACCTATATACGACACGTATAGCAATAGAATCGAAAATATTCAGAAAAAATGTCTCAGGTATTTAAATCGCAGAAACACCTCTGGCGATGAGTTGAAACTTTTTGCGTTAAAAGACAGGCGCATAATGAATGATTTGTCGATTCTACACAAGATTATTAATGGAACCATTCAAAGTCAAAATCTGTTGTCACAAGTAGCCCTGAATGTTCCTCAGCGAAATTTAAGGAGCTCAGAAACGTTTCATGTGTCATTTCGTCGAACAAATTATTCTCAAAATTCACCTCTTTGTCGTATGTTAAGAAACGCTAATTATTTCGTTGGATACGCAGACTTCTTCGGCACATCAATAAAAACACTGAAATTTCAGATAAAAAACATTTATTATGCCAATGAAACCTGTTGTTCTATCTTGCTCACACTCCCATATACATATAATTTTTTTTACCTATATTTTTTGTCTGTATTTGTGAACTCCGTATATATTTGTATATATCTGGTGATCATACCTGCATATGACACACTTACGTTTATATTTCTGACTCACATATGGCTTCTGTTTAATACTAACAGTCATCATTTACTCTTTTTTTCTGAAGTAGCTGATTTATTTATGTATACTTTACATTAGTACCATAGTTACCGATAAATAATTGGAAATCTAGTTTGTAAGTTTTGCGGTGTTACACCTATAATTATTGTAATCTGTGAATACTTTTATAGATCCTGTGTCTGTTGTATCCCTAAATAGTGAAATAAATAAAATAAATAAAAATAAAACAGGTGTGACCGTAAACCAGTTTAAAAAAAGATTGAAACAATTTTTGTGGGGACACTGTTTTTATCGATTGGAAGAGAATTTTTTGTATAAGGACATTAAATAGGGCTGTGATATTATCAATTTATTGCGCTTGCACGTGTGTTACTATTATTATAATACTTGATTTTTGACAACTCCGATACATGTACGAGTAGTGACATGTCAAAATAAATTTATTTACTTAGAGTCGCCTCCTCCCCCCGAGGTTGTTTACTTTTACATGTATTGATTTTCGGTTACAGTTAGTTCAAAACAAACCAACATTATATTTGGAAACTAAATTAAATGATCTATTTATCTAAATTACGGGAAGACTAAGGGAGATTGGGCACACTGATCAATTAATCAGTTTTTAACTACCTATGACAAGAAAGTGTTAGACAAGTGAGAAACCTACACTGAACAACCGAATTCTGCATAAATTATCATATTTATAAATTTTGAATATACGAATTATCTTGACGTGAACATTGAAAGACAACTTACCTATCAGATAAAATGTGAGGAGACATATTTTCTATGTCAATACGTCCAATTGCTTTCCCTCAAGGTGAGAACGTTCAGATTTGCATTAAAGTTTCATACGAATTGTAATCGAATTTTAAATATTCATGAATTTATCCCCAAAGGAGAACACGTTTTCTGTCCTAGCAAGCTCTTGTTACATGATTCCACCAGAAAAACGTTACTTCAATGACCAGTTTGAAAAGTAGGAGTGTAGAAACGTAGAAAAGTAGATGAATAGAATAGAATAAACAACGACATAATAAAAATCTAAAGTAACACCCTGAACCACTAAATTCGTTTACGAGGGTAATACGGAAAGGATGTCTGGAATAGTCAGGATATTGATTGCTTGGTGAAAAGACGACAGAAGAGATCTGCTTGACAAGAGGTGGTGGAATCAGTCGGAGTCGGACCTGTATTCTGAAAATACTCACGAGTACCTTCCACATTCAACCACTACATTACATGCACTATTAAACTGCCACTGCGATACTGATATTTACTCCCAATCAATGCTGACATGCCCAGGATGCTTTCGAACTAAATCAGAAACTTCAAGCATAGCTTGAGGATGATCTCAGTATGTTGAAAGATATCAGCCGCAATCTCTTAGTACCGCCCGCGTAGTACTCGTCCGTTATCTGTGCATACCAGAGGAAGACATCCTGCCAAAGGTGTCACATGAACTGGAAAAGCGTACCGTGTCTTCACAACTGACTACACCCGTCAACGTTCGCTTTAAGATAAAACCTACGAATGCCGACTCGCAACCCGTGCCAATCTATAGATCTATCTAGGTAGTTACCTCAACAAATGTGTGAAGACTTTGACGTGGCGACACGTGTCTTAATGTGACAGAAGTAGATCGTGTACGATCTACCCCACACATCGAGGAGAACGACGGTAGCTTCCTACCGCATGGGAGTCAGTCCAAGATATGAATCCATTGGATGATGCAGATTAGTATCTACACTCTTTCCGCATGGGTTATGCAGATTACTATCTAAATTCTGTTCGCATGGATCGTTGATTATATAAAGTGTATCCCAGGTCGTGTTTGTGCTAGATGTAATGGTAGTGCAATCACTTCCAGGATTCCGCTATTTCACCTGTGACCAACCTTAGAGAAGGGGGTGTTTTCCTGCCTTCAGTGTGCAATAGGTTTAACGGACGACACCGTTTCTCCATCAAACCCCTCAGAAGTTTCTCCACTTGGAATCGAGTGCTATATAAGTGGGCTGGTGTAAGGACAGGTACGCTAATGTTATTGAACACTCCTGGAAGGTGTGAAGCACTCCGAAGCACTCTCTTAAGCTTCTGAACACTATCGAGGAGAAAGCAATGGCTAATCGATACGCCTAACCTCACAAAGGACCTCCACAGCCTGAAACATCAAAGAAGGGTGGCTGACCTGTCCCTGTTTTACAGGTTATACCACGGAAGATGTCCGAGTGAGCTCTCCTATATAATAACACCGAAGGCCGTCTAAACGAAGAACACTAGGGGGACTCTACGACCTCCTCTTCAACAGGTCGAAGTCCCTGCTTCCCGAGCCAGTCTCCTCCAGCATTCTTTCTTTTGGAAACCTTCGACTTTGTGGAATGAGCTGCCGGGCAATTTGTTTCCCGACAGCTACAACCTGCAGCGTTTCAAATCTAAAGTGCACAGACACTTGTCCTCCGCAGTGCTTCTACAGCGCCATAGGGTTTCAGACTGATCATAAAAAACGCTGCTGAATGGGTAAGGTCTTCTCAGGTGTCTTCCCACATGCTTGGCGACATCTCTCTCTCACTCTTTCTTACTTTTTTGGTGTGTACCTCGCTGGTCACATACAGTCGGTCTCTTTCCTTCGCCACTTTCTATTATTAGCAGGGCCTTACGTTGTATAACACTCAGCATGGTAATCAAACTTTGAGTACTTACCGCTCTTATCCATATGAAATATGTATACAGAACTATGGGGATAATGTAGGTACAGTCCAAATAATGACTCTACTTTGTGCTTGAAACAAATATATCCATGTCCCCTTAATGGCATTTGAAAGGCATGCTCTTTATGTGCATTATCATACAAAATATGGTTGTTTTATGACCTAACGGCATTGCTACAATTTACGCTTTTATGTGTAACTCGCACTGTTCACTTTTCCACTATCTACTTTGTTTAAACTACTGCATAGCATGCAACAATATAGAGCAAGCAGCATGCGTGCGCTTTAGATTAGATAGAGATCAGGGGTGTATCTAGAGGTGTGCCACCTCCATTGAAATTTCAACAGAATACGGGTTTTCCAGTGACGTAGGGCTTCTAGGAAATATGCTAAATATAGTCTACTGGTGGCACAAATGAAGTAGAACCAAATATCCTATTTTAGTCCCGTATCTTTGGTGAAACACAGTGCTCGACGAATCTAATTCGATGAAAGCAATAAGTGCTTGTAGGTTTACATAAAAGCTTGTTCTGCAATGTAGAAACATCTTGCATGACACTTGAAAACTATCGCTCCATACCAATACTAAACAATTTTGTCAAAGTCCTTGATTTATGCCTTAATATATCCTCAAACTAGTCACCTCTTTTCCACCTGTCAGCATGGTTTCATGAGAAATCATTCAACTACATCCAACCTGATAGAAATCACTCAAGTAATATCGGATGCCTTAGATGACAGGGGACAAGTTGACGTGGTATATACCGACTTTACGAAGGCATTCGATAAAATCAGTCACTGTAGGGTATCGAAAAAGCTCAAACATCTTAGCTTCAGTAGCCCTCTGACCAGTTTGATTTCACCGTCCCTGGATCAAAGAGATACGTTTCATACAACGGATTTACCTCAAATTCTTATCATGCAACATCTGGAGTACAGCAGGGATCAAATCTAGGTCCACTTTTACTTGTTTATTTTATTAATGATCTCTCTGCTGGACTAGCCTGTTCAAGTTTGCTCTTCACAAACGATTTGAAAATTTTTGTACGCGTTAGTGATATTACGGATTGCCACTTACTCCAAAATGATCTTGATGCAGTTAACAGTTGGTGTGCTGATAATGGACTTTATCTGAATATTAATAAATGCAAAACTTGCACGTATACACGAAAAAAAAGCTTCATTGCATTTGACTACAAACTAGGGAGTAGCAGTATAACACGGTGTTCCACGATAAAAGATCTTGGTGTGACGTTGGATGATAAGTCATATTCAAACATTACATCATCTTCAATTCGTAGCTTAGGATTTATTATAAGGAATTGTAAATCATTCACGAATCAAAAAGCTTTAATGGCACTATATTATTCTTTAGTTAGGTCTAAGAATATGCTTCTATTGTGTGGAGTCCGATATATCAGGTCCACATTAAGGTCCTAGAGAATGTGCAAAGACGATTCGTCAAGTATCTCAGTTATAAATTAGATGGAGTTTATCCAAGACGAGGATCAGACCATAGATTACTGTTAGCAAGATTTGATGTTCAACCATTAGAACTAAGAAGAGTAAATCGTGGCTTAAGGTACCTCTACCAACTTGTGCATAACCAGATGGACTCAATATATTTGATGTCTCGACTGCAGTTTCGGGTACCGCAATCCAATTCTCGTCAACATGCCGCCTTCTATCAAGCAACCCTCAAAACCAATGCTTTAATTAAATCTCCGATGTACTCTATTTGCACCAACTTCAATTTGATCTCTGATGCTTGTGACATTAATAATTCTAGTCTAAATGAAATAATAGAAAAGTCATGTGAGAAGTATTATGTAATTCACAGAATTAAATGAGAATGGTCTGATGCCGTTGTGCGACTTTACATTTAGCTCATCTAATACCATTTGTTACTTTTTATATTTTTCTTGTATCTTAGGTAGTTTTATGATACTGAGTATGATTTTCCTCTTATTGGAATTATCTGTTGGGCAATAAATAAATAAATACATCAGGTGTCACTTATGTAGGTGCCGGGTCATGATGGAGTTTACGGTAATGAAACGGCTGATGCACTCGCAAGGCGAGAGTTGAGGAATAATTTCCTGGGTCCTGAGCCGACTTTGTGGCTGTGCAACACGTACCATTCGAATAAAAACAGAAGTGTAGTCGCAAAATCGACATCTTACGAGATGGAGAGGAATCTCCGTTAATATAGAGGACTTATTTTACGACATCTGACCAAGGTGGGGCGGTTCTGGCTCTCACTGGACAGAAGCCAGCTAAGGTTACTTGTAGGTCTGTTATCTGGCCATAACACCTTTAAACGTCACTTGGGGGTGGCAAGCTACTTTTTTTTTGTAACTGAGCAGACCGCGCAGGCATAGCCTAAATACTAGAGTACCGCGGCTGCTGTGAAAGGGTTATGTTAGGGGAAGTTTGTTAACGCGGGATTTGAATGGGGCAATACCCGCAGGCCCAATAAATACATTTTCTGGAAGTCCATTCCAAGCCTTGGACACCCTGGAAATAAATGTGCGGTTATACCGCTCAGTTCTTGATGTATGAAGAACGACCGTCTTAGGATGAGATGCAGCGGTCGCACGGGTACATCTGATAGGAGCGGTGAGCGGCGGAACGATAGAGGATAGCTCAGAGGAGCAGATTCCGTTGGAATTCGATAGAAGAGTGAGAGGTCACTAACAACACGCCAGTGAGAAAGTGGCTGGAGGTGGCGCGTTAAAGCCGTATAGTATAGATGCAGGGTAGTAGGGGTGGCAGCTCCCCAGACCTGACGTGTGTACGCCTGTAGTGAGGAGGAAGAGTTTTTTGCACACATTCTATGTCGCTGTGAAGTCCTTGAGTATCACAGGCAGACTATCGGAACACGCCGAACAGGTGACATCAGATTCTGAGGACACCAACCTCTCGTGTTGGCGAAACGTCAAGCAGCCAAGCGCGCCGAGGCCAAGGCGGCGGAGTGTGTCGACGCCGGCCGAACAGCCCAAGAACCAATAGTTCATCTTTTGTTCTTTTTCTCAAAAATACAACAGCCTCACCTAAAACTACTACTACTAACAAGTAACAACATATCCCCAAAATACGAAGCTTGACAGCCACCCCACAATTGGTTTTTTATTGCGAGTAAAAAAAGTATGAATCGACTTGTACCAAATATTTTGCCCAAGAGAACAGGCGACAGAAAGATCTGCCTTGTGCGCCATCTGGTACCCGAAGGTAACGGATAACCAAAGAAAATCGCTGCTAAACAGCAGCAGACTTCTTGGTGGAACGCCACGGCGCGTCCGCTTGGCCGACCAGAAGTGCGGTTCTATATGCGCTGCTGCATATGAGAGCCGATATACGAGGGTTGCTCTACATATCCGTCAATCCACCAGTAAGCAGCGCTTATTAGCGATCATCAGTGCGCCACAGGTTTGCCGTTACCTTCGGGTACCAGATGGCGCACAAGGTAAATCTTTCTGTCGTCTGCTCTCACATGCTTCACATGTCTGGTAGACATGAAAGACCTGATGCTCTCTATCTCCGTCAATCGACCTATGGCGCACTGGTGATCGCTAATAAGCGTGGAACAGCTGTCTGCGTACTGGTGGATTGACGGAGATGTAGAGCAACTCTCGTATTTTGCTCAAGATTATTTGCAGAGCCAAGTAGTATAAGTCAACTTGTACGATTCACCCAAGGTATTTTAAGATTTGTTCAGAGTGTCAAGTAGTACACGTCAACTTATACTCTTATCCCTACCAAAAAATGCCTTGTTTGACAAACTAATTTTCAAAAAATGTTGACTTACTTTAATTCTGCTCACCCATCTTAGATATAACCTCAAATGTATAGGAGGAGTAGTCATTTCCGAAACAGAAACCAGTTAGGTAACAAAATGGTTAAATAATAATTGGGAATGCGGCAAATAAACGCAAAGGTGGACCCTTTTAACTGTGTTCCAGGCTTTCGGAAACTTATGATTCCATCATCATGGCTACAATAGAATTTTAGACATGAGTAGCAATATCAAAAAGATGTTAAATACTTACAAAAGTTAGAGAGATGATATTAAAAGGGAGAGACCTCACATAGCACATAGCACAATTTGTGTGGAATGACAAATTCATTGTCATGAAACATTGCAGTGATAATAAAAAAGACTTTAAGCATTTAAAACACATTAAGAACCGGATATCTGTTATAAAATCGGTAATTTATGTCTTAATGGAACCACGTGGAAATTTCGTATTTTAATGAATGACATCCAGAAACAATGACATTTATCCCTTGTCTATCACTATTGACAGATGACACAGATCGAAATGAAAGAAGGAAGTATTAATAATCGATAAAAGATCGATGACCCTGAAAGAACGAGATAATATTTTCGGCATGTTGAAATAGTCTTGGAAAGAACAGAGGAAAAGAGCTAGAATGTTCAAGTCAAACACCCAAAAGAGCAGATATGTTAGGATGTTCACCAAAAAGAGATGGACGAATGTAAAACAAGCTAGTCTAAAGTATTTGTAATATTATGTAAATAATGGCAATTGGGGGAAATTTATTAATATTCATTATTATTAGTTATAATAAGGATTTTAATGAATTAGTTTACTGTTGGTCGTTAATCTGCTGGAAAAAAACAATAAACAATAGTACAGAAACTGTTCTACAACATAAAAAAACCACATAATCTTTATTGAAATTATTATATTATGGAAAATAAGGGGGGAAATGCACATTAAGGGCTTAATGATCAAATCATGGAAGTATGTCAATTTTAAGTGGACACTCATCCATTGAGAAAAAGGTTTAGCATAGAAAAGTATTTAAGAAAGTTATTTATTAGACTTAGGTAAATAATGATTACCAATTAAGGGGGGAGATATAGGTGGCAAACATCAAACGTTTACCGCCATCTGACGCGCAAGACGCACGAACCACTCGAAAAACACTGCCGTTCTAATCACACGCGACTGGGAGCGCATGTCTTGTGACGACCATCAAACGACCCGTTCGTGGTGCTCCAATGCTTTGCATGAGAAGTAGACGTACTTCAGGAATCGCGTCGATCACATAGCCAACCGACCCGTGTGCGGAGGTGCTTAGTAGGCGGAATAAATTGGTACTAGCGCCTTTTAAGTCATTTGTTCCACACCGCCTGGTCTTCGATTCATTTCTACCACTATCTTAATTTAAAAGAAAACTAGCTCCAATTGTACAATCCCCAAGTTCAATGATCTAAAACGGATGAAAAACGACTCCTTATTTTTATCAGGAACACGTACAGGAATAAACTCCAGTTTCTATGTTTCCAGACCACACGGCTTAGAATTTTATGTATACTATTTTCGAAAATGCCGACTTTTCACTTAACCAGCCTGTGCCTTTTACAACTAGAAACAATGGGAGTGTACAAGGTGGAAAAGGTATATGCGATTATCTTGGCCCGCAAAATGCTACATGGGAATTTTTGGGTTTATTAAAGTGATGACGATATCACTCAAACGTTAAACGAACTGACTGTGCACATTTGAGAAAACATGATGGTGTAATTGTCGTCTGTTAGGAAATTGCCTGTGGTATTCTAGAACTCCTTCTGCTGAATTTTCATCACAAAATCCAATAAACAAAGTGCACGTCAGCAGCAGGAAAGGTAATGTAAGTCAAGAAATGATATACAGACTTGCTTTAGCCTAGTGATACTTCAGCAGTATTAAATTGGTGAAAACGTCAAAAATAAATCAGCCTACCTCCAGATTATTTGCTGTCAATAGTTCTCCATAACCGGAGAAAATTGCAAATATTTCGAAGAAATAGTCAATCATTGAATAATATTATCGTTATTTGTAACAAATTCAGTGATGTAGGAGTTTTTTTAAGAGGGTCATTGTATACTCATATCTCCACCACCGGTTTTTTTTATTTATATTCTGTGATTGATGGAGAACCCAATGTGCCAAATTTAATTTTTTTTCTAAGCAAATTATCAGGCATTGAATAGTATTATCGTTATTTGTAACAAAGTCAGTGATGTAGAAGTTTTCTTCAAAAGGATAACTGTATACCCATATCTCCACCACTGGTTTATCTAATTCATTGCTATATTCACTAAATTATGGAAAATCCTTGGCTTATTCTGTGTGCTAAATTTAGAAGTTTTTCTAACTAGCCCTTTAGGAAATATTCAAAATAATATACATTTTTCATAAAAATTGAACACCCTGTATCTCAAAAGCAAAGCTATTCCAGATATAAGTGGACCTTCGCGTTATCTACAACTTTTATTCGAAAGTTTTTTTGTATCTCCCATACTGATGGAGGTATCAAACCTTGGAGTATAAACTGATCACCCTGTATACAGGGTGTTCCTAAATATCATATACGCACGAAGGGAGAAGCTTCTTTGGTGTATTAAAGGACTAAAATTTCAAATAGTCATAGATCCGCCAACGCTTCGTTACCGATTTACAGGGTGTTAAATTTTCTTTTATTTTTTTTTTTTGGATCAGGCCCCCTTTTCCTACCCTGAACTTTTTTGCGGTGCGCCGTGGGTAGATAAAAAAATATTTCTTTTCATCTTGCTTAGAAACTTGTTGTCCTCTTGTAATTTTTTTTATATCTCCGACCTTATCGAAAAAAAAAAAAGAAAACATGATTCTCTGTTATTAGGTAGATGAAAATAATGTATTTGAAGTATGGCCTATTAGGCTATAGCTTTATTTGGATAACTGTTTTGTATTATAAAAAAAGTTTCTAAACAAAATGGAAAAATGACTTTATTTTTTTGAATCTATAAGCGGTGCGCCGAAAAGTAGTTCACGGTAAGAAAGGGGATATGATCCTTGACACTTGCAATTATGGAACTCGTCTTGCGTTCCTTATAGTTCAAACAAATTTGAGCTAAATATCTCAAAAATGTGGAGAGTTATTAATAAAAAATCATAAAAAATGAAAAAATATGGAACTTCAACACCCTGAGGGATAGTTATAGAAGATTGATTAATATTTTATTGCTATGCTACAGCACAATCTTCGTATGTATTCAATATTTTATACAAATAAAAAAATTACGCTGAAACCGTTCCTGCGCCCTCTTCTCGTTGCCTCTACTGTAAAGTAAAGACCTATACTTACAAAGATGGTGTGAATTTCAAGTGGGTTTCTTTTAGAGCTTCAAAATTAAGATTATGTTACAGAGCAGACTATCAGATAACAAACAGCATTATGCCCTTAGACGCATACTTGGTCAATGATACCCTTACCGTCGAATGCATGCAAGGAATCTTATAGTACAGGAGATAATATTTCACTCTGACATTAATTTAAAAAGTAACTGAGAACCTTCAAACAGCTTCATTTGATCAGGGGAAAGTTTTTCAACCAATAGTCTGTAGCTCTGCATCACACACGACTATTATTCAACCTCTATTCACCTTGAACAGTTTAATTAATTGTAATATGGTCGAAAATTGTACTTAGTACACGAAATGAAGCAATGATAAGCGTATATTTTGAAAAACTGGAAAATACTGATTAAAAAGCAAATGCTATGTTATTCGGTCAGTGACAAATAAGTTTTATCTGAAGAGTCGTTCTCTACTTCGTTTTATTTTATGTATTATAAGATAAATGTTTACATATTTTTAGTTTTTTGATTACTGCTACGCTGCCACTGAAACGATTTCTAACAACCATACGCTTTTTCCATCCTCACACAGTAATAATAGTTTGTCAAAACTTCATTAGAATTAATTTAATAGTTTCCACGTTACAAAATAAAAAACGATGTAAAAAATAAATATTCCTATGTACACAGAAAGCTTCTGTAATAGGCAAGGGAATGTTCAGATGGACCTAAAAAAGTTACTTATGTGGCTAGGTCTTCCTTCACAGGTCAGTGGACATTATAAATGCAACAAATTTTCCAATTCTACAACCCCCTCAGCCGCCCCAAATTTCACCCCACCCAAAAAAAAAGTAGAAAATGATCAGGAATACCTAAAATGCCAAAAAACGAAGTCTGGAGGATATTTGAATTTTTTTGTTTTTTGCTGATCACTCCGCCGCCCATGCACCGATTGCCCATGCATGCCCATGCATGATAAATCAGGAGGAAAGTTTGAGACATTTTATTTTTATCGATGTCCAAATATTTGAAGCTTAGTAAATGGGCCACCAGGTATAATAGAAGACTACTCAACATTATACAGACCAGACCAGTTGGTCTGTCACCATAAAATATAGTCGCAAAGCACGCTTTTACTAGAACGTTCTTCGCTTTCGTTACATGCCGACCTGAATTTTTTGGTAGTGATGGGTCATGTACAGCTCAAAATAATGAAAGTATGTAAGCTATAAAAGTCATCGAACATTTATGAGTAAATTATGCGTTCAATGTTAGCGTGGAAGTAAAAAATGCGACCTAGTTTGTCGAATATGTGCATCGTTGTTTAACCTGAAATTATCAGAGGATTGTAGAAATTCTCATAAAAACTATGAGTCCGATAGCTTGTACTCTTAAAATGTTTAACGTAATAACCGGTTATAATTTTCACTTCATGACAGTCCAGTTAAAAAAACTGTGAAATCTTTCCAGGGCTGCCCTCTATTTTTGAAGACCACTCAAATGACCAGTTCTAATGTCTTTCTCGGAGGACAAAATGAAGATAAGTAGAATAATTAATTAGCAGGTTTTGGTTATTTTTGAGAACTTTATTTATTCAATTGTGTCTGAGCTATTCTTGATTTAATTGATTAGATTCATATATGTCTTTTTAATTTTATTATGTTTTCAGCTCTTTTTTCAATGTTTTCGTATACAGGGTGGGTCAATAGTGCGTGGACGGAAGATTGTGGGCTTACTAAAAAATATTTCAAAAATCTGTCAGTTGATCATGGTAGGGACCCTTGAGGGCTATAACGTAAAAATATTTTCACTAAACCTTTGACATTTATACAGGGTGATTCACATCAAACTTACATTTTATTTAATGGAACCCCCTATATATTATTGCATATTTGGATTCTAGGGTGACCTTATGTATCATACATGGAATTTTAAACCGTTTAAGTGCTAATCACCATTTTTGGTATAAGTAGGTATCAGAAAAAAATTAAATGTCGCAGGGATTATAAAACCTAGAAGGCCGTGACTTTGCGGTATGATCAAGCATGAAACGTGTCACCTTAGATTAAACGGATAAACTTGAATTCCTTTTATAGTTGGAGAAATCAATAAATTAATTAAGGAAACTTCAAACGCAGATAACTTGATTTCTTCAAATGGGAATGCCTATTTTGGTTTATGGAATCAAATGTAAAATTTGATTACCTTTCTAACGATATAGGACTAGGATATCAATCTTTTTTGGTTTTTATTTTATTTCAAATTTTCAGCCAAATCGGTGTTTTTCAATTTACCTGCGTGCAAGCGACCTAGCACGCCGTGAAAAATAAACAAAAGCCAGTCAATATGGGAGAAACCAACTAACTTAGTGGTTTGCCGTTACCTCCGGGTACCAGATGGCGCAAAGGCAGATTCTTTCTGCCGCCTACTCTCAGATAGAGGGTGCTTTAGGTCTAAGTATACCGACAATTCGTTCGACTCTGCATGATCACTTGTACGTGAAGAAGATTTGTTCTCTCAGGCTGTCGCATATTTGACTGAAGTTCTTATCATTTGCTGTTACCCAAAATTTGTCAAAAGTAACGGATCAAGCTACTTGACTCCATTTTCTATGTTTTAATTCTGAGAAAGGCGAGAATGCTGATGCTCCTCAACGGACCTACTACCTCAACCAAAATAAGTCTTTGCAAAACAATCCTAGGCTCTCACTGATTAGGGAGTTGCTCAAAAGGGTCAACGATGACTCCGCTGATCTAACTGCTAAAGACGTAGCTGTCGTGATGTTCAATACAGCCACTCTGAGGTCAGGATATATGCTTAGAGATACCGCAGACCTTGCTCAATCCGCTGAGGTGATGATAAGGAAAAGTCTTGGAGCCTCTTTGGACGAGCTAGTGGAAAAGGAAGAGGACATTCCATAAGAAGCTCCATCAGAAGATAGTAAAGAAGAAGAAAAAGAGGAAGCACATGAGGAATTGAAAATATACTACTACTGTGAAAGAGAGTGCATTTGATTGTGTGTTATTTATGATTCTTTTTATTGTTGAACAATCGTGAAAGACTGTACTATGATCTTTTTTATTGTGTTTAGTCACCGTACATTAACAAAGACAAGTAGGGTCACTCGCCGTGCCGACTTTGATGTGAGTCTCACAAATGCGAGCCGCCTCGAATTCAGAGGGGTTCCCTTCGTGCGATCTCGTTTACTGTACTTACAGGGAATCCGACTGCGATATTGTCAACGTCAACGGTCGACGTTCACTTTACTTATACGGGGGTCAATGGAAATAAATTCTATAGTACAGATAGAATATAATTTATTATTCAATAAACCATTCAACACAATAACTGCAGATGCAGCTACTGGGGTGGCAGATAGCTCAAGGAGTATTATAGATCATCTTTTGTCAGATAGATGTAGTAATTTGAAATGTACGATTCAAGTAGTAAGTAACAGTAACAGTCTGATCATTCATAATTTGTTGTCAATGACCTTAGATGTAAGCATAAAAGTACTTGTGACAAAATATAGAAAAAAGTAAACAGAATAGATAATGAAAAATTCATCTCAAAATTTGAAAAAAATATTCAAACTACAGAAGTTCAATCATTTCAGGAACTAATTAACTTAATCACTTCTTGTAAAAAAGATTCGAAATTCAAAAAGACGTATAAGATACGTGAAAATAACGACTGGATAGATCAAGAAATTCTCGAAATGATCGAAAACCGAGTCAAAATTTATAAACAAAAAGTTAAAGAACCGGGAAACACGAATTCGGAAAATTAAGTTAGAAAGCTTAAGAATCAAGTCAAGAATAAAATTAAAGTATTAAACACAGATATTTGAAAAATCAATGGGAATAAGTAGGCACAAATATAAAAAACAATGGGGCCATATACAGAGCATGTCGCCGGCATTTTTTTGTGAAATACGCGCAAAACGCTCAATAACACACAAACACTACCTACTTATTTAGGCACCCCGGTACATCCGACCGATTGTATCCCGTGCACCGTGTCGCGTGTTAGGTGGTGTTAGGTGGACTAACCCTGTAAACCACGGCTGTTAGCGTTCGGCTACTGCTCGAGACCGCCAGGCGCCAGAATCCGCCAGCTTGCGTAGTATCCGAGAGCACAGCTGGAAAGACCAGCGGAGCTTAGAGTGACCCTACTTGTCTTTGTTAATCTACGGTGATTTAGATCACTGACTGAAGTTCTTGTCATTTGCTATTACCCAAAATGTGTGGAAAGTAACGGATCAAGCTACTTGACTCCGTTTTCCGTGATTGTAGTTGTGAGAAAGGCGACGAACTTTCACACAAGTATTGAGCAAAAAACGCTTCTTCCGTCTTTGGCCATGGATTCCTGCATTCCTAAGCAGTAATAATTCACGCCTGACATTCGCATTGCATAATTGTAAAAGTTACTTTGGTATTAATGGAATTTTAAAAA
This sequence comes from Callosobruchus maculatus, assembly GCA_951848785.1. NCBI lineage: Eukaryota > Metazoa > Arthropoda > Insecta > Coleoptera > Chrysomelidae > Callosobruchus > Callosobruchus maculatus. Next base: position 6,983,886 of record CATOUR010000033.1, read on the forward strand.
GCTCGGGTGACTTGTCCCGAACTGCTTGGAGGGAAGCAAACGAGAATACGGCAGTTCATTCATTAGTCGTTACGGCTGCAAATGAATACAATGGAAATAACGAGGGGCGAACAAATTGGAAAATTCGCTCCTACATGTTTGTTATGCATAAATCAAGAAATTTCTGGAATTCAAATAACCTCGTCACCCCTATCAAAGGTTCACACAGCTCTGCGACATTTTAGCTACATAGCACTTAAGGCCCGGTCAAACAGAGGGCGTTCTAGAACGCGGCGTTACGGCGTTCTTTAACACTGAGTTACAGCGTTACGTTGTTTGTACCAAACAGGTCTGTTTGACGGGTGGATACTGGAATAATACAACACGACAGAATGCTGTAACGCGGCATTAAAGAACGTCGCGTTCTAGAATGCCCTCTAACTGATCGGCTCTTTACTGTTTATTTCTGAGCAAATACGGAATCTGTTACCTCTGGATTTTGAAATACTGGGCAAGTCATTTGCAGAGTTGCAGTTTAAATCACAACTACACACAGAAAAATATATCGTTTTGTCAAGGACTTACGCTTTGATTCAATGGGACATTACACTCAGCATTCCTCAATCACAGCGATGTTTTATCCAAGTGTATAGTTGGACCAACACATTTTATTGCGAGGATAGCTGATCGCTTTGTTTGGATGTTTAATAATGATGTGATTTTGTATGAGGTTATAAGGAGCATGGTATAAGAACTAGACATAAGCCTGCACCAATTGTTGCCTTTTTACCTGAAATACTACTGTCTGACAAATCTAAATACCTACATTCAAATGAGGGTAGCAGCCCCAGTTGCTCAGTAGATCCTCCATTTAATATATAACTGGACACATTGAAATTACACAACTGCTGCAATACGCGAAACCACGAGATGACACAATACGGCAAACAATGAATCAACACAACGAAACAACCCGTTACCGAACAACCTCGTCCATGTTTGCGCAGATAACGCACTGAGATAACCCTCCTCTTCTTTCTTTTTACGTTCATTGAATCGGGACATCAGTCCCGCCGAGTACTGATTATAGTTCAGTTAACAACAAGGGCCATTGAATTCAATATATGATATTGTTGGTACGAATACTACTTACCAGTTTCTCTAACAGCATAGACACTGCTTTGAAAGCATGAGTTATTGTTCATGTAACAGTTACCTTTTGAAACAAAATGAATTTTTATTAGATGAATTATCACGAACTGCTGTTGCAGGAATAATTTTTATACATGGAATAGATTGTATGCTTTGCTCAAATACAACATAGGGTAAATTTCGAAAACAAAAGGATGCTTCGATCGCATTAGATATCAAGTCTAGTATTAGAAGGATTACAGATATCATTAGAACGAATATAAAACTATTTGGAATTTATTGTCGTACCTGCGATTATAAGGATTAAATTCCTTCAATAACATGGATTTGAAACAACTGTAAATATATTTAAAGCGATGGAAAAGCATTCAAATTCTAACAATTAATTGAAAACGCAACAGTCTTTTGTTCTGTGTAGTAGTGAATCGTGGCATTAGTATCTTTATTCATTGTCCACAATCAATTCAATCTTTATTCTAGTCTAAGGTTGTTCATCAGACGTATTTTCGATAATTTCGATAAACGCCGGTGTCTCTCAGGGATCTGTTCTATCTCCTACACTGTTTCTGCTGTACATCAACAAGCTGCTGGAAATAACGTCCACTTCAATCTACAGCTTTGTAGACGACAGTACATTGATATCGTACATGGGACCTGGCAAGCCACTATCATTCCAGGAGACGGTACGTCGGCGACAGTAACATGGATTTTTGTTCCGCTGTAGAAAGCTGTATACACCAGAGCAACTACTGCTGCTCTACACGGCACATATTTGACCATCACTGCTCCCATGTGTGGGGATGCGCTCCGAGGTACTCTCTAAAGCTTTTACACTATACAAAAGAGAGAAATTAGACTTATCCATATGCCTAACCTCACAAAGGACGAGGAACACTAGAGAGGCTCTGCGAGATCATTTATACCAGGTCGAGGTCCTTACTCTCCAAACCAGTCTCCTTCAGCATTCCTTATTTTGCAGAACTTCGACGCTATGAAATGAGCTGCCGGGGAATTTTTTTCCCGACAGCTACAACCTGCAGCGTTTCAAATCTAACGTGAACCGACACTTATACTCTCGCAGCGCTTCTACAGCGCCATAGGCTTTCAGCCTTTTCGCGAGGATGACCATAAATGTTTAAAGTCCTTAGGCCCAAAAAAATCTACAATTCCGGATGAAACTTGCATATGATTTCCGTGTAACGCTGACTACACAGCATCCTCAGGGCGCTACTACGACTGAGACTAAACTTAGCACTTACGTAACATGTATACACGATTGGCAAAGTTGAATCTGGAGTGCAAAATCTCTAATGCAACTAAGAGAGAAGGTACATAAAGGCAAAGCCATTAGATAGAAAGAGACACCTAACCTCTCATATATTCATACTATATACACAGCCAGGCGCAGTAAGAAAGCAGTTTCAGTGGAGCGCATTGACGTCTTACTCAAAGCGAGTATCGAATGTTGCCAGCTTATCAGTATGCTTGTAGCCAGACTTTGGCATACACATTTCCAGAAATTGCCGGTCTTTGGCAGGAATGAAAGAAAATCGCCAGAGATGGCAACTTTGCTGTTATGAATGACAAAATTGAGAGCAGGAAACAGAAAGGTTCTGCCTGAAGATCGCTAATAAGCGTGAAACAGCCGTCTGCGTACTGGTGGATTGACGGAGATATAAAGCAACCCTCGTATGATGACCAAATTGTCAAAACCGAAACGCCCAATATGACATATTATGTGGGTGAGGTTGACTTCAGAGCTCAATCTACAATTAAATTTTCAAAATGGCTTCTCATAAGTGAGGGTACTCCCCTGACCTCCACCATCACCCGATTTATCGCAGATTAAAAAAGTATTTACCCAATCCTCCGATCACGCTGGACGAAGTGGAACATGCTGTGAGGGCAGCTTGGGAGGCTGTACCTCTAGAGTTTATGAACAACCAGGCTACGAGCATGTCGCGTAGGCAAAGTTTACGGGATACGTATAAGTTGGATCACTCTCCGTCGGCACTTTGAAGAACTTACATGAAAGCGATGCCTCACCCGCACGCGCCAGTTAGTTTTTGCGTTGGTTTTTGCTCAAGTACGAGGGTCTTTTAGCGGGGACTTGCTAACGCCTGGGTTGTACGTATATACGAGGGTCATTGAAAAACTATGTATTGACGGCCGATTTAGACATACAAATACAAATATAACGTTTATTTTGCTAATGCACTAAGTTACATAAATGGATATCAAACATAAAGCCTAGTAAAACTATTATTTTCTCAAATGATTTCACATATTGTAGCTATTTCGTAGATAAGTAAAAACTGATGGTTCAAAGGTGCTGTGGTATTTTTACCTTAATGTTTTGTTTATTTGGCTTACTTTTGAGATCACAGTTTATAAATTTTATGGTATAGTATATACGAACTCGTACGTATAATTTTAAAAGATAATCATGTGGAAATCCTTTACATGGATGTGAATAAATTATTTCTGACATTTTGCTATTCACTGTCATTCCTATTGCTACTGTAGAAACTAAATTGTTAAAGTTATCAATCAAAATACTTTCGAGCTCTAAAATAAAATTTACAATGTCCCTGGGTGGTACGGTAATACCACCGAATGAATATTTTGTCTCACTATACGCTTTTAGAGTGATACAATCCTTTTAGTACCTGTAGCTCTTGAACTAATCACTTTAGACCTCAAGTATGCTAGTTTGTTGGAATTGTTTTATCAGGAGGAACACAGGCACAAATATACAGGGTGTCCCATTAACAATTTTGAATCGAATGTCACGTCACCAAAAACAAATACCTCATTGGGTAGTACAACGACAAAAAAAGACACAATATCTGGTCTAATTTACTGCAAACAAATCTGAGATAACAAAATCCGATATTTTTAAGACACTCTATACACTTCGCGTTAAACACGTTCAATCTCTACTTTGCGCCGCCCCGTATCTTCCGGCTGACGTCGGTACACTGCTACCGGTGTACTGGGAAGACGGAGCAAGGGGCAGGCCGTTTTGATATTTTTGCGGAGTGATCCAACTTATATGTATTCCGTAAACTTTGGCGTAGGCTAGAGGAGTGCGATCATGAACGTGAACATGGAGGGCCCACCCATTATTGATCTGTTGTATTTTTTTATAAACGAATGATGGCAAATCAGTTCGTTATTATTGTATTTAGTTCCACCGCATTCCATCAACCGCAACTCTTTTTTCCTCAGTGTTCGGATTTCACTGGCGAGTAGTACACTTTGAAACTTGATTCTTAGTTTTCATGTACATACATAAAACAAACTATTTTAGAGAATTTTTATGTTGAATGTTTTTTTATGGGCGTTGGTATAGTCGCAAGGGTATCACCGTAATGTGTGGGAAGTACCAAGTCAATCAACTTGACTTGTTTTTTTTGCGAAGCAGGTTGTTGTTGGACAAAAGACAAAAACATGCAAACCATATGCAAACTAAAAATACTCAATTTTCATAAGCCCCGCTTTCAATTGTCACCAGCCAAAAATTCGAATGCGCAATGATTTAATGCGTAGTTTTACATAGAGTTTGTCAAATATTTAGTATAAGTTAAAAAATTGGATGTAAAATTGCACAGTAGCAAATGCGCAGACATCCTCATCATTATCATCATAGTCACAATGTCTTAACAGACATGTTGTGAAGTCGTAAAATGCATTTACTCATTTTACGAGTTTCTCTTGGAATATTTTTAAGATGAAGTAGTTTCCCATTTACATTCCATGCCGTTGACCAGATGATATCTACTGGTTCGTCCGCCTTTAGGGGCAATTTCTCACCCCAAGGACAAGAAGGTGTCCTGACTCTTCTCAACTCGTTCACCCAAAGCTGTTAGTTGAGAAGAGGTTACTGTTTATACTGACAGTAGTTCGGTTCCTTTCAGTCGCCTTCCACGACGCGCAGGATATACGATGGGAGATATTCTATAACCCGCCCCCACACGGGTCACATCCTATTCCTTGTCAAATTTTACTTCCCACACCGATAGGTGAGAGGAGTATTGTGTTTTGTCTAATATTTCGGATGGTAATTAGGATCGTGGCATACAGGCTTTAGGTACAAAGAAACGTCCAGCGTGTCTAGCATCTAGCTGGCAAATGGTGAAAAAGCAAAGCAAAACTAATTTATGTATGTAGCAGAAATGGGACGGAGTCCCTCGATACCCGAAAAGTGCAGCTGCATGAAACTTTTCCAAACAAATGCAGCTAGTCCTCTGCCGTTGCATGTTGGCCTCCGAATGAAACTCCGCGCAAAAATTTATAAGGCAATATAGTTTTAACAATGCATAGGTTTTAATTATTATTTTCACCACCATTTTCAGTTACACATCACGTTTTTGGGCTGGACAACCGCAATGTAGAATAGAATAAAAAGTATATAGCTTATTTGAAAAACAAATTGAAACAGAGTGGCCAGATTGCTAGTTTGCATGCGGACGAAGAAATATTTCAAAACGTCGCAAAAAATAGAGATGTAAAGTCAAAAAAGAATCGTCGATTTGACGGTATAGTTTACATCCATATTATAAATGTAATTTTTGAAAGGCAGACACATGTCTGTCTCTGTCGTGCGAGTTAAAGTGATTCGCTCACTCTCATAGGGTGTCTCTGAATTTCCTTGATACGTGATTTTCTCGTAACAAAAAAAATCAAAGGAAAACTGTGTGGAGTTTTTGAAAGTACTATCGGGTCTATCATACCATGCTTTAAAAACATATTTTTTATACTCATAACCCTTATAAGGGGCCAGCCCCAACTTTTTTTCAAATAGCACCCAATAGTTTTTCCTACGTAAATTATGTCCTTATTTTATTCAAAATCTTATAGTACCTTTGGTTTTATACACAAACCTATTTATTTCGTAAAGTCATAAGCATGAAATTAATAAAATAGGGATTTGTTTGAGGCATAATATTTTCGTAAGATAAACAGTTACAAAGAAAACTAAGTATGTAGGTTTCTCGAGGGTACTGAAGAGCCTATCATACCATGATTTCGAAATATAGTTTTGTACTTTAACACCTAAAAAAAAACTAACCAATAGTGCCCCACACAAATGAGGTCATTATTCTATTTAAAATCTTGTAGTGCCTTTTTAGTATACAAACCATTTTTTCCCAATTTTATGAGCATAAGATAAATCAAATAAGGATTTCTTTGAAGCGTAATATTTTCTTCATAAAAAAATGACAAAAAATATATCTTTTGTCTTCGAAAGTATGTATCAAATACCCTTTAGTAATATTACCCACTTAATTTTCTTTTTTATCCGTTTTGGCGTCTAATAAATTCTCATTTTATTTATAATATGCTTATGATTTCACGCAAAAAATAGGTTTGCGTATAAAATCAAAGACGCCACAAGGTTCTAAATAAAATAGGGATATAATTGATGCTGGAAAACCTATATGGGGTGCTATTTGAAAGAAAAAAGTTCGGGTGAGTTTTAAGGGTTGATGTATAGAACAAAAAGTTTTGAAAGCATTGTATGATAGACCCCATGGTACCTTCAAAAATTCCACTCAGTTTTAGTTAGAACTTTTTTTTTACGAAAACATCACGTGTCAAGGAAATTCAGAGATACTCGTATTCTTGCACTTTCGCGAGAACTATGGAAGTGTATCCTGTACACTACACGTTTTGACCTTTTTTGGTAAAGCATTTTTATTTATTTTTTAAATATTTAAATCTTGAAATTGTATAGGACACATTAGGAGTTCCATGGACTACGCTTGAATCTCATTTCCATGTAACCAAATTCACACAGTTGTAGAATATGTATTCGGAGTTTTTTATTTAGGTACTTACGAATTTGCTGTGAGGTTGCGCTACTTGCTTCTTACCTGAAACAAAAAGAAACAACTGTTTAGAATTTTTTGTTTATTGAGAATTCCCCAGAATTCCCCAGTTGAGCTAAGGTCGTTCAACCACGAGTTGCCGAAACTAGTGACGGATAGTGTCTACAGATTTTCGACAGGTAGGATATAATAATAATAATAACATACAGATGACTATCTCGGTAAATTGGCTAGATATAGTTTTCCAGTCGATATAGTTTTCCAGTCGAAGGCAGACAAAGTTACCTATTTGATAGATATTGCTATTCTCAACGATACGAATATCCAAAACACCTATGCTGGGAAGATATCTAAATACACTGACCTTACGATAGAGATAACACGACTCTGGAAGCAAAGCAAAGTTACTATTGTCCCCCTAATTATGTCTGTCTCAGGCTTAGATAAGGAAAGAGAGGGGATACCGCACCCCCGTTTCATGCTATATGAATAAGCTGTTACCGAAAATGAATAGCCACCAAAATATTTTTTATGATATCTAGCGTTTTTAAGACCAATCATTGTAAAATATTGTGGTGCGCATAATGGTAGGGTGTGCAAGTTACGGTTGTAAAAGCCACAGCAGCAGGAAGGAGCCAGGAATCACTTATCGCAGGTGAATTTTGGTAGTTTTTTGGTGCCATTTGGTAACAGAAATGTCAGTCGCGCGTTCCGTCCTCTCTCTTTCCTTGTCTAAGGTCTCAGGCCTTACGCCAAACACATTTACACCACAATTACAACAGTTAGGCCTGGACCAAAGGTTACACAATATATTTCAAAAGTCTGTAATCCTGAAGACCTGCAGTATTGTACGATCCTTCCTGAATTCCGATCCGTAATAGTTCAGGTGTTGACTTGTCAACATCTGTTGCTACCGCAGTCATGCGAGAGAAACTTAGAAAGTCAGATAATAGTCTTTAATGCCCAACAGATTACTCTAATTGCAGAGCTAGTAGTATACAAAAGTATTATATATAAATTACATGCTGTTATGCACAATATATAATTTAACAATAGAACAAAGAATACTACACTACTGCTACGGGGTGATTATCACCATGAGATATAAAATTTGATAATAATAGACATATTGATTCGTACACAAATAACAGCTTATGATAAAATTACGAAAACAAGACGTAAAAACAGATAAGTATCAATATAACATAAATATAAAGAATAACACAAATTTAATATAAGGAATATAAAGGTGGAGTGCTCAAGAAATACTAAATGGAGGTTTATGATATTCCTTGAACTTGGCGACTACTGTTAGCGGTGTTTCTATATTTATATCACATATAGCTGAGACGAAGTTGAAATTATTACACATATTGTAGATGGGTGAATTGCACAATATATTTGTTCTAGAATTGTCACAATGAAACATACAGCTGTTTCAAGAGTTTAGCCTTGAAACATAGAAATTTATTTTTTCTAAAAGTTTGATGGAATCTATTTGATTATTTATTAACTTGTGCAGAAATACTATATTGTTGCAGGACCTTCTCAGCTATCAGATACACTAAAAAAATCTTGTTCATAATATCAAACAACGACAATTCTTAACTATTGTTTCATTAGGACCATGACCTGTTTCATTATACCAATGACTTGTCAATCGCCGATTATTACCCTTATTCGTTAACAATATGAATCTATCTATCTATATAATATATTGAAGATCCTCAAATTAGTGTCATATTTTCATTTCAAAGTTGTGAAGGGTAACTATTCATTATATTAATGAACAGTTCATGATATTAATGAATTAAAGAACAATGGACTATTATCACGATTTCTGTTTATTATTGTCTTTGGTAGACCATGCCATGAAAGCTTGCCATTTTTTTGAGCCTGGCTTGGCGAGGAAGTAAGGAAAATATTTGAGTTTTTCTAGTCACGTGACGTCACGGGACTAAAATCAAATTAGCCAATCACAAGACGTAGAGGTGTGCTATGTTACCAAGCACGCAAAATAGATAGGACTAAGTAAAGTTAATGAAAATCACAAATCACAATGTAAATGAAACGCAATATTCTGGCATTTCCACAAAACAGCATAATTATTCACATGCACTATGACAGTACCGTACAATTCGTTCTATGCTGTCAACGTATTGTTAACAGTCCGCCTTTCTTTCCTGTATGAAACGGAACGAAAATCACAACCACCAGCGATAAAAGAGAAGCGCAACAAAAATATAAAGCTCAAACGCAGTAGGAACATAAAGTAGGAACTAAGGAATGGTAGAACAAGAACGACGTATATTTGACGATTTACAACGTATTCATAGGACACAAGCGTCGAATCTTAATCACCGTGAGGAATGACATTCTGAAACAGATCTGGGTTCCGCACTAAGCTATTGTGTGTTTCGCACGATAGTAATATCTAGTTGGCATTAATACGCCTGAACCCTCCATTTCTGAAATTACGGTGGCGCTGGAATGACTAAATTGCAGCTTATGAAATCTGTTCATTAAAATGAATGTTACAGTTCATTATATTAATGAATAGCGTTCATCGATCTAATGAACTTAATGGTGATACAGATAACTGAATTTCATTAAATTGATGAACGCGTTCTTTGGCTCAAAAATAGTAAGTCTGTCCATTAATTTAACGATCGTTTCATTGTATTTAGGGTCACTTATGGCTAAGTGTAGTTTTTCGCCAAGCATTGCCGATATTTCCATTTATTTGCAAGAAACTTACAAACAATGCCACCCCTAGAAGGCCAAGCCTTGTGGTGGGGTATAGGCGTACATGAGGTAATTATAATATTTTAAATAAATTTTTACAGTTTCATCTTCTAATCCCAGTGATAATTCTATTCAGCACTAACATATCACCATATCCATAACCGCTTACAGTTCCTTCTTTGGCTTATGTTTGTTGTATCTCCATATGCTTATTGGACATTCTGCACTGCGTTTCACTGGAGTTAACCGCGGAGGGGACCCTATGATAATACTAGTGCTTTTAGAAACTAAAAATTTTGGAAGCTTGTTCACACAACAATCTTCAACTTTGACATTTGTTCCCTAGTGTGCGACATCCTTTAGTCCATTTCCAGCTAGTGGTCTGTCGCTATGCAACTTTGTGGGCGTACGATCCAAATTGGATTTCTAATCTAAATTCTGTCATAATAGTAACCAATAGTAGGTCGTTGCCTTCAAGCAAGTTGGCTTCTATTACACCATCCGCTAAATTTCATCCAAGGCTACGCATCAAGTTCAGAACTTAATTCCTTTTTAGCAGATAACCTAGATCTTAATTAGACTTTTGAAGAACTTTTCATCTGTAGTCTATCCTGCAAGTGGCGATCGTGATAGAACTTGCAACTTTATTAACTATTTAGCTGCCTTAAAATATTAAATAAGTTTTCTCTAATTTCAGTTCTGCCGCCTGATTTCCGTCGTTTCTCTTATATAAGGCTGAAGCAGAAATAGCTGCTGAAATAATACCGCATTTAATATCAGACTTGGCTTATTGGAACTCAGTAGTAAAAGCTCGCCAATTCTTTTGATCAGCTACGCTATAGCGATTACCGGCCTCATCTTTTTCCTTTTCGCTTCTCAATCAAAAACGAGAAACTGTTGTAACCGTCGCAGGTTACTATACAGTATTCAGTTAAAAATTTCGTATTCTGAAATATATATATACCAAGAAAGCTACTATTCTGAACCCAATTCCAGCCATCATCGTTAAACGCTGGGCCATTGAGCTTGCACCAATTGTTTGAAAGTTCTACAAACTATCGAGTCGTGTTTTGCGCAGTATGGAAGATTGGCTGCATAAAGCCCATTCCTGAGAAAGGCAGAAAAACCGATCCCATCAACTATAGAGCTGTGGCTCTTCTCAGCATCATGCCTAAGGTTACGGAGACTGTCATTGACTCACCGCTCCTGAAATACCTGGACAACAGTAACATCACCAAATGACCGCCAGTATGGCTTCCATAAGCATAGGTCTACCGGTGACCTTCTAGCCTGCCCCACTCACTTGTGGAACAGAGCAATTGAAAATTATGATAAATCTTGTGTTGCTGCACTTTACATACCGGAAGCCTTCGATAGAGTATGGAATGAGGGACTTCTGGTCACGCTTATTGCTTATGGAGTACCACCTGGCTTGCGCCAGTGGCTGAATAGCTTTTTGTACGACCAATCTCTGTTTGTTGTAGTCGAATGCTGTTCATCAGACGTTATTTCAATAAACATCAGGGATCTATTCTATCACCTACACTGTTTCTGCTGTACACCAACAAGCTGCTAGAAATAATAACCAATCCAATCTACAGCTTCGCAAGTGACAGTACATTAATATCGTGCATGGAACCAGGCCACTATCATCCCAGGAGACGGTACGTCGGCGACAGCAACATGCCTCACAGATCAACGTGAATATCAAAACAATTGTCGAATGGGGATAAGTAAATAAAGTACAGTTTGACGTACAGAAAGCTCAGGCAACAACACTGACAAAGAAGTCTCACGTTGGCTTACCTGTGGAAATAGAGTAGAATAGTCGAGTCACCTTCCGTCAAGCTTTTGAGGATCAGCATCGACAATAACATGTCCTGGCACGACCACGTGGTCAGTGTTGCTTAAATGGCATCCCAGAAGCTTGGAGTTCTGTATCGCTGTAGAAAGCTGTATACAACAAAGCAACTACTGCTACTCTACAAGGCCCAAATCCGACCATCGTTGGAGTATTGCTCCCATGTGTGGGGAAGCGCTCCGGAGCACTCTCTAAGGCTTCTGAAGGCTATCCAGAAGAGAGCAATCAGTTCAATCGATACGCCTAACCTCACAAAGGACCTCCACAGCCTGGATTATTGAAGAAGGGTGGCGGACTTGTCCCTGTTTTACAGATTATATCAAGGAAGATGTTCAAGAGAGCTCTCCCAGATAATAACGCCAAAGGCCGTCCGAACCAGGAACACTTAAGAGGCTCTGCGAGCTCATCCTGACCAGGTCGAGGTCCCTACTCCTCAAACGAGCCTCATTAATCATTCATTTTTTTTGGAGAACTTCGACGCTATGAGGTGACCTGCCGGGGAATTTGTTTTCCGACGATTACAACCTACAGCATTTCGAATCTAGCGTGCACTGACACTTATCCTCTCGCAGCGCTTCTACAGCGCTGTAGGCTTTCAGTGTTTGCGAGAGGCTGACCATAAAAATGAGCTGCCACCTAACAGAATGTTAAAGAGTCGTGTATACCGAGATCCCATATAAGGTCAGCCTAAGTGACAGATCGGAATGAGCTCTAGGAGAACTTCACTACCAAATAAAAAGACCACCGTTCCCCCAGAATGGATTTTCGCATTTATAAGATATCTAGGCAATCGCTAAAATATTATTATTGGACATTGATCCAGCACCCAGAGGTAACATAATTATCCAAGTTCATTGTTTTCATAACAGTGTGTTGTTCCAATCCAAAATTAACCATAAACAGAAAGCGACTACTGGTGTAACTGGTCAGTACAATGCCTAATCGATAAGACAAAAAACTAAACATAAAAATGAAGTCAAGTTAATTGACTCAGTACTTCCCACACATTAGGTCCGGTTCTGGTGAGTGTGAAGTAAAGTGTGGTGTGAATGAGCTCCGTAATTAAATCCAAAATTCAGGAAGATTACGAGCATTTAATACCTAACTGAACACGAAATCAAGGAAGTAAAGTGCAACAAGCTAACTGAAGTAAAAAGCAACTAAGGTAGGATAAAATAATAATAGATGATAATTAATAAACGATATAAATAAAATCACACCGATAAAAACAAGGCTTCCGACGGGTCGACCGGGGCCAGGTTTTTTCCGCGGTGCTGATAAGGTAACAAAAAGTACCAAAGAATTCCAACAAATACGGCAAGAGTCAGGCTAGGCTAGAAAGGAGAAACAGGGTCGGAGTAAGGTTTAAATACAAATAAAAATATTACGGAGAAAATACATGGACAGAGATAGCTCAGAAGATAGAAAAAGGAAAAGCGACAGGGAGGAGGAAGAAGAAGAAGGTGATAACGCATTTAGGAAAAGCAAAAAAATATTTAGATCGCCACTAAAACTCCCAAAAAGAAATATGGAAGATAATCTAGAAAAGATGATGAAAATGATGGAGCAAATGGGTAAAACTATGGAAAATCTATCAAAGGAAGTAAAGGATATGCGACAAGAGCAAAAAGAATATGCAAAAGAAATTAAAGAAATGAAAGAAGAAAATGGAAAGTTAAAGCAGGAAAACATCCAGTTAAAAAAAATGATAACGGACATGGATGAAAGGCTGGAAAGAATCGAAAATGAAAAAAGACGAAATAACGTTGTATTACAGGGCTTAGAAATAGACACAAACGATAAAGGAACGCTGAAAATAAACATGGAAAATTTTATAGAACGAGAGCTAGGAATAAGAATAAATGTTACCGAGGCCATAAAATTATCGGAAAAAACATGCTTAATAAAGCTAGAAAATGAGTCAGCAAAGATAAAGATTATGCAGAATAAAAATAAGCTAAGAGAAAAGCATCAAGCAAAATATTATATAAATAACGATCTGTCAAAGATTGATAGAGATATAGCTAAGCACATAAGGGTTAAAGCAAACGAAGAAAGACAAAAAGGAAAGCGAGCAAAAATAGGTTACAGGAAATTATACGTGGGAGACGAAGAATGGAAATGGGATACAGAATTACAACAGTTAGTTTTTATTCCAAAAAACTAATAATAGCAACAGGGGAATCGGAAACAAAAGATAAAATGAACATGGCAACGAAAAAGGTTAATGAGCATATAAAACTACAAACATTAAATGAGACAGAACAAAGAAAAATACAAATTAATCTAGGAACATGGAATGTAAGAGGGATTTATGAGGAAGGAGCGATCAAAACCCTTATTAAGGAAATGAATGTATATAAAATGGACATAGTGGCGCTACAGGAGACGCATCTACCGGGCAACGGAATACAGGAAGTAGATAATTATATCCTCTTCAAAAGTGGAAGTCATACTAGGACTTTGGGAACAGGTTTTTTAATACATAAGAATTGGAAAGATAGTGTTATAGATTTTGTACCGAGGTCAGACAGATTATGTAGCATTAGGATAAAAGGAGAGAATGAAAACATGTCAATTGTAAATATTCATGCACCAACAGAGGAGAAAGATGAAGAAACTAAAGACATTTACTACGAAGAGATGGAAAGAGTAATGGATAATATACCAGGCACAGATATAATAATTGTCATTGGGGATGCAAATGCAAAAGTAGGGAAAGAAGACATATACAAAAAAATAACAGGAGGGCAGAGTAAACACGATGAAACAAACGAAAATGGACTAAGATTAATCGAATTTGCTATAGAAAGAAGTATGAATATAATGAGCACCCGCTTCCCAAGAAAAGACATTTATAAAGGTACGTGGATAATCCCTGGCAGAAATGACACAAATCAAATAGACCACGTGTTGATACAAGAAAAATATGATAAATTAATAACAAACGTAAGAACGTATCGAGGCGCTGATATAGACTCAGATCACTTCTTGGTAGGGGTCAAAATAAGATATAAAAAAACACAAAAAATAAAAGGAAAAACAGGTAAGCAGACATTTTATAACATAGATGACTTGAAAATGGAAAACATTGCGAGACAGTATGCGACAGATATAGAAGAGTATCTCTATGAAGGTGCAGAAAACAAGAACTTAACCATAGAAGAAAACTGGAGGAGAATTGAACAAGGAATTGTAGGCGCCACAAAAAGGAATCTGAGGAAAAGGAAACCACAAGAAAAGAAAAAATGGCTCGATGATGAATGCGATAAGGAGATACAACAAAAAAGGCGGCTTAGGCAAAGGATGCTTCAAAACAGAGACGACAATATCATTAGAGAATATAATAAGCAGAGAAAAAAAGTAAAACAACTATGTAGGAAAAAAAAGCGGACATTCTTAGAAGACCAAATAGTAAAAATAGAAGAAGAGTATCAGCAAAAAGAAATCAAAAACTTCTATAAAGACGTAAAAGACATAAGGAAAGGTTATCAAACCACACTTACATATATAAGAGATAAAGAGGGTAATCTTATAGGAGACGAGGAAGAAAAAATCAAAAGGTGGAAAGAATACTTTGAGGAAATATTAAATGCAGGGACAAATGGAAAGGACCTTGATGTAAAACAAGAGTCAACAGAGGACAGAGCAATACAAAGTTGTAATGACAATACAGCAACCCCATCAAGAGAAGAAGTGGACGATGTGATAGAAATGATGAAAAATAATAAGAGCCCTGGAGAAAACGGAGTAACAAAAGAAAACATAAAATATGGTGGTGAGAAATTAAAAGAAGAAATCTACAAGCTAATATGTCAAATTTGGAAGTCAGAAAAAATGCCGGATGCGTGGAAAAAAGCAGTTATACTACCTATATATAAGAAGGGAGACAGAACAGCCTGTGAAAATTACAGAGGGATCTCTCTACTTGACGTTACGTATAAAATCTGTGCATCAATTATAAAGAGAAGGTTAGAGATATTCATGGAGAGACTGCTGGGTGAATATCAAGGGGGCTTCAGAAAAGGCAGAGGGACAACAGACCATGTGTTTATGCTAAAGCAAATTGTCGCAGGATGCTATGAATATGACATACCGGTCCAAATGTTGTTTGTGGATTTTAAAAGAGCATATGACAGTGTCAAAAGGTATGAACTTATTAAAATATTAAAGGAGTTAGAAATCCCAGACAAGCTGGTAAGATTAATCAAAATGACATTAGAGGACACACAGAACACAGTAAAGGTGAAAGATAGTAAAAGTGATAGCTTCAGAACACACCAAGGCCTACGTCAAGGCGATCCCCTGTCGACAACCCTATTCAATTTAGTGTTGGAGAGCGTAATAAGGAAAGCTGGTATCAACAGGAAGGGGATAATATTCAACAGAAGCCACCAATGTTTGGCCTATGCGGATGATGTGGTCTTAACAGCAAGAAATCGGAAAGAGCTGGAAGAAATAACCCTACAATTAATGAATGCAGCAGAAGAAGTAGGAATGGCATTTAATAACAGTAAAACGAAATTTATGGAAATAAAAAACAAAAGCGGAAACAGAATAAACACCAGTTTGAAAGTTCAAAAGCAAGATGGGACAAAGGTAGAATTCGAGGAGGTGGATAATTTTATGTATTTAGGTGTATTAATTGACAATAAGGGACAGGAAGAAAAAGAAATAGATTTAAGAATAGCTAAGAGTAATAACTGTGCAGGAGGTTTAAGAAGAATCCTTAAATCAAAGGAAGTGTCCAGACAGACAAAAATAAGAATCTATAAAACAATATTAAGACCAACCCTAACCTATTCATGTGAAACCTGGGTTATGACAAACAAAATAAAACAAAAATTGGAAATTTGGGAGAGGAAAATATTAAGAAGAATCTTTGGAGGGAAGCATACAGAGCTAGGATGGGAGAGAAGAATGAATATAGAATTGTATGAGCTATTCAATGAAACACCCATAAGTAATTTTGTGAAATTAAGAAGACTGCAGTGGCTTGGACACTTGGAGAGGATGGAACAGGAAAGAGAAGTGAAACGAATCGCATGGAAAATACCGGAAGGAAAAAGAAAGAGAGGAAGACCAAAGAAACGATGGAGAGAGGCAGTGGAGGAAGATCTAGAAGAGAAGAAAATCCAGAACTGGAGGCAACAGGCAAAAGACAGGAAGAAATGGAGGGAAATCACAAGGCTATGGACCTAAAAGGTCTGCAGACAGCCTATATATATATATACTTCCCACACATTACGCTGATACCAGTTTATTATTTTCAGTTTTACAACCCCCCACCCCCCAACTACCTCAATTTCACCCCCACCCAAAAAAAAGTAGGAAAATGATCCGGGACCCCTAGAGCGCCTAGAGACGAAGTTTGATCTGTTTCTGTATTTATAGTTTTTTGGTTATTCCAGCGTCACTACTGACACGATTTCTAAAAACCATACGTGTTTTCCATCCTCGCCAAAGTAGTAATACTGTGTTGAAATTTCATTAAAATCAATTCGGTCATTTCCAAGTTACACGATACAGAACGACCTAAAGCGATACTCGTATCTACATCACAAAATTCCCTTGACTTCTGTAATACGGAAGGAAACGTTAGGAAGGACCTAAAATGCGTATTATGCCGCTAGGCCTTTCTTTCACAGGGAATGGACAGTCTATTATGAATACAACAAATTTTTCAGTTTTTCAACCTCTATCCCCCCAACCACCCCAATCTCATTAGCACCAAAAAAAAACATAGAATGATCAGGATCCTCTAAAATGCTTAAAAACGAAGTTTGAGCTGTTTTTATACTTTTAGTTTTTTTATTAGATCTGCGCTGCCACTGGCACGATTTATAAAAAACATAAGCATTTTCATTCTCGCCATGGTAGCAATACTGTGTCAAAATTTCATTGAAGTCAATTCAACAGTTTCCAAGTTACACAATACAGAACGATCTAAAGCAATATTCGTATGTTTACATCAGAAAACCGGCGGTCATGCGATTAAATGGAAATGTGTCAGTGACAGTAACATGCTAATTTTGAGCATGCTCAAAAAGCATGCTATTTATGAGCATGTGTATCTGTAGCTTTATTTTTCAGATTTCTGAAAAAATTTATTTGAAAAAGCTATTTATTTGAACGAGTTCTATACACAATTACAAAAATATAAACTTGGGAATCACCCTGTACATCTAACATGGAGATACTGGTACCCCCTTGATGGTATTATTCTTAAAACAAGACAGTAAAATTGTAAGTTTCTTCTACAAAGTATCGTAATCAGCTGGACATATAAGTAAGGACGCAGCTTTTAGAGCTTTTATAGCTTAATATACTATTGTACACGTATTTATTACATCAACTATCTCGCTAGTCTTACTGTTTCCTCCTTGATACCGTGTAACGTAAAGGACAAGTCTAATGGGTCGTAAACCAGACCAAGAAGGTATTAACGTTTATATCCTTTTTATACTCAAGGAACGAAGCACCAGCAGTTATAACTTAAGGTGCAAGCCCTGTGTGAGTTAGATGGCGCTCCGTTTCTGGAATTAGATTACCATTTGGTTATTTTGCTTTCCACATTAGTAGAGGAGTGCTAGTCAGATGTCTGTGAAATATACTATGCTCGCAAGTGAAATCCGAACATTGAGAAAAAAAGGGTTGCGGTTGATGAAATGCGGTATAACTACACAGAAAAAAAAATACTGTTGCGTCTCCAATTAATTGTTAGTACTTGGATGTTTTTCCATCGCTTTAAATATATTTACAATCCATGTCATTGAAAGAATTTAATCCTTATATTCAAAGTAACCACAGGTACGCCAATAAATTCAAAATAATTTTATATTCGTTCTGATATATATAATCCTTCTAATACCAGTATTGACATATAATGCAATCAAAACATCCTTTTGTTTTCGAAATTTACCCTATGTTTCATTTAAGCAAAGCATACAATCTACTCGATGTACAAAAATTATTATTTCAACAGCAGTTCGTGATAATTCATCTGATAGAAATTAATTTTGTTTCAAAAGCTAACTATTACTCGAACAATAAGCCATGCTTTCAAAACATCGTCTATGCTGTTAAAGAAATTGTTAAGTAGTATTCGTAACAACAACATCATATATCGAATTCAATGGCCCTTGTTGTTCGCTGAACCATAATCAGTATTCGGCGTGACTGATGTCCCGATTCAATGAACGTAAAAAGAAAGAACATCTTAGTGTCATTATCGGCGCCAACTCGCCAACATGGACGAGGTTGTTTCGTTGTGTTTAGTTGTGTTGTTCCGGTTTTAGCCGTGTTGTGTTATCTCGTGTTTTTGCTTTTTGCATCAGCAATTGTGTGATTTGAATGTGTCCAGTTATATATTACTTGGAGGACCTACTGCGGAATTGGGGCTTAGAAGAGCTAACACCCGCATTTGAATGTAGGTATTTAGATTAGTCAGACAGTTATATTTCAGGTAAAAATGCAACAGCTGGTGCAGGCTTATGTCTAATTCTTATATCATGCTCCTTATAACTTCATACAAAATCACACCATTAAACATCCAAACGAATCGATCAGCTGTCCTCGCAATAAAATGTGTTGGTGCAGGGAAAAGAAAGTAGTTTAGAATCAATTACCAAACACAGATTCGATTCAACGACAAGCCGCGATTGAATCATTCATTGGAATCCAATGACATTTTGTAGTTGAATCGACAATACGATATAACTCGTTACTAACTATACAGTTCCCATTGGATAAAACGTCGCTGTATTTGAGGAATGCTGAGTGTAACGTCCCATTGAATCCAAGCGTAAATCTTTGACAAAACGAAGATTTTTCTGTGTGTAAATACAATAATAAACGAACTTATTTGCCATAACTAGTTTATAAAGAAATAGACAGATGAATAATGGGTGGGCCCTCCATGATCACGAATGCACTACGCCTACGTGGCATGCTCGTAATCTGGTTGTTGATAAACTCTAGAGGTACAGCCTCCCAAGCTGCCCTCACAGCATGTTCCAGTTCGTCTAGCGTGGTCGGAGGATTGGGTCAATCGTCTATGTATCGACCCAACCAATCCCATACTTCTTCAATAGGCGATAAATTGGGTGATCGTGGAGGCCAGGGGAGTACCCCGACCTTAGCTTCCTGTAGGAGCCTCATCTATACCCTCGCAATATGAGGATGTGCATTATCTTGCTGGAAGAAACCCTCTTCGAGGCCTCAGACATATGGAAGGGCAATTGGTTCTAACACCTCATTCACATAATGTTGCGCAGTAATGGTGCCACGAATCACAAGTAAAGGTGACTTGCTGTTGAATGCAATGGCACCATCAGACCGATAGGACGGCGTACATGGCGCTCAACAGCAAACTAGATATCACGTCGTTCACCCCGTCGTAGTCTTACGCATTGGCGTCTGTCATGTGCCCCCAGACAAAACCTGAACTCGTCGGAGAAGGCCACGCAGCATGCCATTGTCGGTGTTCTCGGCACCAATCTAACCATTGGCGATGCGGACGATGCTTAAGCCCATTTCACTCAACCTGTGGTACACCGTGCGTGTTCAAATGGGCCTCCCTATAGCTGCATACCAAGCGTCAGCAACAGCTCGAATGGATCGCACTCTGTCTTGAAGGGCCAGTAGTCGCACTTCTGGGATCCATGCGCGCCATACTGCTGCAACTGTAGCCAGGCTACGTCCCATGGTTACAGCAATTGGTCTGAAAGAAGTACCACGTTCTCGTTGGCCTACAACCCGACCCCGTTCAAAGGGACTTAACTACGTAAACTGGGACTGTCGTCTTCTAGGGGGCATCTTTATACAACCAATTCATCTCTTTTATACAACCAACTGGTGTCTCGCCACAGTTGCAACCGAGATCATCGTTTTTGAATCTACAAAAAGCCATTCTTTGTTTTAGAGCTGCCATGTAGGTAAATAGCATCTAATTGAACAAAAACTGTTACATGTGTACTAGAGATGGTACTGCCAAGCTGTGTACAAAGTTTCAATGCAAATATCCCTTTTTTATAGGCATTCGGATTTCTCTTGCCATTAGTACATTATTGTCTTTAGTCCTGCTGCATTTTATGGAACGCAACCCTTTTTCACTTGCGAGTATTAAATTTTAGAAAACATTGAGAATAGCAAACCCCTGTGAGGTCAACCTAACCAGTTTTTTCATAAATAAGTAAAAACGCAGCTTGTTTATCTTTCAGTCCAATACACTCAACAAAGCGCCAGTGGATTATCTGAGAGAACCCATTTAAGTTTCCTCACTCCAGTTGACTTTCGGGATTTACTGGACTTAATCGCTGATGCAAATGGCTGCGTGAAAAACGGCCTTCCGTTTAGCAAACATCAAACAGTTTTATTTCAATTAAACATGCTCACCTATCGTCTTAATTGAAATTTATAGTTTTACCCCTCTTAATCTTGGAAAAATATACGCAGTCACACTAGAACTGTTAGGCTCAGAAAGAATAATTGAATCGGTGAGTCCAAGAACAGTACAAGCCAAAAACATAGTTTTGAGATGAAAAAAACATATTAACTTCAAAACCAGTGAAGTTACTGTGTTCGCCATCATATAAATGTTGTTGTAATTCCTTAGTCCAATGAGAATCCAACATAACAGATCCAAAAGTCTCACCCTCCTCCATGTTATTAAAAAAAAAGTTGATGCCCTTGTACTGTTCTTGGACCCCGTCTTCTTTTTACAGGCTTTTTGGTAGTTTTATGTATGACATGGTTATGACAACGTCAATAGAGGGTGCTTAGCTAATCAGAGCAAGTGGGCCCTCTGCAAACCAGCTCTATCGTGGCACTATCGTCAAGGGGCCTGGGTACACACATTGATACATACGTATTTGCCATGTAAAGCACGGACTCACAATTTCTCGCATAACTCACTCTATTTTCAAACTACATATATAATATTTCAGAAGGCGATAGTTAAGACCTTAATGAATGACAACTATTTTTGATTTTCTCAAAAAAGTTTTCAATGTACAAAAAACTCGCAATGCAAAATCATACACTCTATACATGGCTGTAATTCAACAAACAAACACGACATCAAAAAAAGGCTAAATAGTTGCAAAAGCGCAAGCTTTCTTCTTCAATTTGCTCTTTGAGTCATTACTGTAAGTTTAAAGGTAACGTCAGGAGCTTGAAAATGCGAAATTCATTTTTATGATGACCTTTGGGCCTCACCTTTGGACCTTTTGACCTTACTTTTGTATTTTTGGACTTATCTCCCTTCATCTTAGACACACAGTCTCTGGCGAAAGGGAACAGGCGACCACGCTTCCTCGCTAACACAGGAATACGTCTTTTCTTAGATTCTCAATTTCGCGCGCTATACCCCAGACCCTTAAGACATATCTTCTCAAATAGAGCTGTTAACCTTGACCTCCCTAAGCTATCCTGATCATAAGTTAGATTTGTCAAATCCTGGGAGAGATGCCACAGAGAACTGAGCGCCGTTCCTTTTGCGAGACAGCGTTATTGCGCCCCACACTTTAGCTGGAGGACTTGCCTTAACCGGAGAAAAAAGTCTCAACAAGAAATAAGAAAAACCTTCGGAGTACCTTGAACTAACCTCAAAGTGAATATAATAAGTCTCTTCTCTCCTGGAATGAGCATCACCCACGAGAGCGACATTTAGTTCGCCCCTACTGGTGGAAGCATGACGGGTTGAGTTAATTTCATAAATAACCAACGATGGCCTAGGGTATGTCGATTAACCTCACCTGCAAATCTACCAGAACAATCAATAACAGAAAACCCAACTGGTAAAACAAGACAGCGCTTACAGTAGACCACTGCAATGGAAAAATATCTAATTTACTAATACTATACCGCCACAACACTAGAAACCATCTCCACAGGCTACAAACATGACCCGTATAAGCTATTTACATCACAATACCCACACCTCTCACCATATACGATTCATCACAAGGAACAACCGTCTTACACCCCTGGTAAAAGACAAAAAAGTATCAGAATCCTTCCAGCTTCGTTTTTGACGTTTCAGGGGTTCCTGATACTTTCCAATTTTTTTGGAGGAGTGAAATTGAGATGGTAGGGCTGGTGGAGGGTTTGAAAACTGAAACATTTGTTGCATTCATAAAATACTCTATATTGCACTGAAAAAAAAATGGAGTCAAGTTGATTGGCTCAGTACTTCCCACTAATAATGACGATACCTTTTTATTATTCCCAATTGCATGAAGCTATAGCCTGAAATACCCTTCTAACTAAATCATCGCCCACCCGTCCACAAAAACAACATCCAACACAAAAACCCTCGTAAATAGTTTCTTGCGTCTCCCTTCTTAGGAACTAGGACGCCACAGTTTTTTTCTGCATGCTTCAACTGGACGATGCGAAACTATCAAGAGCCTCCAACCCATCTAAAAACGAAGTTTGAGCTGATTTTATATTTTTGGTTTTTTGATTATTGCTGCCACGCCACTGACATGGCTTTTCAAAAACAGAGTCGTTTCCCATTCTCGCCGCGGTGATAAATTCTGTGTCAAAATGTTATTAAAATCAATTCAATCATTTTCGCTAATACGCAATATACATAGAACGAAATAAAGCAAGACTCGTATGTACAGATTACAAAATTGGTTTCTGCAATAGGCAAGCCAATGTTCGGATGGACCTAAAAAAGTGTAATATGCCGCTAGGTATTTCTTCTACAGGTCAATGGACAGACCATTATGAATACAACAAACAACAACAACAATCCAACCGCCCCGATTTCACCCTACCATAAAAAAATGGATATGATCAGGAACCCGTAAAACGCTAAAAAAAAGTTTGAGCTATTTTTATATTTTTAGTTTTTTTTATTATTGCTGCCACTATTTTTCCAAAACATACGCGTTTTCCATCCTCGCTGCGGTAGTAATACTGTGTCAAAATTTCATCAAAATCAATTCAATAATTTTCGCGTTGCGGAATGCAGAACGATCTAAAACAATACTCGTATGTATACATCACAAATTCTAAGTCCCTTGGTTTTTATAATAAGCAAGGCAATGTTCAGATGTACGTAAAAAATATTATGCCGCTAGGTTTTTCACTTAAAGATCAATGGACAACCCATTATGAGTAAACAAATTGTTCAGTTTTACAACCCCCCACCCTCCAACCACCCCAAATTCACTCTCAACCAAAAAAAACGTAGAAAATAATCAGAAACCCCTAAAACGCCTAATAAGAAAGTTTGAGCCGTTTTTATATTTGTAGTTTCTTTATTATTGCCGCGCCGCCACTGACCTGATTATTCCAGAACATACGCGTTTTCCATCCTCGCCGCCGCAGTAATACTGTGTCAAAATTTCATTAATTCAATTTTTGCGGTACGCGATATCGAACGATCTAGAACAATACTCGTATGTATACATCACAAATTTTAAGTCCCGTGGTTTCTATAATAAGCATGCAACGTTCGGATGAACCTAAAGAAATGTATCATGCCGCTAGGTTGTTCATTCACATATCAATGGACAGCTCATTACGAATACAACAAATTTTTCAGTTTTACAACCGCCCACCCCCCCGATCACCCCAAATTCACCCCTACCCAAGAAAAAGTACAAAATGATCAGGAACCCCTAAAACGCATGAAAACCAAGTTTGAGGCATATTTGCATGTTTTTTTGCTAATTACTCCGCCCCCGTATAACGATTTTCAAAATTATAGGAACATTACCTACTACGACCCCACAGCATAACGCTGCCCACATTTCATCATAATCCATGCAGCGGTAACTGAGAATACGAGGCTAGAAGAACGCCAACAGACAGACAGACAGACAGACGGAAATGAGTGACGTGGATTTTCGTTATGTAGATATCATACGACGCCCAAAAAGCGTATTATCTCAAAATCGAATATTTTCGCGATCACAATACTCCCCTCACCTATCGGTGTGGGAAGTAAAAAAATTCTTTGGCGATATCTGCCAAAGCCTGCACCGAATATTTGACAGCGACAAGACTGAAACTTCACGAGCAATTGTCAATATCAAATCAGTCAGCTAAAACTGCACCAAAAGTTTAAGGTTGAAACAGCTTTCAGACCCCCAGATTAATGAGTTAACAAAAAAAAAATTGAAAACGATCCCCAAAGCTCCACAGCAAGCGGTTAAGCTAACAATTCATTTATTTCGACCGCATACTCCTAAAAAAACAAATGGTAGGCGATATTAGGCAGCCAATTAACATACTTTCGAAATCAAACCAGGCGCAGGTCGGTAATTTAGGACGAGCCGATTAGGACATAGGTCCGTATTCAGGGCAACATTACCTCAAACGCAGACAGATACATTTTTTAGTCAAGGATAAATAGACTGATGCTCTTGAGCATCACAGGCAGACCATGCTAGATTCAAGAGTCCACACATAAGATGAGCAGGACACAAGGCTATCCTCACCTTCCCGATGAGGGCTGGACTTGGAAACTAGAGTAAGGAGAGGTGCAGAAGGGTGGTTTTGGTTACCAGAAAGCCTCTCTGTTTCTTCCATTCAAAGTGGGAGGGTTCTGTCCGTCACTGGACTTAAGCCGGCTAAGATTACTTGTTGGTGTGCTATCTATTTATTTGTTTATTATTTATTTATTTACAAGTTTCGAGTGCTAATAGCTGAGCCAACACGCACCCTCTATTTACTACACAATATCGAGTAAACAAATCTATAGTGTTCTATATAAGGCGACAGATGAATGATATAAATCAAGTAACAAAATAAAATAACAAGTAGGAATAATGAACATAGATAAGATACCTTAAAAAAGTAATCAAAAATTCAGTCACATAAATCCGATTATTCACTATGAAGTTTTAAGTAGAATAGAATTTAGAGACCTTATTATTGGGGGATTTAATCCTAGATTGGTGCGACGATATGGTGGTTTAAAAATACTGTAGTGTTTAGGGGATCTACCAGGTACATTAGTTTGAACCTTGGACAGTGAAAAATCACAATCATAAAGGTTATTCAGGAGCTTATACAGGGTGTCCCACGACGACTAAGACAAGCAATATATCGGAACTGGGCAGTAGTAGCGAAATATAATTATGGGGGTGTAAATTAGAGCAATTATAGTATCTTTTCTTGTTATTGTGTCATCCAACGAGGTATTTGTTTTTGGTCACGTGACGTCCGATTCAAAAATTTTAATGGGACACCTTGTATATTTGTGACCTCTTGTGTTCCTCTCGACAAAACAATTCCAACAAACTAGCACACTTGGGGTCTAAAGTGATTAATTGAAGGGCTACAGGTACTGCCAAAGTAATTTAACTGTAGGGGTACATGTTATAATCAATGGTAGTGGTACCATCCTTTAAGTACCTGTAGCTCTTGAATAAATAACTTTACACCCCAGGTGTGCTAGTTTGTTGGAATTGTTTTATCGGGAGGAATATAAAAAGTCACAAACATATGCGGTGTTCCATTAAAAATTTTGAATCGGACATCACGTGATCAAAAAAAATACCTCACTGGGTGACATAGTAATATGAAAAGATAATATATTTGCTCTAATTTAAACCCTAAAAATTATAATTGGCTACTACTGTCCAGTTCTGATATATTCCATCCATTCCGTCTTAGCGGAAATATTTTTTTGTTGAGCGACACATTAAAAATAATTTGGAGTGGAAGGCCGATGCTAGGAGCACATCGTTTTAAAACAGAGGTGGTATGTCATCAGGCCCCGCTAACTTGTTTAGATCTAATGAATCTACTAAAGGAGACATTTTTTCGATTGGTACAGAAAATATATTGGCAGATCTATTTAGCGTCATTAGGTAATGTCACCTTTTTCGATTTGACAAAAACAGTGGAAAATTATTGGCAAATGCATACATATATCAGATCCATTTTTTTGCTTTGTGGTCACCATATTTCACTGTATTACGAACAACATGTGATTTCTTCTTTTGCCGGACGCCATAACACCTTCAAATGTCACCTGTGGGGCAAACGATCCGACATGTTCACGCTGTCGCGAGGAGGAATGCTCCCTGACACACATTCTATGACGTTGTGAAGCCCTTGGATAGGTAGACTGTACTAGGTTCAAGGGTCTTTGAACCTGAAGACATAAGATGGCAGGATTCAAGGTCATCCTCACTTCTGCGATGAGGGCTGGAACTGGGAACTATTTTAAGGAGCTGTTTACGAGGGTCCGCTTGTAGACCTATGCACAGGTGGTTCTGGTCAATTTAAGGCGGTTCTGTCTCTCACTGGATATAAACCGGCCAAGGTTACTTGTGGGTCTGCTATTTGGCCATAACCCTCAAACGACTTGTATGTGATGGGGGTAGCAAGTGACACGATGTGTGCACGATGTGGCGAGAAGTAATCCTTGGCATACATTCTATGTCGCTGGGATGCTCTTGGGTATCACAGGCAGACCATACTGTACTCGGTCCACCGAAGAAAAAGAGCGCAAAAAATTCATGGTGTTCACGTGCTCTCGATATGTGCCAGACCTGTTTACACGGTAACCACCGACACGACGGTAACAGTCTTTCCAGGAACGACAAATAGACGGTGTTAAGTGACGTGAGCCGTCGATCTGTTGTTTTGAGAAAATTAGTTTTGTGTTAAGCTGCCTTCTGGACTGTACCAGTTAAAAAGCACTCTTATTATAATTTTTTTATATTCAAATGAAATCAGGAAAAAATACAAAACCAGGCATAAGATTTCTTAGCAGGAATGGACCACCTATCTATCCAAATAAGCTGAAGTATGATGAGTTTAACAAAGCTGTTTTTCCTCAATCTTTGAATTTGAACAACGACCACTTTTTCCAAGATGTTTTCAAAATCTTGACTTTGGAGATACTTTCAAATGACAGATATTTATTTGTATTTACATATTTACGTGAGCAGAAACCAACTTGCTTTTGCGTACTCATCCTAGCTTCATATTCTAATCAAATATTGAAAATACCCCTAACTGGTCTGCCGACGAATATACCTTCAAGGAATACGCTCAACCTAATCTTGTACAGTCTTGATATCATATTTCATCTAGCAATCTATACTAACGACTTATAGTTTTTCAATAATGGTGTATGTCTCGCGTATTGTGGATTATAATACTGCTATACCTGTCCAGCGGAGAAACAGGGCACAAAAAATGTGATGTTCATGTTCATCTATTTTCGATATGTGGCAAACCTATTTAGACCACAATACGTCCGCGGCCATATTATGAGGAGGCGTCGACAAACAGCTGTGTATTTGATTCTTTAGGAAAGGTGGTCTGTTCTCCTATTTCTCCGCTGGATGGATATTAATGAATTTTTTCACTAGATTATTGGTTTGACAATATGGAATAGGAACTTGCCCACAGATGTCGCCAAAATGTGAATAGTGGTTCAGGACATTTATGCTCAATGTAGAATGGAACGTCTAGGTTTTGGCATCAAATAAACGATCATAACCAAAATTATGTGAAATTCCTTATGGCACAACGCCATCCACATCGTTTTCGTTTTAAGAGGCGGTCTGCTGTGGTGTAAGCTTGCCTACGGCTAGGCGACAAGAATTCACTCATCTTTCGCGTGATCACTCTTTTTCTTCGCTGGACAGAGAATAGGTTCAAGTGCTCTTGAATCTTAGGATTAAAGATAGGCAGGACCCAAGGCCATACTCACCTTCGCGATAAGGACTGGACTTGGGAACTAGAGTGAGGAGAGGTGCACAAGGGGCCTCTTGTAGACCTATGTTCTGATGGTTGGTCTCCGATATAGAGCATGGGTGCATATACTTTTTTATGCCTGTTTTTATGTGAACTGTAGCCATACGCTGAATAAATCCTTCCAATGAGATACGGTCCTGTTCAGCGGTAAATACAAGCGCACGGTTGGCATCGATGCGATCAGCCTTCATTATTTTCAGCGACTCTTCCTTTTGTTTGGGAGATAAGACAAATACGGTAATTAATAGTAACTGCATTAATACGATACGGCGGAGGGCCGAGGGGATTACCGCCGTTCAAGTCGTTAAGGTAAATTTTCCCGACGAAAACAATGGGTGTCGCACTCTCAATCGATTTCCTTCTTCCCACGATCATTAAACCAGTCCTTTTTTGTTACCGAATGTATAGTTCGGATTTCCTTGTAGGACACTTTAGCGTCAGAATAATGCATGGAGTAGATAATTCGCCTGTCGTCACTAGGGGGACGGAATGGTAGAATAGGAATGAGCGTAGGAGTACTTTTTGTATCTGTAGAGTGGAGAGGGTGAGTAGTCCTACTGCACTTAGGCCACAACTGGCCCATTGTGTATCCTCTCAGGAATTTGTTTCCTCAGGTCATCGTCCATCCTGCCAGTTTTAGGAAGGCAGACAAGTCACTAGGCGACCTCCCTTATGTGAGCAGGTATAGGCCAAGACTCGCCGAACGCACAATCTCTAAAGGCCCGTTCAAACAGAGGGCGTTCTAGAACGCGGCGTTTCGGCGTTCTCTAACAATACAGTGGAATGCTGTAACCCGGTGTTCTAGAACGCGGCGTTACGGCATTCTAGAATGCCCTCTGTTTGACTGGGCCTTCAGTTCATCTATGTTTGAATCACTAGATATCTTGACAAATATTGGCGTAACGCTTTTGCTCAACCCGTCAAATAGGCCTGTTTGGTACAAACAATGGAATGCGGTAACGCAGCGTTAGAGAACGCCGGACCACCGCGTTCTAGAACGCCCTCTGTCTGACCGAGCCTTAATAAAAGATAACTCTGGTCACTCACATACTATAATGTGTTCCACAGTTTCGTCTTCGCTTTCACACATTCCGTATATCGGTGTGTCACTTAATCCCATACTGTGGAGGTGTTTTACGAGTTGACAGTGGCCAGTCAGGAATCCTACTATGAGACGTAGGTTTGACCAGGTCGTCATCAAGTACTTCTTGGACTTTGCCATGTCAAATCTGCAAGGGTTTCCTCAGCAAATTGGCATCCTTATAGTTCTCCCCATCGTTTTACCATTTGGGCACGGGAGTGCTTTTTTCTTTGCTATTTCCGCAATTGTGGTTGTCGACATTCCAGAAGCGTCACATGGCCCTAGAATACTTTGGCCAGCAGCCTTCCTGGCTAGACCGTCCGATATACGGTTACCCTTATTGTTGTTGTGCGCTTTAACCTACCTCAGGACAATACTGTTTATGTCCAACGAATTCGAATAGGGTAGAAGAAGTAAACAAGGTTTAACGCGGCAGCTGGCACACTGACCGATAAATCGCTGATAAGCCCATATCACTTTGTACAGATAGCAGGTAAAGGATCCTAAAAACAACAGCACTCATACAGAGGCATAATATAAATGGCTACTTTGTTTTGGTTGATCGTTTCGGGTTAATTGTTACAGTTTTGAATTAATTTTAGGTTCTAACAGTGCATAAGTGTTAAAAGACTATTTCAAACAATTCCCTAAATTTCAAATCCCGCATATTTCTGTATAAAATAACATCGTGTTTGTGAACAAAGTAAATAATAACAACGGGATCTTGGTCACACTCCCATATTTGTTAGAGCATGGGCATTTCTTTTTCTAGCCTATTCGAATTCGTTGTTTTTGTCTGAAGCGTGGGTGGCATTCCTTGCTAGCCCTGATGTGATGCGAGTAGAAGTACACACAAGTACACTATCGTTCATATGATTGGAAGAAACACAGAAATGTGGTTGCAAAATCAACATATCATGAGATGTAGAGGAATCTCTAGGCATCTCTGTCAAGCTAGATAACTTATTTTAGGACCTCTGGACAAGACAAGGCGGTTAAGTCTCTCACTGGACAGAAGCCGGCTAATGTTACTTCTTGGCCTGCTATCTGGCCACAACTCCTTCAAACGTCACTTGTCTGTGATAGGGGTGGGAAGCGACTTGATGTGTAGACGCTGTAGCGAGGAAGAAGAATCTTCGGCACATATTCTAGGTCGCCGTGAAGGCCTCGGGTATCACAGGCAGACCATACTGGGTTCAAGGGTTCTTGAACCTTAGGACTTGGGAACTAGGGTGAGGAGATGTGCATAAAGGCTCGCTTGTAGGCTTATACACTGATGGTTCTGGTCATCTGCAAGCCTCTCTCCTTCATTCCTTAATTTGTGACGAGACAGCGTTTCACTTCCTGGGCAGATGTGCTGTGTATCGCAGGCTTGGGGTTCTGATATTCCATGAGACGGAGTTCGGGGAGAAGTCACTATATTCAGCGAGATGGTCGGATATAGTGACTTTCGTCAAGAGGTCTGGTGGGCTCGACAAGGAGCTTTCTAGGACCTAGGATTTTAGTGTTTTCAGTGTTAGTTGGGGTTGGCAAACGTTCAAATTTGGCCTACTTGCTTGGTTTCGCCTCCCCATCCCTACTGCTACTATCATGCATTGGGGATGAGCAAATTAGCTAACATGATTTACCACCATTTTCAAACTTCTATCTTATATACATGTTAATGTTCCAAACATGAGTACGTGTAGTAAAAGTTATTTGAAGAAGTTGTATATTTTAAGGGATCATGGATTTGGTTTTTGAACGATGCACAACTTCAGGCCGTCATAAATAAGTACCCAGCATAGTTAATACTTCTAAATTACTGAAATTATAAATATATTATTTCCTTCCATTCTTTATTCTTTTATTCTTTATTCTTTATTTGTACCGAAGAATACAAATATTGCCACCTCGGAAGGCTATGCCTTGTGTGAGGTATTGGCACCGATATTGAAATATACACTAAAATTTTGTCTAACCTAATTTCACTGCTGCCTCTCTTTGGAATGTTGTATTTGTTCGCTTTTCAATGACTTGTTTCTCCTCTTCTCCTTGACCTTCTATGGATCTATTCGCAGCAGCAGCAGGACATTCTCTTCTATAATTTTTTTGATGATTTCGTAATTTGAACGTAAAATTTGGATGTAATATTAGATGTGATTATATGTTGACATCTTTGTCAACCCTAGAAAGTGGTAGCCAGATAAAATGTATCCTGTACCTGAAAACCCTATAAGTTGTTTCAGTTGTAATGCTATTTTGTTGTAATGCAGCTACCTACCATTATCCAGAACTGTTTGAGACCAAGATTGCTGGGCAATACTCCTAAACAAGGGAAGGTACTGGAGGTGGTGTGTACTTCAGTTCTCTAAAACTAGAACAACGCAGCTGGCTGGCATACCGATAGCTGCAAATGAATTAACCAGGTGGAAGGTATCTGACCAGACTGTAATAATCTGCACCGACAGCAAATAAGCACGTCTAACCCTGAGAAAAGCTTGCATCACATCAGGGTTATCAATGGAATGCCACCAACCTTTAGCTCATGCTTCAGACAAAAACAATACTGTCCTAAGGTCTGTTAAAGGGCACAATAACAACAAAGGCAACCGTATAGCGGACGGCCTAGTCAGGAAAGTTGCTATCCAAAGAATTTTTGAACCATGTTACCTTTCTGGAATGTCGACAACCACAATTGAGGATTTGAATAACATTTTTTTTGTCATAAATGTAAAGATCACACATAAGTTTTATAACAAAACTGTTTTTGTTTTCTTTTTTTTTCGCAACACGTCGACGGCTCTCGAACCCGTGTGACGCCACCCACCATGGCGGTAGGGATGCTCCTTTGACCAACGACGTCCTACTCCGATACTAGATTCTAGATTCCGAGCCAATCGCGAAAATACGTACTGCTAAACTGGCAACTAGTGTATATTTGTTGCAACACAGTCGATGAATGAAGTTTGCCGCTCTAGACGAAGTCTACGATCGAAATAAATATGTTTTTCAATGCTTGAAGTTGAAGTCAGATTACAGATTCCAGTAAGTAAGTACCTAATCAAATATGTTTCGTTGAAAAGATCTCCTCAATCGAAGGATGGCCCAGTGGTTAGAGTCCGCTAGTGGATCTCAGGGTCATTGGATCGAAACTCAGGCCCTCAAACTTTATTTTTTATTTTTTTTGTCAATATCAGTATGTGTTTGTATCAAATTTTGTTAGACATATTACTTGCACTGCACAGTGCTTGTTAAATTTTTATGAAAATTTAATGTTGTTAAGCTTCATTGCTCAAAGTTAAATAAATAATAATACCAAGTGATAAACAGAGTGTGATTACGAGTTTGAGTTACTTTTTTACATTAAAAAACTTAAAAATGAATGAATTGAATGGATGAAGGGATTTTGTTTTATTAACCAACTATTGCATTTAAAAAAAAATAGTGGCGATTGATATTGACGGACAAACCTCATTTCCACTGATTTTTTGAATTGTCCATCGCCTCCTGTACTTAGTTTTTGCACTGTGCAGTGCAAGTAATATGTCTAACAAAATTTGATTCAAACACGTATTTATGTTGATCGTAGAAAAATGTGCGTAACAAGTGCAAAAAGCACATCAATAAAATTTTTGATAAAACAAAAAAAGAGTTGGAAGGCCTGGGTTTCGATCCAGAGATACACTAGCGGACTACCTAACCACTGGGCCGTCCTTCGATTGAGGAGATCTTTTCAACGAAACATATTTGATTAGGTACTTACTTACTGGAATCTATAATCTGACTTCAACTTCAAACATTCAAAAATATATTTATTTCGATCGTAGACTTCGTCTCGAGCTGCAAACTTCATTCGTCGACTGTGTTGCAACAAATATACACTAGCTACCAGTTTAGCAGTACGTATTTTCACGACTGGCTGGGAATGGAATCTAGAATCTAGTATCGGAGTAGGACGTCGTTGGTCAAAGGAGCATCCTTACCGCCATGGTGACGTCACACGGATTCGGAAGCCGTCGACGTGTTTTCGGTACTCGATTCAAAAACCCATTTTTATTTTGATATAACTTCTGAATTATTGCAAAAAAAAGAAAACAAAAACAGTTTTGTTATAAAACTTATATATGATCTTTCCATTTATCACAAAAAAAGTAGGTGCTTTTTTTCTTAATTCAAAACCTTGGCTTGGCCGATTGGCCAAGGAAACCCTTGCAGGTTTTGGCATAGCAATATCCAAGAAGTACTTGGCGATAAACAGGCCATACATATATTCCATAGCAGAATTCCTGACTGGCCATTGTGATCTCAGGAAACACCTCCATATTATGGAGATAAGTGACACACTGATATGTGAATTGTGTGAAAGCGAAGATGAAACTGTGGAACACGTCACATGTGAGTGTCCAGAGTTATCTTCTATTAGAGAGTGTGCGTTGGGCGAGTCTTCGCCTACACCTGGCTACATAAGGGAGATGTCTCCTAGCGACTTGTTCACCTTCCTAAAGCTGGCAGGATGGACGACGACCTGAGGAAACAACTCCCTGGGAGGACGCCTAATGGGCCAGTTGTGGCCTAAATGCAGTGGGACTACTCACTCTCCCCACTCTACAGATACAGGTACTTTGGTCAGCCTGATCCGTTTTTTCTGGAAGCACTGAAGAGGCCTAGAGGCAGATACGTGTCCCGCATATTTCAGGATATATCAAAGTGCTTGCTCTACAAGGCACAGATCCGACCAGCGCTGGAATATTGCTCCCATGTGTGGGGATGCGCTCCGAAGTACTCTCTAAAGCTTCTGGACACTATCCAGAAAAGAACGATTAGACTAATTGATACGCCTAACCTCACAAAGGACCTCCACAGCCTGGAACATCGAAGGAGGGTGGCTGACCTATCCCTGTTTTACAGATTCTATCACGGAAGATGTTCGAGTGAGCTCTCTCAGACAATAACACCACAGGCCGTCCGAACTAGGAACACCAGAGAAGCTCTGCGAGCTCATCCTTACCAGGTCGAGGTCCTTACTCCCCGAACTAGTCTCCTCCAGCATTCCCTCTTTTGGAGAACCTCGACGCTGTGGAATCTGCTGCCAGGGAATTTGTTTCCCGACGGCTACAACCTGCAGCGTTTCAAATCTAACGTGAACCGATACTTATCTTCTCGCAGCGCTTCTACAGCGCCATAGGCTTTCAGCCTTTGCGAGAGGCCGACCATAAAAAAAAAACGTGTATCAGGATATTTCAGGATATATCAAAGTCCTGTGACTTTCTTCAGTACCATTGCTATCTATCTACGTATCTATCTATCCGGCTGGAAGAAAGGTGCTGGAAAAATGGTGGAAACCGGAATTGGCGCTGAAGAGACCAAGAGACAAATACGTGTACCAGGATATTTCAGGATATATCAAAGTCCTGTGACTTTTTTCAGTACCATTGCTATCTATCTACGTATCTATCTATCCGGCTGGAAGAAAGGTGCTGGAAAAATGGTGGAAACCGGAATTTTACCAGCACTTAACGACGTAATCCATCGTCCCAGTGTCGACGCGTCTCTGGCGTGGCTGTCGCTGCCGACGCAACCTGAACTTCCTGCTAAATATTCATGAGCATTCGATGATGTATCCTGAATTCAATTCGCACCACCTCACCTCCGTTTGTGTACTGATAATTCAAACGCCATTTCACTAATTACAAAGTGCTCACTAAACTGAATTTCTCACGATCCTGGGAAGAAACAAAGCATGCATTGCATCAACGTAATAAATCAACAAATGCGATGTGCACAGACAGGGCTTATCTATACGGGGTATGCTACAGTGAATGAAGGAAGTTTTGTTAAGGGTCTAGGGTATAGCGCGCGAAATTGAGAATCCAAGTAAATACGTATTCCCCTGTTAGCGAGAAGGCGCGACCGCCTATTCCCTTTCTCCAGTATCTCAAGTAGCAATTTAACGTTGTGGCGACGTGTTTGAAAAAGTTGCGCAACTACACATAAGTTGTGTGGACGACTCCAACACAACGTTGTAAAAACCCTATTTTGCACCAATTTGGTCAATCATTTTTGGGTTGTCACGGTGTTTAACTTTTAACTGGAGGCTGAAGTTTCTCGTTTCCTAAATGTTGCTGATTTTAGTTTCAAACGCCTACACACCTGCGCCCTCTAGTGTGGAAATGACAGCTGCCATGTTGTTAAAAAGGTAGTAAATCTTTTCACCAAATAATACCGCTGGTCAGAATGGGGACTTGGACAAAACTTTCTGACAACTGTGACTACCATCTTGATATTGAAATGTGTTGTTCCTTCAATCAGGCTGTATCCTATAAATAAAGTTGCTAGAAATTAGCGATCTGTACACTTAATTTAACAACACGTCCCAGTTTAGTGTTAGTGTTATTCGATGTCAAAAAACTCGCGTGCTTTCAATCCGTTGCGAATTTCTCAGCATTCAAAAATAAATGGATTTAAAAAAATAAATTTAAATAAAAAATATCTAACGTTTATATTGACTGGAAATCAAACTAAACGGAACATTTATGAATTGTTTCCAAAAAAACTAACATAAGACTTTATAACAATCAGTATAATGTTCGTGTATATGCTCTTCGTCTTAGTGGCCGACCATGTTTCGAAGGAGAATTGCATTCAAACATGGCGTAACACTGTAATCGCCATAAAACCACAAAAACCCGACTATGAACGTCAAGTAACCAAAAATCGACTATCTTTCAACGATAGTCCTCTAGACAACCAGATGTATACCCAAAATTCAACTGGAGTTGTTTGTCCGACCACGGTTCGACTAAAAATTGACTATATGTTAACTGACGAACGCACTTCCCTCCTCAAACGCACCCTCTGTCGCACCTGTCATATGTCAGATTTGTCTTTTGGCATTTGGAATGTGCCTAGAGCTTTGGTTACCTATTTTGTTTTTGTGGCTTTGATCTCGTTCTCGTACTCATAGGTTTTTATTATTTTTTCTTACTGTGCTTTCTGAGACAGTAATTTTCCACTTCAGTAATATTTGCTGCCTACAAATTGACTCCTCTTTCATTATTAGGGTCTTCTTTTGTAGGTTCTTCCCCAGAATTTGAGGTCGAATTTGATTATGGGTTGAAAGAATTTAAAATGAAGTTTTGAGAACCG
This sequence comes from Callosobruchus maculatus, assembly GCA_951848785.1. Taxonomy (NCBI): domain Eukaryota; kingdom Metazoa; phylum Arthropoda; class Insecta; order Coleoptera; family Chrysomelidae; genus Callosobruchus; species Callosobruchus maculatus. The sequence goes on from CATOUR010000033.1 coordinate 7,020,403, forward strand.
TCCATACAAGCTTGCGCCTGTAAAGTTTGTTCACGACACAAGACACAATCGTTTTTTATGCCTGTAACAGGAGGCAGTATATTTGAAGGCTCGTTTCATTTGTAATCCTATACCAATGCCCTTGTTGTCATAATAATGTTAAAATAGATTAGTTGCAAAAAAGACTACGCGACAACGTTTTTAGTTCAACTGAAAAATTACCCACGGCTCAGTTATATCGTATAACGTAGACTCTCCGTTGGCAAAACGTTTCATATAACTAGAGTTGTCACCAGTTGCCACTAAAACGTTATTAAAACCTTACTGGAATTACCAAATTATTAACATTTACCAAATTATTTACATTTAGTTGGTTGGGTAAACGTCGCAACAATCCTTGGTATAACTAAAGTGATGCTTAACGTTGATACGATGTTGTCCGGTGGTCTAGACTGTGACGTTCCATAAATAACCAATTTCTACACTAACTTTAACGTTAATTTTGGTGTATCATGTGGTTGTGGTTGCCAAAATGCTACTTGGGTGTGTCTAACATGAAGGGAGATAATTCCAAAAGTCCAAAGGTAGGGTCAGAAGGTCGCCATAAAAATGAATTTCGCATTTCCAAGCTCCGGACGTTATACCTTTAAACGTACAGTAATGATTCAAATAGTAAATTGAAAAAGAGAGCTTTGTTAACATGGTGGCCTTATATTGATATCGTGTTTGGTTCTTAAATTACAGTCGCGGTATCTGTGTTTGCCATGGAGTGCTTTTTGTGACTAGGTGTTTATTTTTTCTTGTTGTAATTCTATGTGATTGTGCGCCTGCTGCTCCGAGCGTTTTTATTTGTCTTGTGTGAAGTGACTGTACGTCTATTCCTCTACTCCCTTGTTTTCTGTTTATGGTAAGCCTTTCCTTACACGCTTTGGGATGTGACATTAGTATTACTATTATTGTTACTCCTATCTAACGTTGCTTTTTTCACTGTTTCTATAAATAATGACTAATTTATGACCAGAAGTCGTTAATACAATTAGCAATCCGTAGAACTAATGCTACAAAAATCGAGAATCACGATTCATCCACTCCATCTACAAAACACTTTTCTGTACAAACTTTCTTTGCCTATTATTGTAGGAAGTAAAGTTGAATCTGTGTAGTGCGTACAAGCGTGATTCCAAAGTAGTGGTGAAACTAGGTCGATACATTGGAACGGTAGAGCTTAAAAGGAAAAGGCAATATCCGGTATATCGATGATTTACAACAGACACGTAGGGGCGCATAAAGAAATTGATAATTCCACAGGATGTAACTTGTAGCATCGCAGCCAGTATTCATTCTGGATATAATGTGGCCTGAATAGACCAATTCGTAGTGCTACCACTACAATTTATAAAGATGCCAGAGAATTAGGTCTGACACAATAATATTGCTTCTCAGTGCTAGGATACCCCACAAAGAATAAATGGGGGAAGTTGATTTATTTGATGTTCGGAAAAATCGAAGATAAGAAATATGGCTGTCTGGTGAATGTTTTGATTTTCTCCTGACAAATGAAGTGGAGCAGTCGTGTAAAATTAGCTGGAAGACCTCAATAATGGCAACACTCCGCTCTAACGAACGATTTCTCTATTTTAATTTTTACCGAAATCAACGTGCGAGGTGTCAATTCCGAGGCAGAACCAGCTTCTGAAAATGCTATGCTTTATTAGCAAAGCACCTAGGTGTCTTCTTTCAAACGAACCTCAAATTCAATAACCATTATTTACAAGGCGTATAGGTCCCTTGGTTTTATCCTGAGAAATGGCAGAAGCCTTAGTGTCGAAACATTGATTCAACTCTTCAATGCTCTGGTGAGATCACATTTGGAGTATGCTGCTCATATCTGGATACCCCTGGCCCAGTGCCATAAAAACCAAATTGAAAAGGTTCAGAAACGTTTGTGAGATTTCTCTATGTCAAGTTAAATGGGACATACCCATTTATGGTATCATATGAATCGATGCTAGGTATGTTCAATGTAGTTTCTCTTGTTTAAAGAAGAAACATTCAAGCTGTGATATTCATATACAATATAGTCAATAGTGCAGAGTACAAACAATGTAATCTAATTGAGTTTATTAATTTTAAAGTACCTAGAATTAACCTAAGGATCCTTAGTGTAGATACATTTAAAACTAGTCAGGATAAGTTATCCCCTTTAAATAAAATGATGGACCTGTGCAATATCATCAACAGAGAAAATCCTTTTGATATATTTAACACTAGCCCCTCTCAGATAAAGAGCCAATTGTTGTAGTGTTTTTATGACTCCACCTCGCATATAATGTTTTTTATATTTTTAAGTGTTTTGTCAGTTTTAAGCTTTCTTCTGTTACCTTTACTTGTCACTACCTTCGGGTGTTGGTGAAGATGTATGAATATGTTATAAATAAAAATAATACAATTATACTGTACTGTATAGTAACAATCAGATGTACCTGAGTTTAGTCATAAAATTCTAAATTGGACATCTCTCCAATTAGTTTTATGCTGTTTCAAATAACTGCTCTGTATCAGGCTATGGGTGCTTTTCTGTCCGCCTAACCCATTGTGTGTTGTTTTTTGTTTGTGCGCCTTCCCCTATTTAGAGTAGTATATGCTTAGCTGTAAGTATCCCTACTTTGTAATTACCCCTAGGGTGTTAGTATGGTGTAACATTAAATAAATAAATAAACTATTATTTTTCCGAGTAACCCCCACCAGCCCCCACCATTAAGTCATAGATTTGCACCAAAGCTGGACCGAAATATAGAGAACAAGAGCCTCTTTATGACAGTGAAATTTGAAATTATTTGGATCATTTTTGTGACAGTTACTGCCATTTTAATGTTCGAAAATTTGCTACTTTCTATGAATTTTTGTTCCGTCGTTTGAAAATTTTGCGGCATGCGCGATAGCGTCTTCAACATAAAAAAACATGCTCTTTATTGCATGGTAGCATTATAGTTTCACGTTATGACATTATTTTTCGAGTTACCCCCATCCCCACGTTTATTTATCATCGCAGCGGAATCAAAAGATTTTTGTTTCTAATGATAGTTTTGTAGAAAATCGGAAAACTTTGGTTTTCTGATATCCGTCTGTGTGTGTGTCGGTCTGTACGTCCGCGATTTCGTTCTTCAACGATTACTGAAAAACGCTTGAAGAGATGGCTCCCAAATTAAGCCAACTTGTTATAATGAAAGTGCTTTTGAGTTGAAGCGGTTTTGGTGCCGATTGGACAATGGGGGATGGAATAGGGTGGGAGGTGCTCAAAAAAATTAAACCAAACATATAAATTTTTTATAACTGAGCCGACCGCGCAGGCAGAGCCTAAATACCAGAGTACCGCGGCTGCTGTGAAAGGGTTATGTTAGGGGAAGTTTGTTAACGCGAGATTTGAATGGGCCAATACCCGCAGGCCCAATAAATACATCTTCTGGCAGTCCATTCCAAGCCTTGGACACCCTGGGAATAAATGTGCGGTTGTACCGCTCAGTTCCTGATGTATGAAGAACGACCGTCTTAGGATGAGATACAGCGGTGGCACGGGTACATCTGATAGGAGCAGTGAGCGGCGGAACGATAGAGGATAGCTCAGAGGAGCAAATTCCGTTGGAATATCGGTAGAAGAGTGAGAGGTCACCAACAAAACGTCAATGAGAAAGTGACTGAAGGTGGCGCGTTAAGGCCGGATCGCCAATTAGTCGAATTGCCCTTCTCTGGACGGCATCTAGTATAGACAGGGTTGTAGGGGCAGCAGCTCCTTAGACGTAAAACGATATATCACACTATTTTTTCAAAACGAGGCTAAAAGAATTAGGTTAATTGAAATACTCAAACATTACTAGCTGCTGTATTTGTGCACTGAACTGTTCGATACTAGGGAACCGTAAATAATTTAAAGATGTCGACCCCAAAATTATATGACTATTCGATTGGACTCTTAAGAGTTAGAAGAAGTGGGGGTTGCACGAAACAAGAACAGGAGATGACCAACAACCACTTGGGTCAGAACGAGGTCTACCTTGTTCAGCGGCCACATTAGTTAGGTTAGGGTTCAGTTGCTTCAATAGTTGACGTTCAGCCTTAGGTCTTCTTGTGCACCCCCTGTCGAAGAGATCAAATGCAGCCTCATCCGTTTGCGAACTTTGAGATGCATTGACTATGCTTTCCTTTCTTCCCTTCTGGCCTACATTCAGATAGAAGTTCGTGCTCCCACTCAGAGCAGGACAGTCAAAGATAACATGCTTAGCTGTTTCCTCTGCCTCACCGCACTTCCTGCATAAAGGATTTGCCACATCGATCCCCAGCTTTTGCAGGTGTGCACTGAACGTTCAATGACCAGTTATAAAGCCAACCGCATTCGTAGTTCCTTCCTGCTCAGTCTGAGAGCGTCTGCGGTATTAGAACATGATGGTCGCCCTCGACATCCTTTTAGACTGAACCACTGACAATAGATCCACTGAAAGACTGGACACTCTGTGTATGAAAATTTGGCATGGCATTTTTGACTGACATCCGCGCCATCTATTCGGGTTGCGTGTGTCACTACAATGCATTCACGAATCGATTACAGGAAACTGTAGATATTCACGAACTAGGTCAATCTAAAAAGTTTGGTGTAGGTGACCGACGATAGGTGGGGTAGGTTACGAAAAGAGCGGGCTTTTTGAAATACCATATAAGCTTATTCAGCCTTCAGACAACGTGGTAACTTGTCATAACAATTTACCTTACGCATTCACTACCTGTTTTGAAAATTGACCTGATTAAAAAAGTTAAGGCGTTAATTAAAAAAAATGGAATTGTCAAGTGGCATAATAGTAAATAAAACTATGGCATTGTCCACAGCACATACTCCATTTTTTTAAATTAGTGTTTTAACCTTTTTAATCAGTTCAGTTTTGAAAATAGGTATTCAATGAGTTAGGTAAATTTTTGTGACAAGCTACCACGTTATACAGGACATTCAACTGATTATGTAAGAATGGGAATATATTAGATATGGATTACTGTAATAAAACAAAACAAAACAAACCCTTTTGTAATTTATTTCAATACGACAATTGCTTAAATAAACTCAGCTACACAAGGTACAAAAACAATTCAAATAAAAGTAAAGCATGATTTATTCACTAGAATCACTATTTCATGATAATTACAATCCTTTGATGGCATATAATTTGAAGAGTAAAGAGGTGATATTCCTTAACTATTCATATTGATGCAGACAAGATGTTTGTATATTTGTAGGTTTGGGTTGCCAATCCGTTCTAACTAGCGTCTCTATATACGCTGATCAGATGGGATTTAATATCTGAAATAAAAAAAATGTATTTTTAGACCATCGGACCTCACCTTCAGTGCAACGGTTTGCCAAAGCGGGGGAAAGCTGCACACCTTTATGGCAGCGTATGTGATTGTGAACAGTAATACAAGTTATATGAGTATAAGTAGTAGTGTTTAGTAATGCATTCAAATGATATATGTATATTTCATGTAGAAATGATCAATCTTGTATTAATTTTGCATCAAAATTCACAATACAAAAATGAGGTGAGCGGTATAAATCAGGCAAATCACTTACCTTCGCGCATCTGCATTCTTGCAATTTGGCGCAGGACAACGGCGTAAATACTTAGAACCCATTCCTAAATACATATAGACAACAATAGGCAGACAAAAATCTCAAAAGTAGTGCAAAATTGCAAAAAGACGCCAATCGACAAAAGCGAGCAACGACAATGTCAGTTACGACAATGGCTGTCAAAATGACGTTAGGCGTCACAATTGGGCCACTTCTATTGATGCATCTAGGAATCTGTTTGAAACAGAGTTGGCTGATCAATAGTTCACCCAACCCCGCTAGGTGTGCTAGGTGGCTAGCGCTAACGCCGCTACACAGGGTCCACATTTGAGTTTGACACCCCTGGACTGAACAATCCCCACCACTCTGTCCCAGCGCTTCTGGTGTTCATTTGACATCCAGTTGATGACAGCTATCCATACCATGTTGTATGGTATACCATATGCTGGTTCTATGCCAATGAGCCTTCCTTGACACACCCTGTCGGTCCTTTCATCACCACCCACTCATAATATGTGACTAGGCACCCAAGATAATGTTACCTTGTTGGTCTCCGCCAGTGTCTTTAGGATATTATGGCAGTCCTACACTATTGTATCCCTTATCTCCTCATATTTTCCATATTCAAAGTGGAAAAATCTCTAAAAACTCTCAAAAGCAATAATAATTGTACAATGCAAAACATATTCCTTAAACTGATCCTGTTTTCTGCACTCCTGCGAAATTAGCCGTCCTCCGACCTTGTTACATAAGTTACTATTATCTCACAACAGATTCCAACGTAAATTTTTCTAGATGGACCATTAGAAACTATTTCCTCCAAGGCTTTCCTTTCGCGTAATCAAGGATCCTCTCAAGGTAATATGCATATATAAAAAATGCAGACAGGAAAATGATGCGAAAAGATAAAGAGAAAAGAAATTAATGGCTGGAAGGGGAGTATTTTGGAAAGGGTGTCTTCACTTTACGACTTAGGGTGGGACATCATGGTGCCCTTGAGGAACAGGTTGATACCTCTCACGATTGGACGTAAAAAGCATGATATATTGATATAGCAAGGGATAAATACGTCTTTAGGGGATGAATTTCAGATTCTGGAACAAGTGCGTAGCTAGAACTTCTAACACGTTTTGTTCGTGGTGACGTCATTTGGCATGTTTGTCATTTTTTTTATAATACCTGTTCTACATCGACATTTTTTACGCGAATTTATTCACTGATCAATTTATCATATTCAAGGTCAAACTGATTGTGTTTAACATCTGTGAATAGAACCATGGATTTTGTGACAGCGTGCAGTGCTGTTTTTTTTTATATAACTGAGCAGACCGTGCAAGCAGAGCCTAAATACCAGAGTACCACGGCTGCTGGCTGCTGTGAAAGAGTTATGTTAGGGGAAGCTTATTAACCCGAGATTTGAATGGGCCAATACCCGCAGGCCCAATAAATACATTTTCTGGCAGTCCATTCCAAGCCTTGGACACCCTGGGAATAAATGTGCGGTTGTACCGCTCAGTTCTTGATGTATGAAGAACGACCGTCTTAGGATGAGATGCAGCAGTCGCACGGGTACATCTGATAGGAGCAGTGAGCGACGGAACGATAGAGGATAGCTCAGAGGAGCAGATTCCGTTGAAATATCAGTAGAAGAGTGAGAGGTCACCAACAACACGCCGGTGAGAAAGTGACTGAAGGTGGCGCGTTAAGGCCGGATCGCCAATTAGTCGAATTGCCCTTCTCTGGACGGCATCTAGTATAGACAGGGTAGTAGGGGCAGCAGCTCCCCAGACATGAGAGCAATACTCCAGGCAAGGTCTTATCTGGGCTTTATATAGCGTGAGGAGGTCACATGGTGAGAAACGCTTTTTGGCTCTAAGTAGGGAGAAATGCTTTTTGGCTCTAAATAGGTACCCAAGCTTGTTGCCAGCAGCTGTTGCAATTGACGCGACGTGTTCGTGTCAGATCAGATTTTCTGTAATGTTGACTCCTAACAGCTTGAATGAGTGACTCCTTGGCAGAGTCTGGTTGTTCATTAGAACCTGGCGTTGGCTTGGGCACTTCTTGTTTGATAGCAATACTTGGAGGCATTAAACTTAACCATATTCTTAAGCCCCAAGCAGTAATGGTATCGAGATCCTTTGAAAGTGAAGCTGCCACCGCCAGTCTTCTGCGTTCCAGCTCGGCCACAGAGATCGGTCTATTGCTCATGATGCCTGCATGCAGCGTACTGTCATCCGCAAAACTGTGGATTGGGTTTATAGTGCTAGAGAGTAGATCATTGATATGAAGCAGAAACAATGTCGGAGCCAGAACGATCCCTGCGGAACCCCGGCATTGATGCTATGGAAAGAAGAGGCCGTCTACCACGACAGAGATTTTCTGACATGAGAGGAAGTCTGCGAGCCAACCGCAGAGCTTAATAGGGAGCCCATATGACGGGAGCTTGTTTAGGAGAGCTGCATGCCACAGTTGATCGAATGCCTTTGAAATATCGAGAGCGATATAATTAGCGGTTTTCGCAGGTTGTATTTAATTCATATTGGTTTGTGGCCTTTTAACAGTAATTTAATTGCGAATTTTTATTTAGCAAACGTTTAATGATATACAGAGTCGGGTATGCAATATGCATGATTTTTAAAGTTGGCACTACCGAATTTTACGTCAAATTTGCCACAGATTAGAATAGGTTCTAAATCAGTGAAGAAATCCACTGACTTATTTGACGTCAAATTCCTGTTTTACACTTGTCAATTTTGACCACGAACTGAATCCACGAATTAAAGCCATGTATTTATTGTTGGTGTAAAACGAGTATAACAGGTACACCTCTTCGCAGTCCGCTCCAAACCCTGGACGCCCTGGTAACAAAGTTCAGGTCTTTCATGCATGAAGAACGACCGGTAGAAAACGAGAGATCGCCAACCGCACACCGGTGACAAAGTGGCTGGAGGTGATGCGTTAAGGCTAGGTCACCAATAGGTCGAATTGCTCTTCTCTGAACTACATCAAGTATGGACATGATACTAGGGGTAACAGTATTAAAGTAAAAGTCCCTAGCAGCAGTTGGGTCACCCTATCATAATCTACACAGCAATTCCCTAAGTTACTATCCACTTGAAATCTACATCAACCAATAATAAGAAGGTATTAAAAAAATAATTTTAACAATCATAGAATGAAAAAAGATATAGTTAAAAAGACTTGCTCTGAAGTATTCAAACTCATTACTATCTGTTAAGCCATTTGTTGAGTAATTCTTATATGAATCATTAAAAAATATCAAACGATTTGCCATAACTTAAATAAGAACGGGCTTTGACATGTCCATTGAAAAGGTAACCTGTTACAATGGCAGCATTTCGCCTGCATACACAGGGTGTGCCTGAATTTCCTTGACACGTGAAAAGTTCAAACGAAAAGTGACTAGAATTTTTGAAGGTACCATAGGGTCTATCATATCATGCTTCCTAAACATGTTTTTTACGTCAACCCTTAAAACTCACCTCCAACTTTTATTTTTCAAATAGCACCCCATTGGTTTTTCTACATAAATGACACCTCCATTGTATTTAAAATCCTGTAGTACCCTTGATTTTATACGCAAACTTATTTTTTGTGTGAAATAATAAGCATAATATAAATACACTAAGAATTTGTTTACCGCAAAAAAACGGATAAAAAAGGAAACTAAGTGGGTTTTGAAGAGTACTACAAAATTTTAAATAGAATGAGGACTAAATTTTTGTAGGAAAAACTATAGGGTGCTATTTGAAAAAACAAGGTTGAGGTGAGCTATAAGGGTTGAAGTGCAAAAAAAATATTTTGTAAGAATGGTATGATAGACCCTATAGCACTTTCAAATATTTCACTCAGTTTTCGGTTGACCGTTTTCTTGTCACGAGAATATCACGTGTCAAGGAAATTTAGGGACACCCTGTATTTAAGTTTTGAGAGACTGCCAATACCCATACAAAGGTTTAGCTTAGCGGTAATTTGCAATTGCGTTAACAAAGCAACTTCCCCGTATTCACTTCCGTGACTTCAGCGTCCACTTTGAACTATTAAAGGGATTGCCACTGGGCCCTTAAGTTCAGAATTTTGCAGCGAATAATTGAAAGTAATTCCATTTGCCTAAGCTAAAAAGGACTACGTCATCCCCGCCCCTCGTATCCTGAGATCAAAGAAAATTACATTGAAAATCAATATTCTAATTAAAATCGCCTTTTGCATCCCTTCGAATTCAGTTATAATTAGAAGCCCATACTCTGATTCCCCACAGTACAGTCGAATTATACATGAAAACTTTGCACAAAATCACTTTTTTTAACTAATTCAATGGTGTTTTGAATTTGAATGGTAAGGCGTAAAAAGGCAAATACGTTTTTCCGATTTTAGGGGCCTTTAATACATGTCTCAGATGCTTCACTAGGACAATACGGTTTTCTATTTCAGTCACAGGTGTATGCGATCCTGTACTGTGCAAAGATAAACGATGCACGAGGGTACAAAAACAAAAGATTTGCAATACTCACAATTACTGTACACAGGAGCCTACTGTTGATATAGTATATTCAATTCTCTTGTCATGTACGCTAGTTAGCATCATATGTCTCAATACCGGTATTCAATTTATGCTATCTCACCTATCAGACTGCATAGATTAATGCTCTATCCAGTAGTGGTCCCACTACGGATCACTGCGGAACTCCCAAAGTGATCGTAATAAATTTTCGGAGTAATGATCCCAAAACGAAACCCTGCGGGGCTTCCAAATTGATCGTGAGAATTTCTTATGAGCATCTTATTATAAGCGTGCTTTTAATCATTGATCAATAAGCTTAACTTATCAAAACCTTATTTTTTTGCTGTTTTCATGTGTTCTGAAAATATCCGAGATATTCTTGGCCATAAATTCTATGGCACTTGTCTCTCAAAAATTTAACCTCGTTTAATGGCCAGAAATATTATTTATTATACAACACACAGTGTCGAGTGTTGGATGTTGAGAACAGAACCATCCAGGGCCGTACTAACATTAAAGAAGAAAACGAAACGTGGTGCCCTATTAGATTTTGAAAAGATATTAACGTAAAGATGTACAATAAAAACTATTCAAACTTACACTATAGAAACATTACGAATACAAATGAAAAATGAGGAAAGAAAAAGAAATTAGCACAAGTCAAAGTCAGATTCAGTTGAGTCGCTATCATTTAGGCCGATGACATTTTCTAAGTTGGGCAAATAGTACAAGTTTTCTTACAATTATTTTTTATTCTTCTGCTGCTGATTCAGCGCACATTAGCTTTATCGTTTCAAAGCAGTTGCGTCTGGAAAGGAAAGCCCCAACTTTTAAAACACCCTATATATTATTGTTATATTTAAAAATGACGACCATACTTTTATTACATGTTTAATGCAGTTCCGTCATATTTCTTGATGATGATGAGCTTTCGGGTCGATTGTTACGTTACGTTCTGATATTTTTAAATCGCTCCGTATTAATTCAATTGGATTAAAAATACAAAAATAGGTAAAAGTCAATCAAACTTCATACCCCTACTTTTTATAAAAGTTGTAACTTTTTACCAATTCCAATAACTGACTTTTTACTCCCCTCATCTATCGGTGTGGGAAGTAAAATAGCAGTACACGCTGAAATCACTTCGTCATCATTTTAAAACTATCTCAATTATTCCAAGTGAGTCAAATTTTAGAAACAAAATTTATTTTTCGACTAAAGCCGAACTACACAATCGTTTAACTTGGGTCGACCCGTGAAAACGCACCTTTACTACTGGTGATGAGATACACAATTTATCATATTCTGAAGCTTTTTCTTAAGTAATTTGAAAATTCGTGCGAAAAACTGAGTCAACCTGCTTGACGAATTTTTTCTAATTAATATAACTGGATTTAAAGACCTGATACGTTATTTTCAACGCCCACTGATAAAAACCCGGTTCTGGGACACCTACGCCCCTTTCTTCGTCAACAAGGAAGGAGGGAAGTGTGGCAATCAGGTTAAGGCTTCGTGCAGAAGCTAGAATTAATAAGATAGAATGTCCCAGAGAGACTGAGCTAATCGAATAATCCCAATCAATCTCGATCTGTTGGCAAACAGAACTCAACGCACCGATATATCCACTTCAATGAGAGATTGACGGAAATAGAGAGCATCAATTTTTCCATGTTTAATAAACATGTGAAAGATGTGCGAGTAGACAGAAGGAATTCTGCCTATGGCGCACTGATGATCGCTAATAAGCGTGAAACAGCTGTCTGCGTACTGGTGGATTGACGGAGGTATAGAGCAACCCTCGTATATCGGCTTTACGCTGCTTGCGTCAAAATCCGTGCCCTGTCGTTCCACCAAGGAGAGTTTACTGCTGCTAGTAGCGTTTTCTCTTTGGTTGCCGTTACCTTCGGGTACTAGATGGCGCACCGGCAGAATTCCTTCTGTCTACTCGAACTGACTTTTTGTTTTAATTTTGGGTAAAGTTGTGATATTTTGTTTTGTACAAAATTCAGTAGTCTTTTCTAAGCGAACTGTTACGTACTTTTTCGCAATAATATAATGTGGAATGCGACGGAGCATTATCCATAAGAATAACTTTACCCGTAGGGAATATTTGTTTAAGGTTGATTTTAAAATGATCTTCCAAGTAAAGGTCCAGACATATATTCGTCGTAGTCAGCATTGCAATCCTTAATTGTTCTAGAGGATATCAAAATTCCATTATTCATCCAACCGCTTAACTTAAAAAATGAAGTCAAGTTGACTGACTCAGCACTTCCCACACATTGCGGTGATACCAGTTTATTATTTTTCCATGGCATGAAGCTTTAGTCTAAGCAATCAAATCATCGCCAGTGCCCCCCCCCAAATTGTCTTATGCCGCTAGGTATTTCCTTCACAGGCCAATGAACAGCCTATTATCAATAATACAAACTTTTCAGTTTCACAACCCCCCCCCCAACCACCCCAATTTCACCCCCACCCAAAAAAGGTAGAAAATGGCCAAGAACCCCTAAAACATCTAAAAACGAAGTTTGAGCTGTTTTCATATTTTTAGTTTTTTGATTATTGCTACGCTGCCACTGACACGATTTCTAACAAGCATACGCGTTTTCCATTCCCACCACAGTAATAATAATGTGTCAAAATTCCATTAGAATCAATTTAATAGTTTCCACGTTATAAAATACAAAAAGGTCTAAAGCAATAAATACTCGTATGTATACCGAAAATTCTAAGTCCCTTAATTTCGGTAATAGGCAAGGCAATGTTCAGATGGACCAGATGGTGATTTATGTCGCTAGGTCTTTCTTCACAGGTCAGTGGACAGCCTATTATGAGTACAGCAAATTTTTCAGTTTTTCTACCCCCCACCCCCAAACGACCCCAATTTCACCGCAACACAAAAAAACTCTCAGGAACCTCTAAAACACTTAAAACAAAGTGTGAGCTGTATTTATATTTTTAGTTATCGGTGTGGGAAGTAAAATGATTTCGGTTCTACTCCGGACATAGAAGGGTCTGCAATAAGGGTTAGTTTAATGTATTACTACGTATAACTGCGGTTTTGTGAGATTAACTCCTCTAGAACGTTGATACTATCTGTGCTTGCTTCTCCAGTATCATAATTCCAAAAAGCCATCGAACATTAGCCTTCAATTCTCATTGAAGTGGATATATCGGTGCGTTGAGTTCTGTTTGCCAACAGATCGAGATTGATTGGGATTATTCGATTAGCTCAGTCTCTCTGGGACATTCTATCTTATTAATTCTAGCTTCTGCACGAAGCCTTAACCTGATTGCCACACTTCCCTCCTTCCTTGTTGACGAAGAAAGGAGCGTAGGTGTCCCAGAACCGGGTTTTTATCAGTGGGCGTTGAAAATAACGTATCAGGTCTTTAAATCCAGTTATATTAATTAGAAAAAATTCGTCAAGCAGGTTGACTCAGTTTTTCGCACGAATTTTCAAATTACTTAAGAAAAAGCTTCAGAATATGATAAATTGTGTATCTCATCACCAGTAGTAAAGGTGCGTTTTCACGGGTCGACCCAAGTTAAACGATTGTGTAGTTCGGCTTTAGTCTAAAAATAAATTTTGTTTCTAAAATTTGACTCACTTGGAATAATTGAGATAGTTTTAAAATGATGACGAAGTGATTTCAGCGTGTACTGCTATTTTACTTCCCACACCGATAGATGAGGGGAGTATTGTGATCGCGAAAATTTTCGATTTTGAGATAATATACTTTTTGGGCGTTTTATGATGCCTACATAACGAAAATTCACGTCACACATTTCCGTCGGTCTGTCTGTCGGTCTGTCTGTCGGTCTGTCTGTCTGTCTGTCTGTCGGTCTGTCTGCCTGTTGGCGTTTTTCTAGCCTTCTAGTCTCAGTAACCGCTGCATGGATTTTAATAAAATTTGGGTAGCGACATGGTGTGGGCCCGTAGTAGGTAATGTTGGTACAATTTTGAAAATAGGTGCATGGGCGGCGGAGTAATTAACAAAAAACGAAAAATTTCAAATATTCCTCAAACTTCGTTTTTAGGCGTTTTAGGGGTTCCTGATCATTTTCTACTTTTTTTTGGTGGGAGTGAAGTTGGAGTGCTTCGGGGGTGGGAGGTTGTGAAACTCAAAAATTTGTTGTATTCGTGATAGATTGTCCATTGACCTGTGAAAGAAGCACTTAGTAGAATAAAACACTTGTTTTGCGGTCGGGCGAGCGACGATTTGGTTGCAAGGGCATCTAGACTATAGCTTCATGCTATGGGAAAATAATAAAACTGGTATCATCGGAATGTGTGAGAAGTACTGAGTCAATCAACTTTACTACTTTTTTTTATTATAGAGGGTTAAGGAAGTCTGCCCGTCCGACGTTGAACCAGCTTGAGCCCTCTGATCACATGTCCAATGCACGCCAACAAGTCTTCTTTTATCGACGGTATTAGTCGTTTTGTCCGCTGTGGGACATCAGTAGTATTTTTCCATAGGCTTTGCCACTTACTTGCTATCAGTTTTTTAGCTTTAGGGCGGCATATCGCATTGCGTGCTTGATCATGGTAATCAGTGTCCTCTTTTCGGCCAGAAAGTATAATGGTGGTATCGCCGTTATAACTCACAAGGCTCTGGAAGATACCGTGCGATAAGCACTGGCAATTCGTAGCAGAGACTTTCTCTGCAAGCTGTCTAAGACCTTCTGATACCTTTCCCTTTTCGTGACTTTACAACACACAGCAGCTCCGTATAGATTCTCCTTCGACTGGTAAACCTGACACGATAGCACAGGCGTATACAAGGGGAGGGGGCAACAGGGGTAATTACCCCTCCCAAGAAATTCGAAAAAAAAACTCAATCAACTTTGACTTATTTATTTGACTTATTTATTTAAGCAATTGTCGCCCTGAAAAAATCTTTTTGCAATAACTAAATTACAAAAGGGTTTGTTTTGCATTATTACAGTGATGCACATCTAATATATTCCCATTGTTACATAAGGTGCTTTCCTTTTACCTGATTTATCTGATAATTCTCACTTGCCACGTCATGACTCATTTCAATGTACGTTCCTTTTGTCTTCTGAATCTGAGTCTAAAGTGGGATATTCTATCCCCACTTAAGCCCATCTGCAGATGTCAAATAAATTGGGTTAGGATTTTTGTAAGTTTGAATTTCAGCGGGTTTTGTGGTGTATGGATAGTCGCTAGTGTGTGGTGAGCCACAAAAAACGTAAAAAAATAGGATACGGAAAGGATCGACAGATCATACAATTATAGCATATTACAAAATTTCAGGGAATGACATTTAACTGCACAAACACGTTCCTGCACGTTCCTTTAACTCATCTGAGCATCTGAGGTTTCTAACTGAGCTGAACCGTCTCATTTTTAAGTGATCTGAGTTAGTGCAGTTGTAAAAGGAAAGCACTTAATATCAGTTGAATGTCCTATACAACGCGGTAGCTTGTCACAAAAATTTACCTAACTCATTAACTACCTGTTTTAAAAATTGCACCGATTAGAAAAGTTAAAACACTGATTTAAAAAAAATGGAGTAAGTGTTGTGGCTACTAGGGTACCTGACTGTTCATGATCGTTTAATTTTGTATGCTGTGCTAATAAAATGTTCACGGATGATACGTGTTACATATTATTTGTATTCCGTAAAATTAAAATTGATTAATGCATCAAGAGATTTTTTATTTCATTTCCCTAAAATACCTGATACTCCACTGTTTCACTTGCTGTTTATATCTTCTTTTTTATTTTAATACTACATATTAACATTTTCCTTTTGCATCAACGTTCTTCACGAAGGTATTACAAATAATGGTGAAAGCACACACAACTTCATGCCTCGCTACCCACCCCCCAAGGCTGAGGTCTGGATACGCCCCTGCACGATAGTGCCCTTTTGTTGCTACTGGGTCATTCTGTATTTGGCATCGGTCATGACAGTATTGCCGCCTTCTTCTTTTTATCTCTTTTAAGGTGTTCTCCGTAACAGCTCTCGTTATTCATTGTAACTCCGAGGTACACAATGAACTTGCTTGTTGGGACTTGCACTCCCTTCAGTTGGAAGACCACGTTAACTCTCTTGCTCCTTGGGCCGGGCATTCCTATTTCCTTTGTCTTCTCAGGAGCCAACTCGAGCTTGTGATCGCACATCCACTTGTCAATATTGCACAGCTCTGCCTCTTCGTTTGCCACCATAACTAGTGCCAGATCGTCGGCGTACGTCACCGTCTTTACGCCGCTGGGCAGCCAACTCGTAAGCACTAGTAAAGGTGCGTTTCCACGGGTCGACCCAAGTCAAACGACTATGTGTTCGGTTTTAGTCGAAAAAGAAATTTTGATTCCACATTTCGATTCAACTGGAACAATCGGGATAGTTTTAAATGGTGATGGAAAGTGACCATTGGCTTGAAGAGAAGTGACGATGGATTTACAATGAAACAGCACTTACTCAGGCCGAAATGTTAGTAAATATTAATTTTTCAGCGCTTGTGGTTTTAAAACGTTCGTTTTTGCGAGCAATGAGTTGATTATTCTGTATCCTGCCACATTGAACCTTTGCAGATGAGCCTAAAGATCGCTAAGAGCTGAGCTGATTCTTATAAGTAACCACATCGATATTTTTGCTATGCTCTACATTGTAGGCTCTACATTTTAGTGTACTTTAACATTCTAGTGGAAAATTGTATTATATTTTTAACTGTTATATTTTTGTGCAATGTACCGGCTTTTTATTTTGATTGTTTTGCCGAGTTAATTTTTTTAAATGTTAAAGTCTTTTATATTTTAATTGTAACTTTATGTGTAAAAATTTTAATTCTTTTTTAAATTTGTCTGTTAGACTGAATTGTCAACGCTTGTACTCATCGTTTCGGCACTCAATGTTTTACTTATATATTTTTCGTCTTCGTACGAATTTTAGCCCTGAAGAAGGCGTAAAATAAACGCCGAAACGTCGGCTCTTTGAGTTAAAAACCTCTTCCATTAATTTATCCCAAAATCCGAAGAAACCTCTTCTACTAAAAAAACTGGGATAAGAATTACCTTCAACTGGAAAACAAAAAACGGTGTCTCCATCAAAACTGCGTAGAAAGTTCTGAGTAAATAAACTAGATATTTTTTATTTCTCACCATACAGTAATAGGATGCAACAGTTCGGCTACGCTATAATCGGCTTCTCTGCATCAAATATTGGTCGATGTTATGGTTTTACTCCCTTCACTTTAACCTATACAAATATTGGCATAGTCTGGTGAATATTAGCGACATCGTGGCTTTAGGGTTAGTTGACCAAAATGTTCATCCCTTGTCAACTCGCTACATCAAAATTTCCTATATGAACGATAATTAAGCTATGTTTTTGTAGACGGTCGTTCTGATACTAGCTCAAGGGGTTTAAAACCCATATTTATTTGGTGAATATATACTAAAAGTTAGGAGTTGGCCGAAAAGTTCATCACTTAAAATACCGGGTCCCCCTAGGTTGAATTTTTTTCTTTATAGGGTATATAGTACTCGCCAAAAGGACTTATATTTTTTCAGTACCATATAAGCAAAATGTTTACGGTCATCAAGTTAGTAACCGATAATGAAATCCTCATTTGTAATTCCGTTTCTCTGCGATTACATCAAAAGAGAGACAAAATACGAAAAAAACCCAGTTTACTATGGAGCATAGATCTAGGTAGCAGCGCGCGTTTGATGTAACTCGAATTGTTGACGTGCTACATCGGACTTAAAAGACAACAAAAATAGTGCAACTGGTGTAACTATAATGAAGTGGTGGATATGAGCTTAGTGTATGGTGAATGTGGTCAAAATGCCTCTCGGACTTTGCGAGTGCAAAGAGTTAGAGACATAGAATATTTATATTCACATCATAGTGGACACGCTGGACAACCTAGACGACTTCGAAAGGTCCACCTTTCGTGGCGCGAACTTCGAACCATATCTATAAGACTTATGTGACAGGACGGCACTTGCTTCCTTATTTTCTATTCTTCTGCTGCTGATTCACCGTAAACTAGCTTTGCCATTTCAAAGGCAGTTGTTTCTGACAAGGAAACTCCTAACTTTGAAAACGCCCTTTGTATCCTGATTCCAAGCTATAACAGGATCCAGCAACTAATAACTTGGCTAACAAAGTAAAATTTATAAATAGCGTGACTCATAAATTACAAAATTTAATTGTCTTACTACATGGAAACAAAAGTATTAACATTTGATATTTTACTCTGTACCTTTCCTGACTGTGAGCACATATTTCATACGTTATCTTTCTGGTTCCTGCATTCTTAACGGAAAAGCCTTTCCGTACCATACTAATATCCAAATCATTGTATATTTTATTAAAAATATTCACGAATGTAAGGAATGTTTAATTTAGATATGCTAATGCCCATTTGCGTCACTTGTATTATAGCGTAGGAGCCCACAGCAACAATTTAGGTTTATCATGCAATGGCGCGTATACAGGGTGTTTCCTAAGTTGGTACTTTCCTTCAAAGGACAGTACTTAACAAAAGGAGTAATTTTTCTCTGCAACTCATAACCGAAATGTTTTGGGATATCAATATATTCACCGATAATGAAATCCGCACTTCTAGTTCCATCCCTGTGTATTTAGATCAAAACAGAGGCAAAAAACAAAAAAACTCCAGTTTACTATGGAGCACAGATGTAGATAGCAACACGCATTTGTCGTCTCTTGAGTTGTTAACGTGCTAGATTGGACTTCAAAAACAACAAAAATGGTGTAACCGGTATAACTACAGGGTGGGGCATAAAAACCAAGTGTTTTTGGTTTGAGTAGTACTCATATATCAGAAAAGGGAGGAGCGCGCGGTTTATTACAATCCATTCCTTGACTCAAACCTTCACTTTCTTACTTGCCACTTGCCATCATGGAGCGGTAGACGCTTGACAACGCGTGGCATATGGAGTGACATCATTGGCCCATATTTTTTTGGAGAAAATGGGGTCACCGCTACAGTAACATCTGAGCGTTACATTCATATGGTGAATACCTTTTTCATACTTGAATTGCAAAAAAGAGGTGTGGATATCAAAGATTTGTGGTTCCAGCGAGATGGGGCTACGGCACACACCGCCAGAGCATCCATGGCTGTTCTTCGCCACCTGTTTCCAAATCGTTCAATTTTGAGGTTTGTTGGCATTTCATGACCTCCTCGGTCTCCCGACTTATCAATTTGTGATTTTTTTCTATGAGGGTAACTCAATTCATGTATTTAAAGGACCAAGCCCCGTACGTTAGATGCAGAGAAGGAAGCGATTCGCCATGGAATCTCTCAAAAATCAACAGAGACATGCTAGAAACAGTGGAGTGAAATTTTCATGAACGGCTGCATCATATGCCAGATGTAATTTTTGCACTTACATACTTCAAAATGGTTTATTATCAGCTATGTTCTACTACCAATAATTTTTTTAGAGTAAAAACTGATAATTCTATGATTATTTCAAAAACACTTGATTAATATGCCCCATTCATGAATTAGTGGATATGAGCTTAGTGTAGGGTGAATGTGGTCGAAATACCTGTCGGGTTTCGCGAGCAACATTGCGAGTAAAGCAGCTAACAAGGTGAAACTACCGAGTCTTGTTGATACCATTTATACATCTAAATAATATGAAGCTACGCTTAAATATATGATAGTAATATGAAATGTCCGGGCAGGCAGGACGAAATGGAACTAGGACTAGACACAAAGGGTACTATGAGTGCAATTATAAAGCACCCTATACTCGGAATGGTCTCGAACTCTAGGGTCTCCAGGAAGAGACGAATGGAACAGGAGTGACAATTTCATATCACCGTCCAATCTTGTGCTATTCCCGGATGGGATGGCTCCAAGTCAGAACTGGAGACAGGAGCGGAAGTAGCTGGTAGGTACTAATCCAAGAGTTGAAATTTCAGTAAACCTTGGTAAGGATGCCACCATCTACCAAACAGAAATAATAGCCATAGAGTTGGGAGTCAGAAAGCTGAACAAATCTATAAAAACCTTTTCAGATAGCCAGTCTGTCCTGAAAGCACTGAGCTGCAAATGAGTTCACTCAAAACTCGTATCGAACTACATACATCTCCTCAGTTATCTTGGAACTAGGAACAAAGTAACTTTGGTTTGGATTCCAGGTCATAGCGGAGTGGAAGGCAATGTATTGGCTGACACACTCGCAAGACAAGAAACTGAATATGTGTTCATAGGACCAGAACCAAAACCATTGGTAAAGCGCTGCCAAGAAAATCATCTCAGATTGGGCAGAGAGGAAAGCACACCTGCATTGGCGAGATACACCAGGACAACTACACTACTGACGTTCGTACCAGGACCATAGAACGGAACAGGAGCAATCACAGCATTCTGCTTGGTCTTTTGATGGAATATTATCGTCTGTGAAGCCACTCGCGGAAGATAGGTCTGGAACAAACAACAGACTATCGTTTCGCTACGTGGACAGCGGCGGATGTATCTTCATCATCAAAGACCCAGACAACAGTACAGCCAAGTCACGCCATGTATCGTGATTTGTCATTTGTAATAATTTTGTCGCAAATAAATAATAATAGAAAATAAAAGCGGTTAAATTTCTTGTAATCGGCTTCCGGTCTATTGCTTTTAATATTTATACTCCTTCATTGCTAAAAATAGTTGTTTTTTTGAGTGCAGTACAGAAGCACGTGAATACAATTTATGTCTAGGAAGGAAATATTTATAACCTCCTTGCAGGCTTGCCTACAATTTCATGAGTAATTAACTTTTAAATTTTTAAATAGCTTTAAAGCAAAACTGGAAGATTGCGAAAAATGGAGGAAGCATTTCTATATAATCGTGTTTCGAGAAAGACTCAACACAACGATTTACTCTCTGCAAACATGATAGAGATCCTTTGAGATAAGTTTGAACAACAAGTAGATTTTTAGTTTATAAGCACCTCCCCTCACTTCAGAAATATAGGTTACTGGTAGGATCGTGAAATCCCGGGATCCTGGAAATTTTTTGGTCCCAAAAATTTCAGGGTTAATAGAACAAAGTCCTTTAAATGAAATGAAATTTCAGTCTGCCTTATTCCTTTTTGTGTACGCGCGTTATTTTAGCTTTGCTCCTACAGACGTAACTACATATCCCCCCTCCCCCCCGCAATAAAAGGTATAAAATTATAAATGAAAGTCGAACTATAATGACAGGGGTGATCTCATACCTTCAAAATCCTAGAATTCTACAAAACAGTGACTTATTTGAACAACCAAATATAATCTCAAGTTTGGATTTGGACTCTGACCCCCTGGATTTGAACTACACCGAAAGGAATGGTCAACCCTAATTCGTTGTTTAAGTGGAACAAGCGCGAATCCCCACGATGCGACTGCGGAGCGGAACGCCAAACTGTCGGGCATATAGTGCAAGAATGTGGCCTTAGATCATACCCAGGCAACAACAAGGACTTTCTCCAAGCCAAACCATCAAACCATCAGCTGTAGACTGACTTTCCAGGATCGATATAGCCTAGTTACGATTTAGATCGTAAAAAATAAAAAAAAAAACAAAAAAAAGATGCAATATTTGCTCTAATTACACCCCCAGAATTATAATTCACTACTACTGCCCAGCTCTGATATGTTGCTTGTCTGAATCGTCGTGGGACACCCTGTATAACCAAACACTAAATAAATAAACTACCAAAAGTAAGCGTAATTGGAAAATATTTGAAAGTAAAGTTATTTTTAGTTCCCGTTTCCAATTTTTTGTTTTATAACCAAGGTTAATTTGGTTTTATAGTTACTTTTCATAAGTTAAACGTAATTTTTTACTGTTTTCTGCACTTATATCACTATTGTTACTAGTTTAGAGCTTAAAAAAATATAGGGTTGAATGACGGGTTTATTACCGATATCTCGGGATTCTGGGATCTAGTTTTTTGTCCTGGAACCACTAAACAGGATCCCAGTGCCGACAATTTGGAATCCTAGTTACTCGTTAAAATTATTATTGTTTATAATCAAAATCATTCGCACAGAGGTGGATAAATAATCTATTTGTATCAGTTCACCTCAATAGCTGTTCATTTTAGAATTCACACAACTGTAAATACAGACCATGGGTGAAATGTAATATTTAACGTAATAAAGTAACAAAAAATACAAATAATCATGTGTGTGTGTATATATATATAATTTATAACAGTTCAGTTGCTCTTGAATATATGTTTGAATGTAGAATATAAAAATTATGCATTGAATATAAACAGCTTACTGACATGCCTCTAATATGTAGTCATCTCAGATTTACTACTCACAAGTGAAATCCAAACAGTGGGAAAAAGCGATGCTATTCAAGAAATGCGGCAAGGCTAAAGACAACAACAAATAAACCTATTTGTCATAATTAGTTTTTAACAACAGGTCAATAATGGGTGAGCCCTCCATGTTGACGTATGAAGTCCTCTAGTCTATGCCACATGCTCATAATCTGGTTATTATTAAACTCTAGAGTACAGTCGACTTTTTTAGAATGAAATTCACAAAAATATCAACTCCCAAACAGTTGGATGTTAGGCTTTTTAAGCTCTCGTCGCTATGCTTTTGTCCAATATTACCAAAAAGTGGCGCCCAAGCTCCGCACTGTCAGTTGTAGGTGGCTATGTTCGACACACGACACGTTACAGTTTAAGACAACAGATGGTGCAGTAACTGTCACACAACTGACAGAATTCAATGACTATAATTCCAGAAGCATGGCAAAGCATACTTATCTGAGGTAGGCAGCTATGCCAACTTAACGGATTCGTCATTCATATTTTAACAAAGGCTTTGAAGAAGCTTTTCTGTTGGGTGTTGTTTAGCAAAAGCTTTCTATTGAGTATTGAGAGCTATATTAATAAGTATCACAGCATAGTAAACAGCCAGCACAATAACTCAGGTTGGCGATAGTTACACGCACATCCCCCCTTTTGGATGACTTTTTGTAGGGATGCTAACGATACTTCGATACTTCTGCACCAGTATAGAGTATTTTTGTCATCGATACTTTTTGAGGCATTCCAAGCTGGTATCGATACTTTTGTATCGGCATCGAAAATAATTATATAATTATTGAGGGGTGTACTCAGTTGCACAAAATGCTCTGCACGAACCAAACGCGCCTATTTGGCTAAAAAATGTCGAGCTGGTACCGGTATCGATATTTTCATTTCCGCATCTCTACCCAAACATTACATCCGTAAAATCATCCCAAGGTCAAATTCTGCGGGAACCATTTTTATATGGGAAATCCTCAGAGATACTATGCTGGTTGTTTACTATGCTGTGATAAGTATCATCCAATAGTAGGCGCTTTCCTTTTACCTGATTTATCTGATAAATCTCACTTGTGACGTCATGACTCAGTTCGATGTACGTTCCTTTTGTTTTCTGAAACTGAGACTAAAGTGAGATATTTTACCCCCACTTAAGCCCATCTGCACAAGCTCAAAAGGTAGATCACTTGTCTCAGATCATTTAGATGTCAAATAAATGAGGTTAGGATTGTATGAAAGTTTGAACTTCAGCAGGTTTTTCCGGTTTTATGGTGTACGGATAGTCGATAGTGTAAGGCGAGTGACGAAAAACATAAAAAACTAGGTTATGGAAAGGATCGACAGATAATAGAACCATAGCATATTACAAAATTTTGAGGAATGACACTTAACTGCACAAACACGTTCCTTTAACGTATCTGAGCATCTGAGGTTTCCAAATGAGCTGAGCCAACTCATTTTTAAGTGATCTGAGTAAGTGCAGATGTAAAAGGAAAGCACCTACTATTTTATCAATACTGGAAACAAAACGTCAAAGTTGGATGCCACTTTTGTCAAAAATACTTCAGAAATTCATGGATCAAAGTCATAGCAGAAAATCAGAACTAAGCGATTGATTTGCAAATAAATGCCAGACTTTTCATGTTTACCTTATAATTATCGTATAATTACTAATTGCAAACTGCGATAGTTTGTTTATTCACAGAGCATGTAAAGGTGCAGCGTACACATTGTGAGGCATATGCATGCCTAATAAAATAAAAATCCCTCCTGCTAGTTGCTCCCTTTCTTTCAAAAGCATATCAAGCACCTGATTCGCTGTCTGTTTCTGACTATACGAGTTATACGACAGGTTTTTTGTTTACAAAAAATAAGGTTATCGCCAGCTCGGAACTAGCGGGAGCTTTGCCGTTCAGGATAGGCAACCAGTAATGCACATGCACTGCTTGGCCAACAGTTAAAGCTTAATTCAGATGCACACGACATCGGACGACACGACGGTACGAAACTGTTCCTATTGGTTGAAATATTTTGATTTGACATCATTTTGAATTGAAATATTTTGATTTGACGTCATTTTGAGTATTTCAACCAAAATGGAACAGTATCGTGCCGTCGTATCGTCGGATGTCGTATACATCTGAATTAGGCTTAAATAGTCTCTTTAGCTTTATTCAATGTAACAAAATGTTATTTTTACCTCTTTTCACTAATACAAAGGTATATTGCATGTATTTAAAATTATTGTCGATAGTAAATTATTGTTTTATTTAAATAATGCAGTAATTTGAATTTCTTGTCATCATTTTCATCTGATACACCAACCATCCAGTTATCAAATGCATTGGTTTTGTGGAATCTGACTGGTTGGGATTAGCAATTGCTAAACTCTTTGGTAAACAAGAAAATGCATTTTTCCGCTCATTTAGGATGGAAAATCAGACTGAAAAAGATACTAGATGGTTCACAATGGTCGTATGTATATAAAGCATGTCATTTTTTAGGTAACTTCAAGAGAAATCAATCATTTTCAGAGTACTTTGACAGATGCATGTTCTTGAATGCATGAAAATTGAATAACACGGGTGAGCCAACTTGCTTTCCATTCATAGAATATTACAAGCTCACAAACTCGCATACAGGTGCAGCTAATAAAAAGTGTGTTAAAAACATACATTCTGTATAAAATAGGTAATATCGTTCAGCTGCTCCGTAGATGTTTATAGATTGGGTGTATTTATGTCAGTTAATAAAATTTTACGCCGATACAGCACTGAAAGTTGCACTCCTAACTCCATCATCTGATTACGAACAGCTATTCCACCGGGTATCTTTTAATAGAATTTGAATAAATGAGGAACTGAATTGAATAGCTGAGAAAAAAATCAATTACGTCTAATGCTGAATCGTTTAACGTTTCACTCGGATTTTATAGCCTTCGATAAAAAATGGAAAAATTGTGATTGAGCTGAGTATTCGACATCCATCCTGGTCTCATAGGATTCTTTTATATTTTGACAAGGGTTGTCCCGATACCCGCTAGTCCTCAGATCGTTTACTGTTATACGTGTTGTCGTGATACCCAGTGAAGTAGGTATACTGCTTGAATTGAAATCCTAACAAAGAGAAAAAAAGGGTTCATAAAATGCGGCAGTTCTAAATACAATAATAAACGAACACATTCGCCATAATTAGCTTATAAAAAAAATACAACAGGTCAATAGTGGGCGGGCCTGTAAAGGTTTTTGACCTACTGTGATGAACTTCAGTTATTTTTTGTAGGATAAGGTCATTTTAACAAAAACTCCCTATTTTCCTATCTGCAACGTTTCGACTTATATTAAGTCATCCTCAGGCAACAGAAAAACGAAGTTTTCATCGTTTGTATGGTAATAATCATCAGAACTTAACTAGATAAAAATACTGGAAAGATGCGACACTAATAACGGTTTTAAAATACAACTTCACATAACACGCACAATAAAAACGAATTAAAATAAACAGGAATAGAATAAAATTTTTACGTTCATTGAGTCGAGAGATCAGTCTGCCGAATACAGATTATAGTTCAGCGAACAACAAGGGCTATTGAATTCAATGAACGATGTTGTTGTTACGAATAGTACTTACCAATTTCTTTAACAGCATAGACAATGTTTTGAAAGCATAGCCTTTTGAAAGAAAATTGATTTTTGTCAGATGAATTATCACGAACTGTTGTTGCAGTAATACTTTTTGTACATCGAATAGATTTTATGCTTTGCTTAAATGAAACATAGGGTAAATTTCGAAAACAAAAGGATGTTTTGATTGCATTATATGTCAGTACTGGTATTAGAAGGATTATACATATCGTTGGAACGAGTATAAAATTATTTTGAGTTCATTGACGTACCTGTGATTATTTCGAATATAAGGATTGAATTCTTTCAATAGCATGGATTTGAAACAACTGTAAGTATATTTAAAACGATGGAAAAACATCCAAATACTAGCAATTAGTTGGAAACGCAAGAGTATTTTTTTCTGTGTATGCTCCGTAGTTAACTGGATCCAATCGTTTATTGCCTCTGTTTTGATCTATTCGCACAGAGACGGAATTAGAGATAAGGATTTCATTATTGGTCAATATCTTGATGTCCCTAAGACGTTTCGATTATATGTTATTGAGAGAATCTGGTTACAATTCGATCAATAAAGTAATTGTATCCAATTGTGAAGGACCAACTAAATTGGCAAATAACCGCAAATGACTCACGAGAATCGAAGGTTAATCATGCATCGGTTGACTCACCCCTTGTTGGTTGGCGTCGGATGTCTTCCCCAGCTGGGTACTGCGTTGCTCTATCCAGATTCCTAGTTAGCTGAGCGATGTAAGGCTGTGGTCGCCCTTATTGGAGGTACCCGCTACACACGGGGTGACGGATATCACGCACACGTCCGTTCACCTCGGTAGTTGAAGTACGACTCTCTGGTTCTTCCGCGTCAACCGTCAGACTTCAAACTCGCAAGTCAAAACGCGGGAGATTCGAATATACAAAATTTTTTAAATGGTAAATACCAATCGTAACCATTTTCCGCCCACCAAAAAATATAAAAAAAAAAAAATATTTTTTCCAATCATAGTAATTCCTATATTACCCACAAAAGAAAATTAGTGGAATTATCCCACCCATAACACAACACGAAAAGAAAAAAAAACAAATTATCATATACAAGCAAATCATGGCCTATTGTGCCGGCAAAGGGCACAGTTTCAATAAAGGACGGTCTAACAGCCCTTTACTCGTCTTAACTTGGGCGACTCTCGAAATGTTTCCCGTACCGGGATATAACTTAATAATCCTGCCTAATGGCCACTGTAAAGGACGGGTATTTTCATCCTTGAGAAGAACCAACTGGCCGACCGAGGGAGGATTATGTGGTGTATTCCACTTATGTCGTTGCTGAAGGGTGTGGAGGTACTCCATATGCCAACGCCGCCAAAAATGTTGCTGCATCTGTTGCACTAACTGCCACCTGTTCAACCGACTATGTTTCACACACAACAAATCTTCGTCAGGCGGAGCATTCAGGGGCTCTAATGTCAAGAAATGACCCGGAGTCAAGCTGCCTACATCGTTAGGATCAGAACTCAAACTACACAAGGGTCTCGAATTTAACATTGCCTCAATTTGGATTAAAGTGGTGCTCAATTCCTCATAAGTCAACACTTGCGCACCTGTCACCCGCCGCAAGTGAGTTTTCACAGATTTCACTCCGGACTCCCATATACCTCCAAAGGAAGGACTAGCTGGAGGATTAAAATGCCACTTAATTTGCAAAGCTTCAGAAGCTTTGGCACCCAACAACTGTAAAGTTTTATAAGCACCAACAAAATTCGTACCTTGATCACTATAAATATCACTGCAACGTCCTCGCCGCCCTATAAAACGCCTAAGTGCTGCAAGAACAGCTTCACTAGTTAGATCTGACACAACTTCTAAATGTATTGCTTTAGTAGCCATACACACGAAAAGACACACATACACCTTTTGAGAACTAATGCCTCGTCTTTTACCTAAAGACATCCTCAAAGGACCAAAAAGGTCTACGCCACTATGGGAAAAAGGTTTGACTTCCGAAATTCTAACGGAAGGTAAATCACTCATTATGGGGACCACTGGAGGAGGCTTAACTCTAAAGCATTTTATGCAACGAGATAACACTGAAGCTATAGCCCGTTTGGCAGATAGTATCCAATATCTCTGCCTTAACAGATAATGCAAAGTTTGTGGTCCAGGATGACAACTCCTATTGTGCACACTTTGGATAATGAGATAAGTCAATCGATGCTTCCTAGGGAGCAGAATTGGATGCTTCCGATCATAGCTTAGACTAGACTGTCTCAAGCGACCGCCCACCCTCAGGACACCCTGGGAATCAATGAAAGGAGCTAACTTCTGTATAGCTTTGGGACAGACCTCCACTCGACGAACTTTCCGCAGTTCATTATCCAATTCAACTCTTTGCACGTCTTTGACCAGAACCACCATAGCCTCATACAATTCAGCCTCGGATAAATTACCTATCTCACGCGGGTAACCCCTTTTTCGACACAAACAATTTTTACGAAATCTCAAACAATAAGCAACAACACGCTCAATTTTGCGTAAGGAAGAATATCTATTCAACAATTCTGAAACAATACTAGAGCCGTGAATAGTAATACAAACAACCTTTGCTTCTTCTTGTACATCTGTACAGGAAGGCTCACCTACACAAGTTACAGGCCAATCATCCCGAGGAAGCTTAAGCCAAGTTGGCCCCTCCCACCACAAGGGTTGTTCTAGAAATTGCCGAGGAAAAGTCCCCCTAGAAGCACAGTCACTAGGATTCTCTTTCCCAACCACATGATACCATGAATCAGGAGCTACCTTCTCCTGGATTATAGCTACACGATTGGCTACAAAGCTCCGCCACCTATGCGGAGAAGATTTGACCCACGTCACAACTACCTTCGAATCCGTCCAAGCACAAACATTATCTATTTTCTGTGTTACCATTATATGGGATACACAATCAATCAGCTCTGCGGCTAATAAGGCTGCACACAATTCCAGTCGTGGAATCGACAGTCTTTTCAAAGGCGCCACTCGAGTTTTGGCACACACCAAATGTACAGAAATACTGTTCTCCGTGGAAACCTGTCTCAGATAAACTACAGCTGCATACGACTTCTCCGAAGCATCGCAAAAAGCATGAATTTCTGTAAACTTTGCCTCTATATGAAGTATATGTCTAGGAATTTTCAACGAAGATAGCTCAGGTAACTCAGCCACAAAAGTTTTCCACTGGTTTGCAACTTCCAGCGGTGGCTCATCATCCCAACCTATCCCTAAAGCCCACAATTGCTGAAGTATTTGCTTGGGAACAATGATTACTGGAGCTAAGAATCCTAGAGGATCATACAGTCTTGCTATTTCTGACAAAATATTCCTCTTTGTACAGGACCGTATCTGAGGATGTACAGAATAAGAAAAACAATCCGTAGTGGGACACCACTGCAAACCCAACACTTTTATTCCAAGAGAATCCTTATCAAATACAAGTGGCTGCTGATGAACCTCAGGTACCTGAGCAAGTACTTCAGAACAATTACTTGCCCATTTCCTCAGTTCAAACTTTCCCAACGCCAATAATTCAATCAACTGGTTTTGAGTATCCAAGGCAATTTCCTTGGAGTTTGCTACTCCAATGGCGTCATCAACATAACAGAAATTCTCCAAAATATTTACAGCTAACGGAAACCTTTCACCCTCATCCCTACACAGTTGCAGCAACGTCCTAATCGCTAGAAAAGGACTAGACGTTACTCCATAGGTAACGGTCTTCAACTGATATTTCCTTATAGGCTCGTCACCGTTAGGTCTCCACAAAATAGTTTGATAACTAGTGTGAGACTCCTCAACTAAAATCTGTCGATACATTTGCCGTATATCCGCGGTAAACACATACAAATACAACCTGAAAGATAACAATATTGAGACGATATCATTTTGTAACTTGGGACCTGCTAGAAGAACATCATTCAAGGACTTTCCATTGGTAGTTTTAGCTGAAGCATCAAAGACAGTCCGAAGCTTTATTTCACCATTCGCATTCCTTTTCACCACCGCATGATGAGGAATGTAATACTCACTATTAGACCCCACTTGGTTCCCAACTTCAGACATGTGGCCTTGCTCCAAATAGTCAGCCATAAAATCACAATATGCTTCATGTAAGACGGAATCACGACGAAAACGTCCTTCCAACAGCTTAAATCTATGTAAAGCCTGTGAATAGGAATCACCCAGAACTGGGGGGAATTCAGAAAAGGGAAGCTTCACCACATATCTTCCTGAGTCCATACGCCAACAAGATGACGTAAAGAATTCCTCAGCCTGCTGTTCCTCTTCAGACAATGCGACACACTTAGGGATACTTTCAATTTCCCAAAACTTTTTCAATGTACAATCCAATTCCCCCACAGAAGTTAGAAAATTCAGCACACTATTAGTGGAAACACCACCCAACTTGCCCATTAACACCCACCCAAATACGGTGTTAATAGCATGTGGCCCACCATTCTGTCCTCTCACATAACCGGAACGTAAGATCTCACCAAATACTTCTACCCCTAGAAGCAGATCAATTTCCATTTCATCATGTGCAGCCAAAGGCTCTGCGAGGCAAAGATTTTCTAAATACTTCCACTTCTGAACAACAGCAGGAATTTGAGGTACCTTCTCACAAATCTGAGGTATCACAATAGCTTCCAAATTGAAGCTAGGATACGGTTTGCTGTAGGGAAAGATAACACAAGAGACTTTTCCCGAACTCACATTCGATGACATTCCATTAATGCCAACAACAGGGGTTGAATACTCCTTACGAGTAAGATTCAACCTTCTCACACAAGATTCACTAATAAAATTGGCTTGGCTAGCAGAATCTAACAAAACACGACATTTGGTGGATCTACCCTCAGAATCCAATATTGAGACTAGTGCAGTAGCAAGCAACATTCTAGGCTGCACAGACAACTTACTTGCCATGACTTGAACATGACTCTCAGATTCATTAGAGGTACTACCACTGACATCACAATCTGTCACTTTAGTGTCCGGAAAATGCAATAGTACATGGTGTTTTCCACCACAAACCCCACAAAGTTTTTTTGATTTACATTTATTTACTAGATGAGTAGCTCCCAAACAATTAAAACACATTCTAGTCCGCTTGACAAAGGCATGCCTCTTACGACATTCTGCCTGCAAGAATCTATCACATTTGATCAACGAATGTGGTGAACCCTTGCAAAAATTACACTTTTCCTGTGTTAATGTGCCAGTCGAAAAACTAAGTGTCTGCCTTCCCTTGGGATTAGCAGGACTATTATTCTTTCTAAACCCACCACTAGCATTAGACACATTACTCCCTTGATATGCGGAAGTAAGGGATGTATTTTCCAGAGCTCGACAGGTTTTCTCAACAAATCCAAAAAGCATGTCAAACCCCGGAACATTATTCCCATTATGTTCTAGTTCAAATCGCGTTTTAAGGGAAGAAGGTAATTTCTGCAACAATAAATTGAATTTGGTAAAATCCCATAGGTTCAAGTTACTCATCTCTAAAGCCACCAAATTTTCAGAAAATATTGACAACAATTTTCGAAGTTCAACTGCAGAATCATGCCTAGAGGGAGAAGCATTATAAATTGAAAACCAATAATTGCTCAATAAAACACGTTCATTCTGATATCGACTCATTAATGCATTATAGGCTATTTCATAATTATCCTCAGTAATGGGCACATTCCTTACTATTAGACCTGCCTCTTTTTCTAAATAAGAAATCAAGAACTGAAACTTTTCTATTTTTGACAGCGAATTATTTCTATGAATAAGAGTATTGAATAAGTCGATGAACGTAGGCCACCTTGTAAGGTCACCATCAAACTTCGGTATTTCAATTTTGGGAAGCCTCAAACAATTTTCTCTTACGACCACTGCAGATGTTTCATGCTCACTACGAGCCATCATCTCATCAGAAAGATCTTTATGAATGCCCCTTATTGAATATCTCATATCATCAAACATTGTATGAACTGCTTCCTCCTCCTCTAAGGCAGACTCATCTACCAAGGCTATTATTTCATATTGCAAATTCTCAAACCTCGTTACATACCCATCTAGCTCTCCATACCTGAGAAAAAACTCCGTCCGATACTCGCCATTATCACGAGCCTTCTTGGCCGCCTCAAGAACATTTTTAATAGATTTTAAAACTAGCGCGCGTTGTCGTTGCAACTTCACAACATTTGCATTAGGCATGTTCAGGTATCAGGTAACGATTCAATGTAAACACAAGACCAAAATAATCAAATTTAGAATCAATCTGCTAGTAAACACAACTTCTTTACACAAACAATACGGCAACCACACACAAATCACAAAATTTTCAGTTGTTATTCTTTTTCGAAATCTCCGTCGACTACACCAATTGTCGAAACGCCGGTTTTCGAACCCCCAACCGAATGTAACCAACTGAATCAAAACAACTTTTGCGCTCACGCAATTCGCAAAATGTCAATTTCAAATGCCCAGAAAACT
Organism: Callosobruchus maculatus; assembly: GCA_951848785.1. Lineage (NCBI taxonomy): Eukaryota > Metazoa > Arthropoda > Insecta > Coleoptera > Chrysomelidae > Callosobruchus > Callosobruchus maculatus. Next base: position 7,052,979 of record CATOUR010000033.1, read on the forward strand.
CCCCAGATATGTATTACCAACACAATACACCAAAAGTTGCTTGTTTTCGAATATAACCAATTTTTACAAACAGCGCGCAACACTAACAAATTCCGATGTCACAAAAAAACTCCGTTTTTTGTCAAGGATACGTACCAATTTAGATTTTACGTAGACTATTTTACTATAGCGCGATTTATTTATCCGGCTCGAAGGACCAAGAAATGGTTACAATTCGATCAATAAAGTAATTGTATCCAATTGTGAAGGACCAACTAAATTGGCAAATAACCGCAAATGACTCACGAGAATCGAAGGTTAATCATGCATCGGTTGACTCACCCCTTGTTGGTTGGCGTCGGATGTCTTCCCCAGCTGGGTACTGCGTTGCTCTATCCAGATTCCTAGTTAGCTGAGCGATGTAAGGCTGTGGTCGCCCTTATTGGAGGTACCCGCTACACACGGGGTGACGGATATCACGCACACGTCCGTTCACCTCGGTAGTTGAAGTACGACTCTCTGGTTCTTCCGCGTCAACCGTCAGACTTCAAACTCGCAAGTCAAAACGCGGGAGATTCGAATATACAAAATTTTTTAAATGGTAAATACCAATCGTAACCAGAATCACTCCTTTTGACGAGTAATATGTGCCCTATGAAGAAAAGTCCCAACTTAAGAAACACCCTGTATATTCTTTGTCCAAAAATTCATTTTATGTGTTTATCTAAAATACGTTTTCAAAACGGGTGAGCCTTTAGAGCATTACTAGTCGCAAGCACCAGTTGCAAATATCGGTCGTAACTGAATTCCGTGTCCAAAGGGGTAATGTTAGAATTCCAAATACGTCCCTGACAAATGGCCCAAATTCAGAATTAATTCGAATACGAGCAAAGGTGTGTGCGAGCTGGAAGAGTTCTCGTCCCCCGCTTTTTACCTGACAAATAGGTCCGTCTGTCAGACCTATTTGCAAAACGTCTGTTATTGCTCCGTTTGAACAATGCCATCCCGGAGCGGTCACGACCGAATTTACATTACGCCAGTGGTAGAAGTCTGCTCAATCAGAAGCGTACCATGAGAGGTGTAAGGAAGTGGAGCAGATGGAATTTTCTATTAGGGGTTTTCGAAAAAATGGCGTTAAGTGACTTGATCCACCATTTCCCTGATTCTGAAGTTACTAAATTCTTCTCCCATACATGTGACACTATCTCGTAGCTAATCAAATTCAAACATACTTTTCTAGTGACCGTGACTATAAAAATTCATGAAAAGCAGCGATACTCAATTGAAGACAAGTGGATAAAGGTGTCATGTCACAAAACAATTATTCTGAGAAAAATCGATTTAAAGATTTGGATGTAACTTTTTTATGCACCACATTTCGGGCATGTAGCTAAAATATTTTTAAAGCATAGTTATGTATTTTCTGCGTCTGCTGTTTTAATTTGGAGACGTTTTCATATTTCACGGGAAGATGGACTTTGAATGTACGTGACACCTTCATACATGAAAAATTGGCATAGCCTGTATTAAAAGGTTATGGAAAAAAGAGCTACGTACACAAACATTGGTGTTTTCATTGCAAAAGTAACACAAAACTTGAAACTAATCTAATCACTAATTGATTTTTCTTTTTTCTTTGGATGCCCTTCGTTGTCTTCAAAATTTTTTCATAGAACCATTTTTATACTGTTTCTTACCTTGACTCCTTTATCCACTGTGAAAAGTAAGAAGTATTGTACATAACACCATTATCACCTAAATATCGATGTTATTTATGAAAATAACACAACAAAGGGACTCAAGAATGAAATGGAAGCATATTTTAAGCTTGTTGAATGAAAAATACACATTTTGGAAAAAATGTTACATGACACCTTTATCCACTTGTGTCTTCAAATGTATTTTCCTCTAGACATCACCATGTCTTAGTAAAAAAACTATTTCAGCAACAATACCCTTACAGTAAAGCATAACAAAAAAGTATGACATAACCTCAACCTCATGCGTCATACAGCGAACTCTAGAGAGGAACTTTACTCTTAACAGTGGATAAAGGTGGCATGTTATCTTGACTCCTGTATCCACTGTGAAAAGTAAAAAATATTTTACATAACACCTTTATCACCTAAATATCGATGTTACTTATGAAAATAACATAACAAAGGGACTTAAGAATGAAATGGAAGCATATTTTAAGCTTATTGAATGAAAAATACACATCTTTGAAAAAATGTTACAGGACATGTTTATCCACTTGTGTTCTTCAAGACGAACCCATAAACGAACCCATTTGTCATAATAAGTTCATAAAAAATACAACAGGCCATTAATGGATGAGCACTCCATGTAGAAGAATGCACTCCTCTAGCCTACGCGGCATGCTCTTAATATGATTATGAATAAACTCTAGAGGTACGGTCTCCCTAGCAGTCCTCACACCATGTCCCAGTTCGTCCAACGTGGTCGGAGGATTGGGTAAATCGCGAATCTAACGACATAGCCAATCCCATACTATTTCAGTTGGCGAGAAATCGGGTGATTGTGGAGGCCAGTGGTGGCTCAGCTCCCTGTAGGAATCTCATGCACACCCTTGCGGTATGAGGACACGCATCCTTTTTGCTGGAAGGTACCCCCTTTTAGACATCGTGTATATGGAACGCCGACTGGTTCTGACACCTTATTCACATAACGTTAATTCGTCATTGAGCCACGAATCACAAGTAAAGATGACTTGCCGTTGAATGCAATGGCACCTCAAACCATCAAATCAATAGAGCGGTATATATGGCGCTCAACAGAAAACTGGAGTTCACGTTATTCACTCTGTCATCGTCTAAGGCATTGACGTCCATCGTGTGCCTCCAGACAAAACCTGAGCTCTTCGGAGAAGGCCATCTAATGCCACTAAGCAAACTATTGGTGCTCTTGTTACCAATGTAACTGTTGGCGACGATGATTTCCGGTAAGTGGAAACACTAGATAAGGACGACATGATCTGCAGCCCATCTCACGCAATATGTGGTACACCGTGCGGTTTCGAAGGCGCCTCGCTATAGCTCCATAAGAAGTACCAACAACTGCTCGAGTGGATCGCAGTTTGCCTCCAAGCGCCAGTAGTAGTAGATGACGATCCTGACGGTGTATAACTCTCCTACGTACTCCTGAACATTTAGCCTGCTGGATTCACCCTTCTTCGATCCATGCGCGCCATGGTACTACAACTGTAACCACGCTACACATAATGGTTACAACTCCTCTTAAAGAAGATTCAGGTTTTCGCTGACATACAATCCGACCCCGTTCAAAGGGGGTTAACTGCGTAAGCTGGAGCTGTCGTCTTCTAGGGGATATTTTTACACAACCTTTGCCACATTTGCAACAGATATCATGATTTGTGGATCGACAAAAAGTCGTACTTTCTTTTTATACGTATAACTTAAAAATAACCATACCAATATGTACTGATCAAATTTTGGAATAAAATAGTTGGAAGGTCACATCAAGAAAAGCATCCAACTAATCTCAACTGACCATTTTCACCTCTGCTGCATCATATTATGACTCAGACATTTTAAATTCAAATGACCACTATCATTTAACAGCGGTCTTTTGAGAAGAGATGGCTAGTCAAAACAAAGCTCTCCCTCTCTCTTGGGGGATACACCATGATATTCCAAGCAGAAATATACGATTTTAGCTTCTGCGTCTCGTTTTCACGAAATTCTGTAGCCTAGGAGGCGGATTCCTATCTGCTCTGACAGCCAGGCAGCATTGAAAGCATTGAGGCACATTCTGCAATGTAGAAAGATCTTGTATGACATTTCTGTAAGACAACAGGTGTCACTTAGTTGGTTGCTGAGTCATGCTGAAGTTTGCGGATTGAAACGGTGGGTGCGCTTGCAAGGCGAGGATTGAGGAATAATTTCCTGGGCCCTAAGCCGGCTGTGGGGCTGACAGCAGGAACCATTACAACAGAAGTGTGGTTGCAAAATCAACATCTTATGAGATGGAGACGAATATCTGGACATTTCCGTCAAGCTAGAGAACTTAATTTTTGGGTCCTCTGGCCAAGCTGAGACGGCTCTGTCTTTCACTAGACAGAAGCCAGCTAAGGTTACCTGTAGAGCTGCTATCTGGCCATAACACCTTCAAACATCACTTGTATGTGGTAGAGGTATCAAGCGATCCGACGTGTGCACGCTTTAGCGTGGAGCAAGAGTCCTTGGCCCACATTCTATATCGCTGTGGAGCCCTGGCCAATGTCGTAATCAGTATGGGTCGCTGCGGAAACCTAGCGCTGATGTTATGGAATGAAGAGGAGAAGATGTCTACTACAACAGAGATTTTGAGACTAGAGAAAAAGTCTGCTAACCAGCCAGAAAATTTGAAGGAAGGCCGTTGGAAGACCAGGTCTTATCTGGGCGTTATTTTGAGCAGCACCTTCTGGCTCTGAATAGGTGCACAAGGTTACTTGTGGGCCTGCTATCTGACCATAGTACCTTCAGACGTCACTTGTGTGTGATGAGGGTAGCAGGCGACCCGACGTGTGCACGCTTTAGCGAGGAGGAAGAGTCCTTGGCACACATTCTATGTCGCTGTGAAGCTCCGGGATATGACTGGAAGACTATAATAGGTTCAAGAATCCTTGAACTTGAGGATTTAAGATGCCATCCTCACCTTTGCGATATGGGCAGAGGGCTGGACTTGGGAACTTGGGAACTAGACCCCTTTTGTAGGACTATGCACTGATAGTTCTGGTCACCAGAAAGCCTTTCCCCTTCTTTCATCTCTTCACCCTTCAACAAGAGCAATGAAGCCTTGTTCGAGTTTGTACTGACTGGCGGTGGGCATGACGCTGTGCACCACGAGGTGTACCTCTCCACTATAATAAAACACACTCACTGCTTATTTATCTCTTACTTCTTAGCTTATCGCCTCACTATGGACATAAACTATGAGCAAAGTAAACACAGTAAGGCATTGCTACACGAGTAGAACTAGTTTTAATAGATCATGAGGTGCAGTATATAAAACCAGGACATATGTTTCGGGAAATAAAGGAATAAAGTAGGCTTGCAGGGAATATTCATAAATATATCCCTGAATCCATAGTAAAAATAAACGGCCCAATTCACAGTAGCTGCCAGCTCCCTCGTTTTAAAAAATGGTTATCCGCACGAAAATACTGGTACGTTTTTCAAAGGCGTATAGTCTGGTAACATATTGTATTTGAGCGAATGCTAGAAATCCATAACATGCTTTTACGATCCAAATGAAGGCGATTTTTGAAGCAAATTCAATTTCCCTGGCAGACGTAAAAAATATGGTGAACGAACTGAAGCGCATATAACAGAATGATCGCTGGGCCAAAATTGAGATATTGCTTTCCTACTTACCAAAGATTTCGCCATATTTCTTTCTTATACAGGGAGATTGTATCGTTACCTAGAAAAAGAGACACATTTCGTTGAACTGACGCAGTGGTTTGTGAATTTCAGATGAGGGAGAGAGGTAGGTCTTTTTGACTTAAAAGCTTTTATTTAGCTTGCAATGTATGTACGTATCTATGTATCTGTTTGTGTGTTCGGATGGCATCTTGCTACTCAGTTTTGAAGCAGATATTTTCAATTGATTGAGTTGAAGTTTTGTATACCTACACGCTTAGTGTGGATGACAATATACGGTAAGCTGTATGTCGTCATTCTACATCCAATATGGCGGACCATCCAAGATGGCGGAATGCTTATTTTTATGCATTTCTACAATATGGATATGAAATGAAGAGGTTTGTTGGATGTAAATCGAAAAATAATGTGCTGTCTTTCTAAATGCAATATGGCGGAGCATCCAAGATGGCGGAATAGTTATATTTAATGCATTTCTACAGTATGGGTATCAAATTAAAAGGCTTGTTGTCCAAACTAGCTCGAGGAACAATGTGGCGTCATCCTAAATCCAATATGGAGGACCATACAAGGTAGAGGAATAGTTATTTTTTATGCACTTCTGCAATATGGGTATCAAATGAAGGGGCTCGGCGAGAATAATTAGAGAAATATTCTGGAATCACTCTTAATCCAATATGGCGGACTTTTAAAGTCGATCACGCCATTGTTCAGTTAGGCTCGAAGCTATTTGCTACTGTACAAGCATACGTCGCATTGAGTATTGTAAAATCATTAGAATTGCTGCCGCTGCTAGAGCTCAGAGGTCGGTCTATTGCTCATGATATCTGTACTGTCATCCGCAAAACTTTGTATTGGCTTTGTAGTATAGATCATTGATGTGAAGCCGAAAATGTCGGAGCCAATGCCGACCCCTGCGGAATCCCAGCATTGATGTTATGGAAGGAAGAGGAAAAGCCGTCTACCACGACACCACGACTTTCCACCTGAGAGGAAGTCTACCAGCTACCCGCAAAGCTCAACAGGGAGGCCATAGGATGGATGGGTTGGTGCCACACATGTGGAGCAAACCAATCCATGCCATTCCACACGGCTGCTCTTACAATGCAGGATTAAAATAAGAGTGAGCTCTCCCAGATAATAACAACAAAGGCCATCCTAACTAGGAAAACTAGAAAAGCTCTGCGAGCTCATCCTTACTAGGTTAAGGTCCCTACTCCCCGAACCAGTCTCCTCCAGCATTCCTTTTTTTTTTTGGAGAACCTGAACGCTGTAGAATGAGTTATCGGAGAATATGTTTCTCAACGACTACAACCTCCAGCGCTTCAAGTCTAACGTGCACAGACATTTATTCTCTCGCAGCACTTAGGCTTTCAGCCTTTGCGGGAGGCTGACCATAAAAAAAATATGTAGGCAGATCTATACATTCCATTGTAATTTTATTCATAATACCTGTATTAGATCTGTACCTTTTATCAACTTTTAGAAGCAAATTTTTATTTTATAGATGGCTCGTATCCCTGTATTTCTGTCGGTTGGTCTACTAGCCCATTGCTCACTTCTAGATCTAAATGAATGTTGCATCGATATTTATACAATTTGTAGAGAAATATGATCTGAACCTGTAGCACGTAATGCTGTTTAATCTTTCAAGAAAGGTGAATTTATTGGTGGTAGACAGGTAGCAAAAAAATAATGAAATTACGAGCGGTGTAAAAACGCCAACGGACCAACACGCAGAGAAAAATTCAGACTCAACTGTTATCAAAAAAACAGTTCTTGTTTCGTATAATAGATGAGGTCCCAAGTAATATCCATGCTTGAAAAAATGTGTTTCTCTACGCCTATCAAGCTATAAAGCTATCACCAAACTATTTTTTAAGTCATATACTTATGAATAAGCAGTGTGAATTGGGATTGAAGTGCTGGACAGCAAATCATTGATGTGAATCAGAAACAACGTCGGAGTCAGTATGGATCCCTGCGGAAACCCAGCGCCGATGTTATAGAAAGAAGAGGAGAAGCTGTCTACTACAATAGAGATTTTGAGACTAGAGAGGGAGTCTGCTAATCAGCCAGAAAATTTGAAGGAAGGCCGTTGGAAGACCATGTCATATATGGGCGTTATTGTAAGAAGTACTTTCTGGCTCTGATTATGTACCCAAGCTTTTTTCCAGTTGCAATTGACGGAACGTGTTTGTGCCAGATCAGATTTTCTGTAATGTTGACTCCTAAGAACTTGAATGAGTGACACTTTGGCAGAGCCTGATTGTTCTTTAGAACCGAGTGCTACCTCGGACCCTTCTTACTTGATAGCGTACAGTATTGTGTCTTGGAAGCATCAAATTTTACCATGTTCTTGAACCCCTAAGTGCAAGGTACTGTCATGCGCAAAACTGTCGATTGGGTTTGTTGTGCTAGAGAGTGGATCATTAATGTGAAGCAGAAACAATGTTAGAGCTAATACCGATCCCTGCGGAACCCTAGCGTTGATGTTATGAAAGGAACAGGAGAAGCTGTCTACCACAACAGAGATTTTTCGACCTAAGAGGAAACCACAAAGCTTTACAGGGAAGCCGTAGGACGGAAGCTTGTTCAGGACCACTGCAATTAAGCCATAATCTAAGTTGTCTGAGGGAAACTACATGTTGATTTTATATGCGACAGGATGAAAAAATATCCAGCAGGCTGGTGGAGTGGCAGGAGAGACGAGGAAAGAAAGTGGGCTCCTTTACCAACTATGACAGTCCTTGGCGAATGTTTTAGCAGCTCCCCCGCAGGATTTCTAGAAAGCTTATTATATCAAATTTTCGAAATTAGGATGCAACAGATTTAATACTAATACATCAATCAGAATGTAATGACTGATATTTTTATTACAAATGAGGGAACTAATTGGGAATAATTTCCAATATACATAATTTCCTACCGCAAATCATACGTGGGCAATTTTGAGCTAACCGCAGCACTATTCAATTATGGCCAACTGAAATGCGTCGTAGGACATGTTTGGCTAGGAAATCTAAATATATGTCATGCTTGAGACGCAATTTGGTGCTCTATAACGATTTTCATAAATAATTCATTTGTAGTGAATTCTAAAGGTGGAGTTTATTATAAAACATTTTTTTATCAAAAGGTCTGTTTCGGACATCCCCTGTCAATATACTTTTTGGGTACAGCTTTCGATTGGTGTGGTATCTTCAATCGTCTTCAGTTTACCCGAATTCAGTTATTGCTGAGAATATACCGAGACAGGTATCTTTTTTAATTTGGTTCTTCTATAAAACACGTTTTTCTATTTTTACAAGCTATCATTTGTTCACTTCCAGAGGCTTGCATGAAACAAGGGTTGAAAAATATTATATAAGTCTTCACAAGTCTCAGGTCACTCTGATGGCAGGCAGAGGTGTAGCCCCGTCATGGAATCCCCCCCCTCGCGCTATCAGTTATAAGATGCGAAAATGACTTTTCAGCCTCATACTAAAGGTTTAGTTCGCGTATCAAATGAAATTTTGGAATTTATTAATAGGACCTGTCAAGACTTCCGAAATGCAAGGGCCATGATATCTCTTTACTATGCATATGTTTACAGCAAATTAGGCTTTGCCTCTGTGATATGGAACCCGCAGTATTTCACTTACATACAGCGAGTCGAATCTATACAAAATATATTTTTGAAAAGACTCAAAATTGGCGACCCTGTACGTGACGCTAACTATGAACCAATTAAGCAACGGTTTAATGTTATGGCATTAAAGGACAGAAGAACTATGTTAGACTTATGCTTTATATACAAAATATTCAATAATTATGACTGTCTCCCTACTTACTATCCAAAATTAACATTAAGGTACCTGATAGAAACTACCGACACTGTAAGTTTTTTAGAATTCCTTTTTGCAGAATCTTGGTATTAATTCTCTGGTAGTCAGGGCACAAAAGGCTTTCAATGATGCAGCCACGAGCATAGACGTATTTTCTACTGATTTTAATAAGTTCAAAAGGAACCTTAGAGTAACTTATGTAGGTGATAAAGTATGGAAACTGACATAGTGTATCTAATTTTCTGATTTAGTTAGTTTAGTTTTTAGTGATGTAGTTTGTTAGTTTTGTATTTTCATTGTTTATGTTTTGGTGCAGTGATATCGTCACCCAGACCAAATTCTTACTCAATGGTAAATAACGGATGTTTTTTTGGAATTTTTGTTCTGTTATATAAGTGAATAACGATCGATTATTGAAACCTTTAGATTACGACGATCAGTAAATTACGCAACAAACAATACAGGAAAGATTTATGACATGCCCCACGTCGACAACCCTGATGAACATGGAAGTATATCCCTGCTGGAATATAGATCGTAAGTTTACCCGAAAAGGCAGCATGCGGAGATTCCTGGCATGCCTGTCGTAAGTTGAGAGGGAATCTAGCAAACCTCCTGTGGTTGCTTAATGTACTGTTAAACCGTATACATAATCCTTTAAAAATGCCGCACAGTCTCTGCGCTCGCCCTAATACTGACAAACGATCCACCGGGATGTACTCACTTTGTTTTCTGTTTGCAGCATAATCGGTTTAAATCAGTAATTAATTACTTTTTAGGGTAAGTTTCATTAGCGGTTTTATCGCTTTTTTAATGCTCGCTTTTTGTTTTTAAACCTCTTTTGTTTTTTTTGTCATTTGTTGATACAATCCTCCCCTGGTCTATGGCAGGCTTATTCTACAGATCTGTGGTTACAAAAGAATAGATTTAAAAAATAAAACTCATAGATGCTTCAGTAGAGGACCCCGCGGAATCCTCATATTATTATTATATGATATTTGTTAACAGGTTGCCACAGGTTGCCACCGCTATTGCACCTATTTTCAAAATTATAGCAGCATTACCTACTACGGCCTCACAACATATCACTATAATCTTAGCAGCGGTTACTGAGATTAGGCGGCCAGAAGAACGCCAATAGACAGACAGACCAAAGGAAATGAGTGACGTGGATTTGAGCTGTTTTTATACTTTTAGTTTTTGATTACTGCTGCGCTACCACTAAAACGATTTATAAAAACTATATATGTTCTCCATTCCCGCCATGGTGATAACACTGTGTCGAAATTTCATTAAAATGGATTTAATAATTTCCAGGTTCAATAAATGAATGTACGAAAGAGGAAGAAAGGCTATCTGGTGGCTGGAACCACCTGTGCATAGGCCTACCAGCGAGCCCTTTTGTACCTCTCCTTACCTTAGTTCCCAAGTCCAGCCCTCATCGCAAAGGTGAGGATGGCCTTGGTCCTGCCCATCTTATATCCTCAGGTTCAAGAATCCATGAACCGAGTATAGTCTGCCTGTGATACCCAAGGGTTTCACAACGACAAAGAATGTGTGCCGAGGATCCTGCCCTTTCGCCACAGCGTGTACATGTCAGATCATTTACCACCCCCATCACATACAAATGGCGTTTGAAGGCGTTACGGCCGGATAGCGGGCCAACAAGTAGCCTTGGTAAGCTTCTGTCCAGCGAGAGACAAAACCGTCCCACCTTAGCCAGAGGTCCTGAAATAAGTTCTCTGGCTTGACGGTGGTGTCCGGAGATTCCTATCCATCTGATAAGATGCTGATTTTGCAACCACACCTCTGTTTTCCTCCTGATGGTACCTGCTGCCAGCCCCAAAGCCGGTTCAGGACCCAGAAAGTTATTCTTCGACCCTCGCCTTGCGAGCGCGTCCGCCATTTCATTACCACTAAATCCAGCATGACTCGGCACCCACATAAGTGACACCTGATGTCTCGCCGATATGTCATCCAAGACATTTCTACCAAATGAGGTTAAATTAAAATAAAATCTTGTCATATTGACACTATTGACAGTGACTTGACATTAACATATATCAGCAATGTCACTTTTAGTTTCAACAAAATATCTCGACGGCGCTGACATCGTGTTGCGGGTTCACAGGACACAGTTTACCACACATGATTTCTACATTACAGAACGAGCCTTGATGTAAACCTGCAAGCACTTAATGCTTTTAATGCTGCCTGGCTGTCAGAGCAGATGGTGATCCGCCTGTTTGGCTCCTGAATTTCGCAAATGCGAAGGACATAAGCTAAAATTGCATATATATCTGCTTGTAATACCGTGGTGTTTCCCCCAAGAGAGAGGGAGAGCTTTGTTTTTAGCCAATAGACCCCAGCGCCGGAGCCTTCATCGGTAAGTGAGCCGTCGGTGTACCAGACAATTTCCAGGTTACTCAATACATAGCGATCTTAAGGACATTCGTTCACGAAAGTGTTTAGTAGATGAAATTAATTTTTTTTATTTAGTGCCATAGGTATCTACCCAAAACATCGACATCTGTTATCGATCATTTCAGAAAGTTATTAATGATAAAAAATATAATTTTAACATGCGCTCTTATGAAAGAGCAGCGTATTTTTGTATTTAAAGATAGAATAAACATATTTCAAAGGTAGACAAAAAAGCAAATAATGTTTAGAAATATTCTTTGGAATTTATGTAGTTTATATTATTGGATTAAAAAAAATAGGGGTGACGACCATTTGAATTAGTTATTAATTGTTTTAATCATGATAGTTAAAAATATTTATTACCATATTGCAATCTGGCAACAGCGTCTTCCCTTTCGTCACAAAAACCATAGTGACAGTGTCATACAACGTCGGTTTGGTTAGGTTACTCTGTTGACGACTAACGTTTGAGTAATAGAGTCTGAGAGCTGACGTGAAATTTCGCCGGATTGTTACTGGGGCTCGTTTTTTTGGTAGGTACAGGGTTTCGTGATGTTGATGATAAAACATGTCTATGTTAACTAGTCCTGATTCCTGACTTAAGAGCTTGAGAGTTGGGTAAAAATTTTGGGGTATTTATTTTAAAATTTGCAGATAGTTGACATTTCCACCAAAAAAAAAAAAACGTGTATGAGAAATGGGAAAAATCGGAGTATTTTACTGAGGCTGAAATTCATTTATATGACAATTAAAGGTATGAACACTATTAAAATAATTGTTAGCTGATACGCGGGTGTGATTCAATCTGCTAGCTGCACAGTCAATAAAAACGGATGCCGTTACATGGCGAGAAACAGATAAAGCATAGATAAAACTCGTTGATAGTTCTTCTCGAAAAATATTAGGGCTTATCTCTAACCTTAAAACTGCTGCGCCAGATAAATCTTTGGAGAAAAACGCAAACATATTTAATTCTAGGACGCACGAGGGTTGTCCAAGAACGAAAGAACGGCTATTCAAGATTTTTCTTCTACTTAGTGCAATACAATTAAGTTTTACAACATGCTTCACATGTCTGGTAGGCATGAGAGGATTGATGCTCTCTATTTCCGTCAATCGACCTAAGGCGCACTGATGATCGCTAATAAGCGTGAAACAACTGTCTGCGTACTGGTGGATTGACGGAGTGAAGAGCAACCCTCGTATAATTAAGTTTGTTTCTGTAGTTACCTGGAACCGAAAAAATATTCAGTCTCCAAAACTATAAAAATATTTTTGATATATTATTCTCGGAATCCCATATTTCATGAGACATTAGTTCCAATAGCCTTCGAAATATCACCTTATCAATCTTTTTCTCTTCAAACACAAACGTCATAAACTGACATGTGAATAAAATAATAGTAGGTTAAGTGTTACTTAAGCCAAATAAATCTTCGGCTTGGCTTTGAATAACAGCGCTGCAGCTAATTCTTTTCAAGCTCATTGACTCAGTACTTCCCACACATAATGATGATACCATTTTATTATTTTTCCGTTGCACGAAGCTATAGTCTGAAATCCCCAAGCAATCAGATAATCGCCCACCCCCCCCCGCAAAAAAGCATCCAACACAAAAACTCTCGTACATAGTTTGTTGCGTTCACCTCGAAACCGTCTAAAAATTTGAAATTGAGCTCTTTTATATTTTTAGTTTTTTATTAGTATTGCTGCGCGGCCACTGACACGCCAAAACATATGCGTTTTCCGTCCTCGTCGCGCCGCGGTAGTAATACTATGTCAAAATTTAATTAAAATCAATTCAATAGTTTTCGCATTACGCAATACAGAACGAGTCCCTTGGTTTCTGTACTAGGCAGGCATTAGGCAATATTTGGATGGACCTAAAAAAGTGTATTATGCCGCTAGGTTTTCCATTCACAGATCAATGGACAGTCCATTATGAATACAACAAAATTTTCAGTTTTACAACACCTCACTCCCCAACCACCCCAAATTCACTCCCACTCAAAAAAAAAGAAAACGATCAGGGACCCCTAAAACGCCTAAAAACGAAGTTTGAGGAATATTTGAAAATTTTTGTTTTTTGCTAATTACTCCGCCCCCCGTAAAACGATTTTCAAAATTATAGGAATATTACCTACTACGGCATCACAACATATCGCTACCCAAATTTCATCACAATCCATGCAGCGGTTACTGAGATTGCGACGTTAGAAGAACGCCAACAGACAGACAGACCGACAGATAGACAACAGACCGACGGAAATAAGTGACGTGGATTTTCGTTATGTAGACATCATGAAACGCCTAAAAAGTGTATTATCTCAAAATCGAAAATTTTCGCGATCACAATACTCCCCTCACCTATCGGTGTGGGAAGTAAAAACAACAGCAGTGTCTTGTAATGGCTTCCTAATGTTCGGTCGTATATGATTCAAAATGCCATCCTGTCCTGTCCATTCCAAAAAATGTAAATTAATAGTAGAAAGTAAAAAGCGTATTATCTCAAAAGCGAACATTTTGCGATCACAATACCCCCCTCACCTATCGGCGTGGGAATTAAAAATGATAGACCGGTGTACTAAGAGCTTGAAATTGGCCTTTTTGTGTTGGTAACGAATTGTGCTCGCTTCCTTTCCATACACGTCAGATTCTAAGATTATATTGTACATCAATGATTGTACTCAAAAAAATGGGGAACGTCACTGAAATTCACTTCATCCTTTGCTGATTGAAGCTGGCGCTGCTGATCCTGCCGTACAAAATGCCTCTCCCTTTTTCAGCCCCGTCGTTCCGCAACCGCCCAAATAAATTATGAAATCCGACCCCTACCCCGCTCCCCGTCTAACAAATGTACAAAGCGAGTAAAACTGAACTGATAAACATTTCCATTTCCACGTTTACCCGAAGATTTGTAATAATGGATTCCTTGCCAAAACCATCCCGAATCAAACCGCAACTTTGTTATCGATCTTGCCTGTAGTGCAGTGGTGGGTGCCGAAAGTACAGAGCGGCCTGGCTTTTACTGTTCAGATTTGCATATCTTCCTTCCCACGCCTTGGAGGAGGGGTGAATTGTGGTCGTTAAAATTCTGTCACCTTGAGACTCGCTTAAGTTTAACGTATCTGTAGGTATTTGGTGGTATGAATAACATCCGAGTTTAAACTCAGAGTGTGTACCTTTTGATATGACGTCGGTATACTGCAAATAGTATGAGAGCAGTACTCCAGGCAAGGTATATCTGGGCTTTTTTATGGTCTGCAGTAAAGGTTGAAAGCCTATAGCGCTGTAGAAGCGCTGCGAGAGATCAATGGCTGTGCACGTTAGATTTGAAATGCTGCAGGTCGTAGCCTTCGAAAAACAAAGTCCTCGGGATCTCATTGCATAGCGGCGAAATTCTCCACAAGAAGGAGTGCTGGAGGAGACTGGTTCGTGGAGAAATGACCTCGACCTGGTAAGGATGAGCTCGCGGAGCCTCTCTGGTGTTCCTTGTTCGGACGGCCTTCCACGTTATTAACTAGGAGAGCTCACTCGGTGATAGAGTCTGTAAAATAGGGACAGGTCAGCCACCCTTTTTCTATGTTGCAGGTCGTGGAGGTCCTTTTTGAGGTTAGGCGCATCGATTACTCCAATTGCTCTCTTCTGGATAGTGTCGAGAAGCTTTAGAGAGTGCTTTGGAGCACATCATCACACATGGGATCAGTACTCCAACGATGGTCGGTTGTAGAGCAGCAGCAGTTGTTCTGTTATATCCAGCTTCCTACAGAAGAACAAAACTCCTAGCTTCTGGGATGTCGTTTTAGGAATACTGACGACGCTGACGTGCCAGGACATGTTATTGTTGATGCTGATCCCCAAAAGCTTGACGATAGGTGACTCAACTATTGTATGACCCTCCATTTCTACAGTTGGTAAGCTAACGTGAGACTTCTCAGTCAGTGTTGCTGCCTGAATTTTCTGAACATTAAACTGTACTTTATTTACTAATCCCCACTCAATCTGTTGCTGTCGTCGACATACCGGCTGCTGGGATGATAGTGGCTTGCCTGGTTCCATGCACGATATTAATGTACTGTCGTCGGCGAAGCTGTAGATTGGATTGGATGTTATTTCCATCATCTCGTTGGTGTTCAGCAGAAACAGTATAGAGGAAAGGATAGATCCCGGAGGAACACTGACGTTTATTGAAAATACGTCTGATGAACAGCTTTCGACTACAACAACAGAGATCGGTCGTTCAATAAGCTAGTCAGCCACTGACACAGGCCAGCTGGCAGTCCATAAGCAGCAAGCTTGACCAGAAGTCCCTCATGCACACTTTATCGAAGGCATTCAATATGTCAAGTACAAAACGGGATTCGCAATGATTTTTAGTTGCTCTGTTCCAGAAGTGAGTGACGTAGGCCAGGAGACCACCCGTAGACCTATGCTTACGGAAGCCATACTGGCGATCGTTTATGATGTTATTGTTGCCAGGGCATTCCAGGAGCTGCGTGCTAATGACCGTCTCCATAACCTTAGACGTGATGCTAAGAAGATCCACAGGTCTATAATTCGTGAGATATTTATGTGCCTTTCTTAGGAAGGGGTTGTATGCAGCTAATCTTCCATGCGGCGGGAAACACGCCTCGCTGATACGGTAGTTGGAAGATCTTGCAAAGAATAGGTGCAAGCTCAGCGGCACAACGTTTATGGACAGTGGCCGGAATTTGGTCAGGACCAGTAGCTTTCTTTGTGGTTAGTTTTTGGAGGATGCTTTTTATATCACGATGTTGAAATTCGTCCTCTGCCATTCTCGAGTTCACGTTTATGGGGGTGGTCAGAGTACTTGCTTGGAAGTCTTCAGTAGAAGTGGCTACGAAAAGCCTCACTAAAATGTCTGCTTTTTTCAGGGGTAGAATCTATGGACAGCCTCAGCTACAGATCAGAATGTTCTGGACTACAAAGTGAGGAGCTTAGATGGTAAATCTGAGATTCAAGTAATTTGAAATTTGTTCATAATTCAGCAAGCTTTAGATATTTAGTAAGCTTTAGATATCTCAAATATGTTCCTACACTGTCTACTATGGTCCTATACTAAAGACTCATTACTAATGATCTCCGCCTAAAAGGATTGTGACCTCTAATTAATCACCCTGTATTTAGCTCCGTCCTGTGCACATAGACCATTCTAATTACCAATCAATAATCAGCACTCACAAGAGCCATTTCTGTTCTTATAGACCAGTTACGACAGTGTCAGTGTGATTTATTACCCACCTCTTCATACAAATGTATTCATCTTAATTTATTCAGACAAGGACAAAAACACACGAGGATACCACTTTTTATTGCAATAAGTGTTAAAAACTTTGCCCGTTATTGGCCAAACAATGATATAGGCGATGGTCAAATTCCTGACGGACAGTTGCAAAAACAGTGGAAATGACTCCAATTTATGGAGCCACAATCAACTGCTGTTCCGTTTAGCGCCAGACATTCTGGTAAGACAACTGGCAATAAAATGGCACAACGGTCTAAAATTTCGTGTCGGGGAATTGTTCAAGAAGACAAATCCAAATTCGACCGCGGTTTTGCTACCATGAATAGAGGACGCCACCTACGGCACATTGAACTTGTTCAAATTGCTGTGTTTTACGTGAAGAAGATATACTTCGCTTGTGTCTTTATAGGTAACCGTTTTCGAGATAACCTTCCAGTGGCGTAAATTGCAGTAGGGGCATAAAAAGTAAGGCACTACGATAATTAAATTCCAGTAAAGAATTTATTTTTCCAGGCAAAATTGTGGATTGAAATTTGAAAGAACAAGCTAGGGCTGGATTCCAGGCGTTTAAGTAAGAAAAAATGATTCATAAGCAAGGAATGATAGGTCATTCACTACCCTTGAAACACCCACTTACTTTTCTTTTTTATCCGTTTTTTTTACAAAAATGTCAGGCGTTAAACAAATTATATCATTTGTCTTATGCTTATGATTTTACGGAAAAAAATAAGTTTGCATATAAAATTAAAGGTACCACAAGTTTTTAAATAAAATGGGGATATCCTTTATGTAGGAAAACCTATGGGGTGCTATTTGAAAAAAAAAATGTTGGGGGTGAGTTTTAGGGGTTGACATACAAAAAAAATGTTTTGATTGCATGGTATGTTAGACCCTATAGTACCTTCAAAATTACCACTCAGTTCTTGCTTGAACCGTTTTTCGTTACGAAAATATCACGTGTCAAGGAAATTCTGGGACACCCCGTATACATAAAATATTATGAACAAAGAGGTTATGGAAAGTTTCTTGCGGGGGGAGGGGCGGGGGGGCGAATTTGAAGTTACGCTACTGTAACCTCCAATGAAATTTCTAATGCGACTGAATTATTGGTATTCCCGCACGAATAAATATTAGGCTCATACTTTTACATACCACCTACGAAGTATCTTTAAACTTCAATACCATCTATCTTCAAATTAGATTTGTTTGAAGTATGCTTTTTGATCTAATATTTATTCGTAGGAAAAAACTGAAAATTCTTTCGATCACATTTTATATTTAATTGGGGTGCCTTGGAAATTTCAATAAAGGTTATGTTGAAGACGGTTACCTCTAGGGACTCAAATAAATGATAGCGTTTTTACGTATAAAATATTGAGGAAATATGTAGATTTTAGATCGTTATGCCATTTTATTGCTGAATAATTGAGAAAAAAAAATAAAAGAATTTTGACACTCCGTATCTAGGCTTCATGTTCCTATATCAATGTTCATAAAAATATGAGGTCTATCACATGTTAAGCATTGTCGGAATATGCGGACACCTTGTATATTGAAATGCATTAACATCAATTTATAGTTTGTCAGCTACATCATCGCCATTTGGTTTTGGTCATAAATTTACAACTTCAGTGAAACTGAAATTGTGCAATTCTTTGATTCTCTCTTCATTAGCATATGCTGACATAGTTTGTTGGCTAGCACTATCATATAGGGACAAGCTAGTTTACAAAAGGTTCAAAGTGCTTGTATTAAATTTTCTTACGGCTTGAGAAAATACGATCCCTTTAGTGATATATTCAAAAAATCTGGTTGGTTGAATTTGGACGAACGCTTCAAGCAGCATATGTCAAGCCTCATTTGTAGAATCAACAATACTCAGATACCCAGATATCTCTTTATAAAGCTTGTGAAAGGGTCTGATGTGCATGATTGAAATACCCGGCATTCCGAAAATTACTGCGTTCAAACACATTCAACTACACTATTTGAAAAATCATTCTCCTACACCGCGTCTACCATTTTTAAATTCTTTACTTGCGTATGTTAAGGATACTACCATGCCCCACGTATTCCAAAAAAGCGTCAAAACTTATCTGTTTTCTTTGCGTTCTTAATTTTAATTTATTATCTTTGTATCACAACTTACGTTGATTTGACCTGCCTTTGTATTGTGCCAGTCCGGCCCTGGACGGCCAAGCCGATTTACGTGAGATCTAGAATTGAGTCGTCCAGAAGCTTTCCAGAACCGACGGTAGCGGCGCGCTAGGCTTCTCGGCGTTCAGCAGGCATCGATATAAGCAGTCAGGCAGCGACAGTTACAGTTACAGTCAATAGAGTGCAGCAATTAGTGTTCGGTAGTAATAGAATACGCGACGTTCTAGTGGCGCGCGTGAAATAAATGAACTGTGACATTAATTAGTGAAGTGTAGGACCAATATAAATTAGTGTAGTGACTGTAGATAAATTAGACGGTTAAATGTTAGGCTAGGCGTAGTGTACATAGTTAGTGCAAATCAACAGTGGAATCCATACCAAGTGTTTTCTTGCCCAATCGGATTAAAGACTTGTAAAAGTATTTTAACTTTATTTTGTTTGGGGGTTGTATGGAAGAGCAACCTAGTTCTTCTAAAATTTGTACATTTAATTTTTTGGTGAAAAGAAACAATAAAGACACATAACAAATGACGAACAACTTCAAGCTTATAAACCCTTATTACAATAAAACTTGTCCTATTTTGACTGTACTACCGCGCATAGGTGGAATCCGTTCTTGGCAGCCTAGGAAAATGAACGTGTCAATATCCATAAATCAAAGCCACTGTTTGCCTGAACTTGCAATTCGGAAGCCATTGTAGCAATGCCAGATTGATGAATATACATATAAGAATAAATCTCTAGCACACACGTCGAGAATTGAGGTAAGCTGAAACAAAAGGGCTTCGAGATGGGAATCTGATATGATTCATGCTTCTCTATACGTCTTTGTCGGAATCCAAGACGTTTCACTATAGAATACAAGATATATCCAGCGATTTCCTATCCTGTTTGAGATTTTTGTAGGGCATAATGTAAAGTCAATGTGCGGTAGATACGTTATATTTTTTTACACAGCAATAGATGGAGGTATTGAAGTCTTGGGGAAGAAAGAATTTCAGATGAAAATGCCTTTTTTGTGCCTCCTGTTTGAGATTTTTATAGAACATAATATAAACTCAATGTGCGGTAGACACATTACATTTTTTTCACGGCAAAAGATGGAGGTATTGAAATTCTGGGGAAAAAAGAATTTCAGATAAAAATGTATTTTTTGTGCCTCCTGTTTGAGATTTTTATAGAGCATAATGTAAACTCAATGTGCCATAGACACATCATACTTTTTCGCACGTCAATAGGTAAAGGAGGTATTGAAATTATGTGAAAAAAAGAATTTCAGATAAAAATGTTTTTTTTTAGTCTTTCGCGATTTCCGACGCGCGTCTACTCGGCTTTCCGTGCAAAGCATTCGGCTGTCCCGAGGAAAAACACAGTAGATGTGTGAAAATAAATATATTCTGAGAAATTGGGTGTGAAAGTTCCTTCCTTATAACGATCACAATTAAGTTTAGTTACATTAGAGCACTAATATGAATGGGCTTCAAAGTGTGCTGAGAAATAAACAGGTTTTTAGGAAGAAATGCATATACTGTATTTTGATCTTAATAATGTTTTAGATAATTTAATCATCTAAGACAGTAAGTACACATATACACATGTATGCATTCATGCAAAGTTAATAACAGCATTAACACAGTAAAATACCACAATAGTTATTCTAAATGAAGCTGTACTGCACAGGTATTGTCACAGGCAGTTACAAAACATAATAATCACATTTATAATAATTTTAGTAATGGTGCATAAAATAAAACCTGGTGACGAGAGTAACAGTGCGTTAGAAAACAGTTTTTGATAAAATACGTATTATGAAACAATAAATCTGAACTAAAAATTAACAAAAATTAAATTCTAACGCTAACTGGCCTTATCTCTTTTCTACCTGACTATTCAGATCACGCGATTGAGCTCACTTTCAGGAAGACTTAGCTAAAACGCGCGAAGATTAATGGTTTTGATTTTATAGGTACTAGATTTATGATTATAGTAGATTTTTTCTCTGCCTTTATACCGCGGTAGGCACCTTTAATTATCTATTTTGTCCAAGTTAGTCTCTCAAAAACGAAAAATAAAAATGGCAAAACACTATCGCTCAAGCCGCCAAAACAAACTAAAACCCTATTAAAACAAATGTCAAAACACAACATCTATAATGGCCGTTACAAATTGATGATATCTGATTGGTTGGTGCATTTACTCTGTTTCAACTTCCAGCTGACACGCAGATCCTGTGTTATGGAATTTTGATAATTATTGTTGTTCTGTAAATACTGGGCTTTGTGAGTAAAAATCTCCGTTATTTCGGTATATATTGAAATTTTGACTGTTTAAATAGATAGATCATGGCCCAGTATGTGCAAATTCATCAAAACCTCAATATATGAAAAAAATGCATATACTGTGTTTTTCCGTGGGACAGCCGCATTGGAGCACCACTAACGGGTCGTTTGATGATCGTCTCGAGACGTGCGTCGTGATTTTACAATTATTTTACTTGAAAACTTCCCAGCACGAATTTATCGAATATCGCTGACTAAAAGTAAAGCCGCCGAGTCACTTTAAAAGACTTATCAAGGGGGACAACTTTCCAACCAAAAACTATTTGTCCCCTTGTATTCTTTGCCAACATTCTAAAGGGCAAGGAGTATCGAGTAATAGCTAGTTTTAAAGGTATTGCGAAGTCCTTTATTTTAATGTTTGATTTTTTTAAATCGGTCGATTCGCTTCCGAGAACATTAGAAAAATCTTTACTTATCTTAATTTAGTAGTAGTAGTAATAGTTTACTATGAGAAAGAATTAATACACGGATATGAGGATACATTTCAATCATAGATAAAAGTTTCACAATAGACTAATTCACCGTCATAAAAAAATTATATACAGATACAAAGGAGAGTTAGGAGAAAGTAATAACTCATATCGTAACAAAAAGTAGGATAAAAAATACGATAGCGCTAGATGTCCCTAGAAAAAATAACAACAATAATTAATAACGAATCAATACACAGATATATGGATACATTTCGATCATAGATAAGTTTCACAATAAATTCGAAAAATGCCCATAAAGAAAAATGTTGTGCTGGGCCTCAAACTAATTCACAGTGGCACACAGAAAATTATATATACAGGGTGAGTTTTTAGTAGCGGCTCGGTCGATAACTCCACTACTGTTGAACATAGCTAGAAAAATTGTATATAAAAGTTATATCCACGGATATGCTTCTTGATCAGAAAATATTTAGATTTATACAGGGTGATCCATAACTACGTGGTGATGCAAACATGCATTTTTTTGAATGAGAGACCTTATATATTTTTCCTTATTCAAATTCTACTAACAATTTCCGTTCTTTCAATATACGGTATTGTTACATTATACAGGGTATTTCAAAAGTTATGACCACTTTTATATCCAAATCGCTGTCAAAGAATCGTACTGTACAAACAAAAAATGATTTTTTAAATATGGAAAGATTAAAAATATCCTCTAGTTTTAAAACCGGCTATAAAAAAAGCTCGCGACATATTCGTATAAGTAGTGTAGAATGCAAAATCCAGATTTTATCTTTTTTTAAATGTAACCTCCAATATTTTGTTGTACTAAAGAATTGATTTTAATATACTTCTTTATATTTGTATTGCACTTTTTTATTTAACGACTGAATTATAAGGTCATGATAGTATTTGTTGAAGTCAAAACCCTAAATCATCGAGATAATAAAGTCAAGTCAATTTTGTAGGCGTGATAATTATCAAGGAGATTTATCAGATAGGCTTTGACAATTTTCATAACCTGCTCAATAATTCCGTACTGTGTGAAAAACCAGCATTAAAAATTAATTTTTCCATTGAGGGTATTTAGGAGAATCTTTGAGAAATTGCCTTTTTGCCTCTAGAATATATCAACTATGAACAAAAATATCTAAAACGGAGGCACTCTAAAACTAATGCGTCCGAAAGATTGGGGGTTATATTTAAAAAAAGAGAGAAAACCTATATTTTGCATTCTACGTCACCCTGCATACAAGTATGCGCCATGGGCTTTTTTTATAGCCGATCTCAAAACTAGAGGATATTTTTTTTCTATCCGTGTTAATAAAATGATTTTTGATTCATCACTTTTTGACAGCCATTTGGATATAAAAATGGTCATAACTTTTGAAATACGATGTATAACGTAACAATACCCTATATCGGAAGAACGAAAATTATTAGTAGAATTTGAATAAGGAATAGTATATAGGGTGTCCAATTAAAAAAATACATGTTTGCATCACCACTTAGTTATGGATCACCCAGTATAAATCTGAATATCTTCCAAGCAAGGAGCATATCCGTGGCTACAACTTTCGTATACAACTTTTTTCGCTATCTTCTACAGTAGTGGAGTTATCGACCGAGCCGGTACTAAAAACTTACCCTGTAGATATACAAAGGTACGCCCATTTTTATTTTTTTGTCATTTCAAATATGAGGTGGGTGGCAAATTTTACCTGTGATACACTGTATGTTTGTTTCTCGAGAGTTTGTCGACATGACCCGAGGATACATTCTAGACGAGCAATTCATTACCTTTCATTCGAAAACCAAAGTTCCACGCGGTGACGTTCACTGATGGACGACAGTCCAATAATTTTCATGTTTATTAGTTTGATCTGTTAAACCTGAGATAGCGTCGTTGGAAATTGATTGTCAAATAAATAACAAATGCTATATCCGGATCGGCTTTAGTGTCAATCAATTCTTTATGCTATTCCAATTTATTTGTATCTGGGTTAGTCACTTTTGCGAAAAATGCATGAACGATAGTGACAATACAACAAAACATCATTCTTTCTTTTAGTCAGTCAAGGTCTGTAGAGCTATGTTTTAACATGTTTTCACAAGCTCAATATCAGTGATATAAATGCGAAAAAATAGCAAATGGAAGTATCATGGTTAGGACGAGTTTAATGGAACATTTATAATAATAATTATTCTCATGTACTTCACCATACGATTATTTGAAGCTCAACTTGAATACTCATCGCATATAGTTGATTGACTTTTTACATGATTAAGCATGCTTACAGTCAGAATAGGTACAAAAAAGAAAGCCTTACATCTTTAAGAGGATAGACATATTAAGCAATAAAATGATGAACTCAGATAGGAACGTAAAATAACAAAAGTTGACGGCTGAAGAAGAAAAGATAAAGAAAAGAGAAGTAGTAGTAATAATAGTTAAAGTAAGGAAATATTGTAAAATATAGCTAAAATTGATAAACAAACAAATAAAATTGATAGACAAACAACACAGATGAACAAACAGCAGCGATATTGATGAGTGACCTTTTTGTAGTTTGGCTAGACTGATATATTTAAAGCTCTAAATATTCATCAATGGTGTAAAAACGATTCTCAAGAAGAATTTATGTGTACTGTGATAATTTGTAAAAGAATCATAAAAGTATTAACAATCACAGAAACTAACTTATTTAGTAATTAATAATCCCACGTCCGTTAGTCAGATGAGTTATAGATAGATACATACTTTTATGAAGAACATACACTGGATGCATGTTTGTTATAGACCTTCTTATAGAATTATTCACAGAGGATGTAAAGGTGCAGCGTACACATTGTAAGGCATACATAGGAATAAAAATCTCATTGGTTGAGATAAGCAATTGCTGAACTTTTTGTTAAACAAGAAAATGGAATTTTTCACCTATTTAGTATCGAAAATCAGAATGAAAAAGATACTACATGGTTCACAATGGTCGATTGTATATAAAGTGTGTCATTTTTGACCTTTCTAAGGTAAACTTCAAGAGAAATCAATAATTTGCAGAGTATTTTGACAGAGGCATTTTCTTGAATGGGCTACTCTGATTGGTCAGTCTTTGTTAAAATGCGCATGTTGATAAAATGGGGCCTTAGTCTTTTACTATTGCTTTGCTGATAAACAGGGATCATCCACTACATTTTCAGTGAGAATGATGACGTGAAGAAGAGAAAACATCGAACTAAAAAGGTGAAAGTAATTTTTAGAATAAGCCTATAATAATTATGGCAAAATGGGTCCGTTTATCATTTTCTTTAGTCTTACCGCATTTCAAGCACCTCATTCTTTTTTTCTTAGTGTTCGGACTTTACTTGCGAGTAGTATATTTTATTAATGATATAATGGAGTCGAGTGATTTTATCCTTTAAAAGCTTCCACCCGAAAGATCTATTGTACTAGTATATGCTGACAATTCATGATTCGTGGCAGCTACCTAGCCCGTCTCTGTGGATTGCTCTCGATTCCCCTCAGTTTATTCAAGCTCAGTCTACTGCGAACTGATTTACATAAAGCACTGATTGTTCTCCCTGTCAGAGGTGCAGTAGAACTGTCAATTATTCCATATTTCCTTGTAGGGTTAAAATCATCTTAATTTGCAGACAGATAAGGCGAATAGAACCATCATGCTTTTACATAGTTGTAAAAAATAAAGTCTGGTTAATTTACTCAGTACTTCCCACGCATAGTAGTTATCCCATTTCATTATTTTCGCATTGCATAAAGCTACATGTGAGATCTCTCAAAAAGGCATCCAACACAAGAGCTCTCTCAAACAGTTTCTTGCATTTCCCTCCGTAGGAAGTAGGACGACAAAGTTTTTATTCTGCAAGCTTCAACTGGACGAAGCACTTTCACAACCCCTCACACCCAAACTACCCCATTTTTACCCCCTCTAAGAAATGTTGGAAAATGATCAGGAGCCCTCTAACCATCTAAAAATGAAGCTTGAGGTGTTTTTATATTTGTAGTTTTTTATTATTGCTGCGCCGCCACTGACACGATTTCTAAAAAGCATTTACGCGTTTTCCATCCTCGCCACGGTAAATACTGTGTCGAAATTGCATTAAAATTGATTTCAGGTTACACAATACAGAAATACCTAAAGTAATATTCGTATGATCAAAAATAGTCCCTTTGTTTCTGTAATAGGCAAAGCAATTTTTGGATGGACTTAAAAAAGTGTATTATGCCGCTAGTTATTTCTTTCACAGGACAATGGACAGCCTGTTATGAATACAACAATTTTTGTAGTTTTACAACCCTCCACCCCCAAACCACTCAAATTTCTTCACCACTTAAGAAAAAGTAGGAAATGATCAGGAACCCCTAAAACGCGAAAAAAAGAAGCCTGAGCTGTTTTTATTTTTTTTTTTAATATTGCTGCGCCATCAGTGACTCGAATTCTAAGAACCATACGTGTTTTCCATCCTCGCCATGGTAATAATACGGTGTCGAAATATAATTCATTCAACAATTTCCAGGTTACACAATACACAAAAGATTTAAGGCAATACTCGTAAGTATATATTAGAAAATTGTCCCATGGTTTCTGCAACAGCCACGGCAATGTTTGGATGTCGCGATGGGCCAGCCTATTATGAATATGATAGTTCTTTCAGTTTTATAACCGCCCACCCACAAACCACCCCATCTTCACCCTCACCCAAAAAAAAAGTATAAAACGTTCAGGAATACTTGACATTTTTTGTTTTTTGCTAATTACTGTGCCACCCATGCACCGATTTTCAAAATTATGGCACCAATACCTACTACGACTCAACAGCATCTTGCTACCCAAATTTCATCATGATTTATGCAGCAGTTACTGAGATTACGAGGCTAGAAAAAAGCCAACAGATAGACAGACCGGCAGATAGATCAATATGCTGACAAATACACAGACCGACGGAAATGATGACGTGGATTTACGTTATGTAGATATCATAAGACCGCCAACAAGCGGAATATCTCAAAATCGAAAATTTTCGCGATCACAATACTGTCCTCACCTATCGGTGTGGGAAGTAAGAGTATAAGAAGAAGGCTGAGGTAAGGGAAGTGTAATACTGTTAAACAAAAATGACTGAAGCTTGTCTCAAACAGTAATCACTCGGGTTCTAGAACTTCTCCTCACTCTTTGCGAGGAAAATTTTTCGTGGAGCTGTGAATCTAACATTTATAATCTGTCTCAACTAAATCCGGAAAAATACACTTTTATTCGTTCTCTGGCAGCAGTGAAATAAAAAATTGAAAAATAAAAAATACCCATTTTAAAAGTAATTGCCTGGCAGAAGTCTGCCACGGTTAAACTTCTTAAATCCACAAAAGTTACCTAACGCTTAAAAACATCGACTTGAAGTTGAAGATTCAATTATGGAATAATTCCTGCGGAAAGGAAAAAATGTGGTTTCTACACTGAGCTTATTTAGTTCTATCTCTTCAAAAATTACGAAATGCGGTGATTATGCATCCATGATTAAGCATACTAAAAAAAAATACGAATGGATGAGTTTGCTCCACACATTTGTGAGGTAAGCCAGGAGATCCCCAGTTGACCATTGATGCCGGAATCCATATTATCTGTCGTTGATTAAGTGATGGAGCTGAAATACTTCATAAGCTCTTGGTTGATGCATCTCTCCATCACTTCACTGATCACAGACAGCAGAGCTGGTCTGTAGTTGGCTGGATCAACGTTTGAGCCTCTATTTGGCACCGGCGAGATGCAGGCAATTTTCCAGTCTTTTGGGAAGATGCCAGAGTCATAAAACGTCCCAAAGAGGAGGGTAGGTATGAGAGCGAGACCTGTGGCGCATTTCTTCACAGCAATAGATTGGATCATGTCAAGCCCATTCGCCTTATTAAGCTACACCCAGATAAGCCTTTAAATTGAAAATAGGAAATTTTCTATGTCTTTGTTGAAGTTAGTTTGTAACGGATCACCTGTTTTGAAAATTATTTCCATATCATCTATTTGACTGTCATACATAAATCGTCTGTATGTTCCATTTTCAGCAATTATTTCCTCAAATACTAGTAATATTTCCATACTCGTTTGATCGTACAATTGTCTATTTGTTCTTTTTCTCATCTTTATTAAACCTTTCCAGCAAAAATTGACTGAAAATTAGAAGCGTTATATCTCTCCCTCTCTCTCTCGCTCTCTTTGGGAACCTAATATTATTATTATTATTATAGATATGTCTATTTCCCAATAAAAATTATATTTCAAAAAAATAGCAGAAGAAAGAATGTGAAGCGGAATTAAGAATGTAGCGATGACGCTACCTCTGCTCTTCCTTTCAACTCCAGAATAAATATTAAAAAATTACTTGTTTAAAGAAGACACCGACAAATAAAAAAGTACTGAGCTCCCTAGGAGAAATCTGATTACTATATAGCCATAGACAGATACGTTTCTTGAATTCCAACAAATCTAGAAGCTTTAGGTCTGAAGGTATTTTGTTGTACAATGTGAAAGGTATGTGAGGTAACAACGTAAAATTATTATATCCTGTTCACATCTTTTGGGGATCAACATCAACGATAACATGTCCTGATATGACCACGTCGTTAGTATCGCTAAAACAGCAATCCAGAAGCTTGAAGTTTTGTTGCGCTGTAGGAAGCTGTATCCACCAGAGCAACTACTGCTGCTCTACAAGGCACATATCCGACCATCGCTGGACTATTGTTCCCATGTGTGGAGATGCGCTCCAGGCACTCTCTAAAGCTTCTGGACACTATCCAGAAAAGAGCGATTAGACTAATCGATACGCCTAACCTCACAAAGCACCTCCACAGCCTGGAACGTCAAAAAAGCGGAGGCTAACCTGTCCCTGTTTTACAGATTCTTCCACAGAGGATGTTCGAGTGAGCTCTACCAGATAATAACACCAAAGGCCGTCCGAACGAGGAACACTATAGAGGCTCTGCGAGTTCATCCTTACCAGGTCGAGGTGCCTACTCCCTGAACCAGTCTCCTCCAGCATTCTCTCTTTTGGAGAACTTCAACGCTGTAGAATGAGCTGCCGGGGAATAATTTGTTTCCCGACGGCTACAACCTGCAGTGTTTCAAATCTAACGTGCACAGACACTTATCCTCTCGTAGCGCTTCTACAGTGCCATAGACTTTCAGCCTTTGCGGGAGGCTTGCGATAAAAGAAATCTACATATTGAGCTGTACAGTACTATGACTCTATAAGAAAAAAAATTGTGTGTGTAATTATGTCCTAATTAAGGAAACCACCTTTTTGATAAGGGCACAACAAGCTCAAACCGTAAGGTTGTTGCCTTTACAAATTTAAGATCAATGGGGTACACGACGTTACGCTGGATTTTATCTTCTGACGTTGCCCTTTGAAGTACAAATTAAGCAAACAGCCCTCAAGTTACTAACTGTGACAACATGTAAAACAAATATTACAGTTATGAGAAGATAATTAGTAACGGGTGGTATATTTGTAAGTACCGTGAAAATTAATGAAATACGCCTAAGGTTTCACTGACTTGATTGGTTCAAAGAAAATGGGTTATACACTACATGTAACAACGATGGTGGTTTGGTAAGTCTGTATATTTTTTATATTATTATACATTTCCCGCTAAGCAACTTTGATGGCAAAAATATTGATGTAGAATCGTGAGCAAACTGCTCTCATTTGGTTAACCATGTTTGGCAGCTATCTTCCGTAATTTCCACCAAAATGGGAGAAAAGTGAATTTTGTATGCTACACTACCGAAAATATATACAGGGTGAATTTTTAGTACTGGATTGGTCGATAACTCTACTACTATAAAAATAGTGAAAAAAGTATATAAAAGTTGTAGCTAAGGATATGCTCCTTGCTCAGTGAATATCTTGTTTTATACAGGGTGATCCATAACTACGTGGCGATGCAAATATTCATTTTTTTAATGAGACACCCTATATATTATTACGCCTCATTTTCACGGTGATAGTTACTATCATGAAAGTACTCTCATGATAGTCAGCGCGATAGTTGTAGCATGTAAGTCAAATGTCTACACGTTGAAAGGGTATTGTAATGGTAGCTAGCTCAAATATTGACAAAAAGATTTCTTCTTCATGGTTCCTCCTCACTCTATCCTTAAAGTCTGCAGAATGTTTTTCCCATAAACATGGAAACGTTTGATATTCCTCTAAAAGCAATAAACAACAAATCGTTCAGACATCTTTTAAGCAAAATATAAACAAAAGAACAGAAATTTGCGCCAAACAAGAGACAGATTTCAAGTGAACTATGATAGTTTAGCATGGTTCTATTCAATGTTGTATGCACGGTGACAGTAGACGCTATAGTTCAAAGACTATTGTGAGAGTACTCTGAACCATCTCGTCAAACGAGATAGTGTGATAGCACTGTCGCGACAGTGCAGTAGCGACTATCATGTTGTCCATACGGTGATATTTTTTGTGACAGTAACTATCATAGAGCTATCGCCGTGAAAATGAGGCTTTACATATTTATATCCTAATAATGATTCCCGTTGTTGGTATTGTATTGATATTTGAAAAGTTATAACTATTTTCATATTCAAATCGCTGTCAGATGAGCGTACTGTATATCAAAAAGTAATGAATCAAAAATATTTGTTTACATGGCGAAAAAAATATCCTCTCGTTCTAACGTCGGCTCTAAAAACAGTCGACGGTGCATATTCATATACAAGGGGAGGTAGAATGCAAAATCTGGATTTTCTGTTTTTTTTTTTAATGAAACCACCCAAGGATGTGAACTTCCAGCCTAGAGGCAGTATGATAGTCCCCAGTAGGTCCATGAGGTACTTGGGCGTCTATATGTATAGACATCGAGAGGTGCTTCTCAGACCACATTGGGAAGTCAACCCAGAAGGTAGAAGCTAGAATAGCAATGCTCTCTAGACTGGTGCCAAATATATGGGGTGACCCAGCAGTACAAAAAAGCACTTCTAAACGGAATCGTCCAGTCTCACTCAAAAGAAGGACTCAAAAGAAAAAAACATCAGCAAGAACTGGACAGTCTGCAATGAAAGTCACTGCTAAGGGTAGCCAGTTCCTAACGCACAGTATCCAGTAAGGGCTTGAAATAGCGACAGGGCACCACCCTTGCATCTGCTGGCTGAAGACAGAGGTCACATCTACGTCTCACAAGGGGCACAGAGATAGGGCAGAAGGACTGTAGGCAACGGACCATATAAAAGTGGCACCACATATGGTCTCAAACGACAGAGGTTATACAGTGGACAAAAAGACTGATATCATCAATAGGAGAATGGGAAAACTACAAGGACAGGACCTGCTATTTCCTGACACAGGCTCTAACGGCACATATCCCGGTCTGCGTCTGTCTGAAAAGGGTAGAAAGAACTACCGATGACCTGTGCTGTCATTGCGGATAGCTAGACCTGAAGATTTGAAAGTAGATAACATGACAAGACTGTGAAGTCTGGCACGGTACGAAGACGTTGCGGCAAGAACCTGAGTTTCTTCAAACTTGATCCTGTGACTTCCCTCCTTAATCCCATGTTCGGCTACCGCTGATTTGTCCGTATGGCGTAGTTGAAAGCTAGCCTTATATTCTTTAATTCTTGTGTTTATAGATCGCTCCGTTGTTCCTATGTATACACTCCCACATGTGCATGGTATGCGATAAACCCCCGGTGTTGTGAGTGGGTCTCTTTTATTCTTCACCGTTCTCAAATATTCCTGTATCTTTCTTGTGGGCTTGTAGATGGTGCTGACGTTTTCCTTTCGTAACGGTTTTCCTATTCTGTCTGTTATTAGGCACATAGGGTAGAAAAGCTTTTGCTATCGGTTTAGGTTCTGGTTTTGCCCTATTTCTCCTCATTGTTCTTGTTATTTCCTTTTTTGTGTAACCATTTGCCTTAAGAGCATTATTTAGATGTTCCAGTTCGGTATCGAGTTTTTCTGATTCGCACACTTTTCTAGCCCATTCTGTCAAAGTTCTAATAATTCCGTACTTCTGAGATGGGTGCTGGTTTGATTCTTTATGTAAGTGCCGGTCAGTATGAGTTGGCTTTCTATATACCTTGTGTCCTAATGTAACTCATTTCCTTGTTAGAAGAACATCAAGGAAGGCGAGTTTTTTGTCTTCTTCTACCTACATGGTGAACTTGATGTTTTCATGTACGCTGTTCGGGTGTTCTAGAAATTCTTCTAGCTTTTCTCTTCCGTGATTCCAAATGACGAACGTATCGTCCACGTATCTGAGCCATATCTTGGGCTTGTATTGAGTGCTCTTCAAGGCTGCCTGTTCGACCTTCTCCATTACAAAGTTCACTACTACCGGGCTTGGAGGGCTTCCCATGGCTACACCTTCAATTTGTTCGTACATGCTGGCGTCCCAGACGAAGTAGGTTGTCCTTAACACGTGCTTGAAAAGGTTTGTAATGTCTTCTGGAAATATCTTCTTGATGTGTTGGATTGCATCGTTTAATGGCACCTTTGTGAATAATGACACCACGTTGAAGCTGACCAGCATGTCGGGTTCTTCCAGCTGTATGTCTTTGATCTTCGAAATGGGCTGAGTCCTTGATGTACGAGTCGGTTCTTCCAACGCATGGCTGTAAAAAACCTTAATTATCTTTAGATAATTAAAGAAAAATAATTATTATTAAATCGAATAAAACAGTGTTCTACGTTAGCCTGAAAATGCATGTTTAACCCTCTCCTACCCTACTTACTTGGCCACGATCTAAATATATATGGTAAATATTGCTGTTGAAAAAGTTCACCGTCGTGCTGTTTAAAATTCATTCATTGTAAATGGTTAATTAATTTCAGCTGCGTTTAAACGCATTTGGCAATTGCAAAGGGAATGCAGGGACATTTAAAAAATGAATTATGTTGTGGAAAATGGATGACATTAAAATTTAGAGCGCTATATATTTAGTTATGTGAAAATGATGCAATTATGGATTGGTGCAAAACATTTAAAATATCTCCACAGAGTTTTTACTGTAAATATAACAGGATATTCTGAGTGAAACAGCAAATAGCGCGTTAAAAATAGTAGGAAAGTCTGTGTCACATATACACATACCTGAGTCCGCTGGACCGTTCTGATTTATAACATTTTTGCTCGGAACTATTTGGCCTGAAAACCTTATAGGGTGCGCAATCACACATTCTATCACGTTCCAGATGGTAACGGAAAGAATGGAATCAAGTAGATGCACTTGTGAGGATGTTTTACTACCCACATCGATGTGACCGCTAAATTTTTTGATTTTGGGCGTTTTATGATATCTACATAACAAAAATCCACGTCACTCATTTCCATCGATCGGTCTGTCTGATGGCATTTTTCTAGCGTCGTAATCTCAGTAACCATTGCAGGGATTGTGATTAAATTTGGGTATCCATTGCTGTCGGGTCGTAGTACCTAGATAATTCTGCTATAATTTCGAAAATTGGTATACATGAGCGGCAATTAGCAAAAAACATAAATGTGCGATGAATGTGCCACAGTTGTGTTACTGGAAACCGTTTCAGAATATTACGTTTTTGACTATTGCAGGTATCTGTCTCATAGAGTAGTCACTGTAAATAGAGATTGTGTATGAAAATGATCAAGATACATTGATGGATAGATAAAGAAGATTGCAGAGTATATCGTCGTCCAAAAACTGTTTTGGTGGCTTTATGTCTGTTTATGACCGTTGTCTGATAAACAGACGTACACAATTTGCAGACAGGTCAAACAGATCTAAAACGTAGCCTGGTATAAGCCTAGCCTCTGATACAGGCAATTAGTACAATGATGTGGAATTGGTGAGTAGTTAGGAACGTAGCAACATTGGGCTACGGATATCGCAAATAAAGGGCCTTGCTATGTGGACTGCAGGGCGTTGAAATTTACGTCAGCTAGAGCGTCGAAGCCTGAGACCATTCGCCATTAATTAGTAATTTTCGTAATTTTTTTGATGATATTGACAGATCAGCTTACCAATTATTTCGAAAAAACTTCAGAAGTAAGTTATTACAATCGTACTTGACAAACAAAAAAACAGTACTTACGTAGGTTGCAACAATGATAACTCACTACCTTTACCAGTAAATAGGGGCCTGCCGCAAGGATCGGTGCTGAGGCCGCTATTATTTCTAATCTATGTGAATGATCTTCCGTTGTCTATTTCAGATAAATGGTTTCTGTTTGATGATGACACGACAATTTTATCTAGATCAAATATGATCGATGACGAAGGCTTAGCAGAAGCAAAAAAATGGTTCGATGCTAATTATAAACTAAATGAGAGCTAGGCTGAAAAAAATGAATTCGAATAAACGGGAGATAAATGTGGCACAGTTATGTTACTGGGAACTGTTTAAGAATATATTACATTTTTGACTATTGCAGGTATCTGACTTATAGAGTTGTTACTGTAAATAGAGGTTGTGTATGAAAATGGTTAAGATACATAGGTGGATAGATAAAGAGGATTGCAGAATATATATCGTCGTCCAAAAACTGTTTCGCTGGCTTTATGTCTGTTTATGACCGTTGTCTGGTAAACAGACGTACACAATTGGCAGATAGGTCAAACAGATCCAAAACGTAGCCTGGTATAAGCCTAGCCTCTGATACAGGCAATTAATACAATGGTGTGGAATTGGTGGGTAGTTAGGAACGCAGGAACATTGAACTACGGATATCGCAAATAAAGGGCCTTGCTATGTGGACTGCAGGGTGTTAAAGTTTACGTCAGCTAGAACGCCGAAGCGTGAGACCATTCGCCATTAATTAGTAATTTTAGTAATTTTTTGTTTGATATTAACCGATCAATTCCAATTACCAATTATTTCGAAAAAACTTCAAAGGTAAATTATTACAATCGTACTTGACAAACTAAAGAACAGAACCTACGTATGCTGCAACAATAATAACTCACTACTTTTACCAGTAAATAGGGGCATACCACAAGGATCGGTGCTGAAGCAGTTATGTTTCTGGGAACTGTTTCAGAATATATTACGTTTTAGACTATTGCAGGTATCTGACTTATAGAGTTGTCACTGTAAATAGAGATTGTGTATGAAAATGGTCGAAATACATAGATGGATAAATAAAGAGGATTGCAGTATATATCGTTGTCCAAAAACTGTTTCGCTGGCTTTATGTCTGTTTATGACCGTTGTCTGGTAAACAGACGTACACAATTTGCAGATAGGTCAAACAGATCCAAAACGTAGCCTTGTATAAGCCTAGCCTCTGGTACAGGCAATTAATACAATGGTGTGGAATTGGTGGGTAGTTAGGAACGTAGCAACATTGAACTACGGATATCGCAAATAAAGGGCCTTGCTATGTGGACTGCAGGGCGTTAAAGTTTACGTCAGCTAGAGCGTCGAAGCTCGTGGGAGCAAGTAAAAGCTCCAGTGTCAATGTAGCAGTGTCGCTTTGATACAACCAATACCGACTGACTAACGGTACAAGAGTAGACGTAACAGGGAAGTGGAGTGCGCGCCCCTTGTTTCCTGTCTACTATATCAGCATGTGGAAACGAGGAAGGAACCGTGGGGGAATCATAGTATGGGAAATCGAAGCAGTCCTACTATTCCAATTGCACAGGAAAATTAGGATAGAATCAGACACAGATGCCTTTGATGTCTTATTTTTATTGAAGAATATCATACTAAGGGAAATCGAGGCATTTCTACTACCCCAGTTGACATGAACAGTGTATAGTGCATTTCAGAAATATATAGGGCAATTGACTGGGAAATTCCTACTTGCTTGGTACAATTTCGGTATCGGTTATAGGCGTAGGTAAACTTTATCATCTTACCTGATATATCTGTGGCTTGACCGAACAAGGGCCTATCCCACATAACAAACGTATATGCAATGTACATAAAATGAATTTCGAATCAGTGGATATGCATATCCACAAATCAAGCAAGAATGTCCAATGGATGTCAAATAGACACCAAAAAAATATACATTTCATGTACGTTTTCCACGAACTCCTACATCCATGACATATCCATTAAATGTACATATGTACGTCTAATGTACATGCATAGCATATGTAACATAGACCAGGTATGAACAGGTATATTCATAACATATACCATGTATATACTTATCTACCAAAGTATATACAGTGTACATACAAAGGATATGTATATCCACAAATGCAGCATGAACGTCTAAAAAATATACATTTCATGTACATTTGTCGCGAATTTTCACATCCATGAGATATCTATTAAATGTACATTCATGTACCTCTAATGCACATGCATAGTGTATGAAAATTCAATGTAGAAGCAGAAAAATAAACAAACCTTGTACTTTCATTATACAAAATTATAAAATTATGTTAATTATAAAATTTTGTAGGTGGTTTGCTCCACTTACGACATACCATCAAACGCTGGAGGCGAGCGCGCTAACTACGGCTAAGGACGCGAACGGCGGAATGGCCAGAAATCAGCAATGGCGGCGCTAGTTATCCTTCGCGCAGGCGCAAACTACTAGATGTAGATATGATACTTAGACCAACATCTTATGTATATTCACGTATGATACCAAGACCAATATCTTATTTATATTCACATATGCATATACCTACGTGAATATATATACTATATTATAACAGTGTATACTATTTTTCATATGTACATTCAACGTGCTATGAATATTCAAATACACTTGTTCAAACTGGAATACCGAATATATATTTTGTGGATGTATATATCCATATAGTGTTATGTGGGATGTGTATATTTTCGTAAAATGGGGTTTTGGGCTCAACTTCATCAACCAAATGCGCTCTTTCCGATGAAGTAGGTCCCAAGTCAGAAGGTTAGCTTGTTGGAGAATAAATAGTATGTAAAAAGGACTAAGTATGGGCACTTCCATGTATGTACGTCTTTTCATCATGGTCTTATCTACAGTAATTCATATTGTA
The DNA here is from genome assembly GCA_951848785.1 of Callosobruchus maculatus. Taxonomy (NCBI): domain Eukaryota; kingdom Metazoa; phylum Arthropoda; class Insecta; order Coleoptera; family Chrysomelidae; genus Callosobruchus; species Callosobruchus maculatus. The sequence goes on from CATOUR010000033.1 coordinate 7,089,809, forward strand.
ACATACTGTATATTATGTCGAATGTCATCGAAATCTCTAGATGGTTCGATGAAGTATATATAGAAGGCGCCACGGGTAGCATAGTAGTTCAGTTGAACTGAGTTGTAGCTGAAATAAAGTTAAGAGATATTGTATTGAGTTGTGAAGTAAAACAGTGAAAGTTACATCCAGTTTGATTCGTTGGTGTGAAGAAAAAGAGGCCGTCGTGACAATTGGTGTCGGAAGTGTGGGATTATCCATCGAACCAAGCCAGGAAAAGGAAAGAAGAAGTGAGTGCAGCGTCAGCTAATGCCAGTTACAAGAGCTATGGCGTCCGAAATGAGTGCACTGATGGCTATGATACAATAAATGAAGGCAGATATTATGAGAAACAGCGTAGAACAAACAGCCAAAATGAGAACCAGCTTAGAACAGAGATTAGAACAAAGTGCAGCCGAGACGAGAACAACTGTGCAAGTCCTGGAAAAAAAGATAAAGCACCACCAGGATGAGGCAGTCGCATACTTGAAGAGTGGACAGGAACTGGTGATGACTCGGTTGGAGGAGCAGAAGCAAGCCGTAAGCCAAGCACTAGAAAATCAAGGCCACCGTATTAGTGCAATTGAGGAACAACTACAGCAAGTGAAAGGCCAGGTCAAGGAAATGGTCAGAGAGGAGCTGCAGGAACTTAGTGCAGGTGAGCGTAGTTTTGTAGCTGCAGCACCCGCTTTTACTGATAGACACAGTAATTTAGTTGCAAAACCCTATCCGTACAATGGAAAAAACGTTATGGGACATTTACCATATGCAATTTGAAAACATCGGTCGAATGAGGAAAAAGCTTGTGTGCTGACATCCATGCTCAGAGACTCTGCAGCAGCTATTTTGGAAAATCTCTGCTCCTCAGATCTACGTGATTATGATAAGATAACATCTGCACTAAAGTTACGCTTTGGAGATGCACACTTAACAGAGCTGTTGCATGGCCAGTTGCATAACCGGACACAGCAAACCAAGGAAGATTCAACCACATTTGCATACGAAGTCCAAAGCTTAGCTAAACGAGCATTCGTCAGCAATCCCATCGAGACACAGGAATACGTCGCTGCTCGTCAGTTTTTCGATGGCATTGCGGACCTGGACGTTCAATGAATCGTAAGACTATCCAGTCCCAGAACCTTACAAGATGCTTTGGTCAAGGCTCTAGAAATTGAAGCTGCCACGAAAGCCACGCGAATGATACGGAGGGTGCGCTCTGTAGAACAAGATGGTGAAGCAGAAGTCAGGGCGACAGCGTTTGTTCCAAGAAGAAGAGGTGGTACCTTTCAAAGAAACCCAGCTCGCACAAATCTAGAAATACCTGAGAAGTTTACGTGCTGGAGATGTGGGCAGAAGGGGCACCTTAGAGTAGGCTGCCAGATACAAGTCGATAAGATGCAGGTGAATGTAGAAAAAGCAGATGAATATGCAAGCAAAACGAATTCTATGCAAGGCACGATAAACTCAATGAAGGAGCAGTTTGACAGAAACACGAAGAATTTGCTGAAGAAGAACGAGGAAACTATCGCTAAGCTTCAAGGACAACACAGAGTAGCCATGAGGGTACTTACAGCAGACCGGGGTAGGCTAAAGCAGTTGCTTGACTCTCAGAAACGAGAATGTATGGGTATTAAGAGCAAGTTTGGAAGGGACAAAAAGAATCTGTTGAAGAAGAATGACCAACACGAGGCAGCCTTGAGAAAGCTCAACGAAAAACACGACAGAGAAGTTTCTGCTTTGACAAATGAAATCAACAGATTGAAGGATTTGGATCAGCTGAAGAAAGCGGAGGATAGATGTGACCAAGTTAAGGACGAAAATGCAATGCTGAAACTGAAGATCACCCAGGTGGAGGCTGAGAACGCATCCTTAAAGAAATACCTGGACCACGCGATTGTGCAAGCCAAAAAGCACGGGGTCAAGGAAGACTAGTCAAGGTTGGTGCATCATAAAGCAGAAATCAAGAGAATGAAATCAGATATGTCAGATGCGCTTGATAGTGTGAGAAAAGTCATGGAAGACTTGTATAAAGCAAGAGACATTGACAATAAGATGAAAGAGCAACTGGCGAATTTGGAAGATGAGAACGTTCGACTAAAAAGGGAGCTGGAAGACGCTTTGGCTGCAGCACAGGCTGATAGTTCTGGGATGAAATTGAAGAACGGGCATAATAAGATAAAGCAGAAGATTGCGCAGATGGAAAGCGAGGGCGATAGTGATAGGCTAAAGAAGAATTCGAACAAAGTCATTGAAAATGCAAGCAAAGGTGTGCACGAAGTATCAGCGATGCAAAATGACGATGTAGATTTGAAGCAAATATTGGCGTAACTGGAGAGGGAAAACGCGAAGATAGGAAAACAGCTTAACGTTGCGCTCAAGGACATGTCATGGGGCTCTGATCAGGCCGCGCAACTAAGGAGCGAGAATGGTAAGCAGAACAACAGGATTGCGGAACAGGAAGTGTGGTTAGCTTCAAGGTCGAAACATTTAGCAGGCTCTAAAGCGGCCTACAGACGTTGATACATGCTGCGATGCAGGCATCGAGGTACGTTTCATGATGCAAGAAGCAGCGTGTGTAGTACTGAATGGCGTATTTGGCATCAGTTGCGACTGGCAGCGATGCAGACCCTGGAATCCCATTTTGGTCGGCGAGCCATGACGCCAAGTCGGTGCAGCTAATGCAGGTTTCAAGTGTTTCAACGTGTATAGTATGGCGTCGATGCAGGGAAATAACTCTACCCTACTATTCTTGTATTGCATGAAACGTGTATAAAATATCAAGTCAATTTCGGCATCGCAACAGGTTTCGGTGTGAGTAGGAACTTATGCAACTGATGCAAGTTTCATGAAACCTTGAGCCAATGCCTGCCTCACCGCATGCATCAACGTCTGTAGGTCGCTTTAGACGGGGTTTTCTGAATCCACCTCTGTGTGTGAGTCAAACGTTGCACCGCATGCGGAAAAAAGTATAAAGTGACATCAAATATAATTTACATGTAAATGGCGGCAAGTGTGATCGAAACATGGTTGACTATATCCAGAAGCCATTCTGGGTGCATTTAGTAAACAGAAAAACGTGCCTGTTTCCACTGGGAATAGGGCAATCCTACTCAAAAAATATCGACGTTACCATAGAACTGGAAGTAGCGATGTTCCGTGTTGCTGTTTGCATATACAAAGCAAATAAATTGGCATGCACATGCGGCATCCTCTAAGCAATTTCAGTGATGATAGCGCACACAGAAAAATCAAATCAGGTTGATTGCCTCTCTACTTGCTACATATTAATATACATGAATTCATTTTCAATCCAAGCACGTGTACAAACATTCAGAACAGTCTTACAATTCTTTAACTGTACACAAACATTTCTACAAAATAATTTATCGGCACACAAAGACAAAATATGCGCGAAACATATACGAAATGGTGAATGACAAAAAGTACTTCTCTACTGCACACATAAAAATGAATTTTTTGACAAAGAATATAATTATAGTTCCATTCAAGGATATCATATTGTCACGACGCCCGATTTTCCTCCACTTCAGGGAATCAAACTGGACGTAATTTTTGCTTCTCAACTCAATAAAAAATTTCTTAACCTGATCTCAGTCTCGATGACTTTTCAACAACAACTGCCATGCTACTCATGGCACTTTAGACAGGGTGACTTTTTAGTACCGGCTCGGTCGATAACTCCACTACTTTAGAAGATAGCGAAAAAAGTTGTACATAAAAGTTTTAACCACGGATATGCTCCTTGCTCAGAAAATATTTTGAATTATACAGGGTGATCCATAACTACGTGGTGATGCAAACATGTATTTTTTTAAAAGAGACACTCTATATATTATCGCATTTTTAGATTCTGCTAATAATTTCGCTTCTCACAATATAAGGTATTATAACATTATAAAGGGTACCTATTTCATAAGTTATGACCATATTTATATCCAAATCGCTGTCAAACGGACGTACTGTATATCAAAAAGTAATTAATGAAAAATTATTTTTTTTACACGAAAAGACTAAAAATATCATCTAGTTTTGAAATCGGCTATGAAACAAACCCGCGACGCATACTTGTATACAGGGTGATGTAGAATGCAAAATCCAGATCTTCTCTTTTTTTTTAAATGTAACCCCCAATATTTTATTATACCAAAGAATTGCCTTTAATATGCTCTTTCATCTTTGTATTTGCATTTGTTGTATCTACGTCCATCAGTTTCCAAGATATTTCGATTTTACGGTAAATTTAAAATATAGCTTCTATTTGTATACTGAAATTTATTTATTTTGAGAAAGTACTATCGAATTTGTTTTTTATTTAACGAACGACTAAATTATAAGGCCATGATAGTATTTGTTGAAGTCAAAACCCTAAATCATCGAGATAATAAGGTCAAGTATCGTGAGGAAACAATTTTGTAGGCGTAATGCGTAGTTATCAAGCAGATTTATCAGGTAGGCTTTGAAAAATTAACAGTTTTCATAACCAGCTCAACAATTCCGGGCTGTGTGAGAAACCAGCTTTAAAAATTAATTGTTCCATTGAGGGTATTTAGGATAATCTTTGAGAAATTGCCTATTTGCCTCTAGAATATATCAACTATGAAAAGCAATATCCAGAACGGAGGCACTCGAAAACTAATGCGTTTAAAAGATTGAAGAATCGTTTTATTTGGACTGCTTCGTTTAATATTACATAGCCCACCTGATAGATCTGTTTGATTATCATGCATGACGTCTATAAAATTGTTCATATGGGCATATGTATATGCCTCATCGAATCATTTATAGAGAATTGAAGATACCCAGATCAGTTTCTAGAACAGCCATCTGTTAGTCTAGAAAACTCCAGATGATTCGATCACGTTTAAACATCATAAGTCTAACCTATGCTTTTAGCGGCAATCTTTGGAAGAGGAACTAGACAGAGCATTCCGCTAGGAAAATACGCCTCGGTATTTCAGTCAGAGGGGTGCGCCATCCTGCAATGTGCAAGGATCAATATTGAACGATCCTACAGAAACAAGAGGATCGTAATACTTACAGACAGTCAGGCTACACTTAGGGCACTAGAAGTGCCCAAAGTTACGTCTGCTCTAGTCTGGGAATGTTTACAAGAACTGGGAAGACCGGCAGAACACAACAAAGTAACTTTGGAGTGGGTGCCAGGACACTCAGGTATAAGAGGCAATGAAAGGGCGGACGAGCTAGCAAGACTAGGCTCGTCTGCTCTATACATTGGAGCAGAACTCGCCCTGGGGGTGCCTAAAAGCGCAATCAGACACCAGGTTGGAGAATGGATGAAACATCAGCACAAGGAGCAGTGGAACTTGTTGCCAGGATGTGTTCATGGAAAAACATTGATTAAAGCCCCATGCAAGAAAACAGCTGAAACACTGCTCTCATTGAGTAGGAATGGAGACCTCAACTGCAGATTGTGTGGAAGAGGAACTGAGTCAGCCCTACATGTGCTCTGTGAGTGCGAAGCGCTATATCACAAGAGACAACAGCTCTTTGGGAAGACCAAGCTAGAACCAATGGAGTACAGCTCAGCACCAGGACCAGTAGGTAAACCGCATAAACTTATGCAGGGATCCAGATTGCTGGAGTGGATACTGTAAATGAAAAGAGCAATAATACAATAAGCCTTAAGGCTTAAGTATTGAAGGGGACAGTAGGGTCGGACGGCTCCTGGAAAAAAACCTATGCTTTTGACTTTACGTCATACATGACGACCAGCACACAATACACCAATACCACGGCTCAACAAACAATCAGCTGTCTTACTCAAGGTCTGGGGATGCTTTGCGCCGATCCCTTTGCGCACCCATATTTTGGGTTAGAGAAAAAAAGATTTCAACAGCGGCGGCACGGCAGGGTCATGGCTATGTACATAGAATACGAGTATAGATATAAATAATATAGATCACAGCGCAAATCTAGACTTTTGGGAGGTAAACATTGAGGACAACATAAGCTTTATGTTATTTTTAATGTTTACCTTCCTTTTACACCGTATAGGTTGAGTATCATTTCTTAATTCCGCCCTGTTCTATATACATTTCATACATATATAGTAAATATATATAATATATAGTAAACTCAAATATATAGTTATATTTTTAAAATATATATAAATATAATTATATGTCTATGTTTGTAATAAATGTATTGGTCTACACAAAGTAACTATAATATTTTAAAAATATGTTGCCATGCAGTTACACAAGTACTTCAATGACACCAACCACTAGCACAAACTTCAAAGATATAAGAAATATCTTCTTCATTGTAAAAGTATCAACAACTGAAATATTTTATCACTAGTGTTGGTAGTGTTGACTAAACTAGAAACTTATCCTTCATATTCAGTGGAAACTCTTTCGCTCTTTCGATATACATCTAGGTGAATACTAATATTTCTACAACTATGGCAAATACATAGTTCAGGAGGAAAGTATGGTCTGACATTTCTTGTAACTTTTAGAAGACAATATACTTGAAGGTTGTACCCCAGCAACAGCAGAGTCCAAATAGACCATCATCTATGTGAAATAACTGCTCAAAAAGTGAGGTGGGAGTGACCAGTGGAAGCCAAATATTACTGTACTTCAAGATAGTTTTCCATGAGTGAACCAACACTGCATTGCCATCGTCACTCAAAATTTCATAAGAAACCAGTTTCTGTTCTAGCAATGTTGCTGATATGGTTTCTCTGTAATTGGTAATAACATTGCCAGAAATCACAACATATGAAAGCAGTAAGCCAAGTAAAGCCAATTTCTGTTCGTTGATCACGGATTACTTCAAGACTATGCGGTACTGGAAGTAGATCTTTTCGGTAAATATTTGTTTAATTCCAATCACGCTCCGATAGTACGTCTTGACAAAACGGTAATAACTTAACTTGATTCGCTCTCAGCAAAACTACAACCACTTAGTTCTGCTCTCAAAGACATACTACATCAAGTAGGCACGATTAAGCTACTGCAAAATGTTAAGCGATGCTGCTGGTCTTACGACAAGAAACGTTCAAAGCACATTATTTAACCACTACCTTATTTTTTGTGAAAATAGAACAGGGTGCCAACGATAGGCGAGTTTACCCTACATCAAACATAAATGATGTTCAGGAACTTTGATACCACAAACGCGGACAAACGTTCCAGAAACCACCCTGAACAATGATGAATATTACCGGAATGTATTTTTCGATGATCCTGCTAGAGCAGAAAAATAGATTTGCACAACAAGCGCTTCCAAATAATGCGTATTATTCGGTAATGGCGAAAGTTCCGAGGAAACAAAATGACAAGCCATTATTTCACAGACTTTGCAGCTTTTCAGTACGGCCCTGAACTTGTTTTCGCTTTAAATGTCACAAAACGTTACTTGGATCATTATTTATGAGAGATTCCGAATGAACGTAATGGATGCACCAGTTTTGTTGGTTATTTCATTTTTATCAACAGAAAACAGGGCGTTTCTCTAGTATATCTGCTCCTCTCTCACATACTCGATCTTCTGAGGCAAACGTTGTCTGAGGAAATGAAATCAGGACGTAGCAGGCACATGTGGTAGTACGTAGTTCAAAATCGGAACAAGTCTCTATATTATAGTAACAACGTTCGAGATAGTATAACCGGCAGTAGGTTTTATGGCACCCTTCTGTCAAAAGTTAAACTCCAAAAACTACAGTTATACGTGGTTATACATTAAACAACCCTTATTGCAGACCAGTTTTTGTCTAGGGTAGTGCTGAAATGATTTTTATACGAATAGCTTATCAGTGAGGTCATCATTTCGGTACAATGTTGAATTACCTGCAGAAAACGTCTGAACGCAATAGAAAACTACCAAACACAACCGAATGCGACAGAAAGGAACAGAAAACAGCTCAAAACAACAAAAAGCAAGCAGAAAACAGCTGGAAATAACAAAAAACGACCAAATACAACCGAATACAACAGAAAAGAACAGAAAAAATCTCAAATCAACAGAAAATGAGCAGACAATAGCTGAAAACAACGGAGAACACAACAGAAAACAACCAAATACAACGTAATGCAACAGAAAAGAACAGAAAACAGCTGAAGACAACAGAAAACAAGCAGGCAACAGCTGGAGACAACGGAAAATATAACAGAAAACAACCAAATACAACCGAGTGCCATAGAAAAGAACAGAAAAAAGCTCAAATCAACAGAAAATGAGCAGACAATAGCTGAAAACAACGGAAAACACAACAGAAAACAACCAAATACAACCGAGTGCAATAGAAAAGAACAGAAAACAGCTAAAAACAAGAGAAACGACTAAATACAACAGAAAACCACCAAATACAACCTAATGCAACAGAAAAAAACAGAAAACAGCTGAAAACAACAGAAAACAAGCAGGCAACAGCTGAAAACAACGGAAAATACAACAAAAACAAACTAATACAACCGAGTGCAATAGAAAATAACAGAAAACAGCTGAAAACAAGAGAGACGACCAAGTTCAACAGAAAACAACCACATACAACCTAATGCAACAGAAAAGAACAGAAAACAGCTGAAAACAATAGAAAACAGGCAGAAAACTGCTGGAAACAGTCGAAAACGACCAAATACAACAGAGTACAACAGAAACGAACAGAAAACAGCTCCAAACAACAGAAAACAAGCAGAAAAATATGTTTACATATGTCTATACGGAATGTATGGAATGTCATTTATTAAAACAGATGACTACCTTATCTTCGATTTAGGTAGAAAATCATCATGATTAATTAATTAAGTTATTGGTTTTAATCACTTCTGCATCCCTTATTGGTGGTTGTCGGGATTTAAGTTTTTTTATCTGCAACGGGGGTAGATGGGCAGTCTGCTGTTGGCCGTAATCTTGTTATACTCCCTTAGAAGGGCGTCAGTCTTCGGAGCTGCGGTGGGGCTATTCCAGAGAGTACAGGCAGCCATTGTGTTGGGATTGTCTTTATTGCGCCTGTAATAAGTGTGTATAAAAAATGTAATAGGCAACCACGTTTTGTTTTCTTCTTTAGTATTAGTGGGGCCCTGCATGGATCTGTCCTCAACGTCCAGCACGCAACACTGTGCCTTGTATATGTTTTTGGCCAATAAAGGAGGACATCCATTAGACAGAAGACAAATCGCAAAACAGTAGTTTGTTTCGTGAAAATTGGGTCAATACCGCGATTTGGGAGTTGACGAGGCAACAATGCACTGCTGAAGTATGGCGCTTGGCACTGATTGGTTAAATTTGAATTCTTTTACTTCCCACACCGATAGGTGAGGGGAGTATTGTGATCGTTAAAATTTTCGATTTTGAGAGAATACGCTTTTTGGGCGTTTTATGACGTGTACATAACGAAAGTCCACGTCACTCATTTCCGTCGGACTGTGTGTCGGTCTGTCTGTCTGTCGCGTTTTTCTCGTAATCTCAGTAACCGCTGCATGGATTGTGATGAAATTTGGGCAGCGTTATGCTGTGGGGTTGTAGTAGGTAATGTTCTTATAATTTTGAAAATCGTTATACGGGGGGGGGGCGGAGTAATTGGCAAAAAACAAAAAATTTCAAATATGCTTCAAACTTCGTTTTTGGGCGTTTTAGGGGTTCATTTCCTACTTTTTCTTGGGTGGGGGCGAACTCGGGGTAGTTGGGGGGTGGGGGGTTGTAAAACTCAAAAATTTGTTGTATTCGTAATGGGCTGTCCATTGATATGTGAATGAAAAACTTAGCGGCATAATACACTTTTCTAGGTCCATCCGAACGTTGCATGCTTATTATAGAGGCCACGGAACTTAGAATCTGTGATGTATACATACGAGTATTGTTTTAGGTCGTTCGATATCGCGTAACGCGAAAATTATTGAATTGATTTTAATGAAATTTTGACACAGAATTTATTACCGCGGCAAGAATGGAAAACGTCTCTGTTTTTGAAAAACCGTGTCAGTGGCGGCGCAGCAATAATCAAAAATCCAAAAACATAAAATCAGCTCAAACTTCGTTTTTAGATAGGTTGGACGCCCTTGATCGTTTCGCATCGTCTAGTTGAAGCATGTAGAAAAAAACTGTGGCGTTCTAGTTCCTAAGGAGGGAGACGCAAGAAAATATTTACGAGGGTTTTTGTGTTGTGTTATTTTTGCGGGCGGATGGGCGATAATTTAGTTGCAAGGGGATTTTAGACTATAGCTTCATGCAATGAGAAATAATAAAATGGTATCATCATCATTATATGTGGGAAGTACTGAGTCAATCAACTTGACTCTATTTTTTTAACTTTAAAGTGGACTTACTAGTGAACAAAATGATGCAGAGAGTAACGAAATGCATCAGTACACCTATTTTTGTATGCACTAAGAGCTTATAATGATCTAAGCATTGTCTTCAAACCCATGATACTAGTCCACTGCGAAGGTCCTAGTGGTGAGAGTCCAATTTGAAGCACCCTGTATTAGCAGGAATCCCCCACCCTCACAGCTAGCAAAAGTTTTCGTTCACTGAAAAGAAGCGCAATATATGTGTATGATAAAGCGGGTTTTGAAGACATCCCAAGCGAACTGAAAACTTCCTTTCGCTACCTTTCATTAACATTAAGCTGTAGATTCCAGCTTTTCGTGTTCGCAAAACCAGGATCCAGACAAACTTTCGTGGAAAAGATCCGGAAATTCCACGTATCATGGAATACCCTCCCTGGTGTATTACTCGAGTTGTAATTCAATTTTCACAGTAAGTTGTGGCGCAGTGTTGAAATTATTTTGTCATCTGATAACTTGTTAAACAGTAATTTCAATTGCTTGGTGGTAGAGCTTGGTGTAGTGAAATTCTACTTTGCTGGGAGATAGATCACGCCTTCTCAAGTCGCTTGAAGATGAACAAATCTCTCTATGAGCTGTTGGTGAATATTCATTAAAACAGAGATATTCTGATGTACAGGGTGTCCCATCTTGGGCACTTTTACGGGGTATCTCGTTTATTTTAGAAGACAGAAAGTTGCGGTATTCGCAACAGTTTGCTACTTTTTTGTGAAACTAAAGATGCCGTCAACAAAATTATCATGGTCCTCTTTGTTTTTGAGAACAGGGTGAAATCGAAAATTATCGATTTTGAGACCACCCTCATATCTTGGTTGCCTTTTATTTTATTCAGAAGTTTAAAAAAGGATCTTATAGATATTTTTCTATAGAATCCAGTAGTTTAGTTTGATTTTTTCTTACTCTAACCATTTTTCAGTTATGAAGAAAACATATTTTTTTCAAAAATATATATTAGTATTAAGTTATTTTGAAAATTAGGCTCAAAATTTGATTTATCCAATTTTTGCTTTATTTGTAGCAGTAGGCCATGGTCAGTCAACTATAGATGATAAGCATCTCATGCAGTTATTACTCTACAAGAGACTTCCAACTTAAATTCGAAAAAACAGAATCAAAATAATTTATTTCAAATAATAATACCTCATTGATATGATGAATATTGTGTTATTATAATATTGGTTAGACAGTGGGCTATGACTCATATATTAAAAACAAAAAAAGCAAACCTGTAAGAAACTTGCGAGACTGTCAGCTTCTAATTATATTCTTATTAAATATAGCCTTATTCTTTCCGTGTTCTTATTTTAATTATTATCAATTTTCTATAATAATGGCAGCTTAGATAACTAGAGATACAGAAACCGTTTCCAGATATATTTGCTCGTCTAAAAATAAATATGGTTAGGCACGGATCCTTTATTCAACCACGTCCTAAAACTTATTTCAAGGAGAATAGGGAGCAAAGGGAAAAAAGCGTATTAGGTTACATAGAAGCAACGCACAAAAAAGAAGCTGTAGGGGTACAAAAATCAACTGCAGAAATAATTATAAAACAATACAACTTGTATGGATGGTAAGATACAAGTTTAAGATACTTCAACATTTGCACAGGATCCAAGTTCGGGAATTTTTAATCGCCATAATACGAAGGAGCCCAATAGTTCTTTTAAATGCCATTATAAGAATAAAAAATTATGCCAGATCTGCATTCGACAAAATAGTCTCCAACTTGAACCAGCACCTCTAAAAGCTCTTCGATGTTTTTAGATTTTATTTTGATTCAAATTCAAATTTAATAGTGTGTTGATATTCTTCAGATATAACGTTGTTTCGTTTTTAGTAATGTAATAAGTAATATTTAGTGAATATTATCACAAATAGTAGTTAATAGCGTATAAAATACAATTAAATAATTGAGTTTAAAAGCATTGAGTATCTTGTATCTTAATAATTGTTTACTTGGATATTGTTTTTAATATATTAGTCATGGTCCACTGCTACAAATCAGGTAAAAAATGAAATTTTGAGCTTAGTTTTCAGAAAAAACTCAGACTAATATATATTTTTGGGAAGTTTGAATTATTTCCGATTGACGTAAAAAATAATATACAGGGTATCCCATTTAAAAAAATATATGTTTGCTTCATAACTGAAAAATGCAACGAAAAATCAAACCACACCACTGGATTCTACAGAAAAAATTCTATAAGGCTCTTTTTGAAACTTTTCAATAAGATAAAAGACAACCGAGATACGAGCGTGGTCTCAAAATCGATAGTTTTCGATTTCACCCTGTATCTCAAAAACCAAGAGGGCCATGATAATTTTGTTGACTGCATCTTTAGTTTCACAAAGAAGTAGCACACTGTCGCGAAAACCGCAACTTTCTATCTTCAAAAATAACCAAGATACCCCGTAAAAGTGCCCAAAATGGGACACCCTGTACACTCGCGTGATACAAGATCTAAAAGTAATTATGTAGTACCTTATAGGCGTTTGCATATCTCAATGAGAGAATGTCAGACTGAGGTTGTACAATCTTTCACCTGCTGAATGCAAAGAAATTGCATCACCAGTATCTTTTAAAAAGTATGTGAAGAAGCATTTATTAAATCTATGTGCCTATTCTGTAGATGAATACATAGTCTCTAAGTCAAAATAGAGACATTTCTATGTAATTTTTTGGGAGCACAGCAATAATCAAAGAAATAAAAATACAAAAACAGCTCAAACTTCGTTTTTAGGCAATTTGGAAGTTCTTGATCGCTTTGATTCGTCCAGCTGAAGCTTGCAGAGTAAAAACTGTGTTGTCTTACTTTCTATGGAGAGAGATGAAAGAAACTATTTATGAGACTTTTAGTGCTTGATGTTCTTTTGCGGAGAGCGGGCGATGATTTGGTTGCAAGGGGATCTCAGACTATTTCTTTATGCAATGGAAAATAATAAAACGGTGTCACTATTAGGTGTCGGAAGTACTGAGTTAATCAACTTGATTCCATTCTTTTAATGTCCTTTACCATAAATATGGCTTGTATACGTAACGTAAAAGATATAAAACTATTGGCATCATATCTTTAAAGTGCCAATAACTGTACCCGTTACCCTACAGGTAAAATCCTCTATCAAACAATTTTTTAGTCTACCTCTTGTTTAATAATTTGAACCAAATCGTCTTCAACAAATATTATATTCAAAAGTAGTCTTTACTGGTGTATGAAACCCAGCTAGTTTTCAAGGTACAGCCACAAAAAGCACACGCTTATTTGCCACTTGCTTTGGATCGGAATCTTGTGAGTCAGATGTTCTAATAAATCTGCTAACTTAATTCAATCCATCCGATAAAAAATCAACTTAAATAAATGTCCTAGTTCCGGGAGCAGTAAACATATATTTATCACTATCTCGGTTCCAATCCTATTGCAACTTCCCCCCATTCAATTAGTTATTTCGAAAGTTACAGAGCAAGTTCCAGCGTTTAGGAACGACATTGTATATTTCTTAATGTATCCTTCCCGGGAAGCTGCAGATCTACTTTTAGAAACTGATCGCATTTGTATCAAGTTTTCAGCAACGTCTCCTTCAATACAAACTCTACTGTTTACTTATAATTGAGTTGGTGATTTACTGAAATACCCCATCGCTCTAGTACTTTAAGCCTTTGACGTCTGGAAAAATTCCTCTTCAAATGCTCTAATTTCCTTACGTTAGATTCGATCTCTGATACGAGGGTCGCGTGTATAGATTTGTTTATCTAATTTTTCAATATACTTCCAGCAGAGTTAGCTCTTAACTACTATCGTATCTTCTGTGGATTACTAGATGTGTCTGATTTCATCTCTACGCGTCTACAGGGTGAGTTTTTAGTACCGGCTTGGTCGATAACTCCACTACTGTAGAAGATAGCGAAAAAAGTTATGTATAAAAGTTTTAGCTACGGATATGCTCCTTGCTCAGAAAATATTTAGGTTTATACAGGGTGATCTATAACTACGTGGTGATGCAAACATGCATTTTTTTAAATGAGATACCCTATATATTATTCCACATTCAAATTCTACTAATGATGTCCGTTCTTCCAATATAGGGTACTGTTACATTGTACAGGGTATTTCAAAAGCTATGACCATTTTTATATCGAAATCGAGGTCAAATGAACGTACTGTATATCAAAAAGTAATGAATGAAAAATTATTTTTTTTTACACAAAAACATTAGAAATTCCTCTAGTTTTAAAATCGGCTATAAAAAAAACTAATGACGCATATTTGTATACAGGGTGATGTAGAATGCAAAATCTAGATTTTCTCCCTTTTTTTTTAAATGTAACCCCCAATATTTTATTATACCAAAGAATTGCTTTTAATATGCTCTTTCATCTTTGCATAGCACTTGTTATGGTTGCATTCATTAGTTTCTGAGATATTTCGATTTTTCTACAAATTTTAAATATATCCTCTATTTGTTTAATAAAATTTGTTTATTTTGAGAAAATACTATCAAATTTCATTTTTGCTTAACAAACAACTAAAATATAAGGCCACAATAGTATTTGATCAAGTCAAAACATTGAATTAACGAGATAATATAGGTCAACTGTGCTGAGGAAACAATTTTATAGACGTCGTGTATAATTATCAAGCAGATGAATCAAGTAAGCTATGAAATATTAAACGACACAGTCCAAATAAAACGATTCTTAAATCTTTCAAACTAATTAGTTTTAGAGTGCCTATTCATAGTTGATATATTCTAGAGGCAAGTAGACAATTTCTCAAAAATTCTCCTAAATACCCTCAATGGAAAAATTAATTTTTAAAGCTGGTTTTTCACACAGCACGGAATTATTGAGCGAATCATGAGAACTGTCAATTTTTCAAAGCCTACCTGATAAATCTGTTTGATAATTATGCATCACACCTACAAAATTGTTTCCTGAGCATACTTGACTTTATTATCTAGATGATTTAGGGTTTTTAATCCATCAAATAGTATCATGATCTTATAATTTAGTTGTTCGTTAAATAAGAAACAAATTAGGTAGTACTTTCTCAAAATAAATAAATTTCTGTACACAAATAGAAGCATATTTTAAAGTTAGCGAAAAATCGAAATATCTCGGAAACTGTTGGACGTAGGTACAACAAGTGCTATACAAAGCATGTTAAAAGAAATTCTTTGGGATAATAAAATATTGGGGGTTACATTTAAAAAAAGAGAAAAATCTGGATTTTGCATTCTACATCACCCTGTATACGAATATGTGTCACGGACTTTTTCATAGCCGATTTAAAAATTAGAGGAATTTTTAATGTTTTTATGTAAAAAAAATAATTTTTCATTCATTACTTTTTGATATACAGTACGTTCATTTGACCGCGATTTGGATATAAAAATGGTCATAGCTTTTGAAATACCCTGTATAATGTAACAATACCCTATATTGGAAGAACGGACAGCATTAGTAAAATTTGAATATGGAATAATATATAGGGTATCTCATTTAAAAAAATGCATGTTTGCATCACCACGTAGTTATAGATCACCCTGTATAAATCTAAATAGTTTCTGTGCAAGGAGCATATCCGTGACTCCAACTTTTATATATAACTTTTTTCACTATCTCCTACAGTAGTGGAGTTATCGACCGAGCCGGTACTAAAAACTCACCCTGTACATTTATGAAAATTGCTCAGAAAAAATGCATGTAAATTTGGTGCATGCGAATTTGATTGCAATAAAGTGGAAACTAATTGTTAGGTTTTGATTTTAGTAATTGTTTCTACTTTCTCTAGTGGTATTCGCATATGCAATTTTTAAGTGTTAATATAAACTAAAATAAACTTGCATGACTTGTTAAATTCAAAATACGTCTATACCTTGTCTTAACCTTAAAACTGATTTTCCTATATGTACGTATAAATCACTTGTCTTCTTCCCCCTGTAATTCGACGTCCCGTGTATCTGTATGTCGCATCTTCTTGGTAAATATAGCAACGCAGGCAAATTGGTGCCGCCCTCAAATACTCTGGTATTGATTGAATCCAAGTATCAGAGTTATGCCTTTGACGGCATTGATTCAAATCGTATATTATGTTAAAACCTGGTAGTCGGAATATGAGATACAGAACACGGAACATAAAGTTGTGATTGAGAAATCTTGAGTAGTGCCTTAATGGTTATTTTTCTAGTGACCGCGACTATAGATTATGGTTGTTTTTCATGGGTTCAGGTCAACGATTGAAACTATAGCTTTCCTTCACTACGTTTCGGTTTATTTTATTCTAAACCATCTTCAGGTGTCTATAGATGAACAGAAAATGATCTGTATATGATAAAAATAAGAACAAAAATACAAAAAAAAACAATTAAATAAGATAATTATAAATTGTATGTGTAAAGTAGAAATATAACTAACTATAAATGTATATACAGGGCATCCCACGACGATTAAGACAAGCAATATATCGGAGCTGGGCACTAGTAATGAATTTTAATTTTGGGGGTGTAAATTAGAGCAAATATAGTATCTTTTCTCATTATTGTGTCACCCAATGAGGTATTTGTTGTTGATCACGTAACGTCAGATTCAAAAATTTTAATGTGACACCCCCAAAATTATAATTCGCTACTACTGCCCAGTTCCGATATATTGCTTGTCTTAATCGTCATGGGACACCCTGTAAAAAACTTTTAAACATAAACTTAGTTATTTTATTTTCGTTTATTAAAAATGAATATAAAGGAATTAAATTTACCGAGACAATGAAAATAATACTAACAAACCTACTTTCGCTAATTTCACATGTCGGTTACATTTCCGTAAAGCTGTTTTGTATGTGTTTATGTTTCACAAATGATATTCTTCGCAGTGGAAGAGTGCAAGATGAGTTGAGTATGTTTTTCTTCTCCTTCTCCTTCTTGCTACATGTCCCTAAGTTCCTCTGCCTCTTTTGATTTTAGAATGCCTTGAACCGCCTTATGTACTAACCTCCATCATTTCTCGTTCAATATCACTATAGACACCATGTTCTCTGGGGTCAGGACCTCAAGCAGGTTCACCTTCGCTTTCTGCTTGTAACACGACCATCTGTCGCACTCAAATAAGGTGTGTTCGACTGTGTCACTTTAGCCGCAATGTCGACAACGATCATCCGTCACTCGCCCTATTTTCTTCTTATAGCCCAAAGGGACCGTGACCCGACAAGGTTAGGTAATATCAGGTTGTCCTGTATTTACACTCTGCCCACTCTCGTATATTTGGAATCAGGCGCTTTGTCCACTGCGCCACCTCCGTCGTACTGGACCAGATCCCCTGCCAATCGTCCATTGTTTTCTGC